>OZ012735.1:566228887-567428887 GCA_963859935.3 Lathyrus sativus | reverse complement strand
GTTTGAAGTTTGATACCTTCATCAGAAAGTTCAAGATCCTCAGAGGAATTGGTTGAAACCAAGGTTGTGTGCTTCATAACTTGAGAGTTGTGGGAGCTCCTCAGATGATTCTGAGACTTTGAGAATGAACTTGAAGCTTTGATAAATTTCATGAGATGTATTGAAAGCCATCATGAAGCCCAGAGAGGTCATTGTGCAAGAATTCAGAAGATTCAACCATGAATGGTTGAATTAGGGTTTTGACTGGATCGACCCTAGGTCAGCTGAAGATTTGGAGAAGGTTGAGACCTAATCCAAGGGCCATGAGATCATGGAATGATGTATGGAGATGTTATAAAGATGATTCCTAGACCAACTCATCATGATTGAGGAGTTTGAGAAGTTTTAAGTTATGGTTTCTAAGGATTGTCAGTGAAAAAAACCCTAGTTTGATCCCTATCTTCCAGGCAGTTTTAGCTCAAGATGTGATTGATATCTCATCTTCCCCATAACATGAATGTTGTAGAGCTTGTTCTTAGATTTAATTTGAGTGGTAGAAGTCCTTGATAGGATGTGCAGAGCTCAAGTTATGGTTTTGACAAATTACAGGTCATCTGAGGTGTGTGAATCTGGGTCCTTGAAAGTCACCCAACTTGCAGACAACTTTTGCCTTAGTAGGATGATTCCTATGATCTCTTGGTCAACATGAATGTTGAATAGCATCTTCTTATATTTCTAGAGAGTACTAGAAGTCCTTGATAGGATTTGTAGAACTCAACTTATGGTTTGAACAAGACAGGGGTATTTTGGTCATTTGGAAGTTATAGGTCATTTTAAGCAAATGCCATATCTCCTATTTCCAAGCCTCAAATGAAAAAACTCAAAACATAAAAGTTGTTCAAAATGGGATTTTAAGCCTATAAAAGTGGTCATGAGTTGTTGAAAAAGCTTGTAGCAAGGATTTACAAGATTGGGTAAAAATGACCTAAAAATGACTTATAAGTAAATGAATCCAAGTTGGAATTTGGTTTGGGAGATCCACAAATCCAAAATAGGTCATCCAATATGTCATTTTGACTCCAAACATCATTTTAAAAACAATGGTTCAAGTAGAATTTTGATTTGAGGTCTTAAAATGGGGGCTACTTTGTAAAGTTCATGCTTGCATATTAAGGAACCTTTGAAAAACTTGGCATAAGGCAAGGCAAGGCTTGTTTTTTTCCACTCATTCCCTTCCAATATCTCACAAGGGGAGATTTTAAAGCAAGATTGAAAGGCTTAAGGCATGAAAGGAGATAATACAATATGTCATGACAAGAGAAGTTTCCTTACTTTCTAGATGGTTCTCAAAGTTTCTAGATGAGTCTAGACTCTTCCATTAGTTTCTATATATTAGAATGAATCACCATGAGATTAAGGTTGGTGATGGTTAATGGTGAGTGGTGAGATTAAAGGGCAAAAAGAGTGAAATTCCTCCATTTGCAAAATCATAACAAACTCTCTTTCTCTGCCATCTTCATTCTTTTCTTCTCCACAAACACACTCCTCTAATCATTGTGAGCATTTGCATACCAAAATTGAGGTGGATCCATGGAGTTTTGAAGGTGCAAGATCAAAGTTGCAAAGAATGCAAATTGCACTCAAACTCAAGATTCAAGCTTGCAACACCACACTTTTTACAAACAGAAAGATCATCATCGAGAAAAGAGTAATCATGGAGGGTTTCAAGGCTTGAAGAGGAGTAGAACCGCACCTGCCATCATCAAGCACCAGGTTTGCAAAACATCACATACACTCTTATTTATTCAGTATTAGATGGATTGGTTAGGATAGACATGATTAGAGACCCTTAGGGATCAATGCTGTGAAGTTTAGGATCATTTTATGAAGGTTGAAAATTTGGCATGTTCACTTTATGGATCAAGAACTCACTGTGTAGGTAGTGATAATTCACGTGGATTGGTTTAGAGTGATCAGTGATAGGTGATTAACATGTTAGCACGAGAAAATACAAGAAATAAGAAGTTGAAGGTTTGAGTGTGTTGGACATTGGTGCTATCGGGTTCCATGTTAGGGAGAGATTTAAGGGAAACTATTAACGTAGTCTTGTTCAGCTTGGAAAACTGAGCAAGTTTGCTCTTTACATGAGCGAATTTGGCCAAGAAACGAAGGAGAACTAGCTGATGGAAGTGGAGACGTGAGAGCATCGTGCATGGTGAATTCTGAAAACCCTAACAAGTCCAAGGAAGAAGACAATCCATTGGCCGTTGGATCAATCCCATTCACTTGACTTTTTAACCTCATCCAACGGTTGGAATTTAAAAGAAAAACGGAGGGAATCCCTTAGGGCAATACGTTGCCGTTTCATTAAATGGAAGAACTGGGCCTCAGCAAAATCTTGCTGCTCGCACCCCACCCAGATGGCCCAGTTGAATTAACACGTTGAAAGCTTGCTAAATACACCGTCTTCGTTTTTATGTTTTTCTTTTAATTTTCGTTAATTTTTCTGAAGCGCATGGGCCTAATGCATTTTCTATATGAACCTCCCCTCTAAGGCCCATGCTGGATAATCAACTGGGCGCCCCTTCTAATGACACCCCCTCCCCTTTAATTCATTTTCTTTTAATTTATTAATTTCTTTTATTGTTTGCATTTTATAAAAATCATATAAAATAGAAAAATTAATATTTTTTAATGGTTGTTTTTTATACATGTTCATAAATTTGTCTAGAAAAATATCAATAAATAAAATTGACATTTTATTTCCTTTTAATATTTTTAGTATATTTTCCATGTAAATAGCTTTTTAATTGATTTTAGTTGATACTCAATTTTGTATAATTTATTTTAGGACTTTCCCTTAGGATTTTTGAGCCATTCTTTTTGGCATAGTTAGATATTGAATCATAGTTCCTATAGGATTTAATTCATGATTTTTAGGTTAAAATTTGATTAGTTTGTTAAGCATAGTCTTAGTGTACTCAAAGTTAGGGTTTTATTCAACATAAGTAGATTTGAACAATTTTGTTTTGGGTTTTATAGGCCAAATTAGTGTATGGGGAATATGTGGGTTAAGGGTAGGTATGTATAGAATCCTCTAGAATTTTACTAGAATATTATATAGTATTTTAGTATTTTTAATTGATTTCTGAATGTATGGTTAGTATGTGTGTTGCTTAAGGGCATAGTTTGTATTGTTTTGCTTTCTTTTCTTCTCCTTTGAGTGTGTGAGCCTTGAAGATTGAGTTGAAGACCTTGTGGATCATCATTGAAGACTTTGAAGACCTTGAAGAGGAGCTTAGTTTTATCTTTTGTTTGTTCTGTTTATAGGATCATAAGTACATAGGTAGAGCTTTAGATAGAATAATTCCGTTCAATAAACAAGGAGTGTCTTGTTCACCTCCTTCCTTCTCGATGATATAAAGTCCCTTAAGGGTATTCACCTCTCTCCTTTGGAGGGATTAGTGACCTTGCCCCATGAGGTATAACTTTGAGAGATCCTTTCCTTTTGATGTTAACTCCTCAATGGCATCCTTTGGAAGTCAGTGAGCACTCTAACATCCTCACCTCATCTTGTTGAATGAATCTTGTTTGTTGAAGCATTTGGGTTGTTGAAAGTAAAGAAAGCAATGAAGAGCATTGAAGATTTGATTGAAGATCTAAAAGCCATTGAAGATAGAAGCTGAAGCTTTGAAGAGGATGATTCCTTGGAGATTATTGAAGTCTGAAGACTTTGTGAAGACCAAGTTGATACCTGGATATCCCTGAAGATAGTGAAGCCTGAAGGTGGAGCTAATCAAAGAAGCTGAAGCTTAAGGGAGAAGATGAGTTGATACTCATGTTGTAGGGTTGATACCTGGAAAGCAGTTGATGATTGAAGTCTGAAGACTGAGTGGCTGCTGGAGAAGCTGAGGCTTTCTTCTGTTTTTCTTTTCTGTATTGTGTGTTTTGTTTGATTTGTCTGTTGCATTAGAATAAGTTCATCTAGAATAAGTTCAGTCTAGGAGCATGATTGCATTAGAGGTTGAGTTGCTCCCTCTGCTTGTATTGTTATTGCGTGGCTTTGCTTGCGGGTATTCGGTAGAGCCCAGCTCCCTTGCCCATGTGGTTTGTTTGCCTGATGGCATTTTCATTTCATTTTATCTGTATGATTGCAGTTTATTGTATATTGCTTGATAGCATGTTGTTTCATATTTCAGTATGATTACTGTTATTCATTCTGGCTTGAGGTTGAGATGAGCTTGTGGAGGCTGAAGCCCCACACACATTTCCTCCCTCACTTGCATTGCATGCATTTTACTGTTAAGCTGATGCTTTGTCTGTTTTGGTGTATCATTGACATGATCCCTTAGGACTCTCATTTCCTTTGATAAGGATTTGATGATAGACTTTTAGGTTGAAACCTATGCATGACAACATCTAGGAGTTCCCTGTTTAAACCTCGACCATAGGATGAATCCATGGCATGACAACAGTAGGACTTGATAGTCTCCCTCCTAGTTGGGCCTGTTCTCTTCTCATCTCAAAATAGTTTAAGATACAGTAATCATGAATGATTTCTTTCGTACGTTACGAGCCTTAAGCTATCTGAGAAAGGATTGTGGGAGAGTTTCTTTTCCACAGTCTGAATGTTTAGTATTGTACCCTTTGGGTGACATGCGACACATTCACTCTCAGGTCATAGTCTCTAGTGCGGTTGAAATCGCAAACACAATAAAAAACACTTCTTTCAGGAAATAACCCGTAGTTTCCCGAACTACGTTTGCTCTGATCTTCCATACAGTGTGGAAGTACGTAGGCATAGGATGCGACGTCCTAGCGAGCAACCTCCCCCCGCAATCCTTCGTAGGCCGAACTACGTTGACTCTGATTTTTCGTTCTCTGATGAGAATACGTAGGCATAAAGTGCGACGCTTTGCCGAGTCATTTTTCTTTTCTTTTTCAGCCAGCCTTGATAGGTAGATAGATTATAACCAACCCGTCCAAGTTAACAAACAAGCGAGGATCCCGTCGAGTACGAAGGACGTGAGGGGTGCTAATACCTTCCCCTTGCGTAACCGACTCCCGAACCCAGACAATGGTTGCGATGACCTTGTCTTACCCTCTTTCGTCAGGTTTTTCCGATCGTTTCCTTTCCCGCTCTGAGGGATAAATAACAAAAGGTGGCGACTCTTCTGTCATGCCGGCACCTTATTTTCGCGCAAGCGACAGCTGGCGACTCTGCTGGGGACTTGATAGTTTCCTAGGGATCCAACGTCCCAAAAGCGAGTCAGTTTTGGGATCCAACGTCCCTTGAGAGAGTCAATCCTATTGTTTGTGTGTTTACTTGTTGGGTTGCGTTTATTTATCGCATTTTTACTTCTCGCACTTTATTTCCCGCATTTTATTTTCAGTATAATATGATTATTTGTGCTATTGTGGGATGGGAGTTCTGATGAGTGAGAAGCCAGACCCAGGCTTGAGTGCACCATAGACTTAGAGTGGAAATTAGTGGGCGCGTGCTTGCCTTGCAGGCACTAGTGTCTCATGAAATCCACGCTCAGACGAGGTTCATCCGGTTGGCTTCACTTTCAACCCTTTGGGTTGAGACGGTTGCTGGTTTGGTGGATTGTCGACTCTGGGGACCGATCATTTGTGATTCAGCTAAGGGAGGCCTCTTCAAGACTTGATGATGCCACTCCTTCTGGGAATCGTATCGTCAGTTTTGAAAGTCTGTGACGCTGATGAACGCATAGGATGTCGTACCTTGAGTCAGTTTAGGTCCATACCTGTGAGTGGGATTGGGTTTATTGCAGGAAACTTAGACCTCCAGACTACCTGGTTTTCTTGACAGTGGATCAGTTATGTTGGTACCAGGGTTTCTCAGGTGCAGATTAGTCTGTTCTTGATAGAGCAGGTTTTGATCAGAGGATCTTATCATCGGGTGTATGTCTGTTCTTGATAGAGCAGGTTTGATCAGAGTATCGTCATCAGTGGTATGTTCTTGATAGGGCATATTTTGAGTGGGGTCTGAAGATCTCATCAGCAGCTGTACGTTTGTTCTTGATAAGGCAGATTTTTGATTTGGGCTCTGAAGACTTCATCAGCAGATGTTTCTTGATCATGCATCCGAGGTCCTTATTATCAGACTGTTGTTCTTGACAGAGCAGAATTTTGATCTTATGTATGTGGTCCTATCAGATGGTCGTTCTTAGCGGATCAGATTAGTGGTCTTACACCAGGGTTTTCTTCTCATCAGTGATTGTTGATACAGAACCTCCACAGCAGCTACCCGGATATATCATTGCATGCCTACATTTTGCATTAGCTCGCATATTCATGTTTGCATTCCATTAGCATGTGTCTGTGCCGCGGGCGCGTTGCGTACCTTGATTCTGGTGTCCCGAGCAATATGAGATATTTTCTTCCATGAATGGATCCAGTCTTATCACTGCATTGACACTATGTTGGCACGTTGACACCAGAATTAGGGGTGATCTCCTGAACGTACAGACACCCATGGCATTAGCATAATTCATCTTGCATGACAGAAGCCGGGGCGTGTCTTCTAACCCTTGTGTTTGCAGGTTTGACTCAGAATCGGGCAACTCAGACTAATGGAGCAGGTACAAGCTGAATTGGGGAAAATCCAAAGCCAGTTGGGGCAGGTCATGAATGACATACAGGCAGTGCGCTTGGACCAGCAGGTACTCAGAGAAGAGAATCAGCAGCTGCAGAATCAGTTGAGCTTTCTCATGGGAGTGGTGAGAAGTATGCTAAAAAAGGAGAGTGGTCAAGCACCCAAGGTGGAGCCCAAAGTGCTTCCTCCATTGCCGTCAGCGCCACCTGTGCTGAAGCCAAATGGCCCTCATAGATCCTCTACACAGCATGAAGCTCGAGACCTGTCTCGTCAGCAACCGCGTCGGGCATCTCAGAATAACCCGGAAGGTCATAATCAAAAGAAGAGGTTACTTGATAGAGCTGTAGACCCAATACCTGTGAGTTATGCCCAGCTGTTGCCACTGTTGGTTCAGAACCGTGTTCTCAAGCTTCGGACCTCGGATCCACCAGATGACGTGTCACCAGACGTTGATCTCAGCATACATTGTGATTTCCACTCAGGAGCACCGGGGCACCATGTTGAAACATGTAGGGCTCTCAAGAATAAGATTCAAGACCTTATTGACTCAAGGACAATTAGGCTTGTGCCGGGCGGCGTAAGAGCATCGGGAAAGTTCATCCCGTACCCTGCAGAAGAAGTGAATGATTCCACTCCTTTGCCTGAAGCTGAGAAAGACCTCGAATATGTCCCGCGACCTTTGATGACTGAATCGCCTCGCTCGCAGTTTCTACCTGGATCAAGTTCAAGGACGCAAGCGCCTAAACAAGGGACCATTGCCACTCAGAAACGACGACCTCTTGCTCCTGGGTGGAAAGAATACCAACACCAGGATTAAAAGAGGCCTCGCAACCACTTAGAACAAAGGAATGCTTCTTTCCATCCAGTGCTTGTGCCGTATAGCCAGATTCTTCCACAGTTGATTCAGAATTCTTTGGTGGAACCGAAAGCTCTCAAGCCCGTGCCAGAGCCTTATCCTCCAGGGTACCATCCTCATGCTCAGTGTGGTTACCATGGTGGATCTCCGGGGCATTCAACTGAAGATTGCAAGGCTTTCCAGGCGAAAGTGCAACAATTGATCGACAAAGGGTGCATTTCCTTTCCAGGAGGAGTTTTGGTTGTGCGTGACAACCTCTCAGCTATTTGAGCTCGCAGATTCAGAGGGTTATTTCCAGAAGCCAGTGATCCAGACAGGCAGACGTCCTCAGCATTGGCAGTCCTCGGACTTTTTACCATTTGCATTTGTAGTTTCTTTTCTGTTAGTTACTACTTGCTGTTAAACATTGTATGTTTCGAATGGTAATATTAATAAAGTGACTATGCATTTTTCTGAATTAGTTATGTCGTTGTCACTCATTTACTGCATTGCACTGACACTTGCATTTTATGCACTCCACTTTATCACTATGATTAGTAATGAGCGGAGGGAGGATGATGAAACTGAATACTCATAACCAATGATCGTATTGCTTTCAGATAAAACCTTGCCGATGACGTATAAGGCATTGTTTCAAATCCCTAAACACCGGAGAGATAAGGAAGAGAATCCCTTGTTAACCACTTCGAGCCGAGAAGTAGGAGTTTCTTTCGGACTTTTTAACCCTCACATCTTTACCCGAAGCAGGGTAGTTGTCAGTCAGCTTGATCGAGCGTTCAAGTCTTATAGAGGAGTGTTGTCCTTCGAGGACCAATCACATCATATTCCTCGCCAGAGGTCGTACCTCACCAACCACAATGGTTAAACCTCACCAATCAGGAGTGAAACAGTTATAATCCTCTCGGATAAATCCAGACAGCCAGTGTCGCACGACTTGTTCCAAGAGAAAAAAGGAATAAGAAAGCCCGCTAAGTAAAAAGGAAAAGCTAGAAAGCAAATACTTAGGCAAAAAATCAGGGCATCCCGCTGGACTTCAAAAGAAAAATCGAAAAGAACTCAAAAGGAGTCAGTCCAGGCAAAAATTAGGGAATAAAAAAAAAATGATGAATGAAAAAGAAAGGATATAAAAAGAAAAATCCTCAAACAAGGACAAAGTCGTGTAGATACAGACACCGAAAACGAAAAAGGAGTAACTGTCACCCCGAAACACCTTGTGAATTCTTTAACCAGTTGTTCCCAATGTTCAACATACCTCTCGAAGAGGCGAGCGCTCGAGCTAAGTTAACTGGACTTTAGGATCGGAGATCATCGCGTAGAGGGGGTGGGTACAAATCATAATTTGAGCCAAATATCCTTTGTTTCACGAACCATGAACCCGACCACGATACAACCCTTAAAAGACCTAATTGAGGCAGGGTTTATTCTGAAAGCGCATTACGGTAAGGTTGAGTAACATTACTCCTGCACGATTTGCTGATCATATCCTTATTGCATTTTTCACTGATCGAATCAGCACTACGTTTGAACCCTTTGGTTCATTCGTCACTCACTAGCATGGCACGTAAATGAGTGACAGTACATTTTTTTCGAAATTTACATGAACACTGCATTAAAATTACCATTCGTGAATAAACAATTTTAATTGCAGGTCAGTAGCTGATACGGAGGAACTTCGACAGGGAATAGTCAATCAAGACTGAATCGTCAGAGGTCTGGATCAGAATGGCATGCTGCGAAGCCCTGTGAATTTGGGGCATTGACTTCCTGCGAGTTTGGAATCAGTTTGTCTGAGGACAAATCCCGGAGTATCAGTTGATTATGGGGCAGTTTATGCAAGAAGCGGTTGGTCGGAAGTGAATCTTCTCGAGACCCAATCAGGGGCAGTTATCCAGAATTCTTGCGATTTGAGGGCAGATCCCTCCAGTGCTCAATCAGAGCATGTTGAGTCGCTCATCGCTCGTTCAGGGGCAAACTACTTCAGAGATATTGAAGCCGACCATGCTGAGAGTTGATTAGTTGAGGATGAATCCTTCCGTTGTGCAGATATTGGGGCAAGCCATCTGAAGATTGTCTGGTGGCCAGTCGTTTTCGGTTCAGAATGGATTATCCCCCAAAAAAAAGTCGGATTGGGGCAAGTTGAATTGCGCTGGGGCAAGTTGTTCAGATGAGTTTGTTCACCCTAGCAAGAATTGAGTATCGGGGAATCGTATCATTACCCTTGCCAAAGCCTGAACCTTCTGAAGAAGCCTTGCGGCCATTGGATTATTATCCTACAGCCTAACCTGTTACTTGGCTCCATGATTGGTAGCCTGTATTCCTTGTGTTGACGTTGTTGAACCAGGATCGTTCCTCAGCAGAGATGTACGGTTTGAGGTTGTTCCCCCTGTACAGTTGGAGACTGCAGCAGATTGAGATGGCGTTCATCCCTTATCAGATTAGGGTCAAGATTACCCTCAGCGGACCAGGATTGATATCCCCGAAGTAGGGCGAGTCCTCCTTCTCCAGCATAGTTCAGTAGTCTCTCCTCCGCAGAATCTGAACGCAGAATAGTGAACATTGATATGTCTCCCCAGGCAGAGATGATTTTCTTCCCCAAGCAGACGCATCCTGAAGGAACGTCACCTCACCAGCTGAGTCGCGCGCAGAAGCTCGTATTCCTCCCCAGCACCGGGTCACAAGTGCAGGTCTCGTAGGAAGCTGTTTGTATGCCGAAGTATGCAGCAACTGATGGTGCCAGACTGAAGTCTCCAGCAGAATTGAGATTCCCCATCAGGGTCATACCCTCTCCCGAAGTAGAATGACTTCTCCTCCCCCAGTAGAGTGTTGGAATAACTGATGTTGTATCCCTCTGCAGAGTTGTACTCTCCCCCGAAGTCAGATGATTCTTTCTTCCCCGGCGAAATTGAAATTCCTCATCAGAGTTGTACTCTCCAGTGAAGTAGAATGATTTCTCCCTCCACGGCTGAGTTCGCAAACCCCAAGAGAGCCGAATCCCTGGGAGCAGTTGGGACCTCGAGTGGATTTTTCCCTAGTAGAGCACTAAACAGCTGACGCTGTATTTCCCCAGAGTCGCACTCTCTCCAGCGAAGCAGAATGACTTCTCCTTCCTCAGCCGAGTTTGCAGATGTCCAAGAGAGCCGAGTCCTTGGAAGTCGATCAGACCATGTTTAGTTGTTTCCCCAGCGGAGTGTTGAGCAGCTGAAGTTGTTTCCCCACAGAGTTATTATCCCCAGAAGAGTAGCCAAGAAGGCCACGCAGTTTATTCTCGCGATTGATATCAGCAGGTCCAAGTTCTCGTAGAGCTTCGTTCCCCTGCAGCAATCAACTGAAGTTGTTTTCCCTGCAGCAGTCAACTGAAAGATCAATTCCCCAGGCAGGGTCCGATTGATATTGGCATGCAGCATTCTCCTCAGCAGGAAGATTCCTCTATCTGAGTAGTGCTTTTCTCCTTGACAGGAGGATTTCCCCCTCGGCATTTATGTTGCTGATGGGATCGCATCATTGTGCATGATTGCATAGCATTGTGCATGATTGCATAGCATTGTGCATGATTGCATAGCATTTAGCATAAGCGCATAGCATTTCCTCCATGTGGGGCATGGCACCGAAGCATATGCATCATAAACATGGTCTAGGTTATTATCATTCTTGTCTTACAGGTGTTCCGCCAAAGGATCAGTGATTCAGGATGATTCCTGACATTCTCCCCAACGAAGTCAGTTGCTCAAGATGATTTTTGAGATCCCCAGCAAAGTCTTCAGTTCGATTCTCGAATCCCTCAGCAGGGCCATTTGCTCAAGATGATTTGTGGGATCCCCAACGCAGTTTCCCGAGTTGTTTGCTTAAGATGATTCTTGAGCTCCCCAGTAGCGTCCCCGGCGAAGATCGCCCAGGACAATGCATGAAACTCCAAGAGAGCCGAGCCCTTGGAAGTTGCTCAAGCCGCGATTGGTTTGTCCCTAACAAGAGTTGCCCAGGATGATTTCTAGAATCCCCAACAGAGTAGGGGTCTTTTCCCCAGCAGGTGGTTGGCATTTCCCCAGCAGCAGGCAAGTAGATTAATATCCCCAGCCGAGCACAGCCATGAGTGGTAGATGAAATGTTTCCCCAAGCAGATCCCGAAGGATTGTCCAGCAAGCAGAAGTTTGTTTATCCCCATGAGTTTGAGGACTTAATGACATGAGTGTCTTGTAGCCTGAAGGCTATGTTCCCCAGAAGGGTCGTTTCCCAGAGAGCCGTTCAGGGCATTTATCGCATTCCCCATGCAGAGTATAGCTGAGGATAGTGTGTTGATCAGCCTGATGTGCTGTGCTCTCCGGAGGATCCCGTCATCCTCAAGTGTAAGTCCAGATGAGATGGGCAGAAAATGCCGTTCCCTTGAAGGGTAGCTCTCCCTCAGTAAATTGGTTACTCTCCCCGAGAGGATGATTCCTCTTCCCAGCATTTATTTTGCTGGGGCATTTCCTTGCATGATTGCATAACATTTACTCAAAAGCGTAGCATTCCGTTTCGCACGGAGCATTACGCTCATTTTTCCAGCATTTGCATATGAAGCATGAACCAGGTGGTTACCGTGCTCTCGAGCAGAAGTACTTGCTCCCCAGTAAAGTTGGTAGAAATCGTCTGAGTGAGCTCTTTCGTTATTCTCCAGCAGTTGTTGAAGTCGTTTGGGTGAACTCTCTCGTCTTTCTGCAGCAAAGTCTACAAGGTTGTTTGGGTGAACCCTTCTTCCTTTTCCCCAGTGAGTCGTCAGGATTGTTTGGGTGAACCCTCATTCCTCTCTCCTCAACAGAGTTGTTAACCTGATGGTTATGTCCGGTGACCCGGCATGTTTGCTTTTATTTAGCAACGACTTGACAGGATGTCAAGAGAATAGCAGCGTGATATGTTTGCTCCAACAGTGACGTCTAATCTGAAGATTGACTTCGTAAACGCCTGAAGGCGATATCAGAAGGTTCCTGTGAGCTTAGATGTCCTTGTTGATGAATCAACGTGTGGCTGAAGACAAGGTTCCAAAGTTTGTAGATATAACCAGGTGATCCGTGTTGGCCTGAAGACCAAGTCAGTTGTCCTGAGGTGATGATTGATTGCGATCAAGTGAATAGTGTTTCTTCCGATTGAAGTCGAAGATGTTTCTCCAGCTGAAGTGGAGTTTGCCTGAAGGCAAAGTGTTTGAATCCCCGTAGAGTCATGAATGGCTCAGGATACCATTTCTCTGACTGAAGTCACAGATTTCCCAAGCTGAAGCGAAGGTGCCTGAAGGCAAGGTTATCCCCTAAGGTCATGAATGACCTAGGATTCATTTTTCGGACTGAAGGCCGAAGTATATCCCTGACTGAAGTCACGGATGCTCTATAGCAGAGGCGGAGTTGCCTGAAGGCAGATCCATGTATCCTTGAAAGCCAAGGACCATTTCTTCAGACTGAAGTCGAAGATACCTCCTGCAGAGTTGCCGACGGGAAAAATTTACATCCTTGAAGGTCAAGGATGTTTATCTTCAAAAATACTTGAAGATCTGTTCTAGCTGAAGCTGGAATCGCCGATGGGCAAAGTTTATATCCTTGGAGGCCAAGGATACCATCTTCAGGAGTACTTGAAGATCTTTTCTGGCTGAAGCTGGAAGTGGCCAGGGGCCAGGGTTTCATATAGCTTTGATGTTGGAGTTCTACGGTTTCTCAGTATGCAGTAGTATTTGGATGTTCGTTATGGTTCTGAGGGTGAACCCCAGATCAGAGTGTGCTTGGTTGAGTCTCTCATTCCCAGCGGAGTAGTTTCAAATACGCAAGTGTACCTTTTGTTCCATTTACCAGGGGTGAACCCCGGGTCAGGATTGTGCAGTGTTGTATTTTCTCCAGCGGCGATGCGGGGTATTTTGATTGTTTGACGGCGATATCAGATTTAGTTCTCCAGCGGCGATGCGGGGTATTTTGGTTGTCTGAAGGCAATATCAGAAGAATTTAATGTGGATAACTGACGGTGGTGTCAGATCAGTATTTCTCCGGCTAGTATTGCAGTGTTCGAAGATTTGTTCCCCGCAAAGTATCGTGTGCTCGTGCAGTTGGCAAATTTTCGGGTTTACCGATATTCAACCGTCTCGCACCGTGATTGGCTGAGAGCCGTTCGCTTCTCACCCAGTCAGGTTCAAGCCGTTTGAATAGGGGCAGCTGTTGCACCCCAAAATTTGACCAACATTTATTCATCCACCAAGTGTTTAAAGTTTGATACCTTCATCAGAAAGTTCAAGAGATCCTCAGAGGAATTGGTTAAAACCAAGGTTGTGTGCTTCATAGCTTGAGAGTTGTGGGAGCTCCTCAGATGATTCTGAGACTTTGAGAATGAACTTGAAGCTTTGAGAAAGTTCATGAGATGTATTGAAAGCCATCATGAAGCCCAGAGAGGTCATTGTGCAAGAATTCAGAAGATTCAACCATGAATGGTTGAATTAGGGTTTTGACTGGATCGACCCTAAGTCAGCTGAAGATTTGGAGAAGGTTGAGACCTAATCCAAGGGCCATGAGATCATGGAATGATGTATGGAGATGTTATAAAGATGATTCCTAGACCAACTCATCATGATTGAGGAGTTTGAGAAGTTTTAAGTTAGGGTTTCTAAGGATTGTCAGTGAAAAACCCTAGTTTGATCCCTATCTTCCAGGAAGTTTTAGCTCAATATGTGATTGATATATCATCTTCCCCACAACATGAATGTTGTAGAGCTTGTTCTTAGCTTTAATTTGAGTGGTAGAAGTCCTTGATAGGATGTTCAGAGCTCAAGTTATGGTTTTGACAAATTACAGGTCATCTGAGGTGTGTGAATCTGGGTCCTTGAAAGTCACCCAACTTGCAGACAACTTTTGCCCTAGTAGGATGATTCCTATGATCTCTTGGTCAACATGAATGTTTAAGAGCATATTATTAGCTTTCTATATAGTACTAGAAGTCCTTGATAGGATTTGTAGAACTCAACTTATGGTTTGAACAAGACAGGGGTATTTTGGTCATTTGGAAGTTATAGGTCATTTTAAGCAAATGCCATATCTCCTATTTCCAAGCCTCAAATGAAAAAACTCAAAACATAAAAGTTGTTCAAAATGGGATTTTAAGCCTATAAAAGTGGTCATGAGTTGTTGAAAAAGCTTGTAGCAAGGATTTACAAGATTGGGTAAAAATGACCTAAAAAATGACTTATAAGTAAATGAATCCAAGTTGAAATTTGGTTTGGGAGATCCAAAAATCCAAAATAGGTCATCCAATATGTCATTTTGACTCCAAACATCATTTTAAAAACAATGGTTCAATTAGAATTTTGATTTGAGGTCTTAAAATGGGGGATACTTTGTAAAGTTCATGCTTGCATATTAAGGAACCTTTGAAAAACTTGGCATAAGGCAAGGCAAGGCTTGTTTTTTTTCACTCATTCCCTTCCAATATCTCACAAGGGGAGATTTTAAAGCAAGATTGAAAGGCTTAAGGCATGAAAGGAGATAATACAATATGTCATGACAAGAGAAGTTTCCTTACTTTCTAGATGGTTCTCAAAGTTTCTAGATGAGTCTAGACTCTTCCATTGGTTTCTATATATTAGAATGAATCACCATGAGATTAAGGTTGGTGATGGTTAATGGTGAGTGTTGAGATTAAAGGGCAAAAAGAGTGAAATTCCTCCATTTGCAAAATCATAACAAACTCTCTTTCTCTGCCATCTTCATTCTTTTCTTCTCCACAAACACACTCCTCTAATCATTGTGAGCATTTGCATACCAAAATTGAGGTGGATCCATGGAGTTTTGAAGGTGCAAGATCAAAGTTGCAAAGAATGCAAATTGCACTCAAACTCAAGATTCAAGCTTGCAACACCACACTTTTTGCAAACAGAAAGATCATCATCGAGAAAAGAGTAATCATGGAGGGTTTCAAGGCTTGAAGAGGAGTAGAACCGCACCTGCCATCATCAAGCACCAGGTTTGCAAAACATCACATACACTCTTATTTATTCAGTATTAGATGGATTGGTTAGGATAGACATGATTAGAGACCCTTAGGGATCAATGCTGTGAAGTTTAGGATCATTCTATGAAGGTTGAAAATTTGGCATGTTCACTTTATGGATCAAGAACTCACTGTGTAGGTAGTGATAATTCACGTGGATTGGTTTAGAGTGATCAGTGATAGGTGATTAACATGTTAGCACGAGAAAATACAAGAAATAAGAAGTTGAAGGTTTGAGTGTGTTGGACATTGGTGCTATCGGGTTCCATGTTAGGGAGAGATTTAAGGGAAACTATTAACGTAGTCTTGTTCAGCTTGGAAAACTGAGCAAGTTTGCTCTTTACATGAGCGAATTTGGCCAAGAAACGAAGGAGAACTAGCTGATGGAAGTGGAGACGTGAGAGCATCGTGCATGGTGAATTCTGAAAACCCTAACAAGTCCAAGGAAGAAGACAATCCATTGGCCGTTGGATCAATCCCATTCACTTGACTTTTTAACCTCATCCAACGGTTGGAATTTAAAAGAAAAATGGAGGGAATCCCTTAGGGCAATACGTTGCTGTTTCATTAAATGGAAGAACTGGGCCTCAGCAAAATCTTGCTGCTCGCACCCCACCCAGATGGCCCAGTTGAATTAACACGTTGAAAGCTTGCTAAATACACCGTCTTCGTTTTTATGTTTTTCTTTTAATTTTCGTTAATTTTTCTGAAGCGCATGGGCCTAATGCATTTTCTATATGAACCTCCCCTCTAAGGCCCACGCTGGATAATCAACTGGGCGACCCTTCTAATGACACCCCCTCCCCTTTAATTCATTTTCTTTTAATTTTTTAATTTCTTTTATTGTTTGAATTTTATAAAAATCATATAAAATAGAAAAATTAATATTTTTTAATGCTTGTTTTTTCTACATGTTCATAAATTTGTCTAGAAAAATATCAATAAATAAAATTGACATTTTATTTCCTTTTAATATTTTTAGTATATTTTCCATGTAAATAGCTTTTTAATTGATTTTAGTTGATACTCAATTTTGTATAATTTCTTTTAGGACTTTCCCTTAGGATTTTTGAGCCATTTTTTTTTTGGCATAGTTAGATATTGAATCATAGTTCCTATAGGATTTAATTCATGATTTTTAGGTTAAAATTTGATTAGTTTGTTAAGCATAGTCTTAGTGTACTCAAAGTTAGGGTTTTATTCAACATAAGTAGATTTGAACAATTTTGTTTTGGGTTTTATAGGCCAAATTAGTGTATGGGGAATATGTGGGTTAAGGGTAGGTATGTATAGAATCCTCTAGAATTTTACTAGAATATTATATAGTATTTTAGTATTTTTTAATTGATTTCTGAATGTATGGTTAGTATGTGTGTTGCTTAAGGGCATAGTTTGTATTGTTTTGCTTTCTTTTCTTCTCCTTTGAGTGTGTGAGCCTTGAAGATTGAGTTGAAGACCTTGTGGATCATCATTGAAGACTTTGAAGACCTTGAAGAGGAGCTTAGTTTTATCTTTTGTTTGTTCTGTTTATAGGATCATAAGTACATAGGTAGAGCTTTAGATAGAATAATTCCGTTCAATAAACAAGGAGTGTCTTGTTCACCTCCTTCCTTCTCGATGATATAAAGTCCCTTAAGGGTATTCACCTCTCTCCTTTGGAGGGATTAGTGACCTTGCCCCATGAGGTAGAACTTTGAGAGATCCTTTCCTTTTGATGTTAAGTCCTCAATGGCATCCTTTGGAAGTCAGTGAGCACTCTAACATCCTCACCTCATCTTGTTGAATGAATCTTGTTTGTTGAAGCATTTGGGTTGTTAAAAGTAAAGAAAGCAATGAAGAGCATTGAAGATTTGATTGAAGATCTAAAAGCCATTGAAGATAGAAGCTGAAGCTTTGAAGAGGATGATTCCCTGGAGATTATTGAAGTCTGAAGACTTTGTGAAGACCAAGTTGATACCTGGATATCCCTGAAGATAGTGAAGCCTGAAGGTGGAGCTGATCAAAGAAGCTGAAGCTTAAGGGAGAAGATGAGTTGATACTCATGTTGTAGGGTTGATACCTGGAAAGCAGTTGATGATTGAAGTCTGAAGACTGAGTGGCTGCTGGAGAAGCTGAGACTTTCTTCTATTTTTCTTTTCTGTATTGTGTGTTTTGTTTGATTTGTCTGTTGCATTAGAATAAGTTCATCTAGAATAAGTTCAGTCTAGGAGCATGATTGCATTAGAGGTTGAGTTGCTCCCTCTGCTTGTATTGTTATTGCGTGGCTTTGCTTGCGGGTATTCGGTAGAGCCCAGCTCCCTTGCCCATGTGGTTTGTTTGCCTGATGGCATTTTCATTTCATTTTATCTGTATGATTGCAGTTTACTGTATATTGCTTGATAGCATGTTGTTTCATATTTTAGTATGATTACTGTTATTCATTCTGGCTTGAGGTTAAGATGAGCTTGTGGAGGCTGAAGCCCCACACACATTTCCTCTCTCACTTGCATTGCATGCATTTTACTGTTAAGCTGATGCTTTGTCTGTTTTGGTGTATCATTGACATGATCCCTTAGGACTCTCATTTCCTTTGATAAGGATTTGATGATAGACTTTTAGGTTGAAACCTATGCATGACAACATCTAGGAGTTCCATGTTTAAACCTCGACCATAGGATGAATCCATGGCATGACAACAGTAGGACTTGATAGTCTCCCTCCTAGTTGGGCCTGTTCTCTTCTCATCTCAAAACAGTTTAAGATACAGTAATCATGAATGATTTCTTTCGTACGTTACGAGCCTTAAGCTATCTGAGAAAGGATTGTGGGAGAGTTTCTTTTCCAAAGTCCGGATGTTTAGTATGGTACCCTTTGGGTGACATGCGACGCATTCACTCTCAGGTCATAGTCTCTAGTGCGGTTGAAATCGCAAACACAATAAAAAACACTTCTTTCAAGAAATAACCCGTAGTTTCCCGAACTACGTTTGCTCTGATCTTCCATACAGTGTGGAAGTACGTAGGCATAGGATGCGACGTCCTAGCGAGCAACCTCCCCCCGCAATCCTTCGTAGGCCGAACTACGTTGACTCTGATTTCTCGTTCTCTGATGAGAATACATAGGCATAAAGTGCGACGCTTTGCCGAGTCATTTTTCTTTTCTTTTTCAGCCAGCCTTGATAGGTAGATAGATTATAACCAACCCGTCCAAGTAAACAAACAAGCGAGGATCCCGTCGAGTACGACGGACGTGAGGGGTGCTAATACCTTCCCCTTGCGTAACCGACTCCCGAACCCAGACAATGGTTGCGATGACCTTGTCTTACCCTCTTTCGTCAGGTTTTTCCGATCGTTTCCTTTCCCGCTCTGAGGGATAAATAACGAAAGGTGGCGACTCTTCTGTCATGCCGGCACCTTATTTTCGCGCAAGCGACAACATGAAATATTAAACTTCATCCCATTATTTGGTACCTTATCCATTTTATTCCAATCATGTCCCTAATTTATCCAACATAAAAAAATCCTACTTTATCAAATAATCAATTCAAAACACATAACCAATATGATGCGAATTGCGCTACGAGCCTTAAGAATTGGAGAAGGAATAAGAAGGAGTATTATTATCTTTATTTCGAATATCTTTAAATATGAGATGCATGACCCAGTTGTTCAAAGTATTCACCTCCATTCATAGACTTTAGTACAATTTAAATCAATACAATTTTAAACATTCATCCTCAGACTAAAATCAATAACAATCAACATAAAAAATACCATTCTCTTTGGACCCAACACAACACCTCTAATTTTTGACACCCATAATCTTGCATGTTTTCCTTGTTAGTCCCTAGTTTAGGAAAACACTCTTACATGTTTGCCTTATTAATCCCTTGGTTTAGGCAAACCCTTACTTGCCTTGATCCCCTGGTTCAGGCAAACCCTTCTTTGCCTTGATCCCCTGGTTCAGGAAAAACCCTTACAACACTGCAATAGTTTAGACACCTCATTCTTGGTTTAGACACCTCATTATTAGTTCATACAACTCATTCATGGTTCAAACACCTCATTCTTGGTTTAGACACCACAACATGAGTTTAAACACCACACCATAGGTTCAATTACCCCCTCACAAACTTTTACACATCTTTAAAATCTTTTAATTTCTAGTCCAAACAACAATTCCTTTTCATAAAATAATTGTTATAGTCTATTCCTTAGCAGTCAAACTAACAACTTAGAGCATCCGAACTAGGATCAAATAGCTAACATTTTAACACTTCTAGGATACGATTATAACATAGTTCCCTAAAATCAACCACCAAATACTTATTATCTACCATGAACTACGGAGCTCTGATTTTCTCATTACACTACGAGAATACTTAGGCATAGGATTTTGAAATCTTGATGAGCACCTTGATTAAAAAATTATTTTCCCCTTAATTAAAATCAATTGTCGGTAACCTTTCAATAATAACACCCATCTGCACAAGGATTAATCAAAATAGTTCATGTCAAGTACAACAAATGTGAGGGATGCTAATACCTTCCCCTTACATAACCGACTTCCTTTACCCTTTTTCTCTTCCCTCAGGGTTTTATTGACATTTTCCCTTTCTCTTAGAATAAATAAAGTTCAGTGGCGACATTGTTGTATTTTCGAGCGTGCAATGTACTTGGGTATTTTTTGCATCGCGACACCATGCAACCTTCGTTTTTGATAGACTCTCACATGTCCTCTAGCAACCGTTTGATCTTATCAATTTACAACCTCAATCGACTGCATGAAAAACTAAGTACTTTGAATTTCATTAAGTCCCAAAACCAATAACATCCCTAGTCTTACAGAGTGAACATTTGACCAAATCTATGACCCTTTTTTGACAAGTCAATTTTGTATCATGGTTACTTCTGTCCATTTGTTATCTCATCACCATCACAGAATTTGTAGTGAATGTTGGTATTGCTTGGGAACCAAACTTCATCCCTAGTTGTGGTTGTATGGTTCGACCAGGGTTACCTATAGCCGGTCCAGATGCTAATTATGGCGAATATGCATACACAACATTGTCAACAAACACCAAACAGTTTGTATGCAAATTTGCCATCATTGATGCTAACATACCATAAGGTTTCTCACGCCCAAGCATATGCATTGTGAAAATTGTGGCAAAATGCCTAAAGTAACTTGCCATGGTTGGTTTAGAAGCCACAGGGTGACTCTGTGTTAGTGAGGGGAAAAACATTGTCCCTTACTATGAAATCGATGGCGTGTTCATCTTTGATAGTATGACGATCGTGCTAGTAATAGAGGCAACCGGTTCACTCGAACTTGCAGTGACCGTGCCCACCCCTATGCTATTGGATGGTTGTTCTTCATTATTATTGTTTCTAGGAGTAACCATTCTCGTAATGTATCTCCTAGTTGGTTTTATAACTTCTTTTTTGGTTATCTTACCACTCCTCAATCTCATGAACACTCACAATTTGAGATGTTTATTAAACGAAGAAATTTGCAAAACAATTTTCAAAAGCAAAGAGGTATAAATTCACACAAAAAAGGCCCCACCAGGTGTGCCAATTTGTTTACTATGAAATTTGGTAAACAAAAACAAGTTTCATTTCACCTAAGGGATTAAACTCGAAAATATCTCATGACATGTTTGTGTGAAAATCATAAGTTTTAAACAAATTTGACATCAAAATAAAAATGCAAGGAAAACTTAAATGAATGACTGAAACTAAATTTAATGCAGTAAGTGACTTGAAAGTAAAGACTTTAATTTGTAAAATGGAACACATATACGTACATTCTTGACTCTTTTCTCACAAACACACAGATACTTTGAGTTTTACAAAATTTTATGTACAATTACGGACCCCTAAAAACATAAGTGAATGCTTACTTATATATTGTCCTAAGTTAACAAATATGCCACATCTTCGTCTCCATGCAACCTTTGTTTTCGACAGACTCCCATATGTCCTCTAGTAATCGTATGATCTTATTTACTTATACCTCATTCGACTACGTGAAGAATAAACAAACTAAGTACTTTGAATTTCACTAAGTCCTAAAACCAATAACATCTATGGTCTTACAAACTAGAAAATTTGACCAAAGCTAGGACCCTTTTTTGACAAGTCAATTTCATCGAGATATCCGTGGTCATAACTGACCGCTTTGATTTTGGAAATAAAATCATCATCAAACAAGAAAAATCATCTGATCTTCATAATTAACGTTTGTGTCGAAAATCCAAGGTAAAAACTACCTTACATATATAAAGGTTTAACTCTCAAAAGTACTAAGGAAAATGTGAGAAAATAAGAGAGAGAGAGAGAGAGAGAGAGAGAGAGAGAGGTATCTTAGATACGTTTTCTAGTGTATTAGAAATGATAAAGGAGCCATTTATTTATAGGGCAAATGGTGGCTCAATTGTGGATACAATTGTCGCTACTGCGAAAATCGGCGCCGGCAATACAGAAGAGTCGCCACCGTGCGTTATTTATCCCAAAGGAGGGAAAGGAAACGCTCGAAGTAAACCTAACGCAAAGACGGGAAAAGGTATGGTCATCGCAACCAAAACCTGGATTCGGGAGTCGGTTACGCAAGGGGAAGGTATTAGCACCCCTCACGTCCATCGTACTCGATGGGATCCACGCTTGTTTGTTTGTACGGATTACACTTCTATCTAAACTAAAGGATGAGGTCTGAAAAGAAAAGAAAACATGACTCGGTAAAGCATCACACCTTATGCCTACGTATTCCCGTCTGGAACGAGAAATCAGAGTCAACGTAGTTCGCCTAACTACAGGTGAAGGTGGGGAAAGGTTGCTCGCTAGGATATCGCATCCTATGCCTACGTACTTCCACACTGCATGGAAGATCAGAGCAAACGTAGTTCGGGCTACGCACGACACAAGCTGTTCAAGTGTCTTTTATGAAAAATCTCACCTTAAACAAGGGTTTTCTTATTGCAAAAGGGTTGATGTTTGTTCAAATATTTTGACGGAAGAAATGAATTGATTTTGTTATAACCTTTATTAATGTTTTTCTGTTGTTTTGAAGAAAGAAGAGATGACACTCTAAAATCCTAGGGTTAAAAAGGGAATAAAATCTACCCTAATGTTATCATACATGGGTTAGCTCCTAATGTCTATCACATCCTCCCTTGAACAAGGAAGAATGGAAGTCCTACGGGAAAGGAAAACGAAAGGAAGAAACGGAAATACAAGTAATAACCGCATACAAGTGAACATGAATATAGCAATGGTAAATGCAATGCAAAGGAGGGAGGAAGGTTCATCTCAACCTCAAGCCCATTCATGGATGGAATAAGAAAATATCAAGTGATCATATGCAAAGAATCGAGTGAAAACTCCGAATGAAACGCGTAATCCACTATTTGGAATCGCAACGTGCTATCATGCAAACAAGTCGATAATTGAGCAAGCTACACATACAAATAACAGCCACCTAAGGGGTCTTCAAATACCTCTAGCCTATCTATAATAAGAAATATAAACCACGGCGTTCACCACGCAAACACAAATCGGCCGTTGGAGCCTTAACAAAAATAAAGTCCGTTCGGAAGTCCAAATTACAAGTTCGAATACAAAACATAAGAAAAATAGCAAAAGGTACTAAAAAAATTCAAATAAAAATCTCTAATGCCCTACATCAAGCCACAAACCAGGGGTGAGAGATACCACAAAAATATCCAAAGATAAATGGTCAAACAAGATGAAAACATTGCAAGATATCTCATGTATACCAAAGGAAAGATTAAAGTGGAGCATGTTAAAGAAAGCATCCAAAACCAATTAAAATGGTACAATAAAATTCCCACAAAAATATATCACAATACCTCAACGTGTGTATGAGATCCCTGCAAAAGGATTGACATTTAAATTGTGTTTTGATAGGTCAAAGAAATTCAACAAAATGATAGCACCAGCATTGACCTTTTTATGACGACCCAAATGTAAAAAATCCAAAGAAAATGTAAAAAAATGGTAAAATTATAATTCCAGTTTTATTAAATCCTAGACATCTTAAAGATTCATCACAAAAAAATGGGGATCAAAAAGACTAATTTTCCTATTTTTTATGATTATTTGAAGTCAGCATATAAAACAGAAAAAATAAAAGAAACATGGCAATAGGAAAATAAAAGAAAATAACATGAATAAATAAAAGTGGCATGAGGCTTATGTGGCCGATTGCGTGGCGCAGTGAGAGGCGTTGGATGAATGGAAGAAACCTTGACTTGGAAATGCATCCGGCGGTGTTAACACCTTCTTCTCCAAATCAAATTTTTCAACTTTGTGAATAGTAACCCGCAGCTCCATGAAGATGAGTTTTTTGCTACTTTGAAGCACCATAACTCCATCAATAATTATCCGTTTCGCACAAAATTTTGGTCAAACATGAAGGAAAAAAATCAAGGAATCCAAATATGGTCTTAGATTTTCTTGAAACTCTCTCTAACTCCCAAAACGTGGCACCTCAAGAAAAACTCAAGAACCAAAAATTGTCATAAAACCCATCTTTTTTGTACTAGAATCCATGTAGGAGATGAGAGCAATGTAATGCAACAACAATAATGCAAGAAAGACTCATAAATCATGAGTTATGTCGAATTCTTTATACCTCCGAAAAATGGCTTATGGAGCTTCACTCGATCACCAATTCTTTGAGAAAATGATGTGGACACGTCCTATAATTGATGAGGAAGGTGTTTGGATGGAAAGAAAGGAGTGAATTGATGGAAAACAAAAAATCAATTTTCACTTGGAGCTCACTTTAATGGAGTTGTGTAGCTTGGTTCATGCATCAATTATGGCCAAAAAAGTGTTGAATCAATTGTAAGAATGATAAGGAATGTATTTGCAATGGTGGAATGAACCAAAAGTGGGAGAAAAATGGAATTGAAAATTTGAGTTTTCAAGTGTAGAAAAATGTGGGAAAAATGGAAAAATGGTGAAGAGAAAAATGAAGATTCAATATGATTTGCAAATGGAGAAAATGGATTCAACATCAACTATCACCAACCCTTACTCTTAATGATCTCAATCCAATATATAGGAGAGCATGGAAAGATCTAGAGTCTTCTAGATCAATCTAGGATGATTCTAGAAACTTCATGAATTTCTCATGATATGGTATTTTGATGTCTCATGATATCTCACTTCAATCCACTAACAGTCCCTTAACCACCTTTTAAAATTTCTTTTCATGACAAATTGGAGTGATATGAGTGAAAAACAAGGGATTCATTTGCCTTATGTTGAGTTTCTCACATGTACCTTATTATGCAAGTGATGGAATTACAAAGCAAGTCCATTTTTAAAGCCCTATCTCAAAATTGTGGCTGAACCAAAGTCTTTAAAATGTTGTTTAGACTCAATTTGATATATTACATGACCCATTTTGGATTTATAGATTGCCCAAACCAATTTCCAAGTTGAACTTTTTCAACTTATGTCCATTTTTTAAGTCATTTTTACCAACTTTTATCAATTCTTGCTACAAGCTTTTCCAATATTCCATGACCTCTTTTTTAGACTTAAAATGCCATTTTGAGCAACTTTGATGTTGTGAAGTTTTTCATTTGAAGCTTCCTTGTATGGGTTTTAGGCATAGGCTAAGAATGACCTGTAATTCTCAAATGACCAAAATACCCTTTGCTTGCCAAGGACATAAGTAGAGTTCCACAAATCAGATGAAGGCATACCATACCTTTATAGAAATCTAAGACAATGAGGAACAACTCTCATGTTGACCAGAAATCCAATTGAAATCTCCTTGAGGGTCAAAAGTTGCTTGGAAGACAGACAACTTTCACAGACAAATCTCAGTGTCCTCAGATGACCTGTAACTTGCAAGAGCTATAACTTGAGTTCTATAAATCATCTTGATGACTTCCACCACTCAAATTAAAGCTATGAAGATAATCTACAAGTTTAATATGGACCAGGAATTCATATGAAGCTTGCATTTTGAGTTACACTGCTTGGAAGTTTGACCTAAATCAGGAGATTTTACACTGAAACCCTAATTTGGTAACTCCTCTTCTCCTTGACTCCTTCTGATTTTTCTTTGGTACAACACCACATTCACATCCATATAGCAAATAATTAATCCCACAATCTTCAAATGAGCCTTGATACCTTTCAAATCAAGTTTTTTGACCTAGGACTGACCTAGTATTGACCCAGATGAAACCCTAGTTGACTGACTTCAACTGAGGCTCTTGCAATCATTCCAATGACTTGGTTACTCCTCAAAAATGATCATCTAGGCTCTTCATAACATCCATACACACCTCATGCTCTTGGCTCATAGCTCATACTTCCTCTGATGATCCCCAAACAACCTCAAGATAGGAGAGAACCCCATGATTGATCTGTCAATTCTTCAAGACTCAAATTCTTCCCTGATGACATGAATAGTCTTGAATATGAATGAAACCCTCTGAATATGCCTCTTGAGACAAGAATGGTACTTGATCCCCTGATTAAGATTAGCTTGCCTATGCTATGCAATGCAGATGAATACACTATGTACATGATGTCAATGCAAATGACTATGCAATTGAAACATAAACCTAGGTTAGAAAAGGTTGGGCAAATTTTGGGGTGCAACAACAATCCATTGGTTTTTCAATTCTCGTAATCAATTATCTCAAGTTCATAATCGATTATAGCACCCAAAATTGAAGGTTTTAATTGTAGTTGTTACCAATCATTAAGAGACTGCTCCAGTCAATTTTAGGTTGTTTTCATAGAAGAATATAGATTTTTCAAAGGGTTGAAAGTGTGTGTGCGTGTGTGTGTGTGTATGTGATTTGTCTTAGTAAAGTTGATAGTTAGCTGTATACCTTTATGGACATTGATCACTCAACACATACACAACTAGCTTTCACACTTTCTCTCTTTAAAAAATTTGAAGCCAATGTTTCCTTGCCATGCTATCTTTAACTTTAACACTTAACTAGAACTTTGAATATTCTTCTAACGGGGCTTTAAATAACTCTTGTTGATAATATCAATCATGATACAAACCACTTGAACAAAGATCTTTGCTGACTTCACTGAACATCACATAACAAAAGATATTGTCTCCATAGATAGACAAATATAACTTGATCTCCAAGAACACCAATCTTGATCACCATAACATATCAAAACAACTTAATCACTCATAACTTTAATTAGCACATATTGATCACCATAATTTAATATTCAAGCATATCTACTTGATCTCTGCATCAGATGATCTTCATACTTCACCTTGATCAACACATCTTAATCTTCAAGCACCATTGTAACACCTCAAACTTCACACATAAAATCATCATGGAATTTGATTAAACATAATACAACCACTCAAGGTATCACACATAACAAATACATAACCTGCTCCATAACACGAGTTACAACATAATAGTTTAATACACACATTTGTACTTGGAATGTTTACACGACATCCAACTCATCTGATATGTGCTTGGGATGTTTACATGACATCCTACACACCTGATTTGTATTACATACTCATATTATAAGGCATTAAAAACATATCATCGCATACTCCTCCAAGTGTTCAAGGTGTCATCGTAGCGGGATCATTAAAAAAGCAATTAAAAATAATATTGCAACTCACAACATTTAGTCTCATAAACGTCAACTTCATAACATAAGCAAAAAGAGTTTATAGCATTCAACTCAAAACAACTTAGAAATCCCAACAACATAAATAGTCTTTAACTCCAACATAAGCAACATAAGAATCAATTCAAGCGTTTATCTCCAACTCGATGTTACATGATCAGAGCAAGACACAACTAGTCAAAGCGATAAACTAAAGGAGTAACTCTGAGAGCTATCTTCTACTTACTTCAGAAATGCTACTCATGAGTATCTATGCGATGCCCATGTAAATGAAACATTCAAACAGGAGGGTGAGAAATCACATTCAATAATAATAGGCATATGTAAAAAGGTAGGATATCAACACATATACATTCCATAAATAATCACTAAGGTA
The DNA here is from genome assembly GCA_963859935.3 of Lathyrus sativus. NCBI lineage: Eukaryota > Viridiplantae > Streptophyta > Magnoliopsida > Fabales > Fabaceae > Lathyrus > Lathyrus sativus. The sequence goes on along the minus strand of OZ012735.1, from coordinate 567,401,411 downwards.
TTACACAATACATTCTCACACGCAACTCAACAATCACACACAACAAATATTATGCATGCAATCTATTCATGTAATGCAACTTCATTATGCAACTTAATGCATATGCATGTGGTACCAACTCAATATTTGATTCTCTCTGGAACTGGGTCCTCTCTCTGAACCCATGGGCCCCCTCTTTGAGCTCTAATCCCCCTCTCTGAGCTTGGGACAAGCCATTAGTCCTCTTTGAACTAGTGAATATGCCTCTTGACATAACTCAAATGATGCATGATTATACCATCAATATCAATGTGTTAAGACCCCTCTTTGATGCTAACATAAATGCATTGACAACTCAAATATTCACCTCTCTGGATTACATCACACCAAAATCATAAAATTTACATTATCAATCAACAATGCAACACAAGTATGCTAATAATGTATCTCTACAAAATTATATGACAAACATGTAACAATACAACAAATGCAACTCAAAATAATCCATATTCACAACATTCCCATGTTTCATACTTATTCTTAATGCTTAACATCTCGTCATAACAACACAACTCGAGCACATATAATGATTCAACTCAATAAAGTTTTTAACTCACATTCATGTAACTCACCTTTAACTCAACATTACACACCTCAACATATATAATTTATCAATTCATACTCACAACTCAAGCAAATTCGTCATAGTATTCATTGTCAATATAACATAAACAATACCTATAAGCCTCGTAAATTAATCATATTATAAAAATAAATTTAGCCTATGAAATTATTACTAGTTAATAGTAATTCACATTAGCTTTTCAGTGCTTCAAACAACGTCTAAATACGAGTCCCAAAATTCAAGTTATGATATTTTTTGTTAGGCATAGTGAAAGTCATGAAGGTTGACAGACATCACCTAGGACTGAGTTTTTTCCCACGGCCAGTTTGCCGCTAAGTCCTAGAATCTACTGGTAAATATCGTGGATTTTTTTTGTGTTTTCTACCATACAAGCCCTTCCGGACCTCCAGCTTTGATTTCGTAAAAAGCCTCGATCTCATAATTGGCATACAACAATTATCCAATGATTAAAACCACAAATTCACCATTTATCACTTATTGACATTAACAAAATAATGTATTTTCATGCTTTCAGATTTACCCTCAAAGCTCCAAAACCCCAACAATGGTGAAAACATATTAACTCCTCAAAACATAAATTATCATTAATTAAAGTACACGAATCTCACCAAGAATCACGACACATATAATCAAATTAATACCAATTTACATAATTAAATAAAAAATCAATGGATATTGAAGGTTAATCACTCCTCTACCCTACCCTTCATACATAAGAACTATTGAAATTTATCATCCCCCTTACCTTAGGTTTCTCTTGCAAAATTCTTCCAAACTCTACCAACGGGTGCTCTTCCTATGTCTTCGCTTTGCCCTAGCTTCCTTCTCCTATTTTCTAAGTTTTTACATGCTAGACGAAGGCGACTTATCTAGAGGGGGAAGGTGAATAGATCCCAAGTTAAAAAGTTACTTTACAAAAAATGTTTTCAAAGAGTTTAATGGCTAGCAGAAGTGACTTAGATCGAATCGTCTAAACCAAATCGCTAACGAAAAGCTCGGATATGCGTATATGAAAACCAATTGATGATAATGATAAACAAATCAATCAATATGATGTAAACCATAATAACTTGAATGATACTCAAAATTAAAGGATATCTTCAATGACAAAGTACACAAAAATGTAATTAAGACAAACTATCGAACACCTTGTGTGCAATAAGTTTTGTTTAGAATTTTGTATCATTTTATTGATTTGCAAATCCAACCACAATCAAATAGATTGTGATAAACTCAATAAAACCTTTTTCAAAAGTTTATAAAAAACTTTAACCAAATGTATTGATCGCATAATCGAAGAATTTAACAATTTGCAAATGAAAAATAAAAGAGAGAGAGAGAGAGCACAAGGATTTGTTTAGATAGATCCCCAATCAGCCTCGCTATGGGTACGTCTTCCCTCATTTAGAACATAAATTGAGATAATGAAAATTAACCTTACTTTGCAAATGTAGTTTACAAGAGAAATGTAGTAATGCAACCCTACAAACCATATATTTGATGTTAATTCTAACACTTTCTCTTCCCTTGATCTGAGCTCAAGTCACCCAACAATAGCAATTTGATTCAGCGTCTCACACAAATCCCTTGAAAGAAACCCCTTTCTTCAAATATCTCACTCGTTCGAATCCAAATTGCGAATTGTTGTCTCCCAAGATTTACCAATTTGATTCACCGTCTCACGTTACTCATTTGCAAGAAACCCCAATTTTTCAAAACTTTCACTCAATCAAATCTAAATTATGTAATCTTGTCAAAAACCTTCAAATCCCCAATTGATATTGAAGGAAAACCCCTACTTGGTTTTCTTATTTGAATCCCCCAAAGATTCTCAAGCCAATTTACAAATCAACAACCTAAATTGGATGTTATCAACTTGATTATAGATGGCACCCAAACAAAGAATGATTATGTGTAATTTGTTTGCGTGTATGCATAGAACAAAGGTTGATGATAAAGATAACTCTTTGTAAAACCTGGTTTCATTCCTTTGAAATGATGTATGTATAAAGTATATATATATATATATATATATGTGTGTGTGTGTGTGTGTGTGTGTGTGTGTGTGTGTGTGTGTGTGTGTGTGTGTGTGTGTATGTATGTGTGTGTGTGTGTATGTGTGTGTGTATGTGTGTGTGTGTGTGTGTGTGTGTGTGTGTGTGTGTGTGTGTGTGTGTGTGTGTGCAAGTTGGAGGCAAAAGGAATGTAATAGATTTGAAGAAATCATGAAATTTTGGAAAAATACGTACCTTTATAAGTCATGCGTTGACATATTCAATGCATGTGTCGACCTATGCAGTCAGGACATTAAACAAAGGCTACATGCTTTAAAATGAGTTACATGTGTCTACTTGTAACTCGTGTGTGTTGACACATATAAAATGTTTTCTTCTATGTATCGACTAATAACATGTATGTGTCGGAACATAAAACTTTTCTAAACTATTTCAAAATGTTTGTATGCTTCCTAATGCTAAGATGCTCATTAAGATTTAGAGTTTACCATCCAATATACATAAACGCTAAAATATCCTAGTTTTGACATCATAGAAAATACATATAGGAGAAAGTTGTACTTACATACTCCCCTTTTTTAATGATGGAAAAACTTGAGACGATGTGTTTCATGTATTCATGAAGGCTCCCCCTAAATGTATGCATCTCTTGGAGATGCTTCTCACCCTTTGACAACACCAAAAAGAGACAAAGAAATCCATGAGAAGTATCTTATATCACACATAAACCAATATAACATACAAAGGCATTTACAAAGATAAGATCATCAATACCACAACACTCACATAAAATGATATAAATATTGGAAATGCCTAAATGTAAATAAAAGCAATTTAAGCAACCATATGACATAGTTGCCACAAAGGCTATCAAATAACATAAACAATAAACATGAAAGATGAAGGATACAATGAAATAAAAAAATCCTGAGTTGCTTCAAAAGTGACACCTTTACGTGACATATATATATATATATATATATATATATATATATATATATATATATATATATATATATATATATATATATATATATATATATATATATATATATATATATATATATATGTATGTATGTATGTATGTATGTATGTATGTATGTATGTATGTATGTATGTATGTATGTATGTATGTATGTATGTATGTATGTATGTATGTATGTATGTATGTATGTATGTATGTATGTATGTATGTATGCATGTATGTATGTATGCATGCATGCATGCATGCATGCATGCATGCATGCATGCATGCATGTATGTATGTATGTATGTATGTATGTATGTATGTATGTATGTATGTATGTGTGTGTGTGTGTCTGTGTGCAAGTTGGAGGCAAAAGGAATGTAATAGATTTGAAGAAATCATGAACTTTTGGAAAAATATGTTGCATGTGTCGACCTATATAAGTCATGTGTTGACATATTCAATGCATGTGTCGACCTATGCAGTCAGCACATCAAACAAAGGCTACATGCTTTAAAATGAGTTACATGTGCCGACCTGTAACTCGTGTGTGTCGACACATATAAAATATTTTCTTCTATGTATCGACTAATAGCATGTATGTGTCGGCACATAAACCTTTTCTAAACTATTTCAAAATGTTTGTATACTTCCGAATGCTAAGATGCTCATTAAGATTTAGAGTTTACCATCCAATATACATAAACGCTAAAATATCCTAGTTTTAACATCATAGAAAATACATATAGTAGAAAGTTGTACTTACATACTCCCCTTTTTTAATGATGGAAAAACTTGAGACAATGTGTTTCATGTATTCATGAAGGCTCCCCCTAAATGTATGCCTCCCAACTTCGTCTTGGAGATGCTTCTCACCCTTTGACAACACCAAAAAGAGACAAAGCAATCCATGAGAAGTATCTTATATCACACATAAACCAATATAACATACAAAGGCATTTACAGAGATAAGATCATCAATACCACAACACTCACATAGAATGATGTAAACATTGGAAATGTCTAAACGTAAATAAAAGCAATTTAACCAACCATATGACATAGTTGCCACAAAGACTATCAAATAACATAAACAATAAACATGAAAGATGAAGGATGCAATGAAATAAAAAAATCCTGAGTTGCTTCAAAAGTGACACCTTTACGTGACATATACTTTTGATGCTCCCGAATGCTGCACACGCATGTGCTCTAGCAAGGCGGTTATTTTGATTTATCACCACTCAAACTAAAAACGGAAATGTCATCATAACAATAACACACAATAAGGATTTTGTTAACATTATAACATGTTCAAACATATTTCATGCTAGAATAGATAAACAAGAACCTCACATATGTCATGCAAGGGCTAATAATAGATAACATGCATATACATAAAGAACATATTTCAAGTATGGAAGAAAAACAACATGAAGTCACTACAAGTATATAAATTGAAAGACATCAGTTTGAGACTTTTGGAAGTGAACAAACATGACATATTTCATACATCAATCATATCAGGCATTTGGAACATAGATAATATGCAAAAGTTAGAGGCTTGCCCTCAAAGAAAGAAAATAGAATAATATTACCTTGCATATGAAATGATGAAGGATGCACTTGTATGTGATTGAACTTCCAATGAAAGTTAGAGCAAAAGTATATAAAGTGAATGCAACAAATCATGTTTTGGCAAGATTTGAGATATTAAGTATGCCCAATTCAATTCGAATATTGAAAAACAGTTCAGTCGCAAGAGGTTTTCTAAAGATATCAGCAAGTTGATTTTTTTATCAACATGCTCGAATACGAGATCTCCTTTTTCAACATGGTCACGTAGGTAGTGGTGATTTATCTCAATATGTTTAGTATGAGAGTGTAACACCAGATTTTTTGTTAGATTAATAACACTAGTGTTGTCTCACTTAATAGGAATACACTGTAGTTTAATATCAAAATTAAGTAGTTGTTGTTTGAGCCACAATATTTGAGCACAACAACTACCGGCTACGACGTATTCCACTTCAGTAGTTGAAAAAGCAACAAAAACTTGTTTCTTGCTATGCAAACTTACTAAAGAGTTTGTAAACATGTGGGAAGTTCCACTAGTACTTTTCTTATCAATATGCAATTGGCAAAAATAGAATCGATATAACGAACACAATTACAATTTCTTCCCTTGGAATACCAACTCCCATATTTAGATGTACCATGAAGGTATCTAAGAATGCGCTTTACGACTTTTAAATGCGATTACTTAGGATCTGATTGATAATGAGTGCTTATATACATGCTAAACATAATGTATAATCTAAATGTAGTAAGATATATAAGAGAACCAATCATATCTCTATACTTTTTAACATCAACATCCTTAGAACTTTCATATTTTTCTAAGTTTTCATTTGTGGGCATTGAAGTGTCAACTGATTTTGCATCTTCCATACCAATTTTTTTTACCAATTCATTGGAATATTTTGTTTGACACACAAACGTCCCTTCGTTGAGTTTCTTGATTTGAAGAGCGAGAAAGTAGTTTAACTCCCCCATAAGACTTATCTCAAACTCATCCTATATTAGCTTTAAAAACTCCTTGACTAATTGCATGTTAGTGGAACCAAAGATGATATGATCAACATAAACTTGAACTAGAAGAGTATGTTTTTCTTGACATTTAATGAAAAGTGTAGTATCTACCTTCCCTCTAGAGTATCCTTGATTGATTAAGAACTTACAAAGTCGCTCATACTAATCCCTAGGGGCTTGTTTGAGACCATACAAAACTCGTTATAGTTTATAAACATGATTAGGATACTCGTGATTTTCAAAATCGGGAGGTTGTCAAACATACACTTCCTTATTAATATATCCCTTAAGGAAATCACTTTCCACTTCCATTTGAAATAACTTAAAGTCTTTGGAGCAAACATAAGCTAGTAAAAGGCGTATAGCCTCGAGGCGAGCAACCGGAGCATACATTTCCTCATAGTTAATGCCCTCATTTTGGTTATAACCTTAAGCCACTAGCCGGGCTTTGTTCCTAGTTATCACTCCATTTTTGTTGAGTTTATTTCTAAAAACCCACCTAGTGCCAATAACTTGATGATCTCGCAGATGAGGGAAAAGGTCTCATAAATAATTCCTTTTAAAATTTGTTTAATTCATCTTTCATGGAAATAAGCTAATGCTCATCAAGTAAGACATATTTTGCATTTTTAGGTTTAACTTGTGAAATAAACACAAAGTGATAACAAAAATTACTTATCTTGAAGTGTGTTGTTACACCTTTTATGATGTTTTTAAGTATGTTATAGATTGTATGATCCTTGAAGGTTCTCAAATCCAAAGGAAGATTGTCCACTGCAGCTGGACTTTCAACCTTCTCCTTTTCACCATCGTTATCTTCTTCTTTCTTATGTTCCATGGCTTTAGGCTGATCAATTCATTTTTCAAGTTCTTTGAGAATGTCTTGTGAAAATACACCTACATCATAAAAAGAAACACCTTTCCCGACATTTCTAGGATAAGATTCATCAAAAGTGACATGTATCGACTCTTCAATGATAAGTAATATTTTGTTATAAACCCTATAAGACTTTCTTAATTGAGAGTATCCAATGAAGATACCTTCATCAGCTTTCGCATCAAGCTTTCCAAGATTATCTTTTCCACTGTTTAAAATACAACATTTGCATCAGAAAACATGAAGATGTGATAAATTTGGTTTTATACTCTTTATCAGTTGATAAGGAATTTTGTCTAAAATAGGGCGTATTAGTATCCTATTTAAGATATAACATGTCGTACTAATAGAATCGGCCTAGAAATACTTAGGTGGATTACCCTCATTGAGAATAGTTCTAGCCAACTTTTCCAAAATATGATTTTTGCGCTCCACAACACCGTTTTGTTGTGGAGTTCTCGGAGATGAAAAATTATGCCCAATGTCGTGTTTATCACAATAATTCTCAAATAGGTGGTTTTCAAATTCGCCTTCATGATCGCTTGGAATAGCAACGATTTTAAAATTCATTTTATTTTGGGATAACCTTGCAAATTGTGTGAAAGCAGAAAAAGTCTTATCTTTACTATGCAAAAAGATGACCCAACAAAATCTCGAGTAATCGTCTACTATCACAAAACCATAGTAAACATCTGTCATACCCCAAATTTGTCCTACCTTTTTAAATTTTCTTACATCCGACTTTATTTTTATTTTGCATCTCTTGCAGAGTGTAACTTGTTTTTTATAGCATGAATAATCATTTTTGTGCGGTCAATTTAATTTTTCGAGCACTTTGGCGCCCGTTTTTATTCATTCGGTTTATTTTTATATTTTTATCAAAATATTCAGAATAATTAGTTAGAATTTTCCATGCTTGTATTTTATTTTTAGCATGTTTAATAAGTTGTGAATTTTAGAAGTTTTTAATTGATTTAATTCTATTAAATTAATTGAAACTTCTAGAAGGGTCAACTTTGACATTTTAATTTAAGTGTGTTTTTTTGATTGAATATGAATCGTTAGATTTAAATTTAATCAAAGGTTCACATGCATTATACTCACTTTTTTTTACCTACCAACCAATCATAAATTAGCATTTTATTTTAATGGTTTAATTTAAAAAATCAGAAAAATAATAGATTTTTTTCCTTTTAATTGAGTGACACATGTCCTTGTCTAATTGGTTAATTATTGAATTTTGTGTCACCATACCCAATCATTGGGTGACACTTGTTTTTCTTGTGTTGGAAAGATTTAAAAAAAAATCAAAAGAGGATTTGGACCTCCTTCTTCAACGGCTCTTCATCAATACCCCTTGGCTCAACTCTACGTCATCACCTTCTTACTACAATAGCATTCACACTATCAATAAAAGTATGGACACAAGATGTCCATTACATTATCTCTCCTTCTCTATTTCACTTTTCATTTTTTCCTTCTTCCATTTTCATTCACTACTCACCGCTGCGTGATATTCACTATTGCCACCATTACCGACGACAACATCATCTTCATTCATTCTCATTATCAACAATCAATTGCCACCCTTATACAACAACCTTAAACAACCATTTGTTGGTGCAAAGATAGAATAAATGATGAAATAGGGAAATATTCTATTAAAGAGAATGACGACAGAAGAAACAGGATTAAGAGTTACAATGATTGTCACCCTATTTATAAGCTAAAACTAGGGTTACTAGAATAAGATAAAATACTAAAATACCCTCTAACAAACTTATGGGCTTAAGAAAGTAATATAATAAAATATGAATTATTACTAATACCATCCCTTAATTCATATTCCATCAAAACTTGTAACACCAATTCCATCCCTTAATCTGAGAAATTGATCAGTCTTGATAGCTTTCGTCAGAACATCTGCCAACTGCTTCTGAGTGCTGCAGTGTACAACTTCTAACACTCCACTCTGAACTTGATGTCTCAGAAAATGATACTTGGTCTCAATATGCTTGCTTCTCCCATGCAGCACTGGGTTTCTGGCAAGGTTGATTGCAGACTTGTTGTCAATCATCAACTTCAGAGGTTTGTCTACCTTAATCTTCAGATCCTGCAACAGATTCAGAATCCACACAGCTTGGCATGCAGTAACAGCACCTGCAATGTATTCAGCTTCACAGGTTGACAACGCCACAACAGGTTGCTTCTTGGAACACCAAGAAATGGGACCTCCCAGAAATTTGAACAAGTACCCAGATGTACTTCTTCTGTCAACTCTGTCTCCACACCAATCAGAGTCTGAATAACTCAGAAGTTCTGACTCATTATTTCCTCCAGATGGAAATAACACTCCATACTTCAGAGTTCCTTTGATATACCTCAGAATCCTGACAGCAGCTTGGTAATGGGACCACTTAGGTTTACTCATGAACCTACTAACCATCCCAACTGAGTAGCAAATATCAGGTCTGGTATTGCACAGATACCTCAGAGAACCAACCAACTGTTTGAAGGTTGTAGCATCCACATCCTTTCCTTCAGAGTTTGAATCCAGTTTCTGATTTGTATCAGAAGGTGTGACAGCCATCTTACAATTCTTCAGATCAAATCTCTTCAGAAGTTCTAATTCATACTTGAGCTGATGCAAAATGATACCTTTCTCAGAATATCTGAACTCCATCCCTAGAAAGTATGTCATTTTGCCTAGATCAGTCATTTCAAATTCATTCATCAGAACTTTCTTGAACTTGGCTATCTCCTGTTCAGAGCTTCCAGTCAATAGTATATCATCAACGTATAAACATACCAGAGTCATATTGCCTTCAGAAGTATGCTGAACATAGACACCGTACTCCATCTCACATTTCTGAAAGCCTTGCTTCTTGAAAAATGAATCAATCTTCTGATTCCAAGCTCTGGGCGCTTGTTTCAGTCCATATAGAGCTTTGTATAATCTGTACACCATCCCTTCCTGATTCTTTTTCACAAATCCAGGAGGTTGTGACACGTAAAATTCTTCTTCTAATGGACCATTCAGAAATGCAGATTTTACATCTAAATGCATCAGAGGCCAATTCCTGTTAGCAGCTATTGCAATCACCATTCTGATTGTTTCATGTCTTGCTACAGGTGCAAACACTTCAGAATAATCCAGCCCAGGTTTCTGTAGAAATCCTCTGGCTACCAACCTTGCTTTATATTTGCCAATTGAGCCATCTGGCTTTAACTTCTGCTTGAAAACCCATCTGACGCTGATGACTTTCTTGTCTTTTGGAAGTTCTGTCAGCTTCCAAGTCTTTTTTTTCTCTATAGCATCAAGTTCTTCTTTCATGGCCTTTAGCCAGAGCTTCTGCTTAAGAGCCTCCTCTGTACTTATAAGTTCAGAGTCTACTAACATGGCACACTGAATAACTTCTCCTTCAGAGTCTACTTCAGTGTCTTGCAGCATGTCAAATTCTGCAAATCTTCTGGGAACGCTTCTGATTCTTTGTGGTCTCTGAACTTGTTCAGAGTCTTGAGCTTCAGAGTTTCTAGCTTCAGATGATTGACCTCCAGAGCTTTGACCATCTTCAGAGTCTGGCATATTTCCAGAGTCTGAATTGCCACCAAGATCTGGATTGCCATCAGAGTCTGAATCATCAGAGTCTGGGTCATCTGGGTCACCTTCATCTTCTGAGTCTTCTTCAGAGTTTGAATCAGTATCAAAGTCAGAGTCAATATCAGGGTTTACTTCAACTTCAGAAATTCTTAACTCTGGCCTTTCTTCAGAGGTTCTAACATCAGAATCAGATTGAGACTTGTCCCAATTCCAAACTTCTGATTCCTTCACAATCACATCTCTGCTGAATTCAATTTTATTGGTTTCTGGACAATAGAGCTTGTAAGCACCAGTACTGTGGTACCCTATCAGAATCATCACTTTGCTTCTATCATCCAGCTTCTGTCTTCTGGCTTCTGGAACATGTTTATAGCAAACAGAACCAAACACCTTTAGATGACTAACACTTTGCTTATCTCCAGTCCACTTCTGTATTGGAACTATTTCCTTCAACTTCTTCGTAGGACATCTGTTGAGTACATACGTTGCAGTGGCAACAGCTTCTCCCCAGAGCTTCTGAGGAAGCTTCTTCTCCTTTAGCATGCTTCTCACCATATCAAGCAGAGTGCGGTTTCTTCTTTCAGCAAGACCATTGTGTTGAGGGGTATAGGGAGCAGTAACCTCATGCTCAATTCCATTCTCCTCACAGAACTTCTGGAACTCTTTGGAATTATACTCACCTCCACCATCAGTTCTAAGAATCTTCAACTTCTGACCACTCTGATTCTCAGCCTTCATTTTGAACTTCTTGAATTCATCAAACACCTCATGTTTAAATTTAATAAGGGATACCCATGTCATTCTTGTGAATTCATCAACAAACAACACAAAGTACTTATTCCCTCCAATTGATGCTACTGGAAATGGACCACACACATCAGAATGTACAACTCCCAAGGCATGTTTTGCTCTTGGAGCAACTTCTGATGCAAATGGCAATCTTGGTTGTTTTCCTTCCATGCAAACTTTGCATGACTTTTCAGGCTTCTTAATTGCAGGAATTCCATGTACCAATTTCTTTGAATTCAGATGTTGTAAGCTTCTGAAATTCAAATGACCAAATCTTCTGTGCCACAGCTCACTCTCCTTCTCAGTACTTGTTGCACTAAGACACTCTGAGTCTGCAGTTCTGACATTCACCTTGAATGTTCTATTCCTTCCCTGTTCTGACTCCATAATCAACTTCTGATTACAGTCATACAGCTTCAGAAGATTGTCCTTCATGGTAACTGAGAAACCTTTCTCAATTAATTGTCCCACACTCATCAGATTGCTTCTGATGCCAGGTACATACCACACATTCTGAATCAATGCTATTTTCCCATTGTTCAGAGTCACTCTGACATTTCCCATACCTTCTGCATTAAGATATTTGTCATCAGCACATCTGATTTTTGTTCTCTTTTCAGAGTCAAAGTCAACCAGCCATTTCTTGTTTCCAGTAAGATGATTTGAACAGCCAGTGTCCATATACCACCAGTCTGTCAGATCATCAGATTCAGAGGCCATCAATAGCACAGATTCGTCATCAGAACTTCTGGCTATATTTGCTTCTTCTGATTTCTTCTCCTTGTTTGACCAACAATCTCTAGCAAAGTGACCAAACTTCTTACAACAGTAACATTGGATCTTCTTCTTGTCATACTTCTCTTTTCCCTTCTGAGCATTCTTTTGTCTATCAGAGGTTGAGGTTTCTGACTTCTGACCACCATCAGATCTTCTCTTGGCTTCTGACTGCTTCTGATACCTCCTATCAGAAGTTGCTTTCAGAGCCTGCTGCTCTACTTCCCTTTCAGAAGTTCTCTCAGTCAAACGCAACTCTTGCGCTTCTAAACTGCTCTGCAGCTCTTCAATTCTCATTGTGCTCAGATCTTTGGAATGTTCTATTGCTACCACAATGTAATCAAATTGAGGAGTAAGGGATCTCAACACTTTCTCCATGATTGTTTCTTCAGAAAGAGTTTCTCCACATGCCTTCATCTCATTAGTGATCAGAATCACTCTGGAGATGTATTCAGAAACTTTCTCATTATTCTTCATGTTGAGATTCTCATATTGCTTTCTCAAGGACTGAAGCTTCACCTTCTTCACTGATGCGTCACCACCATAACATCTCACCAGAGTGTCCCATGCAGCCTTTGCTGTTGTAGAGTCTGCAATCTTCTCAAACACGTTTACATCCACACATTGATGAATGAAGAACAATGCTTTCTGATCCTTCTTCCTTACTTCCTTCTGCGCGTTTTTCTGTTCATCAGTTGCATCTGCTGCTACTGGAACATAACCATCAGTGACAAGATCTAGAACATCTTGAGCACCAAATAGTACACGCATTTGGATCATCCAACGATTCCAGTTTTTACCATCAAATACTGGAAGTTTGGTGTTCATGTTGCCGTTTCCGTTCATCTTCTACTTTGCACAATACACTCAGAGTTTTCTCACACAGTGTTTCCCAACCCACAGAATTAAAAAAAAAATTCTGATCAGATTTTGTTCAAGATTCAACAAGAATCTGAGAAACAAAATCAAACACACAAGACCTCACGTTCACTCGTGTTTCCCGTGTTTCCCAATGAATCTGAACCGGAGCTCTAGATACCAATTGTTGGTGCAAAGATAGAATAAATGATGAAATAGGGAAATATTCTATTAAAGAGAATGACGGCAGAAGAAACAGGATTAAGAGTTACAATGATTGTCACCCTATTTATAAGCTAAAACTAGGGTTACTAGAATAAGATAAAATACTAAAATACCCTCTAACAAACTTATGGGCTTAAGAAAGTAATATAATAAAATATGAATTATTACTAATACCATTGTCACCTCCTACTCCCTCACGCTGCCGTGCTTTGCCCTACGCCAGTCATCTCTTCAACCCTCTTTGTGTTCACCTCAACCATCAGCTTAGGTCCAACTCACAATAAACTCCTTCAAGTTTCACCGCCATCGAACCTTCATTTCCAGCGAAGTTTACTTCAAATTCCGGCTGCACAGTACCTTTTTTCGGTGAGAGGCATCCCCTCCGGCCGTCTACGCACAAGGTTCGGTAACAACAAACTCGGTTTTTGAAGCATTTAGATCCAACGATCTCCGCAACAACGTTTCGAGTCCAAACCTATATTTGATTGCAGATGATGGTTGTTGAGGTTTCAAGCACAACAACAACGACACCTATCTCTCTGTTTAACAAGTAACAACAACTCGCAGTTCCTCAGTACTACAAGCGCCTCAAGGTTTATGTACTCACGATGGAACCGTCAAGATTACGGGTCTCATATTAGAAGGAAATTGGTGTTGCTGCTTTGACGTTGGATGCTAGCTGACGATTTGGAGACACCGTGAAGACAATGGTTTGAGGAACATTGATTTCAGAAGGAGTCGGAATCACCGCCTAGTTAGCACATCCACAAAGTCTAGTTCTTACAATGACCGATTTATGTTCGACTTTAGGAATGAGGTGAAAGCTCTAATGCTCATTGAATCTAGCTCATGTGTTACTAGTATTTCATAAAGGGTGTTAAGGTAACATTTTATTTCCGGTTGTACATACTATTTGTTTGGTTTGATTCACGTTTCTACCTTGTCGAGTTTGTTTCTAAATGGCATAATAATTTTGTGAACCATGTAAATAATTGCCTAACTTCGTCACTAGATAGAGAACATGTTTGGTTGCTCATGATATTTCAATCTCGCACTTTTGTGCTCTGTGAACTGTTCTGAAGGCTGAACGCCTTTAAAGTAAACTCAAATTAAGGTCAATTATTCTAATAATGTATGTGATGTTGTCTCGATTTCTCCATGTTATGTAAGTCTTAATAATAATTATAATAATGAGTATTAGTTGTGAAAAATGCTGCTATTATTATGAGTATTTGTAGATGTATGAATTTCCGAGTATCCTGATTCTTTGATAACTATTTTTAATTTTGAGTATTGAATACTTTTGTATAGACCATTAACCATTTCTTTGATTCTATCTTGTAGGAGGGTGTTGGAAATAGAATAGCATATTTGCTCATTTTTGGTGTGCACTAATTGTTTAATACTCCTTGGGTTTGATTTCAGTTTACATATGGACTATAGATTTTAATACCCATTAAATTAAGTAGCTATGTAAGTGTTGTGAACAAATTTGTGGTTATTAGTTTCATTCCGTTGCGATAAATTGGATCTTCTTAATCCATTGGATTTGACGATTTTAACATCGTTATGCCACCAAAGTTTCAATATATTAATGAAATAATTTATCGCGTTTCGATCCCTACATACGACAGTGTGTACATGTGGTCGCTTTGTATAAATCGGATTTGAGCATACCTTGATTAATTTGCTTCGTTTACTTTTCATTTGATATCGTTATTCCATTGTATTTAATTTAGTTAATCTTAATTAATTTAATTAATTAAGTTAAAAATCTTTTATTTGATTAAAATCATTTTTATAAAATAAATCTCAAAACAATCTCTCTTTTCTATTAAAATTCAAAATGTTTTCTTGTTTGGTTAGGTTGTATGTCTACCGCCTTTTCTTATTTCCATTAAAAAAATGTACTCCGTTCTCACAAAATGTAATAAGTTTAGCGCTTTTATCTTGATTGCACTTTAATGCTTTAAACCCTTTTCAAAGGAAATAATTCTCGATCCAACGTTGAGTCATTCTTCGCCCTTGTAAATCAATCACTTTTAAAGCAACTCCATGAACCTTTTGGTTACCATACAAAACATTTAAAAGCTTACTCCTGAGTTTTTTTACAGTGAGACCTATTCGATCAATTACTTCTAGTTGGTCGTTTAGAAGACTAACCCACTTTGCTAGTACACACGTTTAAAACTCAATTCAATTACTTGTTCATTTGTATCTTGATTCAAATCTAAACCCTAAAGCACACTTGGTCCACATATCAAGTCCCCTTACCTATTTTGTAAGTCGGGCGTTTTTTCCTTACCATCGATCTTACTTTTTTTACCCATTAGGACCTTCTTTCCATTAGTTCAAACCTTTAACTATACTTATACCATATTTTCAACAAAGATGAAAAGGGAGTTGGAATGGAGTCTTCAATTCCTCTCCTCAATTGTTTGGGCCCGAGGAGCCTTTCTTAAGTTCGAACAATTGTCTTCTCTAAAAGATTTACAATCCGATTCTACATCAAACTATTTTTACAACAAATAAAATCAAACTTGTTTTCTCAATGCTAAGATGAAAAAGAGAGAGGGTCAAGTCTTTGACTCATTCTCCCGATTACTTGGGCCGGAGGAGCCTTTCTTAAGCTCCGAGTAATCGTTATTTGTAACTTATTTTAACTATATCAAAATTCTTTCATAATTAAGGGTGAAAAAGAGAGAGAGTCAGATCTTCGATTCACTTTCCCGATTACTTGGGTCCGAGGAGCCTTTCTTAAGCTTCGAGTGATCGTCGTCCAGTCAAAATACCAACACATTAATACAAATTCTCACCGTCGTGCAATTAAAACATTTTTCAAAAGAACATTGTTTAGTCCCTTCTTCCACGCATATTAACTAGTGCTTCAGGCTCCCCTAGCGAGCAGACAAGCCAATGTTTAGCAGTTAGAATGCGACCTAAACACTCGTTCGCCTAAAAAACACAAACCAACCAACCATAGTCTTCCGAACTATGATTGCTCTGACTTCCTCATTGCACTATGAGAGTACGTAGGCATAGGATTGCAAGATCCTAGCGAGCTACCTTTTTTTTTTCTTTTTTACCCCAAACCTTTTCTTGTAGTCTCACGAACTACGATGCTATGACTTTTCCATTGCACGAGGGAGTACGTAGGCACAAGGGCCCCAATCCTTGGCGAGCACTCTAATAAAACCACATTTTTCCCCTTAGAAGTGAATACTTTAGAAGATAACAAACAAACTTAGCTAACTTCTCTCACGAATCGAATCAAGAGATTCTCGTTGAGTACAAAGGACGTAGAGGGTGCTAGTACCTTCCCTCTTGTGTAATCGATTCCCGAACCTAGAATTTGGTTGCGATGACCATGTTGTTATCTCTTTAAAGGTTTTATCAATAATTTCCTATTACTTCCTTAGAATGAATAAAGTTCGGTGACGACTCTGTTCGAACGTTTTTTCCGCATCCATCGCGAGGATCGTATTTTTCGAGGTATGACAACACCACTTATGCTTTTAATCCTTGAGGGACTGTAAAGATCCATATGGAGAAGCTCAAGAGGTCTCGAAGTTGAAACAATGTTTTTTTCAATTTAAATGAGACTCTTGTTTGCTTAGTCATTTGGCATGCATCACACAAATGGTCTTTTGAAAATTTTATTTTTGGTAGACCGATTACTAAATATTTTGAAGTCACTTTGTTTAGTAAATCAAACATGACATGAGCTAGACGTCCATGCAATAACCAAGTGTCTTCACTCATGCTCTTTAGACACTTAGTTCCTATCAAGGATACATCATATAAGTTAATCATATAAGAGTTATTAACCCTCGAGCCTTTAAACATACAATCTTTATTTTCATTATGTTCAAATATGCAACAAGTATTTGAAAATTAACTTTAAAGTCTTTGTCGTATAATTAACTAATGCTAAAAAGATTATGTTTAAGACCTTCAACTAACATAAAATCGGAGATAGTAGTAGATGAGGGATTACCTACACTATCTTTTCTAAGTATTGCTCCCTCATTGTTGTCTCCATATGTAACAAAACACTTCTTCTTTGGCATAAAGTCAATGAATAGAGATATGTCATCCGTCATATGTCTTGAGCATCCACTATCGAGAAACCACATTTTCTCCGTAAGCCAAGACATTCGACATTATTTTTCTTTTTGTTGTCCATGAAGAAAAACTTAGTCGATTCATCACTTAAACTTGACCTTTCATAACCTGAAGAATCACTTTCACTTTCCCAAGCAATATATGCTATTACAAACTTGCTTAATTTCTTGTGTGACCTTTCTCGTTGTCTTTCTTGATTAATGGATAATCCAGCTTATAATTAGTGACTTTTCCACATTCATAACATGAACCTTTGTGTTTAATCTTCTTATTTTCATATTCCTTTGAGGAGTTAGATAGCCTCCTAAATTTGATTAGGTTCTTGTCGGATTGTTTGACTCCATTTTTCCTTATGTACCTATTGTACCTTTTGACAAACAACCCCATTTCTTCATCATCGAAATTCTCCTCGTCACTTATTTCATAATTAATTTGCTCATTGGTTAATGACTTTGAACTTGAAGCCTTTAGAGTAATATACTTCTTTTCTACCTCCTTGTCCTTGTCGTTCTCCTTCTTTAACTTTTTCTCATGCTTTTTCTCATAATTTTCCAAGCAAGTGAGTTCTTACTCATGTTTTTTTAGCTTGGGAAATAAAGTTGTGAGATCAAGTGTTTTAAGATCATTTGCTTCTTTGATTGCAGTGACCTTAGGTTGTCATTCCCTATTAAGACGCCTAAAAACTTTATTAATAGAAATATCATTAGAAATAGGATTACCTAGATCATTTAAATGATTTATAAGAGGTGTGAACCTCTTTTGCATGTCGGAAATGGTTTCACCGTGCTTCATGCGAAATAGTTCAAACTCTTGATTTAAGGTATTGATCCTAGCTTATTTGACTTCATTAGTTCCCTCATGAGTAACTTATAATGTGTCCCACATAGCTTTAACAGATTCACAATGAGAGACACAATAATATTCATCAACACCAAGTGTGGATATGAGAATATTTTGTGCCTTCCGATCATGTGTCCACAATCTCTTATCATTATCGTTTCATTGCGCTTCCGATTTTGGTATGACGATGCCTTCACCACTGGTCATTATAATTTGATTAGGACCATTGATGACGGTGTCCCATACACCCTTATCAATCGAGTTGATATGGATACGTATACAAGCTTTCCAATAGCCATAATTTTCACTGATAGATATGGGCGCTCTAATGTACGACCCTTTAGATTCGGTAGCCATTTTCTAATAAGTGAATATTGAAGCACGAAATTAACCAGAGCTCGTGATACCACTTCTTAGAAGAAAGAGACTTATCTAGAAGGGTGAATAGCTTCCAAGTTAAAAAAATTACTTTACAAAAATTGTTTTTAGAAAGTTTAACAACTAGCGTAAGTGACCCGTATCAAGTTGTCTAAACCGAACCGCTATTGAAAAGCTCAGATGTGTGTATATGAAAACCAATTGATGATAATGATAAAAAAAATCAATAAATATGCTTTAAACCATAATCACATGAACACTACTCAAAAGTAAAGAGTATCTCTAATAACAAAGTACACAAAAATGTAATTGAGACAAACTATCGAACACCTTGCGTGTAATCAATTTTGTTTAGAATTTTGTATGGTTTTGTTGATTTATAAATCCAACCTCAATCAAATAGATTGTGGTCAACTCAACAAAACATTTTTCAAAAGGTTATTAAAAAGTTTAACCAAACTTATTGATCGTACAATCGAAGAATTCAACAATTTGCAAATGAAAAGTCAAGAGAGAGAGAGAGAGAGAGAGAGAGAGAGAGAGAGAGTAAACAAGGATTTGCTTAGGTAGTTCCTAAATCAACCTCGCTATGGGTATGTCTGCCCTCATTTCGAACTTGAATTAAGATAGTCAAAATTAACCTTACTTTGCAAATTTAGTTTACAAGATAAATGTAGCAATGCAACCCTACAAACCCTATGTTTGATATTAATTCTAACACTTCCTTTTTCATTGATTTGAGCTTGATCAAGTAACCCAACAATACCAATTTGATTCACCATCTCACGCCACTCCTTTGAAATAAACCCCTTTCTTCAAAGTTTTCACTCGATCAAATCCAAACTGTGAATTGTTGTTACCTAAGATTTATCAATTTGATTCACCGTCTCATGCTACTCATTTGAAAGAAACCCTTGTTTTCACACGCTTTCACTCGATCAAATACAAATTGTGTAATCTTGTCCAAAACCTTCAAACCCCCAATTGTTTCTTGAAGGAAATTCCCAACTTGGTTTTCTTATTTGAAACCCCCTAAGATTCTCAACCCAATTTACAAATTAACAATCTAAATTGGACGTTATCAAGATCCCACGTCATATTTCTAGTAGCTAGTCCTCCCCAAGCTAACTTCACTAAGGTAATCTCTTTACTATGCAACTGCTTTACTTCCTGATCCTCTATCTGCATGGATGATGCCTTAACATTCAGGTCATCTCTCACATGTACATCATCTGCTTAGATCGCATGAGATGGATCCAGAATGTATCTTCTCAAGTGAGAAACATGAAACACATCATGAAAATTAGAAAGCGATGGTGGCAAAGCAATTTGATATGCCAGTTGTTATGGTGAGAATTAGATATCAAGCTATTGAATTAACTTGAATCACAAATCATGAAGTTCACCACCGAGCTTTAATTTATCCAAAGGAAAGGGTAAAGATCAAAGAAAAACCTAAGTACGCTGCGTAACAACGAAGTTAGAGATCTAAGGTTCAGAGGTTGGTTATACCTAGGGAAGGTGTTAGCATCCTAAGTATCTGTAGTAATTTACAGGAACCTCTTATTAGTATTTATGTTATGCTAAAGTTTGCTTGCTAAGAAAAATGTGCTAAGGTAAAGACCTAAGGTATATACGCTAAGTATGCTCGCCAAGAAATCACATCTCGTGCCTACGTATCCTAACTAGGATGGAATCAGAGCAACCGTAGTTCACCTAACTAGGGATGAAGAACTCTTGACTATGGTAAAGGTTCCAAAGGGGAGTAAGTATTCATAACCATGATACTTACACAGAGTTAACCAACTCTCTAAGTCTAAGTTGAAAACCTAGCCTAACTAGGGTTGACTTTAACCAAAGTCAAAGGGGAAGGTGAGTACTCATAACCATGATACTCACATAGAGTTTACCAACTCTAAAACTAATTCTAAGTTGAAAAGCTAAATTGGTTCTAACAAGACCAAAAGAGGGAGGTGAATACTCATGACAATGGTAGTCAAACATGGTTAATAAACCCTAACCCTAAAGCTAGGTTTAAGATGGAAGTGGCTCTAACAAGGCCTAAGGGATGACTCTAACAAGGTCATGAAGGAAACTAAAATGGGAAAACAAGAACACTTTGGAATCATGAAGCCAGAAGTTAACGCATGTTTTTCCATCCACACATAAACATACAATCATCAATGCAAACACTAAAGAAGGATGTCTAAAAAACTAGGTCAAAACCAACACCAAGCCCTGCTCAAAATGAAACCCAAATTAATACACCAATCAAAAATATCCAAATGATCAAATAAAATCCAACTTAAAGCTTCAAGTAATATTAAAATGGTCAAGAATATCTGTGTAAAAACTCACAACAAGATGGATACAAAAACATCATCAAAACCCCTTTTAAAACTCATAGTGTCAAAATAAGTCAAGGATTCAAAACCAAACCAAAAGTATAACCAAACAAAAACATACTTGGCCATAAAAAATATTCAAGGATCCCTCATATATATGTAACAGCATGTTAAAAAATCAGGTCAATAAAAATTGTGGAAGGCACTCAAATAGCAAAACCCTTAACTAAGGGTACTATGGTAAACAAGTTGCAATAAATGATTTAAATAAAATATGGAAATAAATAATAAAAATTAATAGAAAATGGTGAGGTCATGGAGGAGCACACATATGGTAACAAATCAGCCTGATGATGATGGTCAAGTGCTATGATGGTGACACGTGTCACCATCTTGGTTTGCCAACGAAAGGAAAGAAACATGTGAGGGGTGGAAGGGAAAAAGCCAACGGAACGCAAACAAAGGTCATATTTCACTATCCTTCTAATATCTACTTCTCTCTGCAACATAAAGGCTTCCCAGAATACAAACCATCCACCAGAGAAGATAGTGGTGTGAAGCCAGCCACGACGGCACCACCACCTCTCTCCGGTCAAACACGAAGAAAAAAACACTTATCCCTACTAAACCAACCCTTCTGAATCTGAATCTAGACTCAGAAGCCCCAAAAGCTCACCCAAAGTCCTTAAATAGTAAAACCCTAAAAACCTTAAATCACAAATCGGACCCCAAAATAGTGCATACGAAAGGGGGAATCAAGAATCACAACAAAAGGTGTTCAATCACAACAAAAACAAACAAACTGAGATGAAAGAAAAAGACGTACCAAAAAGATGATTCATTCAAATTGCTTAACCTAAGTCAAACTGTGAATTCATATACGTCTTTCCTGTACCCTCTTCTTCTTCTACTTATTTAGATCTTAGATATCATATGGTTAGGTGGAAACCAATGTCTGTTAGAAAATAACTTAGGTTTTTTCTTTATGATTTATTTTCTTAGTGGTATTGTTGTTGTTCCTCTCCAGTCTCCTCTTTTCTCTTATAACATTAGGTTTCTTGTTTTTGAATTGTTCTGTGACTCTGCCATTGGCTTTTTTGTACTAATTTTTTTCCCTTTTCCATTTTGGTGTTAAATTTCTCATGTTGTAAAACCTGCTACTCTGTTCTTTTCTATTTTAGTGAATCTGAACCTGATCCCAATCTGCTCTGATATGCTGTGTTTTTATTTTTGTTTTTTTTTAAACTTTCCTTAAACATGATAGTATCAAATATGGTTTGTCTGTTGATATCACAGTGTTGCCTTTATGTAGAAAGTGAGCTTTAAAATTGGTCCTTACTTTGACTTTGAAATCTGTCTTAAACAAACGTGTTCCAGAATTTGGCATGACAGAAAATGACATGAGCTAACTTGGAATCTTGCCTTTGGTCATGAATTGAGCAACAGTTGGTTTATGATCTTGGAATTTTATAAATATGCCAATTGTGACATAAATTAAAATAGGTTTGGAAATTGTCTTGGATTAGATTTAGGTCTTGAATGGAATTTGAATTTGATGGTAGAATTTGGAATTGGTTTAGGATGAATTGATTTATGATTTGAATTGGAAAGGTTTGAAAAATGAAATAGTTTTGAATTAGTTTTTATTTTGTTTTGTGTAGGTTTAGAGATAATAGAATACATGGAGATGGTGATGAAAACAAGGAATGGGACGGTGATGAAGACATGGTGAAGGTGGTATGTGGTGATGGGAATTTGAAGATGAAGCATGAAGATGGTGTAGCAGTATGAAGCAACATGGTGTAACATGAAATATAAAATTGTAACATGACCTATGTTATAACAAGCTTAACTTGTATCAAACATTGTAGCCTTAGGAATTGAACAAACCAAACAATTATAATTGAAACAAAATTACGTTTATGGCACTTCTTTGTTAGCATAAAATTGTAATTAAACATTTGAGTTAATACCAAAACCAATTGTAGCTTTAATCTTGAAGCATTTGAATCCTTTCTTTGTTATCACCTAAAACAAACTCATGATCAAACATTGAAGTATCTGGGCCATTTAAATTGATATTAAAACAAAATTGCACATTTGAGAATTGTGAAATTCTCTTCATATCCAAAACAAAACTTGTATTTTGAAGAGAACATGAAATATGGAAACTGTTCTCATTCTATCCCAAAACAAAGCATAAATTTAGACATTGAAGCCATTGACACTTTATGGAATTTTCTTTGCATACCTTCGTTAAAAAACATTTCAAACCTCACACTTGAACAAACCTATTATGGCTATGGGATTTTCCCAATAAAAAACACACTTGAGGTGAGTTTAAGAATTACAAATCAAACAAAAATCTAACTCACACTTTGAGTCCATCCTTGAATTTTAACCTTAGGACTTTAAAGCACACTTTTTTTCCTTAGATTCACATTTAAACTTCCTAATAATTTCTACAAGAAAAGCTCACCCTTTGAACTTAAAACCAAAAATTTCATATCTTTGAATCTCTATCAAATGAAAAGACAAACAATATATTCCCATTATCCAACAACTTCTTCTTGATCAAGTAATGCTTGGAGTCAAGTATAGGTGAAGACCCCTTGAAGTTCATATCCCCATAAATGATCAAAGTTAAACTGATTGATGCCTTGGGTTTCCTGATTCCCAAGTCTCACAGTAACTCACACCCTAATTCCCTTCTTTTGCTTCATACATCCACTGATGATGATGAAACTAAATTCATGGCCATATGAGTTTTCTTTGAAGAATTTCCTTGGTTGAGGACTCATCTAAAACCTTGATTGATCCCTCCATCAAGCCTTTGCAGTAACACTAATTTCACAAATGAAAATAAACAAACAAAAGTATGATAAAATGTTTAGCTATGCATGGGTGATTGACCTATGATGCTCATGCAAATGATGATGACATCTAAAGGGGGTAAAATTTGGGGTATGACAGTTGCCCCTATTTAAATATCTTTCTCGAATGACGTGAGCGATGAAAACCCTCATAAAATCAAAGTGAAAGATATTCAAATATAGCAAACCGAAAATTTTGCCCTTAGATGCAATTCTATGCTAAGGACGACAAAAACTATGCAAATGCTATGAACCTTAGCATGATGATAATGATGGAATGCTAAATACGAAATGCAGACGAAAATGAAAGCAAACAGAGACAAAGGCGACACAATGAGTAGCCACTCACAGGGGAAAGATAGCAACACCAGGGAAGCTGAAACGATCTAGGGAAATCTAAAGTGATCAAACACGACCAAAATGATATATAGAAACAAAATTCTCCACTGGAGATAGAACCAAACAAGCGGTCTCCACTGGGAAAAGTTGAACAAAGAGTTAATTTCTGACAAGAGCGACAAAAAAAACAAAATGATCTCCTAACGAGGGATCAGACAAAACCAAAGGTTTTCCTTAAAGCGAAGAGTTCAAAAGGGATCTTCAGGAAACGACAGGGAAAGAAAAAGATAAGTCTAAAACTGAAAAAAAAAGTCAAGTGAGTTGGACTTTGAAAATTGCCCATAAGATATGAACTTCACGGGGGATGTTGGTGACAACCAACAATCAAAACTAAAACAAACAATAGACGTTTAAGGATATGCTAATTACCATTGGACATTCAAACCATGCCAGTCACCACTGGACTTTCAAGAACTGCCAATTACCATTGGACTTTCAACAATACGAGTCACTACTGGACTTTTAAAAGAATGCCAATTAACATTGGACTTTAAAGAATGCCAACTACTATTGGACTTTAAAGAATGCCAATCACTATTGGAATTTCAAAGAATTCCAATTACCATTGGACTTTAAAGAATGCCAATTACTATTGGACTTTAAAGAATGCCAATTACTATTAGACTTTAAGCAATGCCAGTCACCACTGGACTTTAAGCAATGGCGGGCACCACTGGACTTTAACCAATGCTAGTCACCACTGGACTTTAAGCAATGTCAGTCACCGCTGGACTTTAAAAGAATTCCAATAAGCACTTTCCACAATTCCAATCACCATTGGACTTTAACGGAGATTGCTAGTAACGACGAGACTCAAAGGAGAAGGACTGGTAATGACCAGTAAAACTATATCAATAGCATATGGAGCCGATTAAAAGTGCTAGTAACAACTAGACCTCAAAGGGATACAGGTGACAACCCATAGTTATAAAATAGAGTCAATAACAACTGAGGTAGAGACATTGGTGATAACCAAAGACCTGAAAATACGGAGAGTGCCCGTGTCAACCAGACTTAACAAACAAGACAACAGGTAAGAACCGGGATAAGACAAACAAGACAGAAGGTAACAACCAAAGATCCGGAGGCATTCTAAATGCACATGATATGTCATGATGCAAATGATTAATGATATGCAAGAGCCGACTCTAACAAGAGATAAAGGATCCGAAGACTCAAAGGAAAAGATAGATAAACAAATCTATCTTGCTGGCGAAACAAAGAATCACGCTAAATTCAAGGAATAAAGGCGTCCAAAAGTTCGCTGGGAAATAAACCCACTCCACTTGGGGAAATATAAAAACTTAGGCAAGCTTGCTGGAAATGGCAGTGTAACTTCAACAAAGACACCGAATGACTCCACTGAGGATGAGTCTTCACGCTATCACCAAAGTTATCTCATAGAGAATACCAGGGAGATTGTCTTCAATCTTGGTAACCACACACGACCGAAGGAACAAACTAATAAATCAATTCAAACTGGCGTTTCAATGAGGAAATGGCGAGATTGCACATTAAGGCTTTTGCCACCTTAAGATTTCCTAGGGAATATATGACTTTCACTTAATATTTCCATGAGCCGAAGCAACTTTATGTTTTGTTAAGTTTTCAAATTTTTTTTTTAAATTCAAAACCTTTTGCTTTCAAAATCATTATTAACCAATAAACGATATTTTGCATAACAAAGGAAAATAGGGAAAACAGTAAATTGCAAATAATTGAATGACCTAAAAATCTAATTTTATTCAAGAACGGCAGCTTGCAAATGGCAAAGCTCCATGGAAAATGTACAATTGAAAATGGCAACAGGGAAAAAGTTACATTGAATCCAATGACAATCTATCCCTAATAACTAAGAGTTTTCCAATACCTCGCTTCTGACAAGAGCGGTCGAAATGAACTTCTCGTGTAATCTTCTGTAGAGGTGACAACCATCTGATGCAGTGAAATGCTTTTGCCCCTAACTTTTGCCTGGATCACCCTTTCGAGTTTTAAATCCACCGGGACG
Source organism: Lathyrus sativus (assembly GCA_963859935.3). NCBI lineage: Eukaryota > Viridiplantae > Streptophyta > Magnoliopsida > Fabales > Fabaceae > Lathyrus > Lathyrus sativus. The sequence continues at coordinate 567,375,120 of OZ012735.1, read as the reverse complement.
CTCATTTTTGCCTAAGCCGCCCTTTTGGGTTTTTAACTTAGCAAGCTCTCTTTTCATTTCATCCCTAACTTTTGCCTAGATCTCCTTCATAGGTTATGATCTAGCGGGATACCCATTGTTACCTAAGTCGCCCTTGCGGGTTTTCGACTTATCGGGTTCTTTAGGCATAATATTTTCGTATTGCATTAGAATTTACCGGGTGGGTAAGTTGTTCTCCATCCATCATTGTGAGAATTAACGAGCCTCATGAGAAGACTGTTTTTACAACAAATGGGCCATCATAGTTAGGCATCCATTTTCCCCACGCATCCTTGTAAACTGGCAAGATTTTCTTGAGTACACGCTCCTCTTCTTGAAAATCTCGGACGCGAACCTTCTTGTCAAAAGCTCTTTTAATCCTCTTTTGATATAACTGACTGTGACACATCACACTCAGGCGCTTCTCATCAATAAGGTTCAATTGGTCAAGTATTTCCCTCACCCATTCCGCTTCATCAAGTTTGGGTTCTATTATGACTCTCAAAGAAGATATATCAACCTCAACGGGAAGGACGACATCCATCCCATATACCAACGAAAAAAGGGTTTCCCATGTCGAAGTGCACATAGACATTCTATACCCATGTAAGGCAAATGGCAGCATCTCATGCCAATCCTTATAGGTCTTCACCATTTTCTGCAAGATCTTCTTGACATTTTTGTTTGTAGCTTCAACAGCTCCGTTCATCTTGGGACGATAGGGTGAAGAGTTATGATGTTTAATTTTGAAGTTATCGCACAACTCTTTCATTGTCTTGTTATTCAAATTAATTACATTATCTGTTATGATTCGGTTTGGGATTTCGTACTGACAAGTAATCTCCCTCTTGATAAAACGGGAAACCACTTGTTTAGTAACATTGGCATAAGATGTAGCTTCAACCCACTTTAACATTGACATAAGATGTAGCTTCCCTAATCATGTCAATGCCCCATATAGAGAAAGGCCATGACGATGATAAAACATTTAGCAATGTCGGAGGCACGTGCACCTTGTCTCCATAAATTTGGCATTTATGGCATTTTTGGCATATTGGATGCAATCGGTTTCCAAAGTCAACCAGTAGTACCCAACTCTTAGAATCTTTTTGGACATGGAATATCCATTGGCGTGAGTACCAAATGTTCCTTCATTAATATCTTGCATTAACAAATCCGCTTCTCACTTGTCGACACACCTAAGCCGGACCATGTCATAACTTGTTTTATAAAGCACGTCGTTAATAAGAAACATTTTGGATGCCAATCTCCTCAAAGTTTTCTTATCAAGAGATGTAGCATCAACTGGGTACTCCTGAGTCTGAAGGTACTTCTTAATATCATGAAACCAAGGTTTCCCATCTATTTCCTCTTCTACCATCTGGCAATAGGCAAGCTCGGTCTCCCTCTCGATTCGGATGAGTGTCGTTTCATTAACAAATTTGACCTTCCACATTGAGGCTAACATAGCCAATGCATCAGCGATGTGATTTTCAGTCATCGGGACGTGTTTGAAAATGATCTTATCAAAGTACTCGATCATTTCAACAATATATGCTCTATATGGGATCCGTTTCTCATCTCTGGTCTCCCATTCACCTTTGACTTGATAAATCACTAAGGTTGAGTCACCACTGACTTCAAGAATTTTGATTTGAAGGTCAATTGCTGCTTCGAGGCCTAAAATGCAAGCTTCATATTCGGCAATATTGTTGGTACACTCAAAGCATAACCTGGCTGTGAACGGAGTGTAACCACCATATGGATTCATCAAAATGGCACTTATACCATGCCCATTGTAGTTGAAGGAACCATCGAACATCATCTTCCAACGGGAACCAGGCTCGGGACCCTCATCTGGCCCTGACTCTTCATAATCCTTCTTTATAAACATGGTATCTTCATCAGGAAAGTCAAACTTCAATGGTTCATAATCTTCAACTGGCTGATCAACAAGGTAATATGACAAGATGCTACCCTTGATAGACTTCTGAGCAATATACTGGATGTTATATTTTGATAATAACATATGCCAACGGGCGAGTCTCCCTGTCTGAGCGAGCTTCTCAAAGATATACTTTATCAGATCCATTTTTGAAATCAGTAAGGTAGTGTGGCAGATCATGTATTGCCTCAAACTCCTGGCAGCCCATGCCAAAGCACAACAAGTTTTCTCTAAAAGTGAATATTGGTTTTCACAGTTAGTGAACTTCTTGCTCAAATAGTAAATGGCGTGCTATTTACGTCCAAACTCGTCTTGTTGACCTAATACACAACCCATTGGTTCTTCAAGCAGAGTTAAGTACATAAAAAGAGGTTTTCCGGGAATAGGAGGAGTTAAGATTGGAGGTTCTTGAAGGTAACCCTTTATCTTATCAAAAGCTTGCTGACAATCCGAATTCCAAACAACCGTCTGATTTTTGCGCAACAGCTTAAAAATTGGCTCGTAGGTTAGAGTCATATTGGAAATAAATCTCGAGATATAATTCAATCTTCTGAGGAAACTTTTAACTTGGTTCTCAGTCTGTGGAGCTGACATTTGTTGGATAGCTCAAACCTTGTCAGGACCCACTTCGATCCCTCGTTGACTAACGATGAAACCGAGCAGCTTTCCAGATCTCACTCCAGAAGTGCATTTGGCAGGGTTCGACCTCAACTAATATTTCCTAAGCCTCTCAAACAACTTCAATAGATAATCCAGATGGTCTTCTTCACTTTGAGATTTAGTGATCATTGTTGCACCCCAAAATTTTCCCTCCCTTTTTCTAACTTTGACTGGCTTTTGCTTCGCGTTCATTTGCATCATCATTAGATCATAATTCATAATCATACTTTGCATTGGTCTTTTAAGTCATGAGATCAGGAGTTTCTCTGAATCAGATCATCAAGTATCAGACTTACATTCTTCAAGAATTATCAGGCATCGAGGGCCTAAGGTTTCATTATTTCCTTGGCTCAAAGTTGTTGGCAAGCTTATATTCAATTGGCTCAAGGTTAGGGTATGCCTCTCATCATAAATAGGAGATCAAGTTTATTAGGGACGATGGTATAGTTTCAAGTCAAGTGTAGTTGTTAAGTCACAATCAAGATCAGATGGAAGTTTGACCTAATTTTGGTCAAATCATCAAGATCTTGCTTCTATTTCAAGCTACCCGTATCAGTGGATATTTCTAAGAAAATGTGTATTCAAGGTCAATTTTATCCATATTGGAATTCATTAGGTTATCAAGCAGTGATTCATGTGAGATTTGGTCCAGAAAATCAAGTTTGTCTTGTGCTCCTCTGTGGATTTATTTTCTCGGGGACTTATTTAGACAAATTCAAAGTGATTTAGGATTCTCTTGATCGAAGATTCAGAGGCTAGCTCTTTCAGATGTTTGTTGCTTCTGTTGTAAGTTGTTCAATGACTATAGTGTGCATTTAAGCAGATGCCGGTGAAATGTCAGAAATAAGTTTTTTACTCATTTGGTTATTCATCCTATGAACTTAGTACATAATCCATTCTTGTCCATTTTCTTCCATAAAAAACATGTTTTCTAAACAATTTCTCAATACCCTTTTTCAATTCATTTTTCATTTTTTATATAGTTTACCCATTGTTAATCCAATTAGAAATCCATTTATTGATCCATTTCACAACCAATTTTTTTTTCCAATTTATATTTTTTCTAACCAATTTGTCCAAATCCATTTTAACCTATTTTAACCATTTTTATCATTACCATCCTTTGAATATATTACCATTTTTTTAAAACTCATTTATCACTTATCCTTTTTAAATCATTCCAAAAAATTATACTCAAGCCCATATTCAAAAGACCCATTAAACCAATCCACTCATGATTCATGGCCTATTTCTAAGCATTTTGTTGGTATAAAAATAAAGGAAAGGGGCTAGGTCTAAAAAGGGGAGAAAGTAGGCGCCCACTTCTCTTATCCTCATCCTTTCTCATTTTCAAAATAACAATAATAAAAATAAAAAAGGTTGTAGAAGATGCAGACTTTTTCTTCTTTTGTGTGACCTGCTCACTCATTTTTTCTCCACCTACCACATCTTGCACCTTGCTTCACTTTTATTGGAAAAAATAGCAAACCATATACACACCAGCCAAGCTCCAAACTTTCAACCACTACCCACAAGCATTTTCGTCCAACCATTATTCTTCAATCGATCCACTACTGTCGCCATCTTTCTTCGCACCACATCACCACCTCAAAAACAAACTCTCGTTCAACACAACCACGAAAATCACAACTCAAAGTAGCCTCAAATCTTCAACCGATCTGAACCTCCCGCCTTGCATCCTTCTTCAGTTCAACATCTTCAATCACTAACTCAAACGCAGATCCACAACAACACCGGTGGACTCGCTTCATCATTAACTTTGTTTTGTCGGTTTCGAACTCACGAGATTTTTTTTCTTTTCTATTCTATTTGGGTGCTGGCTGTTTCTGTGCAGGTTTATGTTTGAATTTTTAGCACAATTGAGACATTACGAAGCACGACAATCTGAAGAACTTTGTGATGACGTGCTGCTGCGGGTATTAAGTCTTGTCAACCATGCAATTTCAATAACAATTCAATTTGAGTTACTTCGATATTGCATCATCCATTGTTTCGATTATTATTATTATGCGCTTATGCTTGCGATTCGATCTTATTATGTCATGATTCTTGCAGTTTATTCCTGTAAATGATTTATGAAAAATATAAGCATGAAGTTTATTCTGTTTTGATCTTTAGATTAAGTTGTTAATTTTTTCTTTCTCTTCATTTTTTAGTGGTGTTGCTGCTATAATTGAGATAATTTGGCTGCTTTGTTGCTGAAATTTTGTGTTTGATGTTTGTCTGGTTTGAGGATCTGTGTGATTTTGAGAGAAAATAATGCTTATCTCCATTTTCAAGAGATGAATGAAGGGTAATGTTTTAGATTATGTAGTATTTTTATCGTGTTTTTACATTGAGAGGGATGAGTTGCCTGTTTCTATTTATTTGAGCTTTTATTATTATTATTATTATTCAAGTGACATTTAATTAATCAATTTTTATGGCATTTGTGTTTTTATTAAATTCAATTTTAACAAAAAAAAAAGAAAACAATGATGCATGTGGAGAGGGAGAATACATGTGAAATTAGAAAAAAGAGAATGAAATCTAAACCAATTTTGTTTCTATTTTTCATGGAAATTAATGATACTATTTTCATTTGAGATTTTGTTTTTTTTAATTGGTCAAATTTTCAAATTTCAAAGTAGCTTGTCTTTGATTCCTATGTACCATCAGTAAATTAAAAGTCGTTGGAGCGCCTCACCCTTCTTTATTATATTTTTTTTTTTATTTTATCTATAATTTTCTTTTTCTTCTCTTTTTTATATTTATTTAATAATTAGTAGTATCCATTTGGTAGATTTTTATTTAATTAGCAAAAATGTTAATCATTTTGTTAATAATAACTTTTTAATTATATTGTTAATATATATATCTTTTAGTTTATGTTTTTTTAACTTTAATTTTTTATTTATTTTATTTTATTAATTTGATTAACTTAGATTTAATTTAGAATTTAGTTAACTTTAGAAATTAGATTAGATTATACTTTAAATTAATATTAGTATTATTTTTTAGCTTTAGAACTAATTTTTTTCATTAGAATTAGATTTAGTGATACAATTGAATTTAGTTTTAATTTAGACTTTAATTGATTATTTAGAATGAGATTAGTCTTAACTAACTTTAGAATTAGCTTAATCCTAAAATTAATTTAGAATTAGATTATGATTATTTTAATTAAAAATTTTTTTAGAATTTATCTTTTAATTAACTTTAGGATTTAGAATTTTAATTAGATTTTAATTAGTTTTATTTTAATTTAGAATTATATTAGGTTTAGTTCTAGTTAGATAATTATTTTAGAATTAGATTTTAATTAAAATTAGATTTTAGTTTTAATTTTTAGATGTTAACTTTAATTTAGAATTGGATTAGAAATCAATTTTTGAATTAAAATAGGATTAGACTTTTGATGTCAATTTTTTTAACTTAACTAACTCTTTTAATTTTATTTTAATTCTTGATTTTGGTTTTCAATTAATTCTCGAGTACTTTTGTAAATGTTTCTTTAACGATACTTGTTCATATTTTTTTTTCTATAAATATTAATTTTAGTTTCGATACTTGATGTTGTTTGTGATTGCGATGCTTCGTGCTTACTTGCTGTTTACCCTCTTGTATTCACATGATCCTCTAGGATTCCTAGCTCGACTTAATTTCCGATTAAGTTAGGGGTAGGAGAGACATTAGGCTTTAAATCCAAGCATGACAACATTAGGTAGGTTTCCCTCCTAATCCTGATTTTAGGTTCATTTTGTATGATAACAGGTTCAGTTTCCCCTAAACCTTCGGTGCGTCTCTCTTTTCTCATCTCAAATTTCTAAAAGACACTTAATAAAGAACGATAAGCGTCGTACGTAGGGCTGGCAATGAACCGAACTAACTCGAAAATAGTTTAGAATTCGATTCGACAATTAAATCGTTGAACTAGGTTCATGAATCAAATGAGTTGAGTATGAGCGAAAAGTTAAGTTCGTTAACTAAATGAGTTGAACTTGAACTATACATAGTTCGACTCGTTAGGTTCATGAGTCAACTCGATTACATATGAGAAGAATTATACTGTCTTTAAGATTAAGTTTAAATATTTACTCCAAATCTTAGACAAATTTAATCTTCAATTTAGTAGTTTTTGAATTAGACTCTCAAATGTATCTCTTGAAAGTTGTGTAGGTTTTGAATTAGTAGATTTCAAAGATAAAGTTAAATTTCAATATGATAACTTTTATTTTATTTTAATATTTTATTTTAAAAAAGTATATTTATTTAAAATGTCAAATATACTAAAAAATATATAAATTTTAAAAAATAGTTTTTAAGTCCGTGAATCATGTGAGCTGAACCTAATGAGCTGAACCTAACGAGTTGAACCGAACTGTTCGTGAACTTATAACGAGTCGAGTTTGAGCTTAAAAAAAAGTTCGTGTCGAACTGGAGTTCGAACTCGAACTCGAACAATTTTTAACGAGTCGAACCGAACTGAGGTGAGTTCGACTCGACTCAACTCATTTCCAGCCCTAGTCGTACGCTACGAGCCTTAAGTACATGGGGAATGATGAGTGGGGGGTTTCTTCTCGCTTGTCTAGAATGTTTAGCGTATGTCCTTTGGGCGATATGAAACGCATTCGCTCTCGTGTCATAGTCTTTAGTGTGACGTGAGTCTCAAACTAACTTAATCCACTTCACTAAAACTCACAAATAAAATTCAAACATTTTTTATCCTTCGGGATTGTTCTTCAAATCATATTTCAGAAAGGAGTACGTTGTTTTTCCGTTCTACCGCAAACATGCATCGTCCATAACTGTTGGAATTGGAACTCAATGCCGCTCATAAAAAAACACTTAATCAACCAGTGGTCTAAGTTACCCGAACTACGTTTGCTCTGATTTCTCATACCAGATGAGGATACATATGCATAAGACGACGATGTCTTGGCAAGTAACCTTCCCTCCATCACCCGTAGTTTCCCGAACTACGTTGACTCTGACTTTCCCATTGCACGAGGGAATATGTAGGCATAGGGAAGCAATGTCCTATCGAGTATATTCTTTCTCTTCACCCCTGTTTAGCAGTAGCTTTTAGATAGCTTTCACCCATAGATTAGACAACAAGCATGGATCCCGTTGAGCACAACGGACGCGAGGGGTGCTAACACCTTCCCCTTGCGTAACCGACTCTCGAACCCAAGATTTGGTTGTGATGACCTTGTCTTCTCCCGTTCTTTTAGGTTTTCTTTGATCCTTTCCTTTCCCTCTCTTTGGGATAAATAACGTTCGGTGACGACTCTTTGGGATCCTTTCTATCTCCTTGTGCATCATATCATGGAACAATGAAACCATAGCTCTTTGATAAGTGGCACCAGCATTCTTCAAACCAAAAGGCATGACTTTATAACAATAAGTTCCCCAAGGAGTGACAAAAGTGGTTTTTTCCATATCATCCGGGTCTATCTTGATTTGGTTGTAGCCAGAAAAACCATCCATAAATGAGAATACTACAAAACGAGTCGTGTTGTCTACCAAAGTATCAATATGTGGCAAAGGGAAATCATCCTTTAGACTAGTCTTGTTTAGATCCCTATAATCAACACACATTTTGACTTTCCATCTTTATTTGGCACAAGTACAATATTGGCCACCCATTCTGGATATTTGGACACCGCTAAGAAACCTGCATCATTTTTTTTGACCTCATCCCAAGTCCTGAGAGCATGTCAAGCATAGTCCTTCAGAGCTTCTGTTTGATAGGCAGACATTCTGGTCAAAGCGGTAACTTGTGAACAACTATGCTAGTGTCTAAACCAGGCATATCTTGATATAACCAAGCAAATACATCAAAATACTCTTCTAAAAGTTTCACCAGTCATTGCTTGATTTCTGCCCCAAGTGTTGCCCCAATCTTGACTTCCTTCTTGTCTCCTTCAGTGCCAAGATTAATAACATCCACTTGCTCCTTATGAGGTTGAAGGTCCGTGTACTCATATTCTGCCATCTTTGCTAGTTCATCCAGAATCTCAAAATCTTCATCCACATCTTCAGCTTGGTATATGGGTGAGTCACATTCAGGAGAGAAAACAAAGTCATTGGATTCAATAGGTTTTGGGGTTTCTCTGCATGTTGGAATGACTTAATTATTAAAACACACAAAGACAAATGCAGTGAAAAAAAGAAAGAAATATTTTGGTTTTCTTTTTCTTAAAAGATTGCCATTTTCTTAAAAAGTAAAAGCAAAAAACAGTAAATGGAACAAAATGAGAAGTTTAACAAAACATCTTCATTAATCATAACAACTTGAAAGCATGAGGCCCTACAAAATGATCATATAGCCTTGGGCACGACTACGGAAGTTTGAAAATAATAAAACAAAAGAGAACAACAATAGATTACTTTAACATAGGAATGGTAACAAGAATCTCAACAACTTCCCAATCATCCAAGGCAGCTTTGCAATGATACGCCAGATGATCAACACTTTCTTCTTCAAAATCCTCCTCAACAATGTTGATTTGGAAACCCCCACTGATAAACACCTTTTGAATAGTCTTTTGGGAAACACATTTAGAGATGAGCCGGTATCAACCAAGACTCGTGCCAAAGCATCTTTCTGACACCTAACAGATACGTGTAACGCACGATTATGATTACACCTTTCTCTTGGCAACTCCTTGTTACTGAAACTTAAAGTATTACGAGCAGTAATGTTGGCGATCACAGAACCAAATTGACCAATTGTTATATCTTTCGTCACATGCGCATGTGTTAACACTTTCTGCAAGCCTTCCCTAAGAGCAGAAGAGTTCATTAGGAGAGACAAGATTGAGATTTTTGAAGGAGTTAGATGAAGCTGATCGACGAATTTTCTTTCGAATAATTCTCAGAAATTCCATGTCTTCTTCACTTGGTGGCACTTCTTTATCTTTGGCAGCCACAACATGAATTGCCTCTTTTTGGGGGACCACCGTTATCTTGGGTTGATAGATCCGACCACCGCGGGTCATTTTGCTAGTTCCTGCGATATTTGTCACATCTGCTTGATTACCCCTTATTCCTTCATTTTGAATGACTTTCCCTGATCCTTGATCCATCACCGTCGTATAATACCTCCAAGGGATAACCTTTGTACTCTCAAAACGGAAAGGACTCGACTTTTGGATTATAATCGATCTGGGCTGACCAATTGTTGATGTAGTAGGCTTGAAGACATTGAAAACAGGTTTAACATTTTTGAATACCGGAACCACTGAACCAGAATCGGGCACATTAAATATAGGGATCTTTTCACTATTCTTGGGTAAGTTAAAAACCGACCCAATCACCCAAACATCCTCCCTTTTTAACTTGCTACATACTTGCAGAAATCCGTCACCAATCAATTTTTGCACATTCCTCTGAAACACACAACATCCTCTGAGATTAACAAAACATTCTTCGCAATTAGCATGGACACCTTCAACTAGACCTGCCTTTAATAATTTTTCATGAAGAGATCACAATGGAGTTTTGATCTCTGATGCATCACAAACTATCCACTCATCTGATGCCTCCTCTAAGGCATGAATTTCCCCATGGTTCGGAAACGAGTTGTTCTTAACATTGGGTTTCACATCATCAAAAGAAAAGATTTTCTTTTCCATAAGTTCTCTGACAAAATGTTTCCGAGCAAGACATCCATCTAAATCATGTCCAACAGCACTGTTGCGGTGGAAATAAGATACCAAACTATTAATTAGTTTGAATCACAATTTTTTGATTCACAACCGACTTTGATTTATCTGAAGGAAAATGTCAAAAGAAGGAAAATCTATTTTTTGCATCGTAAACACAATGCGGGGAGAGACCTAGGTAAGGGTTTGGTTAAGTTTTAGGGAATGTACTAGCACCCTAAACTTCTGTAGTACTCTACAGGACCCTTTTGTTTATTGTATGCTTTTTTATTTTTATTATCTGCTTGAAATATATATACTGAGCTAAGGGATAGAGTGACCTAAAAGACCTAAGGGTTAGTCCTAAGTTTACTCGGCAAGATTCGCATCTTGTTCCTACGTATCCGAAATAGAGGATGGAATCAGAGTAATCATAGTTCCCCTCGAAAGGGATGTTAGAAACCTTTTGACTGTGGTCAAGGTTTCAATGGGGAGTAAACGTATCTTAAGGACACGCTTGCGTGGAGTCTGGAAACTCCTATTTCTATGTTGAATTATTGGATTGAAATTATGGTTAAAATTAGGGATTCCACGGCGGGAAACCCTAAAGCGGAGTACGACGACTCTTTGACCTAATGCTAGGGTAAATGGCGTTTCTGTCCATGGCGGGATGCCTGAGCTATTAGGGTTTGAAATAGTCAAAGGTTAGGACTATTGACTCGGCGGTCAAACGGTTAGACCTAATTCCTTCGGAGGGGATTCTAACGGCTAATCATGCAAGCTATGGCAAATTATTATGCGGTAGAAATAAAGTGCGGAAAGTAAAGAAAACGGTAAAGAAAGCGTCGTGACGATCACTCGCATAAATTACAAATCCTCAAAAACAAATGCGAAAATAAAAAACTGCGATCATGGCCTCGCATAAATTACATCCATGAAACCAAAATAGTATGAATAAATGAAACGACAATAAGCTGAAACAAACAAACTAATGGGGGTTAGATGAAACTAAAACGGCTAAGTCAAACACTTTTATTTTTTGAATTTTTACTAAAAGATTATAATTTTAAATTTTGAATTATAAAAAAAATACTAACTATAAGCTATAAATTTTTTTACTAACTATAAGTTATAAAAATGTTTTTTTACCTACTAGTTTTCAGAAAAATATAATTACAAATTATTAAAACTAATTACAAGTTATAAAAAAAATGATTTTTAAATTATAATATATATATATATATATATATATATATATATATATATATATATATATATATATATATATATATATATATATATATATATATATATATATATATATATATATATATATATATATATATATATATATATATATATATATATATATATATATATATATATATATATATATATATATATATATATATATATATATATATATATATATATATATATATATATATATATATATATATATATATATATATATATATATATATATATATATATATATATATATATATATATATATATATATATATATATATATATATATATATATATATATATATATATATATATATATATATATATATATATATATATATATATATATATATATATATATATATATATATATATATTTAAAAAAAAGGTTTTGGTTAATTTTAAATAACAATGGTTTTAGTTTTAGAAATGCTTTTAAATTTTAAGTTTTAAAGATGAGTTTAAAAAAAAAAAGTTTAATTTTGGAAAAAGTTTTAATTTACTTTTTAAATTAAATTTCAATAAAAGGAATTTTATATTAAGTTTATATAAAATTTTTTGTTTAAGTTAAAAATTTATTTTAAATTATGTTTTAATAAACATTTGATTTACATTAAGTTTTAATAAAAAATTAATTTACATTAAGATTTACTAAAAAAATTAATTTACATTAAGTTTCAATAAAACTTGGTTTACAAGTTTTAATGAGAAAATTAATTTACATTAAATTTTTAAGAAAACCTTGATTTACATTAAATTTCAAAAATCAGTTTTAATTGTTAAAAAAAAAAGTTAAATGTTTTTAAAAAAAGAAAGAGAGATGATTTTTAATTTTCTCAAAGAAGGAATTTTGGTTGCAAGTTGTTTTTCAAAAAGGTTTTATTTATTTATTTGAAAAAGAGTTAAGATAAAAAATTTAAAATATATTATAAAAATAGAGTTTTAAATTTTAACTATAAAGAAAGAATTTTAGGTTTTTGTTAGAACAAAATTAATTTTAAAATTAATGTTAAGAAATTGATTTTTAAAGTGAGTTAATTTTGAAAAAATGATTTTGGTTTTGTTGTATGTTTATTAAAGGAATGTTTAACTATTAAAATTAAATGGTTTAAAATGATACAAAACAAATAAACTTAAACCAAGATAATAAAACAATCAGTAAACTACATAATAGAAACAAAAAGGCATCGTGTTCCATTTGTTCTTCTGGGGACTCCACCGAAACCCATTCTCTTCTTCTTCGTTTGCCAACGGAAGCCGTTGACGTCTTCCGAAGCTTTTTCACTTTCCTCATTTCCGTTTGCATGTGGTGCTTTCCTCTTTTGATGCTTGCGAAACGAAAAACAAAACAAACATTGGATCATTGCTCACCTTCTTAGGAAGGTTGGAAGCGGCGACTTTTGCGGTGGGTATCCCATGATGTTGAAGAACTGAGGATAGTGATGATGGTTTGCTTCGGAGTTCTAGGTAACAATCTCTTCCTCTTCTTCTTTTGATTGATGGTGATGATGAAAGCTCAAAGCTTTCTGAACCCTTTCATTTTTTTGCGCCGCCGATTTTCTTTTTCTGAGGGTTCAGATCTCCCCTTTCTGACCTTTTGATGATGAATTTTATATGCTTGTTTTTTACGGTGTGGGCTTGGATGTTCTTGTGGTATTTTTCGGTTGGTTCCGGATTTGATGCGTTTTAATTTGACCGGATTTGATGGATTTGTTATGAGGATTTTGTTGCTTTCCGAAAACTTTGTCGTCGAGTTTGTTTTGCTTGATAGATCCATTGGATTATTTGGAAAATAATTACGCTGTGTTTGGCTTAATTTTATGGAAAAATCAATTTTAAAAAATAATCGCTTTCAAAAAGTGCTTTTCCAACCAGCTTTTTAGATAAGCGCTTTTTCGGAAAAGCTCCTTTTTATCTCTCTCTCTCAGTTGCCTCAAGATAGGAACAACAATTACCGGATTTACCGAAGTGTCGGAAAGGAGTCGGGAGTCGGTTTCGGAGTAATCCGTTACCCTCCCGACACACCCGATGATGACACCGTTCTGAGAGTGTCGGAGTCCCACTAATCGATTATTTGATGTTTGCTTATTTTTTGCAGGTCTGGAAAAGTCGGTCGGAAGCTCTGAATCGAAGAAAATACGCAGATTAGTTTAGGAACTTTTGGATAAAATGTAATTTTATTTTTTATATTTTTTTGTAATTTTATTTAATTTTTGTAATCTATTCGTATATTTTTTATTTTTTTTTTGTTGTCAAGAAATTAACTCTAATAAAAAACTCTTTATTATTTTTCCTTACGTTTTTATTAATTTATGATATGCAAATAATAATGAAACTTAGCAAAAAGAGGTATAACATGAAAATAAAGTTGAAAAATGGACTTAATGAAAAAAAATTGAAAATAAAATGAAATGAACTTATTTAAAATGTAATGAAATTAATTTAAAAGATGAAAAAATGAATTGAAAAATGGGAAATATGATTAAAAAAATTGTAATGCAAATAATTGAGAATATGAAATATGATTAATAAAAAAATGTAATGACGTTAATTGAAAATATGAAATATGCATCGAAACGAAAATCCTCTTTTTCAATGATTCCTAATTCTTCCAATTTGTCCGACAAATCTGGTCTCCTGATTAAGCCGACCGAAACAAGACCTTTAATCAAATTCCTCGATTCTCACCGACAGGCTCAAACTAGCTCAATTTCCCGACAACAACTCCAACTCACAAATTGACAGCCGACTGCCCACAAATGACCATTTTACCCTCCATGAACCAAGAGCGCGCCACATGATATTTTCCTGCAAAAAATCAGCCAACTGCACAACCCGTTAGTGGTTAGTTAAACGCAAATGCGAAATGGAATGAGATGCAAGACGAAACGACTAATCTTAGGGCAAAATTTGGGGTATTACAAGCACCCTCATGAAATAATCAACGAGCATTAGGATTATAATGAGGAGATGAAGTGTCTGACAGTGGTCCCAATAGTTGAGTCATAATTATCCCTTGTTGTACTAAGGATGGGTTCAACTCAATATAGGTCATTGGGATAGAAGGAATATGAGGCCTTTCTGCTGGTCTTCTATTCTGAAAGTTTTGTCTGGGCGCTTCAGCCTGAGGCTGTTGGTATTGTTGATAAGCTAGAGCACTGGGTGCTTGCTGATACCCCTGTTGTTGTACTGGTTGATACATAAGTGCCTGTTGCACCTTCTGATAAGTTGGAACTGAATTGCTAAATGTAGGCATTAAAACTGCCACATACGGCTGTTGTGCATACTGCATGGAATACATTGGCTGTTGTGCATACTGCATGGAATACATTGGCTGTTGTGCAAAACTTTGCTGAGACGGTTGAATATAGCCTTGTTGAGGCTGTTGATATTGTCGGTAAGGCTGTTTCCAGGGCTGATTCTTCTTCCCCACTGTTATGGAATTTGTCTCCCCTTTCTTTTTGTGGAAACTGCCATTAAATTTCTTGGCATTGTTGTTGTTGGAACTACTGGAAGTATTGGTCATCCTTCCACTCTTCATCCCCATTTCTACTCTCACGCCTACATCTACTATATCGGAGAAGCTAGCTGTCACACTACTAATCATTTTCTCATAAAACTTTGGCCTTACTGTATCCACAAACCAGTCTGTCATCTCTTTATCAATTAGAGGAGGCTCCACCTGAGAAGAAATCTCCCTCCAACGCTGTGCATATTCCTTGAAAGATTCAGAGCTTCTCAACGACATACTTAACAATTGTCTTCTATCAGGAGTTAGATCCATGTTATATTTATAGTGCTTCACGAAAGCGTCAGCCAAATCTTGGAAACTGTGGATATGGGATTGCTCCAAGCTCATATACAATTTGGCAGATGCCCCCTTCAGACTATCATGGAAACAATGAATCATCAGTTTATCGTCTTCCACATATGCAACCATTCTTCTATAATACATAATCAAGTGTGTTCTTGGACAAGTAGCACCAGAATACTGATCAAAGTTAGAAATTTTTAGTTTTTGGGTAATCACCAACCCAGATACTAGACACATATCCCTGGCATCAGTAACAAAGATATTGTTTCCTTCCATCACCCTGACTTTCCTTCCTATCGTTTCCACACTTTCCTTCAGTTTTTCATGACATCCACTTCCCTCTTCAGACCTATCAGGAACTTCATATACTTGTTGTTGATTATGAAAAACAGGACGCACTTGAGTTTGCACAAAGGCTAGAGTGTAGGTTGGAACAACTTGGGGAATCTCTGCCCCCAAGGGAATTGGTTGTTGATTAACTGGCACTAAAAGAGGCGAAGGTATAAACCCATGAGATAGCCCATATAGTGGTACATTTGCAGCAGTGACTACTGCCGGAGTTGGCTCTATAGCTATGTCGGTAACTTCAGAAACTACAGTAGCTTGAGTGTCCATTTTTGCGTTGATGACTTGCAAGACCTCCATAATCTGCCCTACACTTCCACGCAGATGTTCAAGTTTAATATTGACCCTGCCCAATTCCAAATTTTGTTCAGCCATCCTTTGACGAGCTTGGGCTCGTGTGTTGTACTGGTTTCGGGAACTCAGTGTGATCGGCTGAAGACAAGACAACGAGATGAGCTACAGAACAAAAAATGCATATGTAATGCTTCATGAATGCAAATGAAAATGCAAACCAAACATTCAAGGAATCCAAAGAAAATGTTTACAAACATTATAATAATGGAGATTAACAAAATAGCATATCATCTTTATAAGTTACATAACTGAGAGTTTTACAAAAATCAAATACATATTCAAAGCCAAAGTACAAATACAAATTAAATAGTAAAACAAAGGAAATTGAGGTCTTAATTCTTCTGACGAGAAGACCCTTCTTGCCAATTCCCTCCCTCATATTGACGAAGCTATTTCCGAAGTTCTTCATTTTCTTGCATAGCTATGTGTTGTACCCTAAAATTTGCCCAACCTTTTTATTTACTTGGTTTATGTTTCATTTCATTGTTCTAGCATATTGCATTGCATAGCATTTTGCATTTTTACAGGGGATCAAGAGATGTGTGTATAACAAGAGTAATTTTCCAAGGGTTCTAAACCTAATTAAGAGTTTGTATTCAAGTCAACAGGGGGGTTATCATCATCAGAGACAAGTCAAAGCCCTTTGGATAGGCAGATAAGTGTATGTGGTTCACCTCCTGTTTAGGAGGCCATTTGAAGGTCATCTGAGGATCACAAGCCCATGTTTATGGATGGAGATGATCATTTAAGCTAATTGGAGGCCTTGTAGGTCATTGTGGAGTTCATTCAAGTGTTTATATCCAGTGTGAAAAGCTACAGTTGAAGATGGTGCAATTAGGGTTTTCATCTCGTCAACCCTTAGTCAACTGTGAAATTGAAAGAGATTAATACTCAATTCCAAGTCTTTATGGTCATGGAATGTTGTGATAAGATATATGGGATATCATTTCAAGACCAATTCATCAAGAATCAAGAGTGTGAGAAGTTACTAAGCGAGGGTTTCTAAGCCTGACAGTGTAAAATCCCATATCTCAGTGCCTAACTTCAAGACCACATTACTCAAGATACAAGTCTCATATCATCTTGACCCCAACATGAATCCTGTAGAGCATGTTCTTAGATTTCTTTTGAGTACTATAAGTCCTTGATTGGATTCGTAGAACTCAAGTTATGATGCTGGCAAGTTACAGATCTTCATATGAATGTGATTTTGGTCAAAAAAGATCAACCAACTTCCAAGCCACTTTTGACCTAGAAGGATGTTTCTCCTCAACTTTTAATGAACATGAAAGTTGTTCCTCATGATCTTAGCTTTCCAAATAGTATTAGAAGTCCTTCATATGATTTTTAGAACTCAAGTTATGAGGCTTGCAAGGCAGGGGTATTTTGGGAAAGCAGGATTACAGGTCATTTTCATCATGGGTCCATTTCACCACTTTGCACACTTCAAATGGAAATGTTTCCAACTTCAAACTTTCTCCAACTGGGGTCATTTACTCAACCAAACATCAAGGCATCAAAGGTTTGGCTTGGATTGAAGAATCCCTAATGAAATTTTCATGAAAAAGGCTTTAAAAGGGGAAAATCAAATTAAAATCATTTGGAATTACTTTGTACCAACCTTGTGCGTTTTTGAGTGCCAAACACATTTCAAACACAATGCCATCATTGGATTTGAGATTTGAGTGCATTTTGGTGGCTATTTTCAAGCTTTCTTCAATATTAAGTAACACATCCAACACATGCCATAAGATCAAATCAAGGAACCATTCTCAGCCATTTGATCAACCTACCTCAAATGCAAGCTAGCTGAGCCATTTTTACAGTTGATCAAGGTGATTTTCGTGCACTATTGAAATGGCCATAAGGTGAAAAATTGAAAATCCAATTGGGCCCAAAGAGCATAGAATTGGGCTTTCTTTCAATCAGAATCCATCATATTTAATCTCAGGATTGTTTAAAAGTCTTCAGAACTGGTTTTGGTGAGATTTTGAGCAAGAACACATTGAGAGAAAGTGAAGAAAAAGTCAAAATCGTTTTTCAACTTTCACTGAGTTTCAATCCAAATAAAACATTTTAAACATTCCTTGAGAATCATAGAACATTTCTGGGCGTTTTGTTTCAAGCTTTGCTAAAGAAACAAGCTCTGTGGAAGCTTGATTTTAGGTTTCTTTTCTTTCAAAATATCTCACTGTTTATGCATTGTAATCAAGCCATTTTCATGTATTTATAATCCTTGAATATCATAGGTGGATTCTAGATTGATTTCATGGCTGTTTGTGAACTTTTTTCATTTGAGCTCATTTTTATTTCTTTTCGTTTTGCTTTATTTAAGCCTGATCAATGAAAATGGGGGTTGGATTCATGATCCATGTAACCTGGAGATCAATTTTGGCTATTTATTTGTTCATTTTGGTTAAGTTTTGAGGAATCTGGGTTTGCTGGCCATGACTGGTTTGAGGGTTTCGCCGGAGAAGACAACCGAAACAGTGGTTCCAGCCGTCTGGTTCTCCCTCCACTTTTTGAACCTCGCCTGAGCCACGTGTTTCATTTCTGTCTCTTGGATGCGCTTACTTTTCATTTTAATGGTTCTGATTAAGACCCACGACGCACTTGCTTTGACCAATTACACTAGATCCAACTGGGATTTCATTAAATGACATGGTGTGCTGTGAGCCCCTTGATTTGATTACTTTCTGATCACACGGTTTGAAGCTTGGTGTACCATGGACCTTGTTTGACTCATCACATTGGATCCCCACGTTTTTATTTCTTTTTCATTTCTGATGGATTGGGCTTGCTATCTGCGCCCCCTGGCTGGCCCATTGATTTCCAACGCTGCTGGTTTGCTATTTGCACCCAGCTTTTATTTATTTTTATTTTTATTTTCTTTTTGTTTTTATTTTATTTCTGTTTAGATTTAAATTATTTTAAAATACTTCCAAGAGTGATACAATTCCAAAAAAATATGTTTTAGACTCCTTGAGACGTCTTTTGTTTTGTGAAATTTTTATTTTATTTTTTCTAATTATTTTTCAATTAAAAATGGAATTTAACATTGGAAGTGTTTTATTTGACCTAAATCTTGACATGTTTTGTTCTTAATTTTATTTCTCTCATTTCCTTTTGATCCAATGAATAAAATTCAATCCTCATATCAATGATGAGTTGATGAATTTTTGAGGACCATTTTGCCCCTGTTGGTTGACTTTTGAGTTGACTTTTGATGCACTTCATTTGACCCTAAACAATCCTCCTTCACAATGGAGCACCCTTGTGAATCAATTTCTATGGTGATGTTGTGAAGTGATTTTGATTGTAATCTTTTTGCCTCTGGTTGCCAACATGTTTATGAGCTTCTTGCATTTTATTTGGTTATTTTTGAATCATTTTCCTATTTTTAGAGTAACTTGCAAGTCAAGTTACCCAAAGGGAGGTTCATACATACATCTTGACCTAGTTTGACTTGGATATGACATTTTTGGATCCTTTGAGCTCTCAATGCCTATTGATTCATGTTGTTAACATGTTAAGGATAATGTTTGCTCATTTTTCGGTCATTATATTGTATTTTGCTTGTTCATATGATTGCTTGCTTTTGAGTTTCCAATTAGGGTTTCTATGTGAAACCTGCTTGCTTTCCTTTGGGAATTTGCTTGCATTTCCTTGTGGTTTACTTGCTTTTTCTTTTGAGAACTTCTATTTCATTTCCCTTGCTGTCCAATGACTTTGGAATCTTAATTAAGGTAGCTTGGACCCTCCTTTGGAGGTACTTGAAGCAAGCCTAAGAATAATGAATCCATGAGGACTTCTTTGTGCTTCCTTATGCACCTTTCTTGTGATGCTTATGGTTGAGTGCATATTATGAGTTCCTTGTTGTCCTCATATATCCTCCCATCCTCAATTTGTTTTAGGTCTTCTTTGCCTTTCATTTTTGTTTATGTTTTGGCATTATGGTTGATGTTGTTTGGTTTAGGCCATTTCATTCCATTTTTGATGCTCTTGTGTGTTTCTTTTGATGCATTTCTTGTTCCTTTCATCTCTTGTATTTGTCATATTGTTGCATGAGGTTGAGATGAGCTTGTGGAGGCTACTGCCCCACACCAATTTCCTCCCTCATTTGCATTCTATGTTTACATCCTTGCATGTTTATTTTGTTGTTTCTTGTTTCTTTTGTCTCCTTTCCCTTAGGACCTCTAATCTCTCTTGTTCAAGGGAGGTTATGTTAGACATTAGGATCTTAACCATGTATGATAACATTAGGTAGCATTCCTTTATCTCAATCTTAGGATCACCATTACATGACAACTTTAGGTTTGGATTTAGTCCCCCTTTTAGTGTCCTTTCTCTTCTCATCTCAAAACAATCATAAAACACTTAATAAAGGTTAACGATTATTGTGCGTTACGAGCCTTAAGCACTTAGGAAAGGGTTGTTGAGGAGTTTTTATTCAATGGCTTGAATGTTTAGTATAGCACCCTTTGGATGATATGCGACACATTCACTCCTAAGTCATAGTCTCTAGTGCGATATGAATTACAAACAATTCAAAAACACTTCTTCTCTAAAAAACACAAAAACAAGTCATTCAAACTTCTTTTTGCCCTTTGGGGCCTTTAATCTTGGAAAATCATTTTCATAAGGAGAGTACTAGCATCCTAAATTTCTGTAGTACTCTACAGGACCCTTTTGTTTATTGTATGCTTTTTTATTTTTATTATCTGCTTGAAATATATATACTGAGCTAAGGGATAGAGTGACCTAAAAGACCTAAGGGTTAGTCCTAAGTTTACTCGTTAAGATTCACATCTTGTGCCTACGTATCCGAAATAGGGGATGGAATCAGAGTAATCGTAGTTCCACTTGAAAGGGAGGTTAGAAACCTCTTGAATGTGGTCAAGGTTTCAATGGGGAATAAACGTACCTTAAAGACACACTTACGTGGAGTCTGGAAATTCCTATTTCTATGTTGAATTATTGGATTGAAATTATGGTTAAAATTAGGGATTCCACGGAGGGAAACCCTAAAGCGGAGTACGACGAATCTTTGACCTAATGCTAGGGTAAATGGCGTTTCTGTCCATGGCGGGATGCCTGGGCTATTAGGGTTTGAAATAGTCAAATGTTAGGACTATTGACTCGGCGGTCAAACGGTTAGACCTAATTCCTTCGGAGGGGATTCTAACGGCTAATCATGCAAGCTATGGCAAATTATTATGCGGTAGAAATAAAGTGCGGAAAGTAAAGAAAGCGGTAAAGAAAGCATCGTGACGATCACTCGCGTAAATTACAAATCCTAAAAAACAAATGCGAAAATAAAAAACTGCGATCATGGCCTCGCATAAATTACATCCATGAAACCAAAATAGTATGAATAAATGAAACGACAATAAGCTGAAACAAACAAACTAATGGAGGTTAGATGAAACTAAAATGGCTAAGTCAAGAACTTTTATTTTTTTGAATTTTTACTAAAAGATTATAATTTTAACTTTTGGATTATAAAAAATACTAACTATAAGCTATACAATTTTTTACTAACTATAAGTTATAAAAATATTTTTTTACCTATTAGTTTTACGAAAAATATAATTACAAGTTATAAAAAAATGATTTTTAAATTATAAGTTATATATATATATATATATATATATATATATATATATATATATATATATATATATATATATATATATATATATATATATATATATATATATATATATATATATATATATATATATATATATATATATATATATATATTAAAAAAAGGTTTTGGTTAATTTTAAATAACAATGGTTTTAGTTTTAGAAATGCTTTTAAATTTTAAGTTTTAAGGATGAGTTTAAAAAAAAAGTTTAATTTTGGAAAAAGTTTTAATTTATTTTTTTAATTAAATTTCAATAAAAGGAATTTTACATTAAGTTTAGATAAAAATTTTTGTTTAAGTTAAAAATTTATTTTAAATTATGTTTTAATAAACATTTGATTTACATTAAGTTTTAATAAAAAAATTAATTTACATTAAGATTTACTAAAAAAAAATTAATTTACATTAAGTTTCAATAAAACTTGATTTACAAGTTTTAATGAGGAATTTAATTTACATTAAATTTTTAAGAAAACCTTGATTTACATTAAATTTCAAAAATCAGTTTTAAATGTTAAAAAAAAAGTTAAATGTTTTAAAAAAAAAGAAAGAGAGATGATTTTTAATTTTCTCAAAGAAGGAATTTTGGTTGCAAGTTGTTTTTCAAAAAGGTTTTATTTATTTATTTGAAAAAGAGTTAAGATAAAAAATTTAAATTATATTATAAAAATAGAGTTTTAAATTTTAACTATAAAGAAAGAGTTTTAGGTTTCTGTTAGAACAAAATTAATTTTAAAATTAATGTTAAGAAACTGATTTTTAAAGTGAGTTAATTTTGAAAAAATGATTTTGGTTTTGTTGTATGTTTATTAAAGGAATGTTTAACTAATAAAATTAAATGGTTTAAAATGATACAAAACAAATAAACTTAAACCAAGATAATAAAACAATCAGTAAACTACATAATAGAAACAAAAGGCATCGTGTTCCATTTGTTCTTCTGGGGACTCCACCGAAACCCATTCTCTTCTTCTTCGTTTGCCAACGGAAGCCGTTGACGTCTTCCGAAGTTTTTTCACTTTCCTCATTTCCGTTTGCATGTGGTGCTTTCCTCTTTTGATGCTTGCGAAACGAAAAACAAAACAAACATTGGATCATTGCTCACCTTCTTAGGAAGGTTGGAAGCGGCGGCTTTTGCGGTGGGTATCCCATGATGTTGAAGAACTGAGGATAGTGATGATGGTTTGCTTCGGAGTTCTGGGTAACAATCTCTTCCTCTTCTTCTTTTGATTAATGGTGATGATGAAAGCTCAAAGCTTTCTGAACCCTTTCATTTTTTTGCACCGCCGATTTTCTTTTTCTGAGGGTTCAGATCTCCCCTTTCTGACCTTTTGATGATGAATTTTATATGCTTGTTTTTTACGGTGTGGGCTTGGATGTTCTTGTGGTATTTTTCGGTTGGTTCCGGATTTGATGCGTTTTAGATTGATCGGATTTGTTGGATTTGTTATGAGGATTTTGTTGCTTTCCGAAAACTTTGTCGTCGAGTTTGTTTTGCTTGATAGATCCGTTGGATTATTTGGAAAATAATTACGCTGTGTTTGGCTTAATTTTATGGAAAAATCAATTTTCAAAAATAATCGCTTTCAAAAAGTGCTTTTCCAACCAGCTTTTTTGATAAGCGCTTTTCCGGAAAAGCTCCTTTTTATCTCTCTCTCTCTCTCTCTCTCTCTCTCTCTCTCTCTCTCTCTCTCTCTCTCTCTCTCTCTCTCTCTCTCAGTTGCCTCAAGATAGGAACAACAATTACCGGATTGAGTCGGGAGTCAGTTTCGGAGTAATCCGTTACCCTCCCGACACACCCGATGATGACACCGTTCTGAGGATGTTGGAGTCCCACTAATAGATTATTTGTTGTTTGCTTATTGTTTGCAGGTCTGGAAAAGTCGGTCGGAAGCTCGAAATCGAAGAAAATACGCAGATTAGTTTAGGAACTTTTGGATAAAATGTAATTTTATTTTTTATATTTTTTTGTAATTTTATTTAATTTTTGTAATCTATTTGTATATTTTTTATTATTTTTTGTTATCAAGAAATTAACTCTAATAAAAAACTCTTTATTATTTTTCCTTACATTTTTATTAATTTATGATATGCAAATAATAATAAAACTTAGCAAAAAGAGGTATAGCATGAAAATAAAGTTGGAAAATGGACTTAATGAAAAAAAATTGAAAAAAAAATGAAATGAACTTATTTAAAATGTAATGAAATTAATTTAAAAGATGAAAAAATGAATTGAAAAATGGAAAATATGATTAAAAAAAGTGTAATGCAAATAATTGAGAATATGACATATGATTAATAAAAAATGTAATGACGTTAATTGAAAATATGAAATATGCATCGAAACAAAAATCCTCTTTTTCAATGATTCCTAATTCTTCCAATTTGTCCGACTAATCTGGTCTCCTGATTAAGCCGACCGAAACAAGACCTTTAATCAAATTCCTCGATTCTCAGCGACAGGCTCAAACTAGCTCAATTTCCCGACAACAACTCCAACTCTCAAATTGACAGCCGACTGCCCACAAATGATCATTTTACCCTCCATGAACCAAGAGCGCGCCACGTGATATTTTCCTACAAAAACCAGCCAACTGCATAACCCGTTAGTGGTTAGTTAAACGCAAATGCGAAATGGAATGGGATGCAAGACGAAACGACTAATCTTAGGGGCAAAATTTGGGGTATTACAAGCACCCTAATGAAATAATCAACGAGCATTAGGATTACAATGAGGAGATGAAGTGTCTGAAAGTGGTCCCAATAGTTGAGTCGTAATTAGCCCTTGTTGTACTAAGGATGGGTTCAACTCAGTATAGGTCATTGGGATTGAAGGAATAGGAGGCCTTTCTACTGGTCTTCTGTTCTGAAAGTTTTGTCTGGGCGCTTCAGCCTGAGGCTGTTGGTATTGTTGATAAGCTGGAGCACTGGGTGCTTGCTGATACCCCTGTTGTTGTACTAGTTGATACATAAGTGCCTGTTGCACCTTCTGATAAGTTGGAACTGAATTACTAAATGTAGGCATTAAAACTGCCACATACGGCTGTTGTGCATACTGCATGGAATACATTGGCTGTTGTGCAAAAATTTGCTGAGACGGTTGAATATAGCCTTGTTGAGGCTGTTGATATTGTCGGTAAGGCTGTTTCCAGGGCTGATTCTTCTTCCCCACTGTTATGGAATTTGTCTCCCCTTTCTTTTTGTGGAAACTGCCATTAAATTTCTTGGCATTGTTGTTGTTGGAACTACTGGAAGTATTGGTCATCCTTCCACTCTTCATCCCCATTTCTACTCTCACGCCTACATCTACTATATCGGAGAAGCTAGCTGTCACACTATGTCGCTACTGCGAAAATCGGCGCCGGCTGAACAGAAGAGTCGCCACCGTGCGTTATTTATCCCACGGGAGGGAAAGGAAACGCTCAGAGTAAACCTCGCACAACACGGGAAAGGTATGGTCGTCGCAACCAAAACCTAGATTCGGGAGTCGGTTACGCAAGGGGAAGGTATTAGCACCCCTCACGTCCGTCGTACTCGACGGGATCCACGCTTGTTTTCGGGTATGGATTGTTATTCTATCTACTCTATAGGTCAAGGGTTAAAAAGAAAATATAATGGAAATAAAAATGACTCGGCAAAGTATCGCACTTTATGCCTACGTATTCCCGTCTGGAACGAGAAATCAGAGCCAACGTAGTTCGCCTACCTACGGGAAAGGAGGGGAAGGTTGCTCGCTAGGATATCGCATCCTATGCCTACGTACTTTCATACAGCATGAAAGATCAGAGCAAACGTAGTTCGGGCCACGTACGACACAAGTCTGTCTTGATTGATCTTATTCCTTCTGAAAAAGGTTTTCCTGATTAAAAAGTCCACGGCGGACAAAATGACTCTTTTGATTTGTTCACATTCTTTTACGAAAGAAGTGTCTTTTATTGTGTTTGAAATCTTTATTGTGTTTTTCTGTTTGTTTTGAGAAAGAAGAGACAGAACTCTAACCTATGGTTGCGAAGGGAAACAAACTAACCTAATGTTATCATGCATGGGTTAAGACCTAATGTCTATCATGCTCCTCTCTTGCACAGAGAGAAACAGAGATCCTAAGGGAATAGACGGAAACAGAAACAATATTAGATATATACAGTAATACAGTAAAATGCATGGATGCAACAGTACAAGCGAGGCAAGGGAGTCCCACTCAACCTCGAACCTAGAAAACAATAGGCAAAAGTGAACAGACTTCACTTTCAACCCAACAGGGTAAACAGCAAACAATACAGTCCGGAAAACCAATCAATACATCAGAAATGAAATACAGCAGCAAAAGAAACAGCATCAGCAGCTCTGAATCAACATCTGGCTTCAAGTAATCTCCAATCATTCATGGGCTTCAACAAGCATCAATCTTCATCTTCATGGCCTTCAGGCAAGGGCTTTAATCATCAGTCTCCTATAAGCAATGGCCTTTCTTCAAGTCTCCAATCTTCAGGGATGAATATCAGTCACCAAGAGGAAGTGAATGAATGTTAGACAGTTAATTACCTACCAAGGGTGGTTCATCAACTGTTAACATTAAACAAAAAGTTTTCTCTCAAAAGTTCTATCTTTCAAATACATTCACTGATCCTTCCAAAGGAAGGAGGTGGATATTTGAAAGAGACTTTGAATCATAGAGAAAGGATAGAGGCAAACAAAGCCATCTATGTTTGAAAAGCAAGCTTTCTAATCTAGAGCTTTGCCTAGCTCCTAAACCCTAGTCTCCTCAACAGCTGCTAGCAAGAACCTCCTCTCCAACTCTGGCAGTTGTTCTTCAATCTCTGGATCTCCAATGGTCTTCATCTCCTCAAGTCCTCAGCTCTCCCAAGTCCCAGACAATCCCAATACCCACACAAGCAAGCAATAATCCCCAGAGGGCACACCACACCAGTCAATCAGATATACAGTATATTAATAGCAGTAGGGGAATCCTGGCTTTTTCTAGGGGGTCTAATAACTACCCATAGCCCCTATAGTCCCATAACTAAATAGTCAAACCTTAAGCCCTAAGGGAAAAGAATCAAATCTCCTAAGTCATCACCTAAAAAACCCTAGTTTGTTCATGTTATTCACACCTACATTAAACACCTAAAATTAATTTCTAAAAATGGGAACTAAATTGAATCTACAAGTTTAATGTCTAACCTAAACAACCTAAAAAGAATGGGCAAAAAATATTGAAGCAAATAATAGAACAAAAATTAACAAAATTATGTATGAAATGAAATTATGTAAAATGTTATTTATTTAGAAAATATGGGAAAAATATCAAATAAAAAATAAAATGCCATTTTTATTTTTTATAATTTTCTTGACATCCTAAAGAAAAATATGCAAAAAGAATGAATTAAAAATGATGATTTTTCCATTTATTATGAATTTTTGAAAAATGAATGAAAAATGAAAAGAAAATAATAAAGAAAATATAAAGAAAAAGCCAGAGGGGTGAGAATAGCAAGCAATCCACGTTCAACGCGTTGGGCTTACTAAATTGGGGGGTGCGAATAGCTGTCTGAGCCCAATCCCCCCAATTAGTGAAACGGTGCGTTTTGATTTTCAAAATTTCCCACCAAACTCAGGCTAAACGTGGATCGTTCGATTCGTGGTCAAGTCAATCTTCCCCACCAAATCCAAGGGCGCATGAGTCGTCTTCTTCCTCCATCCGTCTAGGGTTTCAGCCATGAGTTCCATGCACGAAAATTCCATCCAACCTTTCTCCATGCTCTCTTGATGAAAACGAACAATTATAAGCCCTAAAATAATCTATGAAACCCAAGGAATCCATGTCTAGTCCTAGTTTTCGCTAATTCTCCTTGTAGACTCCAAACAGAGGGCACGAAACTCAGGGTATACCATGCTTGCCTGATGTCAACTTTGCTAGAACTCCAACCTGATGATCCACAGATAATCTACATACTTTCCTCATTATTCTATGCATCATTACATTGATTATAGTCCAGTACACAGCTTATTCTTGAAGCTAACAGAAATGGCAACCTGTCACGGATCTCCACGAAACTATCCCTAAACTTCAAGAATCATTCCCCTAGGGTCTCTAAACAATCCTATCCTAACCACATGATCTATAACAGCCTGAGTAGTGAGATTCGAAGAAGTTTACATACCTTGCACTTGGTGATGGTAATGGTGGTTAGACTCCACTTCAACCTTTGATACTTGCTGAAAATGATCTCTAGTGAATGTGTATGCTTCTGTTTGCAGTGATTTGTGCTTAATCTTTGTGAATTACTCTATTCCATTCTTCATGCAAGTTGGAGTTTCAACTTGAATCTCTTTACACAACCACGAATTTTCTCCAATTTCTTGTGCCAATTACTCCATGATGATAGTAGATGATGATGGTAACAGAGATCAGAATGATGGAGGAAGTTTTAATGGATTTTTGATGAAAATGCAACTTGGAGTGAAGAAGATAATTGGTACAATTCTTGATCAATTCAACCACTTCCTGATGTGAATCCTAGGGTTTGAATGATGATGATGACGATTCAATCCAAAGATGTGAGAGTTTTAAGAGATTTGTGAGAGTTTGAGTAGCTTATGCAAGAATGAAAAAATGAATGAAAATGAAGGTTTTTGCATAAATGGGAGCACCAACCCTTGCATGAATCAGCTTGCATGAATATATAGGTTGCATTAGAACCTCCTAGAAACTTGGAGAAGTTTCCCTTACACTTTTCCCTTTCAATTTGGACTATGTTACTTTCAATTCAAGCAACCATGGATAACTCACAAATTATGACCTAAACTCAAAATTCCACTTTAGCCAATGTCTTTAAAATGCCTTTTCCATTCAAAATGACCTATAATTTTGCATCATTTGGCCAAGATATGAAAAATATCATTTTTTAAGCCATTTTTCTTCATTAAATCCACCAATTTTGAAACCTTGTGCTATGGACATTTCCAATCTCTCATGGTCACTTTTCTAGACTCAAAATGTCATTTGGAGCAAGTTTGATGTTGTAAGTTTTTCCATTTGAGGCCTCCTTGTATGAGTTTTGGACATAGGTTAAAATGACCTGTAATTCACAAATGACCAAAATACCCTTTGCTTGCCAAGACCATAAGTTGAATTCCACACATCATATGAAAGCATACTATACCATTCTAGAAAGCTAAGACAATGAGGAACAATTCTTATGTTGACCAAGAATTCATTTGAAATCTCCTTGAGGGGTAAAAATTGCTTGGAAGTCAAGTCACTTTCACAGACAAAATTTCAGATACCTCAGATGACCTGTAACTTGCAAGGACCATAACTTGAGTTCTAGAAATCTCCTTGATGTCTTCCACCACTCAAATTAAAGGTCTTGAGATCCTCTACAAGTTTCATGTTGGCCAAGAAGCCATTTGAAGCTTGCATTTTGACTTATCTTGCTTGGAAATTTGACCTAAACTAGGGGATTTTACATAGAAACCCTAATTTAGAAACTCCTCTTCTCCTTGATTTCTCTTGATTCCTGCTTAGCACAACAACATATCCTTATTCTTCATGTCAAATGATGAACCCCACATCTCTCCAATAGCCCTTTATGCCCTTCAATCAGTCAATTGACCTAGGGTTGACCTATGGTTGACCCAGATGAAACCCTAGTTGACTGTCTTCAACTGCAATTCTTGTGATCACATCAACCACCTGTTTTCTTCCCCAAATGACTT
Source organism: Lathyrus sativus (assembly GCA_963859935.3). Classification (NCBI taxonomy): domain Eukaryota; kingdom Viridiplantae; phylum Streptophyta; class Magnoliopsida; order Fabales; family Fabaceae; genus Lathyrus; species Lathyrus sativus. Next base: position 567,345,709 of record OZ012735.1, on the reverse strand, counting down.
TCTAAGCCTCTCATGATGTCTAGATACTCTCCATGCCTTCCATTCACAGCTCACAACCCCCTTGTTGACCCTCAGATACCCTCAGATAGGAGATAGACTCAAGGCTTGATCTGCTGAACTCTCTGCTCTCAAATTCTTTTCTGATGACTTGAATGAGATGGAATTAGGATAATAACCTCTTGATAGGCCTCTAGAGATGAGAATAATGCTTGATCCCCTGTTGAATGACTTGCTATGCTTATGCTATGCAGATGGTTAGGCTATGTACATGACTCTATATGCAACTGCTAATGATATTGAAACATAAACCAATTGAATAAGGTTGGGCAAATTCTAGGGTGCAACAGCTGCCCCTATTCAAGCGACTTGGACCCGATTGGGTGAAGAGCGAACGACCTTCAAACATTCGAGGTACGAGCCGGTTGAATATTAAGAAACCCGGAAATTTGTCAACCGCAGAAATAAACTGCGCCACTGTTTGGGGAACAACATTCATCAGCTGAATCTGACTGCTACGACGACCCACTGATCTCGTAACGACCATGCTGGTAATTATCTTTATCATTCTGAAAACGATTTTTGTCATAACAGATTACTTGTTTGTCCACGTTAGGACTCTGTCTGTCATCAATACGAAGAAACCTCAACTAGAACCTGTCCACGTTAGGACTCCACTTGCTGTTAACCCAGAAAAATCTCGGCAACTCCGCCGGGGGATAGTTCGTATATATTCCAATAAATCGTCCACGTTAGGAATAGACTCTTCCACGTTAGGAATAACACCATCCACGTAAGGAATCATCTCTTCCGCCTCTGTCCACGTCAGGACTAAACTTTCCATCTTTCCACGTCAGGAAGCAATCTTCTTTCCACATAAGGAGAACTATATCAAACTGTCCACGTAAGGACTCCAGTACAACTCGGCATGTCTGCGTCAGGACTACAATCTTTCCGTGTAAGGAATACAACTTTGGTTCTGAACCTGTCCACGTTAGGACTCACCTTTCCACGTAAGGAGTACATCATTCTTCCACGTCAGGAATCAACTTTTCTTGAATCTGTCCACGTAAGGACCCCAATCTCTCCACGTAAGGAAACCAACTCTTTCCGATTTGCCCGCGTCATGACTACATTTTTCCACGTAAGGAATGCCATCTTAATCCGTCCACGTTAGGAATCCTCCTCCTATGTGTCCGCGTAAGGACTCCATCTTTCCACGTAAGGAACACGATCTCCTTTCCCCGTAAGGAACCATTTTTCTGATTTGTCCACGTAAGGACTCCCATCTTTCCACGTAAGGAATCAACCTCTTTTCCACGTCAGGAATGCATCTCTTTCCACGTAAGGAATAAACTCGTCCACGTCAGAACCCATGTTTCGTCTTGATTTGTCCACGTCAGGACTCAGGCATCTTCGACCCGCTGGGGAAATAAAACTTGTCCACGTCAGGACTCACATCTTCGTCCGATCTGTCCACGTCAGGACCCACGCTTCACCAACACGAAGAAAGATAATTGCTGAGAGTAAATAGTCCACGTCAGGACACCAACACAAAGAGTAATCAGCTTTGTCAACGTCGTGGCTTCACATTCCACCGATTCCGAGAACCCGAACCTGTCCACGTTAGGACTAACACATTTCATCAACCCCGGGAAATAAATCTGTCTACGTTAGGACGCCCACTTCTGAAGAAATCCCGTCAATATAGGAATAAATTGTCCACGTCAGGACTTAGTTCTCCATTGATCCCAACCCACAAACTTCTTTAGCACTGACGTAACAACGACTTTGAGGCGGACTCTACTGGGGATATCTGGGAACCAAACTACCGGATGCCTGTTCTGATGACCGGAGGCAACTTCTGAAATTCTGATTCATGAAACCCCTTAATGACAAATAACTCTGCCTGGGAATAAAGAGAAACTTATCCTGATAACTCTGTGGGGAATACGGCCGAAACTGACATTATCATTGGATGTCCCATACCAAGATCTTGAATGTTTGGTAGTTCATTTGAGCAAGAGCTCTCTCTACCTGAATTGCTAAAATACAGGAACTGTTTCAGCAAAATAAATGCTGAAGATAATGCCAACTCCGCTAGGGATAGCCAGATGCTACAGAATTATTCCAGCAAAATAAATGCTGGAAGGGTGAAGTCAACCCTGCTGGGAAATTGGGAACTCAAACCAAGCACCCTGTTGAGGTAACCCCCCTGCTGGGGAATAGCAGATGTGCACAGTATGATCGGACTTTCTGCTGGAGAGTGAACTGATATTACACGGTGTCCCGGACAAAATAAATGACAGGACCCATCACCAACTCTGCTGGGGAGAGTCTTGATCTTCGAGTTCCACTGGGAGGAAAGGACATTTGCTGAAAGGAGAATTCCGCTGGGGATGGGATGATTCTCTTGGGGAAAATTAACTGACTCCGCCGGGAGAGGGTAAATGACCCTGTGAGGAAAGATGAACTTGTCTGGATACAGCTCACAACTATTAATCCTTTGCGGCTAAATCACTCTGCTTGAGATACACTGTCTGAATACAGCCTTACGATCTTGGAATCGTCAATTCTGTTGAGGATGAACGACTTTGCTGGATAATCCTTTTTGCACAAGCTACGACTAGCTGGAGAGTTCTATCCTTCTTCGGGAAGAACCTGCATGACCTGCGTGAGGGCTGAGTCTTTAGTTATTGCAATCTTTTGATCATCTTCCTCGCACGGTTGTGAAACCTGCAACAACACAAACAAGACAAGACAAGCCTATGCAACCAAATCAATTCAGGTTAGTGACGTTATTTTCAGTTAATTCAAAGCTTTAGGAACTGTTGGCAAGGGCCAGTGACGTTATACACACGCTAGTTTCATCAAACTTAGGCGTTAATCATGCACAAAACAGTAAAGAACAGTGTCAAGTACTGAATAACGTATTTTATTGATTGGGCCCCCGAATGGGCGGAGTTTTGTACACGGGATGTAACTCCTGAAATGAGGAAGCTACACAAAGCAAATATACAAGTATACAAGTATGCACAAGAAGCATAAATATTGACAACTTAAATTTGTACACATGTCGACAACGGGATGCAGATGAACATCACGAACTGATCCTCCCATGACTCGCCCGTCTCTAATGCTTTCCCGGTATCCCCACTTCTGAAGAGATTGTATCAGATAACCGACTCTTCAAATGTATTCTCCCGCATTGATGCTTATTGCAATTATCAAATTCGGACCGCAGTCATTTGCTTTTCAAATCCCTAACTTTTGCGTGAACCGCCCTTTACGGGTTTTCAGTTCACCGGGATACCCTTTTTTGCCGAAGTCGCCCAGTGTAGGTTTTCAACTTCGCGGGTGTACATTTTTTTTCAATTTTATCCCTAATTTTTGCCCGAACCTTTCATTCTGTTTTTGGTTCGCCAGGATGCCCCATTTTTGCCTGGACTCTCTTTTTCCTGTCCAGCGGGTCTATTTTAAGCAAAGTATTTTTTAACTGCGTCCGAATTCACAGGTGACGTGAAGTCTTCACCGTCCATAGTGGACAACAACAACGCTCCTCCTGAAAATACTTTCCTGACAACGTATGGCCCTTCGTAGTTGGGGGTCCACTTGCCCCTGTGATCTGCTTGCGGCGGGAGAATCCTCTTCAGCACAAGGTCGCCCGTCTGAAAGCTTCGCGGATGTATCTTCTTATCATATGCTTTCTTCATTCGGCTCTGGTACAAACGACCGTATGCTAGAGAAGCTAGCCTCTTCTCATCCATCAAACTCAGTTGATTCAACCTGTCTTTTACCCATTCTGCCTCGTCCAACTGAACGTCTCGCAATACCCTCAGAGAAGGGATCTCGACTTTCAATGGTAATACCGCTTCCATTCCGTACACTAACGAGAACGGGGTTGCCCCGGTTGATGTGCGTACCGTCGTACGATAACCGTGCAGAGCAAAAGGTAGCATCTCATGCCAATCCTTATAGGTCACCACCATTTTCTGAACGATTTTCTTGATATTCTTATTGGCCGCCTCAACAGCGCCATTCATCTTGGGTCGGTAAGGGGAGGAGTTGTGATGTTCGATCTTGAAATTCTGACAGAGCTCCTTCATCATTTTGTTGTTCAGGTTTGAACCATTGTCCGTGATTATCCGCTCGGGGATTCCATATCGGCAAATGATATCTCTCTTGATGAATCTGGCCACCACTTGCTTTGTTACATTTGCGTATGACGCCGCTTCTACCCACTTGGTGAAATAATCGATTGCTACTAGGATGAACCGATGCCCGTTAGACGCCGTCGGCTCGATCTTTCCAATCATATCGATTCCCCACATCGAGAATGGCCATGGAGATGACATCACATTTAGAGGACTAGGAGGCACATGTATCTTGTCAGCATAGATTTGGCACTTGTGGCACTTCCTCGCAAACTTGAAACAATCAGTTTCCATGGTCAGCCAAAAATAACCTGCCCGCAGCAGCTTTCTCGTCATAGCATGCCCGCCAGCATGCGTACCAAAGGTACCTTCATGTATTTCCTCCATGAGCAACTTTGCCTCTCTTTCGTCTACACAACGCAACAACACCAAATCGTGGTTTCTTCTGTATAAGACGCCATCCGAGTTCAAATAGAAATTACCTGCTAACCTCCTGAGAGTCTTCTGATCTTGACTGGATGCCCCAGCCGGATACTCTTTATTCTTCAGGAAATTAAGGATATCGAAATACCATGGTTTGCCATCAGATGCTTCATCAATAGCAAATACATAAGCTGGCCTGTCAAGCCGAGAGATAGTGATTTGGGGAGCTTCGTTCCAGAAGTTGACTTTGTACATGGAAGACAAAGTGGCCAGGGCGTCAGCCATTTGATTCTCTGCCCGCGGTACATGATGCAATTCAACCTTGTCGAAGAAAGGCAACAATCTCCTTGCATAATTCATGTAATGTATCAAATTGGGCTGCCGTGTCTCCCATTCCCCTTTGATCTGATTCACCACCAGAGCTGAATCTCCGTATATGTCTAAGTTCTTGATTCGCAAATCAATGGCTTCTTCAAGCCCCATTATACAAGCTTCGTATTCGGCCTCATTATTGGTAACGGCAAAGGTCAATCGGGCAGTAAACGGGATGTGCGACCCGTGTGGCGTAGTGATGATTGCCCCTATTCCGCTACCGTAAGCATTCACAGCTCCGTCAAATATCATCTTCCATTTGGAACCCAACTCCGGTCCTTCGTCTGGCAACGGCTCTTCACAATCTTTCATCTTTAGATACATGATATCCTCGTCAGGAAAATCAAATCTCATCGATTGGTACTCTTCAATAGGCTGCTCCGCCAGATACTCAGACAACACACTTCCCTTTATAGCCTTTTGCGAGACGTATTGAATATCATATTCAGTCAAGACCATCTGCCAACGGGCAATTCTCCCTGACAACGCCTGCTTTTCAAACACGTATTTGATAGGATCCATCTTCGAGATGAGCATGGTTGTATGATTCAGCATGTACTGCCTCAAACGCTTGGCGGCCCAGGCTAGCGCGCAACAAGTTTTCTCAAGCATTGAGTATCGAGATTCACAGTCTGTAAATTTCTTACTCAGGTAATAGATCGCATGCTCTTTTCTTCCTGTCTCGTCGTGTTGACCGAGAACACAACCCATGCTTCCCTCAAGAACCGTCAAATACATTATCAAGGGTCTACCTGCCACTGGGGGTATCAGAATGGGAGGCTCCTGCAAATACTGCTTTATTTTATCGAACGCCTTTTGACAATTTTCGTTCCACGTTACTGCTTGATCTTTCTTCAACAGCTTGAATAATGGTTCACACGTGGCCGTTAGGTGAGATATGAACCGTGCGATGTAGTTCAACCTCCCTAAAAACCCGCGCACCTCTTTCTCTGTTTTAGGCGTCGGCATTTCTTGAATTGCTTTTATTTTAGCAGGATCGACCTCTATTCCTCTTTCGCTTACGATAAACCCCAGTAGTTTACCCGATCTCACCCCGAAGGTGCATTTGTTAGGGTTCAGCCTCAGCCTGAACTTCCTAAGCCTTTTAAACAACTTCAGCAGATTCACCAGATGCTCTTCCTCCGTCTGGGATTTGGCAATCATATCGTCAACATAAACTTCGATCTCTTTATGCATCATGTCATGGAAAAGAGTCGTCATCGCACGCTGATATGTTGCCCCAGCATTTTTCAAACCAAAGGGCATCACTTTGTAGCAAAATGTTCCCCAAGGCGTTATGAAAGTGGTCTTCTCCATATCCTCTGGCGCCATTTTAATTTGATTATAGCCCGAAAAGCCATCCATAAAGGAGAATACGGAGTATTGAGCAGTATTATCAACTAACACGTCAATGTGAGGAAGTGGAAAATCGTCTTTTGGGCTTGCTTTATTCAAATCTCTATAGTCCACGCACATTCGAACCTTGCCATCTTTCTTTGGCACTGGTACGATGTTGGCAACCCATGAAGGATACTTCGTCACAGCCAGGAAACCAGCGTCCCACTGTTTTTGGACTTCCTCTTTGATCTTCATTGCCATATCTGGTCGAGTTCTGCGAAGCTTTTGTTTGACCGGCGGGCAATCTTCTTTCAGTGGCAGGCGATGCACAACCATGTCTGTATCGAGCCCTGGCATATCTTCATACGACCAAGCGAATACATCACTATACTCTCGAAGCATTTCAACCAGTCTTCGCTTGATATCACTCTGCAGTGCGGCTCCGATACGAATATTCTTCTCAACCCCTTCCGATCCCAAGTTGATAATTTCGATGACCTCATCGTGAGGCAGAATGGCTCTTTCCTCTTGCTTCACCAACCAAGACAGTTCTTCAGGAACGTCACTATCTTCGACAACCTCTTCTTCGGCTTGAAATACCGGGTGCTCAAAGTCGGGACGAGTCATAGGTGGTTCAAGGATGTCATCTGAAAATGTTATCCTGCAAAAGGAATGGTTAAGTGCTTCAAAATGCGTATAAAGCGAATAACCACGTTGCCATTTTATTGAAAAATATAAAACAAGAAAGACAGAGAGTACAGTATTTGCACATGAAAAAACGCCATTTATTTAATGATTAACACGCAATGTTCATAACAACACAGCCCTAAGCAAATCCTGATGCCCCGGGCAAGACATCAGATTATTCAACAATTAATAAAGCAAAGCATTACTGTTTAAAAGTCACAGGAACAAGCTCCTGAATAGACCAGTTGCACAGTCCTTGTCCTGGTGTGCTTGGCTGAATCCAGGCATCCATATCACAGTCGCTGTCTCCTTCATCAGACTCCGAAGCAGCATTGACGGTCTCATGACATACTCTACTGGCAGAGATGGTGATTGGCCCTCTGAAACGGGGTGCCCCTACGGAAGGAGTTGACGACGACGGTTGGTATCCCAGCCCGAACCGGTCCATCTTCACAGGAATGTCCAGCACTTTGCCCCAGCCCTTTGCTTCTCCTGCTTCTACTAGAGCTTGAGCTTCTTTGTACGATGAGACGGCTATCTCCGACGCTTTGCTCGGCCCGGGACCTTTGTCCTTGATGCGCAAACCTTCAAATGCCTGGTAGGGTGTTTCGTGGATCTCTCCGTCGACTTCCACATATTTAAATGACGACAGATGGCTGACCAGGATGTCCTCCTCTCCGCACACGGTGACTACGCTGTCTCCGACCATATATTTTAACTTCTGATGCAGGGTGGACGTGACTGCCCCCGCCCCATGAATCCAGGGTCTTCCAAGCAAGCAGCTGTACGCAGGCTATATATCCATGATATAAAACTCAGTTGCAAACACTTCCGGCCCCACCTGTAGAGGCAACGTGATCGATCCAAAGACTGTTCTTCGCGTGCCGTCAAACGCTCTGACTACCAAGTCGCTGGGTGTGCACAAGATTCCTCTAACATCCAACTTCATCATCGCCTTCTTGGGCAGCACATTCAAAGATGACCCAGTGTCAACCAATACGTGCGACATTACTGACCCTCTACACTCAACAGATACGTGCAGCGCCATATTATGATCTCTTCCCTTCGGGGTCAAGTCAAAATCAGTAAAGCCTAAGCTGTGGCCTGCATTCACATGCGCCAACACTCCTTCCAGCTGATTCACGGAGACGTCTTGGGGTACAAAAGAAGTATCCAGGACTTTCAGCAACGCATTTCTGTGGGCTTCCGAACACAACAGCAATGACAGGATAGATATTTTGGACGACGTTTGCTGCAGATGCTCCACAATCTTATGATCACTTTTTCGAATCAAACGCATGAACTCTTCTACGTCTTTCGATGCCGATTCTTTATCACTTGCTTGCGCTGGGACATTCTCAACCACTTTCCCTTTTCCTTTCGCTAGTCTTTCGGCCTCCACTTCAGGGGATATAAAGATCCTACCACTCCTTGTCATACCTCCGGTACCAACAACATTATCCACAGTCTCGGCTGGCTGCTTATTAACATCAATTTTTATCCCGTCACAATACACCTCCAACCCATATGACCATGGGACTGCTTTCGTGTTCTCGTACGGGATCGGCCCGGCCTTAGTTATGGTGATCGGTGGGCGCTGAGCTGGTGCTGCAATAGTGATTGTCTTCCGAGGAATCGTTACCGTGGCCACATCATTCTGATCATCTGCTACTGCCCCCGCGGGCTCTTCAGTTGCTGCTTGGTCAAACTGCAATAAACCTTCATCAATTAAAGCCTGAATGCCTTTCTTCAAATCATCACACCCCCCAGCTAGGGTCCAACATTCTAAGCAATACTCGTCACATCCCGGGTAAACACCCCCTTGCAATAGTCGGCTCTTTATCTCGCTCAGCGGCGTCTTCAACTCTTCCACATTCATAATCAGATTCAACCCTTCCTCAGTTAGAATGGCGTTGGCCCCATGATTAGGCATGGGTTTCTGCACTATATTCGGACCTGCCGTTCCAAAATTGATAGTCTTATTGTCCAAAAGATCCTGCACAACATGCTTAAAAGCATGGCAACCTTCTATATCGTGGCCCGGAGCTCCAGAATGAAACTCACAGTGCCTGCTGGCGTCATAACCAAATGGGGGAGCTCCCGTTATTGGTGCCAGAGTTCTTTTCTCTACCAGGTTCAATCCCAACAATGTCTGCAGCAAATCTGCATAGGTCGAGGGAGGCTTCTCAAACACTCTTCTCGGTTTACTACCCTGGAATCTTCGCTGAGCCTGTTGTGCCCCCTGCTGAGGCTGCTGCTGCTGTTGCATTGGCTGTTGCTGAACCGGTTGTTGTTGCTGAAGTGGTTGTTGTTGATATGGGATAGTAACACTCGCCACCTGCTGCGGCTGATGATATTGACCTCGTCCCCTGCCTCGGCCTCGGCCTCGGCCTCCAAATACTGCGCTTGCCTCGCCCTGACGGCGCCCACCATAAGCTTTCCTATTACTGCCAGCTGCAGTCGATTCCTCAACCTGGAATTTTCCTTGCTTAATGTTACGTTCAATCTTTTCTCCCATCAGAATCAAGTCTGAAAAACTGGCCAGAGACGTATGAAACAGCATATCATGAAACAGACCTGTGAATATGCCGACGAACATGTCATTCATTTCCTTATCTTCTACAGGAGGACAGACCCTGGCAGCCATATCACGCCACCTTTGCGCGTACTCTTTAAAGCTCTCCCCCTTCTTCTGCGACAATCCCGCCAACTGGACCCGATTGGGTGCCAAGTCGCTGTTATACTTGTAGTGAGCTACAAATGCCTCTGCTAATTGCTTCCATGTCTTGACATCGGTTGGCTCCAACCCCATGTACCACTCTAGGGAAGGACCCGACAGACTATCTTGAAAGAAATGCATTAGCATTCTTTCATCAGTTGAGTATGCAGACATCTTTCTGTAATAAGCTCGTACATGCACCTTTGGACATGTGTCTCCTTTGTACTTGTCAAACGCAGGAGCTTTGAATTTAATTGGCACCCTCAAGCCAGGTACCAAACCCATTGTTGCCATGTCCAAACCCACAGCACTTTGGTTTAGGACTCCCCTCATCTGCTCTTCCAGCATTCTGATCTTCTGGGAGTCATCCATCGGCCCTTCGAAACCTCCTCCGGAGAAGGCGTCCTCCTGCTGATCTTCTTGCCACATGCCATTTCCAGCCCCATACCCATCATATCCATTATTACGTCCAGCTCTGATCTGATTCATCCCCGGACCTCGGCCTCTGTTGCCGTACCCTTGAACACCTCCAGCAGGACCAAAAGTCATAAATCCAGCACCGTTTCCATTCCGAAACCTCCGTAACCCTGATTGGTCGCACCATAGCCATCCTGCCCAAAGCCTTGAGCATTAAAGCCATACTTCCCAGTGTTATCGAATCCCTGATCGTTGAACCCGAATCCAGTATTGACAAAGCCGTTGCCTCCCATATTATCTCCCAAATTGACATCACCCAGCCCAACGTTATGGACAGCAGTCTCATTCCCAACTCCGACGTTACCATTCACAGCAGCGGTAGCGTGGTTGACATTAGCAGCAGGTGTATTGACTACAGGTGGAGCCACTGGCGTGGGAGTGCCGTCTCCATGAACAGTATCGACCCGTACAGACTGATGATCCTCATTACCGTGACCAGCATTTCGAGCCAACAGAGGCTGGACCATGGCCTGCAAATTCTCCTGCCCTTTTGCAATAGCTTCCATGGTCTGCATGAAGAGAGCAAGCTTCTCGCGCACATCTTGCATCTCGTTTTGCATTTGATCCATTATTCTTCGACAGTTGGTGCGGGTAGAATAGCGGTGCGGGTGCTGATCTGCAATCCTGAAAAGTACCTTGAAAAGAGCAGGAAATAAGACACTATTCAAAGATTACCTGTAATGCAATATGAATATGAATGCAATGCAATGTGTGTCTGTGCATTAGGGAATATTCGTTCCCCGATTCTAGTGTGAAGGTGCCAGTGCAGTGACAGTGTTGACAATAGGAATATCGGAGCAGAATCACGGAAAACCTCATATATTGCAGGGAAAACCAATAAGCCAGGAATACAATATCACTGAGAGTACAGAGAAGGCATGACCTCAACCAACAATCCTGGTGATGGTCAGCACTATGCAGATAAAGCATACAAATTACTATATGAAATGATCAAATCCTCCCAAAAGTCTGGTACTCTTCTATCAACTTCTTGGTCTCTGGATGGCTTGGTCGATCAAGCAGCCCTTCAACAAGTTGGTTTCTCTTCTTAAGAACACGGCGCACGTCTTCAGCAGTTTCTTCCCATGTTGCTTCTCCGAAGCAATCTTCTAGCTTCCGCTTCTGAGACACCGCTTCATCTCTGCATTTGATTGCCTTGTTCAGTGCATGCTGGACACTATACCGGGCCATCACTTCTTCCTCGCACTTCTTGATGCTAGACTTCAACTTCTCCTCGAGGTCGGAGATTTGCTGCTTCAGCTTATCTTCTCTCATCTTATTGTTGGTGAGAGTAGCATTCCAAGTCTTATTGCAAGAGGAGATTTCTCGGTGTGCTGCGTCAAGCGCCTTCTTTTTGGCTTCCAGCATGTCATGGGAGCTTCTGAACTCTTGCCCCAGACGTTCACGCTTTTTCTTTTCTTCGGTCAACTCAGCCCCTAACCTGTTTAACAGCTCAATTTGTTGTTGGAAAGCATATACGGCCTTGTTTTTCTCACTGCGTACTTGAGCTAGCTCTTGCTCTAACCCTTGGTTGATCTTCATCAAGGCTTCCTTTTCCCTCACAACTTGCTCGTAGGCTTCCCTAGAAACAGTAGTTGGCTCTTCTGCCGGGACGGGAACAGGAATTGGTGCATCTGGAAATGGCATCCCCAACTGACTGGCTCTCTCCTGAATCCAAACTCTATAAGGTGCATAGGCCTGACAGTCATTCTTTCCTAACAACGGCTTCCCTCTTCGGTTAATGCGCGTCCAGGCATGCTGCAGCTTGGCCAATAACTCCCCCTTCACATCTCCGGTGAAGTACAGAGATTCCTGTACTTCTTCCTCTTGAGGTGGATTCTTCAGTGCATATCCGAACTGACGAATGAATAGAGAAGGGTTGTAATTGATACACCCTTTTCTTCCTATCAGCGGCACATTAGGGTACCCAGAACAGCTGAAGATGAGCTCAGATCCCAACAGGTCTCGATCAAACCACACAATGTCTTCGGAACATAGCCTCATCAGGCGCTCTGACCAACTGGCTGAGGTTGCACTGTCCACAAATGGTCCCTTCATGGGGAGATGACTTTTGAACCACATATTTAATAGAGGAGCACAGCAGTAAACAACTTTTCCCCTTCGGTTTTCGTTCTTATAGTGCAATGAATGGTAGAAGTCTCCGATCAATGTTGGCACTGGGTTGCCTGCAGCAAACAGATAGAAAGCGTCCAGATCCACAAAGTTGGGCAAGTTAGGAAACAGCACAATTCCATAAATGCATAAAGCCAAAATAGCGTTGAAAACCACCCAACAACCGTTCTTGGCGTACTCTTGCGCTTTGCCAACCAGAAAATCTAGAGAGAAACCGGGAACCCCAAGCCAAGAAGTCACTAACAACTCAGCAGCGTTCATATGCAAGGCTTTGGCTAAGTCTTCCAACTTGGGCTCAGCAGCAGAGTGAATAAAGGGAACCTTGTTCTGCACGGAAAGCTCAGTAAACTCCACATACTCCTCAATGGTAGGCCCTAGAATGAAGTCAGCAAAAGTAAAGCATCTCAATGCGGGGTCATAGAACTGCATCAAGGTGTATAGCCCGTTCATCTCATCAGCCGTGGGCTTGCAGACTAATCTCAGTAATCTCCCATGATTCATTCTGAAGCTTCTCCTAACCTCCTCATCAGCAAGAGATATCAGACCAAGCAAGGAAGTAATATCAGGTGAAGGCAGCTTATACGCAACTGTTTTCCTCAAACCAGCCATAATCAATACTCAGAAGTCTGGGTACTAGAACCGGGGAATATGCAAATGCACCTGCAGCACAGACACACGTTAGTGAAATGCAAGTGGTAATGGATATGCAGACAATGCAATGCAAGTAACATGCAACAGGGACCAAAGCTGTAGCTGAATAGCCTGAACCCAATCAAGAAAGGTCTCAGATAGACCATCCAGAAGTCATCAAACCCTGGTCTCAGATAGACCTAAAACAAAGCTCTAATACTGGTCTCTGACAGACCTCAAACCATAACTCCCACTGGTCTCTGGTAGACCTCAAATCACGTCCCCAATTGGTCTCTGACAGACCTCAGAACACTCCAACTGGTCTCTGACAGACCTCAGAACACATCTCCAAATGGTCTCTGACAGACCTCCTAACTCTCCATAAATACCCAGGATCTCTGATCAAGAAATAACCGGTAGTCTGAAGGTCTAGTTACCTGCATAACCCCAAACCCTCTCACAGGTGGATGTCCTAGTAACTGACAAAGGTATGGCATCCTATGCGGTCGTCGGCGTCACAGACTTTCAGGGTTGATGATACGATTCCCAGAAGGAGTGGCATCATCAAATCCTGAAGAGGCCTCACTCAGCCAACTTCCAAATGATCGGTTCCCGGAGTCGACAATTCAGCTGACCAACAACCCCTTCGACCCAAAGGGTAGAAAAAGAAGCCAACCAGAAGAACCTCGTCCGAGTGTAGATTTCATGAGACACTAATGCAAGCAAAGCCGGCACGCGCCCACTACTTTCTACGCTAATTCTAGGTGCACTCAAGCCCAGGTCCGGCTTCTCACTCAATATCAGAACACCCGTCACACCCCAATACAGCAATAACAATCAATATATATAATGCTGAAAATAAAGGTCAGAAATATAAATCCATACAAAATCCTCAACGGGAAAACAAGCGCTAGGATTGACTCTCTTAAGGGACGTTGGATCCCAAATGCATAAGAACCATCGCAGTCCTTAGCAGCCAGGGGACGTTGGATCCCCAGCAGAGTCGCCAGCTGTCGCTACTGCGAAAATCGGCACCGGCTGAACAGAAGAGTCACCACCGTGCGTTATTTATCCCACGGGAGGGAAAGGAAACGCTCAGAGTAAACCTCGCACAACACGGGAAAGGTATGGTCGTCGCAACCAAAACCTGGATTCGGGAGTCGGTTACGCAAGGGGAAGGTATTAGCACCCCTCACGTCCGTCGTACTCGACGGGATCCACGCTTGTTTTCGGGTATGGATTGTTATTCTATCTACTCTATAGGTCAAGAGTTAAAAAGAAAATATAATGGAAATAAAAATGACTCGGCAAAGTATCGCACTTTATGCCTACGTATTCCCGTCTGGAACGAGAAATCAGAGCCAACGTAGTTCGCCTACCTACGGGAAAGGAGGGGAAGGTTGCTCGCTAGGATATCGCATCCTATGCCTACGTACTTTCATACAGCATGAAAGATCAGAGCAAACGTAGTTCGGGCCACGTACGACACAAGTCTGTCTTGATTGATCTTATTCCTTCTGAAAAAGGTTTTCCTGATTAAAAAGTCCACGGCGGACAAAATGACTCTTTTGATTTGTTCACATTCTTTTACGAAAGAAGTGTCTTTTATTGTGTTTGAAATCTTTATTGTGTTTTTCTGTTTGTTTTGAGAAAGAAGAGACAGAACTCTAACCTATGGTTGCGAAGGGAAACAAACTAACCTAATGTTATCATGCATGGGTTAAGACCTAATGTCTATCATGCTCCTCTCTTACACAGAGAGAAACAGAGATCCTAAGGGAATAGACGGAAACAGAAACAATATTAGATATATACAGTAATACAGTAAAATGCATGGATGCAACAGTACAAGCGAGGCAAGGGAGTCCCACTCAACCTCGAACCTAGAAAACAATAGGCAAAAGTGAACAGACTTCACTTTCAACCCAACAGGGTAAACATCAAACAATACAGTCCGGAAAACCAATCAATACATCAGAAATGAAATACAACAGCAAAAGAAACAGCATCAGCAACTCTGAATCAACATCTGGCTTCAAGTAATCTCCAATCATTCATGGGCTTCAACAAGCATCAATCTTCATCTTCATGGCCTTCAGGCAAGGGCTTTAATCATCAGTCTCCTATAAGCAATGGCCTTTCTTCAAGTCTCCAATCTTCAGGGATGAATATCAGTCACCAAGAGGAAGTGAATGAATGTTAGACAGTTAATTACCTACCAAGGGTGGTTCATCAACTGTTAACATTAAACAGAAAGTTTTCTCTCAAAAGTTCTATCTTTCAAATACATTCACTGATCCTTCCAAAGGAAGGAGGTGGATATTTGAAAGAGACTTTGAATCATAGAGAAAGGATAGAGGCAAACAAAGCCATTTATGTTTGAAAAGCAAGCTTTCTAATCTAGAGCTCTGCCTAGCTCCTAAACCCTAGTCTCCTCAGCAGCTGCTAGCAAGAACCTCCTCTCCAACTCTGGCAGTTGTTCTTCAATCTCTGGATCTCCAATGGTCTTCATCTCCTCAAGTCCTCAGCTCTCCCAAGTCCCAGACAATCCCAATACCCACACAAGCAAGCAATAATCCCCAGAGGGCACACCACACCAGTCAATCAGATATACAGTATATTAATAGCAGTAGGGGAATCCTGGCTTTTTCTAGGGGGTCTAATAACTACCCATAGCCCCTATAGTCCCATAACTAAATAGTCAAACCCTAAGCCCTAAGGGAAAAGAATCAAATCTCCTAAGTCATCACCTAAAAAACCCTAGTTTGTTCATGTTATTCACACCTACATTAAACACCTAAAATTAATTTCTAAAAATGGGAACTAAATTGAATCTACAAGTTTAATGTCTAACCTAAACAACCTAAAAAGAATGGGCAAAAAATATTGAAGCAAATAATAGAACAAAAATTAACAAAATTATGTATGAAATGAAATTATGTAAAATGTTATTTATTTAGAAAATATGGGAAAAATATCAAATAAAAAATAAAATGCCATTTTTATTTTTTATAATTTTCTTGACATCCTAAAGAAAAATATGCAAAAAGAATGAATTAAAAATGATGATTTTTCCATTTATTATGAATTTTTGAAAAATGAATGAAAAATGAAAAGAAAATAATAAAGAAAATATAAAGAAAAAGCCAGAGGGGTGAGAATAGCAAGCAATCCACGTTCAGCGCGTTGGGCTTACTAAATTGGGGGGTGCGAATAGCTGTCTGAGCCCAATCCCCCCAATTAGTGAAACGGTGCGTTTTGATTTTCAAAATTTCCCACCAAACTCAGGCTAAACGTGGACCGTTCGATTCGTGGTCAAGTCAATCTTCCCCACCAAATCCAAGGGCGCATGAGTCGTCTTCTTCCTCCATTCGTCTAGGGTTTCAGCCATGAGTTCCATGCACAAAAATTCCATCCAACCTTTCTCCATGCTCTCTTGATGAAAACGAACAATTATAAGCCCTAAAATAATCTATGAAACCCAAGGAATCCATGTCTAGTCCTAGTTTTCGCTAATTCTCCTTGTAGACTCCAAACAGAGGGCACGAAACTCAGGGTATACCATGCTTGCCTGATGTCAACTTTGCCAGAACTCCAACCTGATGATCCACAGATAATCTACATACTTTCCTCATTATTCTATGCATCATTACATTGATTATAGTCCAGTACACAGCTTATTCTTGAAGCTAACAGAAATGGCAACCTGTCACGGATCTCCACGAAACTATCCCTAAACTTCAAGAATCATTCCCCTAGGGTCTCTAAACAATCCTATCCTAACCACATGATCTATAACAGCCTGAGTAGTGAGATTCGAAGAAGTTTACATACCTTGCACTTGGTGATGGTAATGGTGGTTAGACTCCACTTCAACCTTTGATACTTGCTGAAAATGATCTCTAGTGAATGTGTATGCTTCTGTTTGCAGTGATTTGTGCTTAATCTTTGTGAATTACTCTATTCCATTCTTCATGCAAGTTGGAGTTTCAACTTGAATCTCTTTACACAGCCACGAATTTTCTCCAATTTCTTGTGCCAATTACTCCATGATGATAGTAGATGATGATGGTAACAGAGATCAGAATGATGGAGGAAGTTTTAATGGATTTTTGATGAAAATGCAACTTGGAGTGAAGAAGATAATTGGTACAATTCTTGATCAATTCAACCACTTCCTGATGTGAATCCTAGGGTTTGAATGATGATGATGACGATTCAATCCAAAGATGTGAGAGTTTTAAGAGATTTGTGAGAGTTTGAGTAGCTTATGCAAGAATGAAAAAATGAATGAAAATGAAGGTTTTTGCACAAATGGGAGCATCAACCCTTGCATGAATCAGCTTGCATGAATATATAGGTTGCATTAGAACCTCCTAGAAACTTGGAGAAGTTTCCCTTACACTTTTCCCTTTCAATTTGGATTATGTTACTTTCAATTCAAGCAACCATGGATAACTCACAAATTATGACCTAAACTCAAAATTACACTTTAGCCAATGTCTTTAAAATGCCTTTTCCATTCAAAATGACCTATAAATTTGCATCATTTGGCCAAGATATGAAAAATATCATTTTTTAAGCCATTTTTCTTCATTAAATCCACCAATTTTGAAACCTTGTGCTATGGACATTTCCAATCTCTCATGGTCACTTTTCTAGACTCAAAATGTCATTTGGAGCAAGTTTGATGTTTTAAGTTTTTCCATTTGAGGCCTCCTTGTATGAGTTTTGGACATAGGTTAAAATGACCTGTAATTCACAAATGACCAAAATACCCTTTGCTTGCCAAGACCATAAGTTGAATTCCACACATCATATGAAAGCATACTATACCATTATAGAAAGCTAAGACAATGAGAAACAATTCTTATGTTTACCAAGAATTCATTTGAAATCTCCTTGAGGGGTAAAAATTGCTTGGAAGTCAAGTCACTTTCACAGACAAAATTTCAGATACCTCAGATGACCTGTAACTTGCAAGGACCATAACTTGAGTTCTAGAAATCTCCTTGATGTCTTCCACCACTCAAATTAAAGGTCTTGAGATCCTCTACAAGTTTCATGTTTGCCAAGAAGCCATTTGAAGCTTGCATTTTGACTTATCTTGCTTGGAAATTTGACCTAAACTAGGGGATTTTACATAGAAACCCTAATTTAGAAACTCCTCTTCTCCTTGATTTCTCTTGATTCCTGCTTAGCACAACAACATATCCTTATTCTTCATGTCAAATGATGAACCCCAAATCTCTCCAATAGCCCTTTATGCCCTTCAATCAGTCAATTGACCTAGGGTTGACCTATGGTTGACCCAGATGAAACCCTAGTTGACTGTCTTCAACTGCAATTCTTGTGATCACATCAACCACCTGTTTTCTTCCCCAAATGACTTTATAAGCCTCTCATGATGTCTAGATACTCTCCATGCCTTCCATTCACAGCTCACAACCCCCTTGTTGACCCTCAGATACCCTCAGATAGGAGATAGACTCAAGGCTTGATCTGCTGAACTCTCTGCTCTCAAATTCTTTTCTGATGACTTGAATGAGATGGAATTAGGATAATAGCCTCTTGATAGGCCTCTAGAGATGAGAATAATGCTTGATCCCCTGTTGAATGACTTGCTATGCTTATGCTATGCAGATGGTTAGGCTATGTACATGACTCTATATGCAACTGCTAATGATATTGAAACATAAACCAATTGAATAAGGTTGGGCAAATTCTAGGGTGCAACACACTATTAATCATTTTCTCATAAAACTCTGGCCTTACTGTATCCACAAACCAGTCTGTCATCTCTTTATCAATTAGAGGAGGCTCCACCTGAGAAGCAATCTCCCTCCAACGCTGTGCATATTCCTTGAAAGATTCAGAGCTTCTCAACGACATACTTAACAATTGTCTTCTATCAGGAGTTAGATCCATGTTATATTTATAGTGCTTCACGAAAGCGTAAGCCAAATCTTGGAAACTGTGGATACGGGATTGCTCCAAGCTCAAATACAATTTGGCAGATGCCCCCTTCAGACTATCTTGGAAACAATGAATCATCAGTTTATCTTCTTCCACATATGCAACCATTCTTCTATAATACATAATCAAGTGTGTTCTTGGACAAGTAGCACCAGAATACTGATGAAAGTTAGGAATTTTTAGTTTTTGGGTAATCACCAACCCATATACTAGACACATATCCCTGACATCAGTACCAAAGATATTGTTTCCTTCCATCACCATGACTTTCCTTCCTATCGTTTCCACACTTTACTTCAGTTTTTCATGACGTCCACTTCCCTCTTCAGACCCATCAGGAACTTCATATACTTGTTGTTGATTATGAAAAACAGGATGCACTTGAGTTTGCACAAAGGCTAGAGTGTAGGTTGGAACAACTTGGAGAATCTCTGTCCCCAAGGGAATTGGTTGTTGATTTACTGGCACTGAAAGAGGCAAAGGTATAAACCCATGAGATAACCCATACAGTGGTACATTTACAACAGTGACTACTGCCGGAGTTGGCTCTATAGCTATGTTGGTAACTTCAGAAACTACAGTAGCTTGAGTGTCCATTTTTGCGTTGATGACTTGCAAGACCTCCATAATCTGCCCCACACTTCCACGCAGATGTTCAAGTTTAATATTGACCCTGCCTAATTCCAAATTTTGTTCAGCCATCCTTTGATGAGCTTGGGCTCATGTGTTGTACTGGTTTCGGGAACTCAGTGTGATCGGCTGAAGATAAGACAACGAGATGAGCTACAGAACAAAAAATGCATATGTAATGCTTCATGAATGCAAATGAAAATGCAAACCAAACATTCAAGGAATCCAAAGAAAATGTTTACAAACATTATAATAATGGAGATTAACAAAATAGCATATCATCTTTATAAGTTACATAACTGAGAGTTTTACAAAAATCAAATACATATTCAAAGCCAAAGTACAAATACAAATTAAATAGTAAAATAAAGGAAATTGAGGTCTTAATTCTTCTGACGAGAAGACCCTTCTTGCCAATTCACTCCCTCATCTTGACGAAGCCGTTTCCGAAGTTCTTCATTTTCTTGCATAGCTATGTGTTGTACCCTAAAATTTACCCAACCTTTATCTTTAATTGGTTTATGTTTCATTTCATTGTTCTAGCATATTGCATTGCATAACATTTTTCATTTTTACAGGGGATCAAGAGATGTGTGTATAACAAGTGGAATTTTCCAAGGGTTCTAAACCTAATCAAGAGTTTGTATTCAAGTCAACAGGGGGGGTTATCATCATCAGAGACAAGTCAAAGCCCTTTGGATAGGAAGATAAGTGTATGTGGTTCACCTCTTGTTTAGGAGGCCATTTAAAGGTCATCTGAGGATCACAAGCCCATGGTTATGGAGGGAGATGATCATTTAAGCTAATTGGAGGCCTTGTAGGTCATTGTGGAGTTCATTTAAGTGTTTATACCCAGTGTGAAGAGCTACAGTTGAAGATGGTGCAATTAGGGTTTTCATCTGGTCAACCCTTAGTCAACTGTGAAATTGAAAGAGATTAAGACTCAATTCCAAGTCTTTATGGTCATGGAATGTTGTGATAAGATACATGGGATATCATTTCAAGACCAATTCATCAAGACACAAGAGTGTGAGAAGTTACTAAGCTAGGGTTTCTAAGCCTGACAATGTAAAATCCCATATCTCAGTGCCTAACTTCAAGACCACATAACTCAAGATACAAGTCTCATCTTGTTAGAACATAAATTGGTTCTTAATAATATCTCTATGTTTTGATGATAACTCTTATGAAATTTTGTATTAAAGAATTATATACTCTAAAATTTGTTTGAGAATGTTTGCTGCAGATGTTAAAGTGAATATTACTCCAGAAGCAAATTAGATCTGAACATAAGAAATATGCAAGGCTCTGAAGCGTCAGAAGCATCTCTTAGAAGATTCTGAATGCTGCCTCCAGAAGATTCTGAGCGCTGCCTCCAGAAGAATCTGAAGCAGGAGCTACAGAAGAATCTGAAGTAGAAGCTACAGAAGAATCTGAAGCAGAAGCCAAAAGCATCTGAAGCAATGAGGAATTATGTCTGAAGAGTTTCAAGAACAGTTACTTCAGAAGACTCTGATAGTACTAACGCTGCCAGTACAGAGGATCTGATCCAAAACTCAGCTCTGAACATTTACACGCTGAAAACACACTTGCTGTAAAGACTCTGATTCAGCAAACTCTGATGAACATCAGAAGGCTCTGACCAATCTAGACTCTGATGATTCTTGCTGAAAATTGTTGAAGAAGAATTCAAAGTTATGTCTATTAGAATAACCAAGCGACTCTTTCCTTATTTATGCTAGACACAAGAACACAGACAAAAAGGATTTCTCTGTGCATTCTTCTTCTAGAAAAGGTCATATAATGTGAAGACAAAAAGGCTCAGACCTTTTTGGTACACTGTTCTCAACGTGAAAGACTTCATGGACCTCTGTGCCTATAAAAGCAAGACTCCATTCATCTTCTTCAGTTGACGAAATACTTGAAAGAATTCATTACAAGCTCTCATACAACTTATACATTCTTGCTGAATTTATTTCATTGTTCTTCATCTTAAGTGAAAAATCACAGTTGTGATAAAGCTTTATTAGAAGCATTTTTAACACTTGTATTATTATTACATTTGATTGTAAGAGAACCTTAAGAAGATCCAGTTAGGATCAGTAGTTCTTGAGAAGACTTTGAACAGTTGTTCTTAGTGCTTACTATTGTAATCAGTTGATTAAATAGTGGATTAAGTCCTTGTTTGAGAAAGGCAAATCACTCTTGTTAGGGTGGACTGGAGTAGTTGAGTTCAACGAACCAGGATAAAAATCCTTGAGTTTTTATTTCTAAGTTTTATCTTCATACTTATTCAACCCCCCTTCTAAGTATTTTCTCACCTTCAGTTGGCATCAGAGCTCCGGTTCTGTGTGTGCTACCACTTCACAGTGACAGAAAAGACCCAGTGAGAAAAACCTTGATATATATTTGGTTGTTTTTATGGCTGATACTTCAACATCTAACATTAACAACAAATATGAAGAAAGGGATAGAATCAGCACTAAACCCCCTATGTTTGATGGGGAGAAATATGATTATTGAAATGACAGGATTGAAAGTTTCTTCCTTGGTTATGATGTTGATTTATGGGACTTGGTCATAGATAGGTATGTTCATCCCATTGATGGGAATGGCAAGAAAGTAGATAGAAAATCTATGACAGAAGCCCAAAAGAAGGAGTTTAGAAATCACCACAAGGCTAGAACAATACTGTTAAATGCAATATCTCACATTGAGTATGAAAAGATCACAAATAGAGAAACTGCATTTGACATGTTTGAGTCCTTGAAGATGACTCATGAAGGAAACCTTCAAGTAAAAGAGACCCAAGGCTCTGGCGTTAATACAGAAGTATGAAGCGTTCAAGATGGAAGAATCTGAGTCCATATAAACTATGTTCTCTAGATTCCAGATTCTTACAGCTGGTCTAAAAGTTCTGGACAAGGGCTACTCAACTACTGATCATGTGAAGAAGATCATCAGAAGCTTGCCTATCAGATGGAGACCTATGGTCACTGCTCTGAAGCTTTCCAAGGATCTGAACAAGATCACTCTGGAGGAGCTAATCAGCTCTCTAAGGAGTAATGAAATTGAACTTGAGGAAGATGAGCCTCAAAAGAAAGGTAAGTCTATTGCCTTAAAATCTAACAAATCTGTAAAAGCTTTGCAGGTGTTAGAGGAAAGCTCTGAAGAATCTTCTTCTGAAGAAGAAGATGAACTATCCTTGCTGTCCAGAAGAATCAACAGACTCTGGAAGCACAAGCAAAGGAAGTTCAAGAACTTCAAAAGACCAGATCAGCGCAAGGAGTCCTCTAGACCAAAAATATTTGGAAAGAAGGAAGTTGTCTGCTTTGAATGCAAAGAACCTGGCCATTACAAGAGTGAATGTCCAAAGCTTCTTAAAGAAAAGCCAAAAAGGAAGTTTGACAAAAAGAAGAAGGTTCTAATGGCAACTTGGGATGACTCTGATGAATCTGGATCCTCATCAGAATCTGAAGATGAATGCGCCAACATGGCTTGATGGCAGGCATTGAAGATCAGAATGAAGAATAATCTGGATCTGAGTCTGATTCTGAATCTGACTCAGAAGAGGTACTTTCTGATCTCACTAGGGAAGAGCTTATTAAAGTCTTATCTGAAGTCCTGAAATATTATAATCAGATTAAGCTCAAATGCAAGAAGCTTAAGTGCAATCTTGGCTCTGAGAATAATCTGTTAAAATCAAAAATTGTTGAGCTAAAAGAAAACAATTTAAAAATGAAAGCTGATTTTGAAATAGCTCAACAAAACTCTGGATCTGAAAGTAAGTCTAAATGCAAAAACATTTTAGAAGAATATGACTTTAGCTTTCAGAAATTTCTTGCTAAAAGCATAGACAGAAGCAAGATGGCTTCTATGATCTATGGGGTTAGCATAAATAACAGGAAAGGAATTGGATATGAATCCTCCTCTGGAAAGGATTTAAATCCAATGCCTGTTGATAAACTTGTTATCAAGAAAACTCCCTTGTATTCTCATTTCAAGTTTGGTCATCTGAATGACATTAAACACACACGTTCTGATCAGAATGTTCCCGTGTTTAAGCCAAAAGTAAGTCAGAACAATACTGTTGTAAAAGGACAGAAGTTCAGACCAACTTTCAAGGCAGCTAACCAAAAAAGACCCAAAAAGATCTGGGTACCTAAGGATAAGATTATCCCTGTTGCAGATGTTTTTAGCAGAAAAGTCAAGACGCCAGTCATGATACCTGGACTCTGGCTGCTCACGTCACATGACAGGAGAAAGGTTTATGTTCCAAAGCCTGGAGCTTAAATCTGGAGGAGAAGTGAAGTTTGGAGGGAATCAGAAGGGCAAGATCATTGGCTCTAGTACTATTGGTAATGGTTACCTTCCCTCTATATCTAATGTTCTTCTTATAGAAGGATTAAAGCATAACCTATTGTCCATAAGTCAATTAAGTGGAAATGGTTATGATATAATATTTAATCAACAATGTTGTAAAGCTGTTAGTCAGAAGGATGACTCAATCCTATTCAATGGAAAGAGGAAGAACAACATTTACAAAATAAATCTTTCAGAACTTAAAGTTCAAAATGTTAAATGCCTCTTGTCTGTTAATGATGAGCAATGGGTCTGGCACAGAAGATTGGGGCATATTAATATGAGACGTATATCTCAGATTAATAAACTCAATCTGATCAGAGGACTTCCTAAGCTGAAGTTCAACTCAGATGCTCTTTGTGAAGCATGTCAAAAGGGAAAGTTTTTAAAATCTTCCTTTAAATCTAAAAATGTTGTTTCAACCTCAAGACCATTAGAATTACTTCACATTGATCTGTTTGGACCAGTGAAAACTGCATCCATCAGAGGCAAGAAGTATGGATTAGTCATTGTTGATGACTACATCAGATGGACATGGGTAAAGTTCCTAAAACACAAGGATGAGTCACATTCTGTGTTCTTTGACTTCTGCAAATAAGTCCAGAATGAAAAAGATTTCAAAATTATTAAAGTCAGAAGTGATCATGGTGGTGAATTTGAAAACAAATATTTTGAAAAATATTTTAATGAAAATGGCATTGCTCATGATTTTTCCTATCCTAGAACTCCACAACAGAATGGGGTTGTAGAGAGGAAAAATAGAACTCTGCAAGAAATGGCCAGAACCATGATCAATGAGACTAATCTGGCAAAGCATTTTTGGGCATAAGCAATAAACACATCATGTTACATTCAGAACAGAGTGTCTGTAAGACCTCTTCTGGAAAAGACTCCCTATGAATTGTGGAGGAACAGAAAGCCCAACATTTCATATTTCCATCCTTTTGGATAGATTTTCTATATGTTGAATACTAAAGAGAATCTGAACAAGTTTGATTCTAAAGCATAGAAGTGTTTCATGCTTGGGTATTCTGAATGCTCTAAAGGTTATAGAGTATACAATACTGAAACACAGATTGTGGAAGAATCTATTCATGTTAGATTTGATGATAAGCTTGGCATTGAAAAGCCAAAGCAGTTTGAAAGTTCTGTAGATAGAGAAGTAATTCTCACAGACTCTGAAGGCTCAGAGGCTGACAAAGTTCAAGTGAAGGAACCTGAAGCAACGCCAGATGCAGTTCCTTTAGCTTCTCAGATGAACAACTTGAACATTTCTGAAGAATCAACTGTTAGAGGATCATCTTCCAGAATCAAAGCCTCTCACCCAGAGGACGTGATCATTGGAAAAAAGGATGACCCCATTAGAACAAGATCCTTCCTCAGATCTTCTGAAGCATCATTATTTGGATTGGTGTCAATTATTGAACAAACTTCTGTGGATGAAGCTCTGCAAGACAATGACTGGATTATTGCCATGCAAGAAGAGCTAAATCAATTCACAAGGAATGATGTGTGGGATTTAGTTTCAAGACCAAAAGGATTCAACATAATTGGAACTAAATGGGTCTTCAGAAACAAGCTTAATGAGAAAGCAGAAGTTGAAAGAAATAAGGCAAGGCTTATTGCTCAAGGTTATAGTCAGCTAGAAGGAATTGATTATACAGAGACTTATGCTCCTGTAGCAAGGTTAGAGTCTATTTGTTTACTCATTTCTTTTGCTGCACAGTATAACATCACTCTATATTAGATGGATGTTAAAATTTCCTTTCTAAATGGTATTATAGAAGAAGAAGTTTATGTTCACCAACCTCCTGGTTTTGAGAGTGAAAAATTTCCAGAACATGTTTTCAAACTAAATAAATCTCTTTATGGTTTAAAACAAGCTCCCAGAGCTTGGTATGAGAGGTTAAGCAATTTTCTTCTGGAGAAAAATTTCATCAGAGTCAAAGTGGACACAACACTCTTCTGTAAAACATTTAAGAAAGATCTTCTAATTTGTCAAATATATGTGGATGATATTATATTTGGATCTACCAATGTTATGCTGGGAAAGGAGTTTGCTCAATGTATGCAGGCAGAATTTGAAATGAGCATGATGGGAGAACTGAGATTCTTTCTGGGAATTCAATTCAACCAAACTCCATACTGCACTTACATTCATCAGACCAAATATGTTAAAGAGCTTCTGAAGAAGTTTAACATGACTGATAGTAAGATGGCAAAGACTCCCATGCATCCAACTAGTACACTAGGTAAGGAAGAGGTAAGTAAGAAAGTAGATCAGAAACTCTACAGAGGTATGATTGGATCTCTTCTCTACTTAACTGCTTCTAGACCTGACATTTTGTTCAGTGTATGCTTGTGTGCAAGATTCCAATCAGATCCTAGAGAATCACACTTAACAGTTGTTAAGAGGATTCTAAGGTATCTGAAAGGTACTTCTAATGTGGGTTGGTGTTACAGAAAATCTGATGATTTCAAATTAGTTGGATTCTGTGATGCTGATTACGCTGGAGACAGAGTGGAAAGAAAAAGTACTTCTGGAAGTTGTCAATTTCTAGGAAGAAATCTAATCTCTTGGTACAGCAAGAAGCAACCCACAATTACACTTTCAACTATAGAGGCAGAATATATTGCTGCTGCTGGATGTAGCACGCAGATGCTCTGGATGAAAAGTCAGCTAGAAGACTATCAGATTTTTGAAAGTAATATTTCTATATTCTGTGATAATACTTTTGCTATATGTTTGTCTAAAAACCCTATTTTACACTCTAAGGCAAAACATATAGAAATTAAACATCATTTCATCAGAGACTATGTTCAGAAGGGTATTATAAACTTAGCCTTTGTTGATACAGATCATCAATGGGCAGATATTTTCACAAAACCCCTTGCTAAAGATAGGTTTAAATTTATTCTGAAAAATATTGGTATGAATTTCTGTCCAGAATGATATTTATCAGAAGCAAATTTTTCAGATGTAAAATGTTTAAAACTCTGAAGTATTTCATCTATTATTTAGTTTATTTATTTTTATTTGTGTGTATCTGAACTAACCAATCTTAGAGGATCTGAACATTGGCTAACGTTTCATTTCTCAAGAGAATTCAAAAGCACATGCAAGCAAACACGTGTCACTCTGAATCTGAAAAGATAGCGTGTACACTACTGAAGAGACATTTGAGGTATAGTTTGAATAGTGAAAATCTTGATTTTCCCCCCATTTTGTCAGAATCAATTAATGTTTGAAATGATTTTTATTTTCTTTCATTAATTGTCATTTATTGCTATGTGAAAACGTGTTTTTTGTGTCTGTTTGATTGCCTTAAGTGTTTCCTCTATAAATACCACATTTCACACCAATTTCACACTCTTCACATCACAAACAAGTTTATGCATTTCTGTCTTCTATTCTCTCTTCACAAAAACCCTAAACCTTCGTCCCAATCATCTTCATCCTCTTCAATGACAACCTCATCTTCTACAGCAGCTCAATTTCAATCAACCATGGCTGCAGTTACTTCTGCAAATATGGGTGTGACTCCATTCACAGTACCTAAGAGGACATTGTTAACCCCTGTGGACAAACTT
Source organism: Lathyrus sativus (assembly GCA_963859935.3). Lineage (NCBI taxonomy): Eukaryota > Viridiplantae > Streptophyta > Magnoliopsida > Fabales > Fabaceae > Lathyrus > Lathyrus sativus. The sequence continues at coordinate 567,318,220 of OZ012735.1, read as the reverse complement.
GAAGTTCTCTGTGAATTAATGGTGGAATTTGATTCGTTAGCTGAAAATGGGTTTGAATTTCGTTCCATAATTGATGCACAAGGCTGGTTCAAATATTTTGACAGATTATTTGGACCGGTTTACCCTCATCTGGTGAAGGAGTTCTGGATACATGCTTCTGTTTATCCAAAATTCAGTTTATCTTCTGTTCTGGGAAAGGAGATCATAATAACTGAAGATCTCATCAGGAAACTCATAGGGTATGAGGAGACTGATGGAGTATGCCATCTGCCAGCTGGGCGTGTGGACATGGAGGAAGTTTATGAGGAAGTCATCACATCTGGACAGGCCTCTAACAAATTTAAGGATCTGAAGCCTGACTACAAAATCTGGGCAAAGATTTTTCTGGGATGCATCCATCACAGAAAATCTACCAATTCTCCAGATTATGTGAACAATGAACAACTCTACTTCATGTATTGTTTAAGTCAGAGTACTGATCGGTGGATTTTAGTTATGTTTTTCACACTGTGTGTGTCATTGGTTTTGCAGTATTTTCTTTTAGTTTCGCATCTTTCGTTTATGCTTTTATTGTTATTTTCAGTTATCTTTGAGAATGTCCCATCATAAGGTTAATATAATTTTGTGCCACTGGTACGTTTGATTTGTTTGTTTATGGTGTGTTGTGAGTAGGAAATGATGACACGATGTCAGACCGTTTCGGGGACGCAGAAAGGTCAAAGAAGTGAAAGTCAAAAGCCTGACACGGGCGCCCGTGTCACACAACACGATCCGTGTTGCAGCCCCTGAAGGATGACACGCCCTTTGTCTGGAACAGAAGCCTGACACGGCCACCCGTGTCACACAACACGGCCCGTGTCAGGGCCACTGATAGTGCAAATGTTGATTTTCATGTTTTTTTCCGCTTACTGAGCTAGTTCGAAGGGCATTTTAGACTTTTTATGATGTAATTTGAATTGAGTTATATTAGTCATTTTTTGGCTAAGGCCTTGGTACTTTTTTCGGAACTGGGGATCGTATTTTACAGGGGAGAAGATTATTTCTGAGTAACATGGATCGATCAAGAGCGGAAGCAATTGATGATCCCAGGAGATCAATCCTAATTGTAATGACTTTTTTCTCTTTTATCCTTAAGTGCATTTGTTTTGATTAAGAACATGAGTGGCTAAACCCCCAATTGTTAGGGGGTGGTCCTAAATTGCAATGTATTAACCTTGTTGGGATTATTCTATGAGATTTTTATTGATTACCTTATGATTGTTATTTTGCAACGTTCTTTATGCGAATTCATGTTGGAAAATGGAATTTGATTTACGATTAGGTTTTGGTCTGGAAAGTCAACCTAAGGCCTATGCAAAATAATCTTACGGTAGATATTACCTAGGAATGGAGATATCCCGTAGAGTATGTTTTTATGTCAGGACTATTGCTTGATGATTTTCACATGCAACTAAGGAATTAGAGCATGGGAAAATTATCAAAGTGTTTTTCACTGAGGAATTAGGAAAAACTAATTTTGAACTTTGGCTTTTTTAAAGGTCGGTAAAACATCTCAGAATAATCCTTTAAGGTTTTACTAGCAATTTATCCACCTCCCTAACTTTGTTCTTATTTTTACTCTAATCCTTTTTATCTTACGATTTCTTTTACTCTGTTAAAAAAATAACTCCAAGGTATTTTTGTTCTTTTGAATCCGAAAAGTATTGTTGATTACTACGCAGTCCTCGAGATCGATACTGGGAACTATTTCCCTTATTATTACTTTGACACAAATAGTACACTTGCTATTTTGTCGATCAAGTTTTTGGCACCGTTGCCGGGGACTGCCAAATTAACATTATTTATAAATTCAAAAGAAATTTTGTTGCTCTGCGACTAAAATTTGTTTTTATTTTTGCTATATTATCTCTATGCATAAAATATCTAACGCTTGTCTAACTGTGTATGCGAAATATTCTTTTGATACAGAACCAGAGCGAGCACTGCACGGAAAACTGAGAAGATCTAGAATTGAAAGACTGGCAGGTTCAAGTTCAGGCTCCGACGTGCTATTACTCGAAAGAGAAGAAGTTGTATTTATGCACAGTGATTCAGAAGAAGAGAGAGAGACAACAGAAGAAATTGCTCAAATGGATGGGAATCCGCCTCAGCCAGAAAGACTTTTGGGAGATTATGGGGGTGCCAATGCTCAACCAAACCGGATGACTATAGTGAATCAACCGGTGAATGTGGCACACTTCTAGCTACACCCTTCTACCATCCGCCAGTTGGAGAGTAAGTCGTTTGTAGGAAGAATTAACGAAGATACAAACAAGCATCTACAGAGATTCCTAATAACCACCACATCTCTGAAGATCGAAGGTCACTCCGAAGAAGCCAAGAGACTGGTTATGTTTCCGTTCACACTGACTGATGATGCGGAAGAATGGTTCTACTCACTTCCGGCTGGGAGTATTATAACATGGCAAGAGATGGAAAATGCGTTTCTTAACGAGTATTTCCCTGCTTCAGTGTTTATTCGGAAAAGATATGACATTGTCAACTTCAAACAAAAAGAAGGGGAATCTTTAGGAGATGCGTATAAGAGGTTTAAGAGGTGTCTGACAGCATGCCCTACTCATAACATGGACGCCACCGAGCAAATGTAGAATTTTGTGAATGGATTACGACTCAAAATAAAACAGCTTATAGACACTGCTGTCGGTGGCTCAACAAACTTCTCAACAGCCACTGGTATCAAGAGGATCATAGAAGCAATTGCCGCCAACGAGCATCTTGAGTTGTATGATCGCACTGTGAACCAACCAGAGGGTAAGATTAATTTGAAGTTGGCTGATCAGGTTGTTAAAATGGAGGACCAAATTGACGCCGAGGTAGAGAGAAGGTTAAAAAAGATGAATATTAGAACTCAGACAGTGGACCAAGTTGAACCAGTGCAAATGCCACCTTGTGAAATATGCGGTGGACCGCACTTTACCGTGCACTGTGTTGCAACTCAGGAGCAGGTGGAACAAATTAATATGTTAAGGCAGAAAAATCCTTATGCCAACACATATAATCCTGGTTGGAAAATCACCCAAATTTCTCATGGAAAGACCAACAAGGAAATGTGCAGAAACCTGTTCAAGGCCAACAACCGTATCAACCTCAGCAGCAACAATACCAACAACCACCGTACCAACCTCAATACCAACAACCGCAACAACAAGCTCCTAGAAAAGCTGATTGGGAGGTCTCCATTGAAAAGATGGCTGCCCAAAGTTCACAATTTCAAGAAGAGACAAGAAGTAATTTAAGGAACACTGGTGCATCCATTAAAAATCTGGAAGTACAGATGAGTCAGATTGCTCAACAACTTGCGAGCTCTCAAGCACCAGGTACACTTCCAAGTGCGACAGTGCCGAATCCCAAAGATCACCACCAAATCAAGGCGGTAATAATAAGAAGTGGTAAATCTAAGGAAGTGGAGGAAAAAAAACTGACCTGAATGATCACATGATTGAAGTAGAGCTGGAAATAAAAGAGAATGAGGTAGTAGAAGAGGAAGTGATAACGTCAGCACCGGTAACCAAAGAGAAAGTTATAGACCAAAACCGGTGATCAAGCTACCTTATCCTTCAAGAAATAAAAATAAGGGACAGCAAGAGAAGAATTTTGAGAAATTTCTCGAATTATTTAAAAAGTTAGAGCTGAACATTCCATTATTGGAGGCACTCGAGCAAATGCCCACTTATGCAAAATTCTTGAAGGATATCATCGCTAAGAAGCGAACCAGTGAGTCTGAACAGATTATTCTAACTGAAACTTGTAGTGCTATTTTGCAGGGGTTGAAGATTCTAGTGAAGAAGAAAGATAGCGGAGCTGTTACTATTCCTTGCACAATTGTTGATAGAGCCTTCAAAAGAGCTTTAATCGATTTGGGGGCAAGCATTAGTCTCATGCCTTTGTCAATCTACAGAAAGCTAGGTATCGATGCTGTACAAGATACTAGGATGACTCTCCAATTTGCAGATCATTCGGTTAAGCGACCTTATGGAGTTGTCCAAGATGTTCTGGTGAAAGTAGATAAATTTGTGTTTCCGGTTGATTTTGTGATCCTTGAAATGCCGGAAGATGAAGAAATTCCCCTAATTTTAGGCCACCCATTTTTGGAAACCGGGAGAGTTATGATAGATATGGAAGGCGGTACCCTTACTTTCAAGGTTTATGACGAGGAGTTAAAAATCAATGTGAGGAATGCCATGAAGCATAAGGAGGATTTTGGTACAAGTAGAAACATACAAGTTTTAGAGCAAGTGGTAGATAATGAACATTTGGAGAGTGTGACCCAATTACCTATCGAAAGAGTGCTAAGCATGTCAATTTTTAAGGAAGATGAAGAAGTTAATAATAGTGATATGGAAGTGGTAGAAATGTTGAAGGCTCAACCTTTTCAAAGAGGATCCCGACCTCATCGTTGGGAAGACTTAAGGCGACCTATAGTATTGGAAGGTGATGAAGAGAATTCAAAAAGTTCAGAATTTAAACAACTTCCTGAGAATCTCAAATACGTGTTCCTCGATACTGAAGAAAAATGTCCCGCTATCATTAGCTCTAATTTGAAAAGTGTACAAGAGGACAAGTTGATTGGAGTTCTAACAAAATTTAAAGGTGCTATCGGGTGGAAAATTGAAGACCTCAAGGGTATAAGTCCAACAGTGTGCATGCACAAAATCCTTATGGAAGAAGATCACAAACCTGTAGTACAACCCTAAAGGAGACTAAACCCAATCATGAAGGAAGTTGTAAGAAAGGAAGTCATGAATTTGTTGGATGCAGGACTTATCTATCCTATATCAGATAGTTCTTGGGTAAGTCCTGTTCATGTGGTCCCTAAGAAAGGAGGTACAACTGTAGTGACTAATGCAAAGAATGAGTTGATTCCCACTAGAACGGTCACTGGCTGGAGAGTATGCATTGATTACAGAAGGCTAAATTTAGCCACCAGAAAAGACCATTTTCCGTTGCCATTCATTGATCAAATGTTAGAGAGATTGGCTGGACATGACTATTACTGCTTTTTGGATGGGTACTCCGGATACAACCAAATTGCGGTTGCACCGGAGGACCAAGAGAAGACAGCTTTCACCTGCCCTTACGGTATCTTTGCATACAGACGGATGCCATTCGGACTGTGTAATGCACCAGCGACGTTTCAAAGATGCATGACTTCTATTTTTGCTGATATGCTCGAAAAGCATATGGAAGTCTTTATGGATGACTTTTCTGTGTTTGGCTCATCGTTTGATAATTGTTTAACTAATCTTTCACTTGTTTTGCAGAGATGTGAGGAAAGTAACTTGATCCTTAACTGGGAAAAATGTCATTTTATGGTTCGAGAGGGCATTGTCCTTGGTCACAAGATCTCTCACAAGGGGATTGAGGTTGATCAAGCCAAAGTGGAAGTAATATATAAGTTACCACCTCCGATGAGCGAGGCATTCAAAGTTTCTTAGGCCATGCGGGTTTCTACCATAGGTTCATAAGAGATTTCTCCAAGATAGCTAAACCGTTGACGTCCTTGTTGGTCAAGGAAAAAGCGTTTGTGTTCAATAAGGAGTGTGCTGATGCATTTGAAAATCTGAAAAACAAATTAGTTTCAGCACCGATTGTAATTGCCCCCGATTGGTCTCTTCCGTTTTAGATCATGTGTGATGCCAGCGACATCGCTGTGGGGGCTGTGTTGGGACAGCGGAGAGAGAAGTTGTTACATGTTATTTATTATGCTAGTCACGTTTTGAACCCTGCACAGATGAATTACGCAACCACCGAGAAGGAGTTGTTAGCGGTGGTGTACGCTTTCGATAAATTTAGACAATATTTGTTGGGTTCCAAAGTGATTGTTTATACTGACCATGCTGCATTAAAATACCTTTTTGCTAAACAGGAATCAAAGCCTAGGCTCCTGAGATGGATCTTGCTTCTCTAGGAATTCGATGTGGAGATTCGCGATAAGAAAGGGTGTGAAAACACCGTAGTTGATCACCTGTCGCGAATGTCACCAATTGAAGAAAATGAAGAAAATCGCCCTATAAAGGATGAGTTCGCTGATGAATGCATCTTATCTATTACTGGTGTCCCGTGGTTCGCTGATTACACGAATTATTTGGTCGGGGGTATCATACCCAACGATTTTGACTCTAACAGAAAAAAAAAGTTTGTTCATGATTGCAGGTTCTATTTATGGGACGACCCTTATCTCTATAAAAGAGGAGCGGATGGCTTGGTCAGAAGATGTGTGCCTGAAGGTGAGCAGAGGAAGGTGCTTATAGCTTGTCATAATTCGGAGTATGGAGGATATTTCAGTGGTGACCGAACCGCAGCCAAAGTCCTCCAATCGGGGTTGTACTGGCCCTTAATTTTTAAAGATGCTCAGGAGCTGGTGAAACAATGCGACAAATGCCAGAGAACTGGAAACATTTCGAAACGGAATCAAATGCCCCAAAATTTCATGCTTGAGGTTGAATTGTTTGATGTGTGGGGCATAGATTTTATGGGGCCGTTTCCACCATCCTCTGGAAAGAACTACATCCTGGTCGCAGTGGACTATGTTTCGAAATGGGTTGAAGTCGTGGCTCTGCCAACTAATGATGCAAAGGTTGTGGTAAAATTTTTAAAAGAAAACATTTTTGCAAGGTTTGGAGTCCCGAGAGCGTTGATAAGTGATGAAGGAACTCATTTCCTAAATCACCTTATGGAGAGACTTCTTCAGAAATACAATGTGAAGCACCGGGTAGCCACCCCGTATCATCCTCAAACAAGTGGTCAAGTGGAGGTATCAAATCGGCAACTCAAGAAAATTTTAGAAAAAACTGTAAGTTCGTCGCGAAAGGATTGGTCAACTAAGTTGGATGATGTGTTATGGGCATATCGTACAACGTTTAAAACACCCATTGGCATGTCACCATACCAGCTTGTCTACGGAAAAGCCTGCCATTTACCATTAGAGTTAGAACATAAGGCATTTTGGGCAACAAAGTTATTGAACATGGATTTATCGCTAGCCGGAAGCTCGAGAATTCTTCAGTTACATGAGTTGGAAGAGTTTCAAAATCAAGCCTATGAAAATGCCAAACTCTACAAAGAAAAAAACAAAAAATGGCATGATCAGAGAATACTGAGAAAGGAATTTTGGGAAGGACAACTGGTCCTCCTATACAATTCCCGGATGAGGCTATTCCCAGGAAAGCTACAATCAAAATGGTCGGGGCCATTTCTGGTTCACAAGGTTTTTCCACACGGCGCTGTTGAGTTACAGAATCAAGCTAACAGAGACACTTTCAAAGTGAATGGGCAGAGGTTAAAACCGTACTATCAAGGCGACTCAACCGGCCAGGTGGATGTCATTCATCTTACCTCGTAGGATGAACGACCGTCGAGCCATGCGACGTAAAACGAAGCGCTTTGTGGGAGGCAAGCCACACAATTTTTGTTGATGTGTTCTACTTTTGTTTTATTTTCTTTTCTGGACAGGTTTATCAGTTTGCAGTTCATCATTAAAGGGGGATAGCGGATAGCCGGGGAGAAGAATACCGAAAAATGAGAAATCAGAGCCCTGACACGGGTGGCCGTGTTGTGCAACACGGGCCGTGTCAGGAGGAGGTAAAAGTGATAAGTTTTTTTTGGGTAAAACAGTCGGGTGACATGGGTGCCCGTGTCCCATGACACGGCCCGTGTCACAAACACCAGAAAGAAAAGAAAAAAGAAGAAGAAAAGAAGCAAGTTATAGGAGGTGCAACACGGGTGCCCGTGTTGTGTGACACGGCCCGTGTTGCAGGTGTTATATTTTGAAAAAAAATAAGCTTCAGGAGGTGCAACACGGGTGCCCGTGTTGCAAGGCGCGACTGACTATTTTTTTCTTACCCGTGTGGGGCCCAGTTTGTCCTTCTCACTTAAAACTCTCTTTCTCACTTATCTCCCTATTCCCTTCATCTTTTACATCTTTCTCATAACCTAAACCTAAAACCCCATAGCCTCTTCTCCACAAAGCTCGTAAAAACATCATCACCCACTCCTCAAAACCCTCTTCCCTCTTCACGAAAAACGTTCCCCTCGCTATTATGGTCACTTCTACGGTGACGCTTTATCCTAATTGTATTTTCGAATTTGCTGTGTTTCTTTGTTGTTCTGCAGGTTAAAGAATGCCTCCTCGTAGAGATACTGGCAAGGCTGCAGCGGAAACTTCTCGTCCCAAAAAGCGAGCTCACCGCATGTCCAATCTACATAACATTTTGTTCGAAGATCCTGACCACCAAAAGAAGTACGTGTCATTGGTAAAGCGTAAGCTCAGTCCAACCAGGTATATGTGCAACGAAACCCTAGATAACTTAGGGCTAAAAATTGAAGTTCATAGAATGTTTCACTGTCTTGGTATGCTAGAATTTATGCAATTTGAAGCGCCGACCTTTGAGCGCATAACAATCGAATTTCTTAGTACTCTTGAATTTCAGCTGAAACATAGGTGGACAGGAACAGAAGAAGAGTATTATGGCACTCTGAGATTTCTCCTATTTGACACTGCCCACACTCTGACTGTAGCCCAATTGGGAGATATTCTGAAGCTCCTCAATTTTGGACCTGGATCACCTCCGGGTAATTTTAGTGCAGGTGATTTTTGGAGAGTTATTACAGGTAAAGCTGAATATGTTGCAAAAGCGGCCAAAGCCTCTTGCATCCATAACCCGTGTTTCAGGTATGCGCAAAAAGGGCTTGCCTATACAGTGTTTGGAAAAGGGGACAGTACGGGAGTGGCGACTCAGAGGGAGCTGTATTTTTTGTACGGCATGGCCAACCAAGAGCTGATCAATGTAGCTGCCTTTGTAGCTGACCACTTGAAGCGTGTTGCAAACGCACCTTCTGGCGAAATTAGTGTAGGTGGAATGATAACACAGATAGCAGACCATTTTGGATACGGTCCTCTACTGATGGAGGAAACTATAGTCGCAGGTAAGACAAAGATAGACCTCGCCACCCTCACTATACAAGGCATGATTCAGGTCCGTGAGAATTATTACTCATTAGTAAGCCGAAATAAGCATCTTTTAACTTTACCTGCTCCTGATTTTATAAGCATTCGAAATGTCAATAATTGATTGTATGAGAACGTAATACATGACGAGGACGAAGAAGACCAATTTAATTATAATACAGGTACAGATGACGATGAAGCAGATCAGACAGAAGCAGTTCCTATACCGACGCGTACCGTCTCTCCAACCTAGGAGTCCGGCTCTTGGAGTTTATCACAGAAAGAATGGGACTGGATGGAAAATGAGATTCGTTACCTACGAAGTGAGCAAACAAGGCAAGGGGAGGAGCAAACGCGGTAGGGAAACGAGCAAATCCGCCAAGGCAGGATGATTGGAGAAATGCATGAGTGGATGCGGCAGATGGCGTTGCGGGACAACCCCCCTCAACCATGATGAACTCTGTGAGCCACCTCCTCTACTTGTGCGTCAACAGTGAGGACACTGTTGAGTTCAAGTGTGGGGGTATTTATTTTTGCGTTTGGTTTTTCTTTTATTTGTCTTTATTAAGTCTTTTTATGTTGTTTTGTGGTGTGTTGTTGTCTGTTTGAAAGCATAAGTGAAGTCCTTAGTAAGAACCCCCCGAATTCGAGCTGTAAAAAGAAAAAAAAATTTGTGTTTCTGAGAGTATGTGCTTAAGCTGTTCTGTGAGTGAGGTGCTGAGAAAGTATATAGAGTGTTCGGTTAAAAGAACCATGAGGAGGAAGTTGGAATATTTTGGAGAGGTAGGTAAAACACGAACACCTTGAGTTTCCCGAATTAGGAACGAGTCCGACGTGTAGATTTGTACCATAATGCTTTGATATGAAAAGTACCCCCCAGTAGTTTATCTAAACAATCAGGCTTAATCTATAAGAATCGTGTGTGCAAGGTTGATTAAAAAAAAAGGTCATAAAAAGAAAAAGAGTGAAAATAAAGGCACGACTTATACTTCTAAGTTGGGTAACCCTCACCCGGTTATTCAGCCCAACGGTGGTCAAACCTAAAAGTCATCACGCAAAAATATATATATTAGTGCCAGAAAGAAAAAATGATGGGTGATCAATCTTGTGCATGCGAGGAAAAATCATAAAAATCGTTAAGTGATTGTCCGAATGAAAAGGGCGGAAAATCGGAAATAAGACTTAAGTCTAAAGCATAGTCAGAGAGGTTACCGATATGGAGATTGAGGTCCGTGGTATCGCCGTGGTCTAATGTTTGTGTGATATCTATTTTGATGGAGTAATCCGATTTTTATCCTCGTGTGGCTTGGAGCGAGAAACTCACGTATGAGTATGAGCATAGTAACTAGCAGTTCGTGTATAGGTACATTTGAGTGAAAAAAAAATGAATTGGTTGGTAAGCTTTCTTTCTTGAGGACAAGAAAAAGTTCAAGTTCGGGGGAGTTTGATCAGTGGATTTTAGTTATGTTTTTCACACTGTGTGTGTCGTTGGTTTTGCAGTATTTTCTTTCAGTTTCGCATCTTTGGTTTACGCTTTTATTGTTATTTTCAGTTATCTTTGAGAATGTCCCATCATAAGGTTAATATAATTTTGTGCCACTGGTATGTTTGATTTGTTTGTTATTGGTGTGTTGTGATCAGGAAATGATGACACGATGCCGGACCGTTTCGGGGACGCAGAAAGGTCAAAGAAGTGAAAGTCAGAAGCCTGACACGGGCGCTCGTGTCACACAACACGTCCCGTGTTACAGCCCCTGAAGGATGACACGCCCTTTGTTTGGAACAGAAGCCTGACACGGCCATCCGTGTCACACAACACGGCCCGTGTCAGGGCCACTGATAGTGCAAATGTTGATTTTCATGTTTTTTTCGCTTACTGAGCTAGTTCGAAGGGTATTTTAGACTTTTTATGATGTAATTTGAATTGAGTTATATTAGTCATTTTTTGGCTAAGTCCTTGGTACTTTTTTGGGAACTAGGGATCGTATTTTACAGGGGAGAAGATTATTTCTGAGTAACACGGATCGATCAAGAGTGGAAGCAATTGATGATCCCAGGAGATCAATCCTAATTGTAATGACTTTTTCTCTTTTATCCTTAAGTGCATTTGTTTTGATTAAGAACATGAGTGGTTAAACCTCCAATTGTTAGGGGGTGGTCCTAAATTGCAATGTATTAACCTTGTTGGGATTATTCTATGAGATTTTTATTGATTACCTTATGATTGTTATTTTGCAACGTTCTTTATGCGAATTCATGTTGGAAAATGGAATTTGATTTACGATTAGGTTTTCGTCTGGAAAGTCAACCTAAGGCCTATGCAAAATTATCTTACGGTAGATATTACCTAGGAATGGGGATATCCCGTAGAGTATGTTTTTATGTCAGGACTATTGCTTGATGATTTTCACATGCAACTAAGGAATTAGAGCATGGGAAAATTATCAAAGTGTTTTTCACTGAGGAATTAGGAAAAACTAATTTTGAACTTTGGCTTTTTTAAAGGTCGGTAAAACATCTCAGAATAATCCTTTAAGGTTTTACTAGCAATTTATCCACCTCCCTAACTTTGTTCTTATTTTTACTCTAATCCTTTTTATCTTACGATTTCTTTTACTCTGTTAAAAAAACAACTCCAAGGTATTTTTGTTCTTTTGAATCCGAAAAGTATTGTTGATTACTACGCAGTCCTCGAGATAGATACTGGGAATTATTTCCCTTATTATTACTTTGACACAAATAGTTGTCGCTACTCGAAAAATACGCGCAACGACGGGGAAGGCGAAAAGGAAAAGGACAGAAGAGTCGCCACCGAACTTTATTTATCCCATGAGGGGAAAGGGAAATATCGAGAAAACCTTAAGAAAAGAACGGATAAGATGGTCTCGCAACCAAGAACGGGTTCGGAAGCCGGTTATGCGAGGGGAAGGTATAAGCACCCCTCGCATCCATCGTACTCGATGGGAACCATTTGTTTGTTGCGTGTGAATTTATTTGCTTAAATTTTACTATGAAGAGTGTTCCAAAAGATACAGAAAAGGGTTTAGAAACGGGGAAAGAAAGGTAACGCGAGGAAGAAGGGAAAGAACGGACTCGGTAGGACTTCGCGGTCCTAGGCCTACGTATTCTCAACGGATGTGAGAAAATCAGAGTCGACGTAGTTCGGGAAACTACGGGTATGGGGGAATGTGCTCGGCAAGGATTGTGGCCCTTGTGCCTACGTATCTTTACTTGAACAAAGTAAAGAATCAGAGCAGCCGTAGTTCGGCCTACGATTTGTTGATGTTTTTATGGATGATGATATCGCACACGTTCTAGCAGTTAGGTGTATTGCTGCTCGCTCGTTGGAGACTTAGGCATTACCTGTTTGCGGTAGAACGGACGTATCATATCCTTTTCGAAAGATAAGTTTTCGCCATGCGAGGTAAAATGTCACATTTGATTTGTTGAATTGTTTTTTTTAAGGGGGCGAGATAGGTCCTCGGATAGTAACCCCTACGGGTAGTACCCAATTTTTTATCTCAAAGTTTTTGTTATGAAAGGGTGTGGCGAACATAGCGTCTTCGTATTGAAAGACGAGTATCAAAACCACACACACTACAGTGAGCATCTCGACACTCGGAGAGGAAGAAGTCTACACTTAATCCTCTCTCCTTAGTTCAATACAAAGAGAACTTCATTCTCTTATTAAAGTGTTTTTGGTTTTGAATGGTAAGTGCTTTTGCGACAGAGAACCCTACGGTAAACGTCAGCACTCGGGATAGGAGAAGGCCTACGCCTAACCACTCCACGACCATTCAAATTTTTGTTACGAAAAGAGTTTGAAAATGCACTCGGTACGGGACCGAGGTTTTAGGTGAGAAAGGTGTGGATGAAAACATCTTCGTATTGAAAGACGAGTGTCAAAACCACCCACACTACAGTGAGCATCTCAACACTCGGAGAGGAAGAAGTCTACACTTAATCCTCTCTCTTTAGTTCAATACAAAGTGAACTTTATCCTTTTGTTAAATATGGTGAGTTGCCTTAGCAATCGTTTGAGAAAATCCGCTTGACGTTGGGTCAAGGGTTTTAGTTGCTTAAAAAGATTTGAGGTGAAGCGAGCAAGGTCGATGGTGACGCACAAGGCAATTGGCTTACAAGGTCAAAAATGGCTCGATGAGAATCGAGAGTTCGTTTTCTTGAAAATAGTTTTTAGAACCAAAGGTCAAAAATGACCAACAATAAACATGCATAAAAACATACCAAACACAACGGGTTAATCGGCTAAAAAAAAACGAAACACAAAAAAAACGGCACGAAGTACCATCAAGGAGTTCGCCGCGAACTCCTTGAGAAAATTTTTTTGAGGTAAAAAAGTCGAGAAAACGTGAAAAACAGGGGTCTGACACGGGCGGCCGTGTTGTGTGACACGGGCCGTGTTGTGTGACACGGCCCGTGTCACAGTTCCAGGAAACTTAGGGTTTTTGAGGCAAACAGAAGTGTGACACGGGTGGCCGTGTTGTGTGACACGGCCCGTGTCACAAGGTCTGGGAGAAAAATGATTTTTTAGGGCAAGCAGAAGTGTGACACGGGTGGCCGTGTTGTGTGACACGGGTGGCCGTGTTGTGTGACACGGGCCGTGTTGGGCTACCAGATGAAAAACCCAAACTTTTCTCTTGTTTTTTGCTTCTTTTTGTGGTTCTTTCAAAAGGTTTCTTGGTCCCTTTGGAATCTTACATGTTATACTCAACACAACAACACTCAAATCAAGAGAACAAATGATAAATGCACAATATAAAAGAAGAGAAGAGTTTGAAGAAATGGATACCCAAGAGTTGTTTCCCTCCTTGCAAAGCCTCCACTGATTTTGGCTAGGTGTTCACTTCTCTTCACTCTATGCTTTGATGGCTCTCCTTCTCAATGGCTCCCTTGTATTTCTCTTTCACTCTCTAAATCTTTTGCTGATTTTTTGCTCTCTCTATTTTTCTGGTTTTTTCTCTTACTCTTTGCTCTCAATATCTCTATCTCCAAAATGTGTGAATGATAGTGAATGATAGTGAATCCTCTTTTGTGCAGCCTCTAAGCCTCCTTATCTCACTTTTTCTGCTGCACTTTCTGCTGTACCAAAACCACAACTCTTGCACACTTCTCCATTTTCAGAATTTCCATTCTTGGCAATATCTTTTACCACCTTTTGGTGCAGCCCCACTTTCCTTCCATTTCTAGTATGTTTTTGCTGTATTTTCTTCTGCAGCACTCTACCTCTCTATTCACCCTTGTACCCATTGGTTGGTTGATTTGTTTGGACATACTCATGTAGTCAATACACTACCTTTTGGACATCATTTTCAAATTCTGATTTTTGATGTGTAGATGTATCAACATAAGCTTATAGCCTTGGTTTTGTGACATAAATGATTTTGTAATATGATACACATTGCCACTTCTTGCATGGGGTTGTTTTGGACCATATTCAAATTGCCCATGAATGTATGCATAGCCTTGATCTTGAGATATTCCAACATTGAACTAGCTCTTAAATATTTTCCTTGCATGTTTGTAAGCACAAAGAGGGTCATGTGGACTTGATGGAGCATGGGGGATACCATGGCATGAAGTTATTTTTAGAAACTTGAATTAAGACTAGAAATAGCTTAATTTCCTAAGCATTACCAAGAGTTTGGATTTTGTAACAAATGTGACATTCTTGCAAATGTCATGAAATTTCTCTTTGTAATATTCTTGAATCTAGCCTTGAATTCATGAACCTTGAATTTGGAATAATGGGCCTCCCTTATGTCATTGAATTTGAAAGAAATGAAGAAATGAGTCAAGCCTTGAAAGAGGGCAAATTTTGGGGTGCAACAGCTGCCCCTATTCAAGCGACTTGGACCTGAAGGGATGAAAAGCAAACGCTTTCAAACATTCGAGGTAAAAGGTGATTGAATACAAAAGAAACCCAAAAATTTGTCAACCGCAGAATGAAACCTCTGACATCGCTGTCAGGCACCTATATCAGGTAGAACATCTGACTTCGCCATCAGTCGTCGATCAAATACAAACATATGACCTTGTCATCAGCTCTTAATAGCATCTAACTTCGCCGTCGGAACTCAACATCAAATCTGTGAGATATGACCTCACCGTCAATATTCAACATAATCTGTAAAAACATCTTATTGGCAGAACATCTGATCTCGCCATCAGTCCTCCATATCCTCTGACTTCGCCATCAACTTATAACATAATCTGACTTCGTCGTTAATTAAAATCATCTGACTTCGCTGTTATTTCTCAAACCGTTCTGACGTCGCTGTCAACCCTCTACATGATCTGACTTCGCCATCAATTCTCCACATAAAATTTGGCAAAACACCTGACTTCGTTGTCAGTCTTTAACATCAAATTGGTAGGACGCCTGACTTCGCCATCACCCCCTCCATAATCTGACTTCGCTGTCAATTATTTACATAATCCGACTTCGCCATCAACTCTCTTCATGATCTGACTTCGTCGTCGATTCCCAACATGGCCTGACTTCGTCGTCAATTCTCTTCACAATCTGACCTCGTCGTCAATTTTCTTCATAATCTGACCTCGTCGTCAATTTTCTTCATAATCTAACCTCGTCGTCGATTCCCAACATGGTTTGACTTCGTCGTCAATTCTCTTCATAATCTGACCTCGTCGTCAATTTTCTTCATAATCTGACCTCGTCGTCGATTTTCTTCATAATCTGACCTCGTCGTCGATTCCCAACATGGCTTGACTTCGTCGTCAATTCTCTTCATAATCTGACCTCGTCGTCAATTATCAAAATCATTTGACTTCACCGTCACTTCATTTTGCTAAAAGCGAGCATCAAACCCAAAGGTCGGCTCAACCCTAAGTTCAGAAGAACATTCGTCGATTCACCATCTGGGTGAAGAAATCCGTTGGGGAAACATGAACTTGAATAAATAGACTCCGCTAGGGAGACCGGTAAGATGAACACATTTGTTAATAACCTGGCTGGAGGTCTGGATACCATGCAGGATTGAGAAATATACTGATAACTGCTGGAGACACGCTTGAAAGCAAAGGGATGGCCACCCGACTTATGTTTTACATGCATATGTTTGAATATGGCGTAATGCTCCATACGAAATGGAAATGCTACGCGTTTGGGAGGATGTTATGCATGATGCAAATGCAAAGGAAACACTTTAGCAAAATAAATGCCAAAGAGAAAAGATTAATTCCGCCGGGGAAAAAACTAGACACGTCTAGTACAAATGTTGGGGAAAACAAACCCTGGATGGTCTTCTGAGCAAAATTTTGGGTAAAATTGTTCCGCTAAGAGCAAACCCAGCCTGCCGGGGATTAGACAATGAGGGAACCAATATCAACCTTTGCTTGGGGAAATGAGCAATAAACTCAACAAATACAACTTCCGCTTGAGGAATGAGTCAATGACCTAGACTCTGAGGGGAAAAGGAGCCAATTGTCCAAACTCTATGGGGAAAACAAATTTCTGAATTCATTCCATTGCTGAGGGATAAACCCACACCTGCTCAATGGAAATGATCCTGCTCTGCTGGAGATGTCAATCTTGACCTGCTAAGGATATCCTTTGATTGTCAAGGTTTCAAACTGCCGGGGGTGAGGACCCACTTAAACTGCACACTTCCTTTAGATGAGGAACTTCTGGATAAGCCTCGAGGAAAGTTCTCTAAATAACAAATAAACAAATATGTTTTATGCAGCAGGTACCATCTCAATTATCACTTAAGATGTTATTCAAGCAAATACAATGTTTCAATTATAGATAGCAAAGCCCACAAATTTATGTATGCAAAGTTTTATCAAAAACATCAAGCGTCTTTTGCAAACAAAAAAACAAAACAAAAGGTTTTATGGATAGTATGTTTTATTGATAAATGGCCTATAAATAGGCAAATTTACAAGGGACACAACTCCTGAAATGAGAAAGTTGCGTAAGAAATATACAGAAATGCAGAAGAATATCAAAATGTCGGCAATGTGGTACAGACAACCACCATAGAACGACTCAACTATGACTCGCATGACTTCGATGCCTTTCCGATGCTTCGTCTTCTGAAGAGATTGATTTGAACGACTGCTTCTCGAGTTCTCCCATAATCCACTATGCTTTAAAGATCAATGTGCAGGCCGCAGTCATTTGCTCTTCAAATCCCTAACTTTTGCCTGAACCGCCCTTGCGGGTTTTCGATTCACCGGGATACCCATTTTTGCCAAAGTCACCCTTTCAGGTTTTCAACTTTGCGGGTTTACATTTTTTTTTAATTTTTATCTCTAATTTTTGCCCGAACCTTTCCTTTCATGGTTCGCCAAGATGCCCCATTCTTGCCTGGATTTTCTTTTTTCTTTCCAGCGGGTCTATTTTAAGCAAAGTATCTTTTGACTGCGTCCGCGTTCACAAGGGACGTAAAATCTTCTCCATCCATAGTTGAAAGTAGCAAGGCTCCTCCAGAGAAGACTTTCCTTACAACATACAGACCTTCATAATTGGGAGTCCATTTGCCCCTATGATCGTTCTCGGGTGGGAGAATCCGCTTCAACACCAGATCGCCTGTCTGAAAGCTTCGAGGACGCATCTTCTTATCATAGGTTTTCTTCATCCTACTCTGATACAGACGACCGTACGCAAGAGACGCCAACCTCTTCTCATCCATCAAACTGAGTTGATTCAACCTGTTCTTCACCCATTCTGCTTCATCCAACTTGACGTTAGCCAGAGCTCTCAAAGATGGGATCTCGACCTCCAATGGCAGGATAGCCTCCATGCCATATACCAACGAGAAAGGAGTTGCCCCAGTTGAAGTACGCACTGAAGTGCGATATCCATGCAAAGCAATAGGCAACATCTCGTGCCAATCCTTATAAGTCACAACCATCTTTTGCACAATCTTCTTTATGTTCTTGTTAGCCGCTTCTACAGCGCCATTCATTTTCGGACGATAGGGAGAAGAATTGTGATGCTCGATTTTGAAATTTTGGCACAGTTCCTTCATCATCTCGTTATTCAGATTAGAACCATTATCAGTAATGATCCTCTCGGGTATTCCATGTCGACAGATGATGTCCCTTTTGATAAATCGGGCTACGACTTGCTTCGTGACATTGGCGTAAGAAGCTGCTTCGACCCATTTGGTGAAATAGTCAATGGCTACTAAGATGAAACGATGTCCATTGGATGCAGTTGGATTCGATCTTTCCAATCACATCAATACATGGAGAAAGGCTATGGGGATGACATGACATTCAAAGGACAAGGTGGCACATGAATCTTGTCGGCATAAATCTGGCATTTATGGAACTTCTTAGCGTATTTGAAGCAATCCGACTCCATAGTTAACCAATAATAGCCCGCCCTTAATAATTTTCGAGACATGGCATGCCCACCTGCATGTGTTCCAAAGGCACCTTCGTGGACTTCTTCCATAAGCAAACCTGCTTCTTTTTTGTCCACACATCTTAGCAGCACCAAGTCAAAGTTTCTCCGATAGAGTACACCGTCTAGATTCAGATAGAAGTTACCAGATAATCTTCTCAAGGTCTTCTTATCCCGGGCCGATGCCCCAGGCGGATATTCTTGGTTCTTGAGAAAGTTCTGGATGTCATAAAACCACGATTTACCATCAGAAGCTTCTTCTATTGCGAAAACAAAAGCCGGCCTGCCGAGGCGTGAGATGACAATTCTCGGTGCATCGTTCCAGAAGTTTACTTTGTACATCAAGGACAATGTAGCCAAGGCATCAGCCATCTGATTTTCTGCCCTCGGTACATGGTGAAACTCTACTCGGTCAAAGAAAGGCAGCAATCTTTTGGCGTAATTCATGTAAGGGATCAGATTAGGCTGGCGGGTCTCCCACTCTCCCTTGATCTGGTTTACCACCACAGCTGAATCTCCATAGATATCAAGGTTCTTGATCCTCAAGTCGATTTCTTCTTCGATACCCATGATGCACGCTTCATATTCAGCCTCATTGTTGGTGCATGGGAATGTTAGTCTTGCAGTGAATGGTATATGGGAGCCATGGGGAGTCGTAATGATTGCCCCAATCCCGCTACCGTAGGAGTTAACAGCACCGTCAAAGATTAATTTCCATTGAGAACCCAACTCTGGACCTTCTTCTGGCAACGAATCATCACAATCCTTCATCCTTAAATACATAATGTCCTCATCAGGAAAATCAAACTTCATTGGCTGGTAGTCATCGACTGGTTGCTTTGCAAGATATTCTGACAGGACACTACCTTTAATTGCATTCTGAGGCACGTACTGGATGTCGTATTCTGTCAGAACCATCTGCCATCTAGCAATCCTTCCTGATAGTGCTTGCTTTTCGAATACGTACTTAATAGGATCCATCTTTGAAATTAACATGGTTGTGTGGTTTAACATATACTGTCTTAGGCGTTTGGCGGCCCAAGCGAGTGCGCAACAAGTTTTCTCCAGCATTGAGTATCTGGATTCACAGTCTGTGAACTTCTTACTCAAGTAGTAAATTGCATGCTCTTTTCTTCCAGTCTCGTCGTGTTGACCGAGAACACAACCCATGGAATTCTCAAGAACTGTTAAGTACATTATCAACGGCCTTCCAGCCACCGGAGGTATCAGTATTGGAGGTTCTTGTAGATACTCTTTTATCTTCTCAAACGCTTTGTGGCAATTCTCATTCCAGATAATCGCCTGATCCTTTTTCAATAACTTAAACAATGGCTCACAAGTGGCTGTGAGGTGAGATATGAACCTTACGATGTAGTTCAATCTACCTAAGAAGCCACGAACCTCCTTCTCGGTCTTTGGCGCTGGCATTTCTTGAATTGCCTTGATCTTCACAGGATCGACCTCAATACCTTTCTCACTGACAACGAACCCCAATAGCTTTCCTGAACGTACGTCGAAAGTACACTTATTCGGGTTCAACCTCAATTTGAACTTTCTCAACCTCTCAAACAACTTTAAAATATTCACCAGGTGCTCCTCCTCTGTTTGGGATTTTGCAATCATATCATCGACATAGACCTCAATCTCATGATGAATCATATCGTGAAAGAGAGTGACCATTGCTCGCTGATAAGTTGCCCCTACGTTTTTCAACCCAAAAGGCATTACTTTATAACAAAACGTCCCCCAAGGCGTGATAAAACTCATCTTCTCCATGTCCTCCGGTGCCATCTTGATTTGGTTATATCCAGAGAAACCGTCCATGAAGGAAAACACTGAGTATTGTGCGGTGTTATCAACGAGAACGTCAATATGGGGGAGCGGGAAATCATCTTTTGGGCTTGCCCTATTCAGGTCCATGTAGTCAACACACATCCTGACTTTGCCGTCCTTCTTAGGCACGGGCACGATGTTAGAGACCCAAGGAGGGTAGTTGGTCACAGCAAGAAACCCAACATCTAGTTGCTTCTGGACTTCTTCCTTGATCTTCACTGCCATATCTGGCCTGGTTCTTCTCAATTTCTGTTTGACAGGAGGACACTCTTTACGCAAAGGCAAGCGATGAACTACAATATCTGTGTCGAGTCCGGGCATATCTTCGTATGACCAAGCAAAGACATCCTTATACTCTTGGAGTAACTCAATCAATTTTTGCTTGATATCATTCTGCAGCGCAACCCCTACTCTGACCTCCTTTTTATCCTCTTCTGTTCCCAGGTTGACGACTTCAACTTCCTCCTGATGAGGCAGGATGACCTTCTCCTCTTGTTTTAACAATCTGGCAAGCTCTTCAGACAGGTCTTCGTTTTCGTCAATCTCTCCTTCCGCTTGAAATATTGGATTGTCAAAGTCACACCGAGTCATAGACGAGTCTGAATCGGTGGTATCTGAAATGTGCAACCTGCGATGATGATGATTTTATGCTTAAATGATATGCAAATATACAAACACAAACCACATTGCCATTTTATTGTTGTAAATAAAAATAAGAAAAACAAGGATCACAAAGTTTTGAATGAAAAGACGCTTTTTGATTGATAATGATAAAAGGGTTGTTCACACACATAAAAGATAAGGCCCAACAAATAAAGACCATTATGCCCCGGGCAGAGCATATGGCAATACATTAATCAAAACAAAACAATTACTCTTCATAAGTCACAGTGATAACTTCTTCCATGGTCCAATTCTTCAAGCCTTGGCCGGGGACGCATGGCTGGATCCATGCATCCATGTCACAGTCACTATCTCCTTCCTCGTCAGATACGGTGTTGATCTCTTCGAACACCACCCCAGCACTGGTGAATTGAACAGGTCCTTTGTAGCGAGGAGCGCTTGAAGAAAATGCGTATGGGTTGTACCCTAATCCGAACTTGTCTTGTTTGTTGGGGATGCTTATCACTTCCCCCCACCCTTTCGCTGATCCAGACTTCACCACAGCTTGGGCTTCCTTGTAGGATGACATAGCAACTTCAGGCGTCTTGGCTTCAACTGTTGCTTTCTCTTTGATTTGGACGGTCTCAAAGGCTTGGCACAGGGTTTCGTGAATTTCACCATCGACCTCCACATACTTGAATGAGGACAGATGGCTTACCATGATGTCTTCCTCTCCATAAACAGTCACATTGTTATCACCCACCATATACTTCAGCTTTTGGTGTAGGGTTGACGTCACCGCTCCTGCTGAGTGTATCCAAGGCCGACCCAAGAGGCAGCTATATGCCGGCTGGATATCCATTATATAGAAAACCGCATCAAAAACCTCAGGACCGACTTGAATTGGTAAGGTTAGTTCTCCAAACACGGACCTCCTTGTCCCATCAAAAGCTCTGACCACCATATCGCTTGGCGTACATATTATCCCTCGAGTGTCTAGCTTCATGAGGGCTTTCTTGGGTAGCACATTTAATGACGACCCAGTGTCTACCAATACATGAGACAAAACGACACCTCTACATTCCATAGAGATATGCAAAGCCAAGTTATGATTCCTTCCTTTCGGTGTCAAATCACGGTCAGTGAATCCCAAACCATTCCCTGCATTGACATGGGCCACTACTCCTTCTAACTGATTGATGGATATTTCTTGTGGCACATAAGCATTATCCAAGACTCTGAGCAAGGCGTTCCTATGAGCCTCAGAACATAACAACAACGACAAGATAGAAATTTTTGAAGGCGTTTGTTGTAGATGATCCACGATCTTATAGTCGCTCTTTCTTATTAGGCGCATGAACTCTTCTACGTCTTTCAGCACGACTTCTTTTTCTCCAGCCTGAGAGCTTCCCTCCGCTACTACCTTCCCTTTACCTTTATCAGCTCTTTCTTCACTTACTTCGGGAGGTGCAAATATCCTCCCACTCCGAGTCATTCCCCCGGTTCCCACCAAGTTGTCAACTGAGTCCAATGGCAAGCTTTTTAATTCCTGTTTCTGTCCATTGCAGTAGACTTCCGCTCCATAGTTCCAAGGGATCGCCTTGGAGCTTTCATAAGGTATAGGTTCTGCCTTCGTAAAGATGATGGTAGGTCGCACTGGCGGCGCAGAGATAGTGATTGTTTTGTAAGGGATAGAGATGGTGGCCACCTCATCCTCTTTCTTACTGACTATCTTCTCATTCTTTTTCTCACAGATCTTGTCAAACTGCAGAACACCTTCGTTTATCATACACTGTATATAACTCTTCAGACTCTCACACCCTTCAGGATGGGCGGCATAATTTTCACAATCCTTGTCACACCCGGGAAACACCCCACCTTCTAACAACTTGAACTTTACAAAACTTAAAGGAGTCTTCAATTCTTCAACATCAAATACCAGATTTAAATCCTCCCCTTCAACGACAGCATTTACTCTACCTGCTCCATGATTTGGCATAGGGTTCTGATCAACATTCGGCGCATCATGGTTGAAATTAATGGCCCTACTATCAACAAGGTCTTGTACCTTGTTCTTGAAGGCTTTGCAATTATCAATATGATGGACGGGAGCGCCATAGTGGAAGTCACACCTAGCGTTGGCTAAAGGTGAGATAATACTTAGAAGGGGGGGGGGGGGGGGGGGGGGGTTGAATAAGTATGAAAAATTAAGACTTGAAAATAATCACACAATTATTTTTATCCTGGTTCGTTTAAACAACTACTCCAGTCCACCCTTCCTAGAGTGATTTGCCTTTCTCAACAAGGACATAATCCACTATTAAATCAAACTGATTACAATAGTAACACCTAAGAACAACAGTTCTTAGTCTTCTCAAGAGCTACTGATTCCAACTGAATCCTCTTAAGGAATATCCTTTACAATCTATGTATATTAAATACAAGAGTATTAATGCTTCTATAAAGCTTTTATCACAACAGTGATTTTTCTCTTAAGTTTAAGTACAATAAGATTCTAAGAAGAATAAGAATGAATAAGATCTTTAGAATATAATGATTTCTTTTCAGCAAATTGTGTAACTGAAGAATGTAGTGAAGTTCTCCTTTTATAGGCAGCTGATCCATGCAAGCTGAGCATTGAAAAGAGAGTCCCAAAAAGGTCTGAGCCTTTTTGTCTTCACATCAAGTGACCTTTCCTAGAAGTAGATGGCACAGAAAAATCCTTTTTGTCTGTGTAAGTGTGTCTAGCACAAATGAGGAAAGAGACGTTTGAATAACTCCAACGGATATATTCTTGAATATTTCTTCTTCAGTTTTCAGCAAGTTCTTCAGAGTCTGAACGGATCAGAGTCTTCTAATGAAAATCAGAACTATGCTGTATCAGAGTCTTCTGCAGCAGGTGTGCTTTCAGCGTGTTGATCATCAGAGCATTTTTGACACAGAACTTCAGTACTTGGCAGCGTTGGTACTTTCAGAAACTTCTGTAGATAAATGCTTTGAGAAACTTTTCAATAAATATTCTTCTATGCTTCAGATGCTTCAGCTACAAATGCTTCTGACTATCTTCAGATGCTTCTGACTCAGAATGTTCTGGAGCTTCTTGCTTCAGATCCTTCTGGAGACTACGCTCAGGATCTTCTGTAAGGAGCAATCAGATTCTTCTGTAGGGTGCATCTGGCGCTTCAGAGTCAGAATAACTTCTTGTATTCAAAATAGATTTGCTTCTAGAGAGTTAATATTATTTCAATCTGCAGTAAAACTCTCAAACAAATTTTAGAGTATATAATTCTTAAATATAAATTTCCTAACAGTTATCATCAAAACAAAGAGTTATTATTAAGAACCAATATGTGTTCTAACATTGGCGTCATACCCGGGTGGTGGTGAGCCATTTAGAGGGGCCATCGTCCTTTTCTGGACCAACTGCAGTTGCAATAAGTGTTGTAGTAGCTGAGAGTAAGGCATTGGCGGTGCGTCAAAGTGCCTATCTACCATCCTTCTTCGGTCTTGATATGGTCTTGGCGCGTAATTCTGTTGTTGTGGCTGTTGTCGTTGCTGTTGACGTGGTTGTTGCTGAGGCTGTACTGTCGGGATGGCAATACTAGCTACTTGTGGTTGTTGTTGATAATACGGTCGTGGGCGATACTGATTCTGATTCTGGTTCCAATTTTGATTCTTAAAACCTGATATTGCATTTGTCTCATTTTCCTTTCTTTTAATACCGAAGTTCTTTCTTCCACCTCCAGATGAGGTCCCTTCTCCAGCTTGTATTTTACCCAATTTAATCCCATTTTCTACTCTCTCGCCTGTGATGATCAGATCTGAGAAACTTCCAGACATGTTGCTTATCAATTTCTCATAATACACGCCAGGTAGTGTAGCTACAAACAAGTCGATGAGTTCTCTCTCCACCATTGGAGGTTGAACCCTCGCAGCCAACTCGCGCCACCTCTAGGCGTACTCCTTGAATCCTTCATTGTTCCTTTGCGATAGGTTCTGTAACTGTACACGATTCAGTGCTAGGTCACTATTATACTGGCAGTGTTTGACAAAAGCTTATGCCAAATCCTTCCAACTTCTGATATGGACCGGCTCCAGTCCCATATACCATTCTAAAGATGGACCTAACAAGGTATCTTGAAAGAAGTGCATCAGCAACTTCTCATCATCGGAGTATGCAGACATTCTTCGGAAATAGGAGCGAAGATGCACCCTTGGACATGTTGTTCCTTTGTATTTATCGAAATCTGGCACTTTGAACTTTGGAGGAATCCTAAGTCCCGGAATCAATCCCAGATTGGACATGTCAAGACCCATAGCATTCTGGCCTTCAAGAATGCTCCTCATCTTTTCTTCGATTGCATCGAACCTTCTATTAGCGTCAGATCGTAATCCTGCCCCAAGGTCTCCCATGGAGAAGACGTCATCTTGCTCATCTTGGTTCCACTGAGGACCATTGTTAACAGGCACGGCGCCCGCCGCAACTGGGATGGGAATTCCATCTTGGTTTTCTCCACCTGGAATATTGACTACAGTAGGACCACCATTGGCCTGCGAAGTGCTACCATTAACCAGAGGAGGAACAACAGTAGTTCCTCCATGCAAAACACCACTGCCATCCTCGAGCTATCAATGGTTGAACCAGAGTTCTCAATTGTTCCTGCCCATTGGCTACCCCTTGCATTGTTTCCATGAATTGCGTCATCTTTTCCCTAAACTCCTGCAACTCTTGTTGTACTTGATCCATGACTCTTTGTTGGTTCCCTCTTGTGTTGTATGAACGTTGAGAAGTCAGCTTGCTCTTTCTCTTTCTTTTCTTCTGAAATGGCAAGCGGTATGAGGTCGGGTTTCAGGGAATGCAAACATGATGCGTGGGTATATGCAATGCTCGAATGATGTTCAAGAGACTTTCAAGATTTATGATTATCAATGGTGTTATGGAACTATAAATGAATAGTAAAGAATGCACAATTTAAGCCAAAAAGCAAACTTTCATTAATTTTGAGGGAAGATTCGATATAACTGATTGTTCAATAAGCTGCAAAATAAAAACTCATGTTACAAGAAGATACTAAATGAACTAAAACTCTTTCTTTCGGAGACGTTCTTCAAGATTTTTTGTCTCGGACATGAATCTTCTAACCATTTGGTCGCAGAGCCGAATAAAGTGATGGATGGAAGGAGGAATATCATTTCCTTCCAAGTCTTGAATTTCGCTTTCCAACCTCCACGGGATATCACGGATCATAAGGTTGCAGTGCTCCACTAGATTGTTATACCTAGCGCGACACATGTCTAGGGTCGGCTGGTAATAACGAAGAGAATCCTCATACGTATCCAAAAGTTCGTTGAGCTGAGCTTCCTTCTTCAACCATAGTGAAC
Source organism: Lathyrus sativus (assembly GCA_963859935.3). Classification (NCBI taxonomy): domain Eukaryota; kingdom Viridiplantae; phylum Streptophyta; class Magnoliopsida; order Fabales; family Fabaceae; genus Lathyrus; species Lathyrus sativus. Next base: position 567,291,998 of record OZ012735.1, on the reverse strand, counting down.
TATTCCTCTGCAGGGCCTCGAAACGGTCTTTCCACAAGGTGGTTGTTTCCTGAGCGATCTTCAATTCTGAGCATTTGTTGTGCCATACATCAGAGGTGACATATGAAGCTCTCAATGCTTCTTCTTTGAGTTGTCGCTCGTTTTCGGCTAGAATTAAGGCACCCCTCAACTCCTTTTCAAGGACGTCAATATCGGCCTCAAGTTCCTCCCTTGCCTTCTTCTTTTCAGCAGAGGCTAACTTGAAGAATCTCCACGCTTTATCACAAGAGGCCTTGGTTTCCTTTAGGCGTTGCCGAAGGGCTTTTACCGATGCATCAGCTCCTTCAAAACCTTCTTGATACCTGACCCTCAGATCTGCTTCTAGCTTCAGCTTCTTGCTACTCTCAGCCACTTTGTCTTGTTCGAACTCCACTTTCCTCTTATATTGGCCATTCTCCACTCCTGCTTGGTGAACCTCAGCCTGAAGGTCTTGATTTTCCTTTGTCAACCTTTCTATCACTAGCTTTAGTTTCTCATACTCCTCCATGGATACATGAGTGGGAGCAGGAGGTTCTTCTTGCATGGATGGTTCGGAGGGAAATGGAAGCAACCTTTCGGCCACTCTAGCTTGCAACCATCGGTTGTAGGGCTCCTTAGCCACACAGTTCTTCGCCTTTAATTCTTTCCTCCCCTTCGTATGAACCTTGGCCCACGCTTTAACAATATTCCTGACAAACGTAGGATCTTCTGTTGTGGCTAGCAAAAAGAAACTCTGAACCTTCTCTGCTTCGGGCTCATCTTCCATAGCATAGCCCAACTGACGCAACACCATGACGGGGTTGTAGTTGATGCAGCCAGCCCTACTGATTAGAGGTACATTGCCGAAATTCCCACAACTAAAGATGATCTCCACGTCGTAATACTCATGAGAGTACCAAGCAATATCACTGGCCTCTAGAGACATAATGCGTTGAGACCATTTCAGTTTCTTCTTGTTTTCCACAAACGGCCCTTTCTTCGGCAGGTGGGAAGCATACCATTTGAACAGTAGATGAGAACAACATTGGACCATTCCTGTCTTCTTTTCACTTCTCCAATGAATGGAGTGGTAAACATCAGCGAGGAGGGTAGGGATAGGATTCTTTTGTATGAAGAGAATGATAACAGTGATGTCTATGAAATTGTCCACATTTTGAAAGAGGACAATCCCATAGATCATTAGAGCAACGATAATACCAAAACTTTCCCAATCCCCATTGGTCTTGTACTGATCAGCTTTATCTAGCAAAAACTTCAAAGGAAAGCCTTGAGTACCTCCCTTATTGGTTAAACCATCTTTAACCTCTTCCTCGGTCATACGGAGAGCGAGAGCAATGACAGAAGACTTTGGCTCTTCTTCTAGGCCGGTATAAATAGGTTGATCCTTAATCTTGATATTTAAAAGGTGGGAATATTCTTCAAGAGTAGGAGCCAACTGATAATCTTGAAAGGTGAAGTATCTGAAAGGCGCATCATAAAATTGAACCATAGCGAACAAAGCCCGTGTATCGACCCCAGAATGGAGAAGGTCAAGCAATTTCCCATATTTCCCTTGAAATTTGATTTTGATAGCTTTTGGCACATCAATCAAAAGATCTTGGATTGGTCCCAACTTCGGTTCTCTGAAGTTTAAGGAATTTGTACTTCTTTTCCTTTGATCATTCATCTTGTTCTTCAATACCTATGATAATCACAATCTCTTAAGTCCCTTGATATGCAACAATGTTATGAAATGCAATGCTTTATGGATGCATATGAGAATGGAAACACATGGATCAAAGTCACAGATCCTGCAGGGTATTGTAACAAAATATCTCTCACCACGGGTGGGCAATCTATTGGTTTATAGGAGGGCATCCCAAAAGGCTTTTAAACAAAGTCCCATGCACTAACCCTCAAAAGTTTTCCATCATAACGACTACTCGTAAGACGGTAATCCCTTCAAAAGGATGAACACAGAGTTATGTTTTAGTAACCTTTTGAAATAAGGTTCTACAAGAGGTCCTCAGAATCACGGAATCCCACGTCGGAAATAAAACACCGTTACGACTACACGTAGGACATAATCTTTCCAACGGGGTCTCATCTGAGCGGTGGAATTCGATCCAACTCAACGAGTCCTACGTCTCGCAAATCAGAAAGAAACCACCTCCTAATCTTAGTGTATACTCGAAAGCTCGGGTAGAAAGCTTTATCCTCACAAACCATCCCAATAAACCCAACTGGTTAGAAAGAACCACAATAATAAAATAAAACATAAAAGCAAATAAAGCACAAATGCAACAAACAAACTAGGTTTGGCTTGCTAGGAGTCCCCAGCAGAGTCGCCAGCTGTCGCTACTCGAAAAATACGCGCAACGACGGGGAAGGCGAAAAGGAAAAGGACAGAAGAGTCGCCACCGAACTTTATTTATCCCATGAGGGGAAAGGGAAATATCGAGAAAACCTTAAGAAAAGAACGTATAAGATGGTCTCGCAACCAAGAACGGGTTCGGAAGCCGGTTATGCGAGGGGAAGGTATAAGCACCCCTCGCATCCATCGTACTCGATGGGAACCATTTGTTTGTTGCGTGTGAATTTATTTTCTTAAATTTTACTATGAAGAGTGTTCCAAAAGATACAGAAAAGGGTTTAGAAACGGGGAAAGAAAGGTAACGCGAGGAAGAAGGGAAAGAACGGACTCGGTAGGACTTCGCGGTCCTAGGCCTACGTATTCTCAACGGATGTGAGAAAATCAGAGTCGACGTAGTTCGGGAAACTACGAGTATGGGGGAATGTGCTCGGCAAGGATTGTGGCCCTTGTGCCTACGTATCTTTACTTGAACGAAGTAAAGAATCAGAGCTGCCGTAGTTCGGCCTACGATTTATTGATGTTTTTATGGATGATGCTATCGTATGCATTCTAGCAGTTAGGTGTATTGCTGCTCGCTCGTTGGAGACTTAGGCATTACCTGTTTGCGGTAGAACGGACGTATCATATCCTTTTCGAAAGATAAGTTTTCGCCATGCGAGGCAAAATGTCACATTTGATTTGTTGAATTGTTTTTTTTAAGGGGGCGAGATAGGTCCTCGGATAGTAACCCCTACGGGTAGTACCCAATTTTTTATCTCAAAGTTTTTGTTATGAAAGGGTGTGGCGAACATAGCGTCTTCGTATTGAAAGACGAGTATCAAAACCACACACACTACAGTGAGCATCTCGACACTCGGAGAGGAAAAAGTCTACACTTAATCCTCTCTCCTTAGTTCAATACAAAGAGAACTTCATTCTCTTATTAAAGTGTTTTTGGTTTTGAATGGTAAGTGCTTTTGCGACAGAGAACCCTACGGTAAACGTCAGCACTCGGGATAGGAGAAGGCCTACGCCTAACCACTCCACGACCATTCAAATTTTTGTTACGAAAAGAGTTTGAAAATGCACTCGGTACGGGACCGATGTTTTAGGTGAGAAAGGTGTGGATGAAAACATCTTCGTATTGAAAGACGAGTGTCAAAACCACCCACACTATAGTGAGCATCTCGACACTCGGAGAGGAAGAAGTCTACACTTAATCCTCTCTCTTTAGTTCAATACAAAGTGAACTTTATCCTTTTGTTAAATATGGTGAGTTGCCTTAGCAATCGTTTGAGAAAATCCGCTTGACGTTGGGTCAAGGGTTTTAGTTGCTTAAAAAGATTTGAGGTGAAGCGAGCAAGGTCGATGGCGACGCACAAGGCAATCGGCTTACAAGGTCAAAAATGGCTCGATGAAAATCGAGAGTTCGTTTTCTTGAAAATTTTTTTTTGAGGTAAAAAAGTCGAGAAAATGTGAAAAACAGGGGTCTGACACGGGCGGCCGTGTTGTGTGACACGGCCCATGTCACAGTTCCAGGAAACTTAGGGTTTTTGAGGCAAACAGAAGTGTGACACGGGTGGCCGTGTTGTGTGACACGGCCCGTGTCACAAGGTCTGGGAGAAAAATGATTTTTTAGGGCAAGCAGAAGTGTGACACGGGTGGCCGTGTTGTGTGACACGGCCCGTGTTGGGCTACCAGATGAAAAATCCAAACTTTAGTCTTGTTTTTTGCTTCTTTTTGTGGTTCTTTCAAAAGGTTTCTTGGTCCCTTTGGAATCTTACATGTTATACTCAACACAACAACACTCAAACCAAGAGAACAAATGATAAATGCATAATATAAAAGAAGAGAAGAGTTTGAAGAAATGGATACCCAAGAGTTGTTTCCCTCCTTGCAAAGTCTCCACTGATTTTGGCTAGGTGTTCACTTCTCTTCACTCTATGCTTTGATGGCTCTCCTTCTCAATGGCTCCCTTGTATTTCTCTTTCACTCTCTAAATCTTTTGCTGGTTTTTTGCTCTCTCTATTTTTCTGGTTTTTTCTCTTACTCTTTGCTCTCAATATCTCTATCTCCAAAATGTGTGAATGATAGTGAATCCTCTTTTGTGCAGCCTCCAAGCCTCCTTATCTCACTTTTTCTGCTGCATTTTCTGCTGTACCAAAACCACAACTCTTGCACACTTCTCCATTTTCAGAATCTCCATTCTTGGCAATATCTTTTACCACCTTTTGGTGCAGCCCCACTTTCCTTCCATTTCTAGTATGTTTTTGCTGTATTTTCTTCTGCAGCACTCTACCTCTCTATTCACCCTTGTACCCATTGGTTGGTTGATTTGTTTGGACATACTCATGTAGTCAATACACTACCTTTTGGACATCATTTTCAAATTCTGATTTTTGATGTGTAGATGTATCAACATAAGCTTATAGCCTTGGTTTTGTGACATAAATGATTTTGTAATATGATACACATTGCCACTTCTTGCATGGGGTTGTTTTGGACCATATTCAAATTGCCCATGAATGTATGCATAGCCTTGATCTTGAGATATTCCAACATTGAACTAGCTCTTAAATATTTTCCTTGCATGTTTGTAAGCATAAAGAGGGTCATGTGGACTTGATGGAGCATGGGGGATACCATGGCATGAAGTTATTTTTAGAAACTTGAATTAAGACTAGAAATAGCTTAATTTCCTAAGCATTACCAAGAGTTTGGATTTTGTAACAAATGTGACATTCTTGCAAATGTCATGAAATTTCTCTTTGTAATATTCTTGAATCTAGTCTTGAATTCATGAACCTTGAATTTGGAATAATGGGCCTCCCTTATGTTATTGAATTTGAAAGAAATGAAGAAATGAGTCAAGCCTTGAAAGAGGGCAAATTTTGGGGTGCAACAATAGTACACTTGCTATTTTGTCGATCAAGTACAAAGGTAGATCTTCCTTACATTCTCTTTATGCATATGTGGAACCATATCAATGCTTCAAGAGAATCTGTAAAGGATAAGGGTCAGAAGATCAGGACATGGATTCCCTTTGGAAGATTGATTTCAGACATTCTGACAGAGAATGGTCTAGTAATTGCTCTGTATGAAGCTGGAGTTAAGGATGAACTTGAATCCATTGTTGGAAAACCTCTGAACGCAAAGAGTCTTCAGAGACTAAAAATTGTAGAGGAACTCACAGCTGCACCCAAGAAGTTGAATATTTCTGAAATCAGTCAGAAGAGAATTCCTGTTGTCAATTTTCCACTTTTTGGTGCTGAAGAACCAAGGGATATCATTGTTAGGTACATTGATGCTTGCAAAGCAGATGGAACACCCATTCCTGCAGATATTCTGAAAAGAGAAAGAGAACCAATGCCAGATGTATACAATGAGAACATGAGGAAAAGAAGTCAATCAGAAGCAGAAGAAGCTGCTGCTCAGAAGAAGCCAAAAGTTGCTGACAAGCCACAGAAGTAGATCAAGAGAAAAGCTTCTGGAGAAGTTCCATATGTTCCCACCAAGCGTATCAAGACTAAAGGTACTAAAACATTTGTATCTTCTTTCTCTAAAATTTTTATAAATGAATCAACATTTAGTTCTATTCCAAAACCCCCTCCCACTCAAAAACAGTCTATTCCTGCTCCCTCTCAAAAATCTGTACCATCAAAAGTTCCTTCCCCTCAAAAATCATCTGATCCTATTTCCACTACTCCACTAAAAACTTTTGTTACTCCACCATCTGAACCAACAACAACAACACCAGCAAACCAAACTCCAACACCTATAACAAAACCAACAGAACAACCTACACCACAACAACAACCAGATACATCTGAACCCATACAATCTGATCCAGTTGCATCTGATCCTGTTGCACCTGAACAAGTTGTTTCTGAACCACCTATCTTTCAACCACTTGTATCTGAACCTCCATCAAAACCTTTTGAGAATCAACCAGAACCAACCAATCCTCCTGAAAGAAATATACCTGAGACAGAGGTTCTAAACGTTACGCATCTCAAGACTGTATTTGAAGTGTCTTCTACGTCTTGTACCCCAACTACCTCCTCAAACTCATCTGAATCTGATATCCATCCAGATTTCATTCACCTCCCTCTCTCAGAGTATTTGAAGCTAACCAACCAGAACCACCCATTTCTTCTGAAACTACCAATTCTGAACCCATTCCTGAAGCAAAAACATCTGAATTTGTTTCATTTGTTTCTGCTAAACCTTTTCCACATGATCCTCTTCCATCTGGACTTGATATTGACAACTTTTTTGATCAACCACCTCAATAAGCTTTTATTCCTTTTCTTATTAAGGTAAAACAATCTGCATTTATTCCCTACTTTGACAACCCAAAAGTTGTCATACCTTCCATTCGCAGAATCAAACCTTTCTTTCGTATCATGCCAGCCCAAAAGAAACCAGCATATCCTAGCCCTCTAATTATTATTCCTGAATTTACCATTCCACCACCATCTCAACCTAAGCCTTTCACTTTGGAAACCCTTCTAAAACCAAAATCTAGGCTGAATGTTGATAATTTATTTACAAGTTTTCTGAAAGAAATAAAGATGAATTTAGGCTCTGTTCAGAAGAGATGTCTATCAACCATGGATGCAAATGAATCTGATGCTATCTGGAATAGCTTCATCAACAGATTCAATACTGTTGCCTCAAATCTGAAGAATGTATGTTCTAATGATGCAAAGCCCAGATTTGCTGAGACTGCTAGAAGCTTGATTTGGACTGTTAAAAGATCTGAACCATTGCTTCTTGAAGATGTTCCTTCATCCTCTGAAGTATGTGATACAAAAGTGAATGTTGAATCTGCAACTGAAGAAAACCCTCTGGCTATGACTCTTGTGGAACATCCCTCTGGATCTGTTGCTCCTGACTCTACATCTCCTATGGAAATTGACTATGTTCCTGCTTCAGACTCTGCCCCACCTTCTTCATATGAGGTCAAGAAAGAGTATCCAGATCTTGAAGATAAGATTGCAGTTCTGGAAGCTGGTCAATCTGAGATTAAGTCATGGATGGCCAAGCAAGATCAGAAGTCTGAAGATATGGCTCAATGGATGTCCAAACAAGATCAGAAGAATGAAAACATGGCTAAGTGGATGTCAAAGTAAGAACAGTCATCATCTGGGATCACTAACCTGTTGAAGATGATTCTGTCCAAACAAACTTAGTTTATTTTTTTATGCATTTGATGTTTGTGCACATGTACTTGAATTTTATCTGATATGTGTATCTTTTGCTCTGAATGAATGAATGACTCAATGTTTTCTCTACATGATTTATCTTTTCTATATTTCCTTTTATTTGTCTTTTAAAAGTTTTTTTTCTTTTTGATTATGACAAAAAAGGGGGAGAAAATGGATCTGACTGTTCAAATAAAGTCTACCTAAATGAAACTTCAGACATATCAATGTTAACTAACTTAAACTCTTAGTGTTTCAGAACATTTGATAAATCTGACATAGTTAAAAGAAACTCTAAGTCTCCCAGATAATATCTTACCTATCAGACTCTGACTCTGAAACATGCAAGATCTAATGATTGGAACATTCAGGCTCTGATTCTGAAAAGAATACTCATGCAAAAAGGGAAGTTTCTATTCCTTCTTAGTATTCAATTCAGGGGGAGATTCATCATCTTAGGGGGATTTATAATTACTTTACTTTCTATTAAACAAAATTTCTGATGTTTTTGTCATCATCAAAAAGGGGGAGATTGTTAGAACACAGAATGGTTCTTAATAATATCTCTACGTTTTGATGATAACTCTTATGAAATTTTGTATTAAAGAATTATATACTCTAAAATTTGTTTGAGAATGTTTGCTATAGATGTTAAAGTGAATATTACTCCAGAAGCAAATTAGATCTGAACATAAGAAATATGCAAGGATCTGAAGCGTCAGAAGCATCTCTTAGAAGATTTTGAGCGCTGCCTCCAGAAGAATCTGAAGCAGGAGCTACAGAAGAATCTGAAGCAGAAGCTACAGAAGAATCTGAAGCAGAAGCCAGAAGCATCTGAAGCAATGGGGAATTCTGTATGAAGAGTTTCAAGCACAATTACTTCAGAAGACTCTGATAGTACTAACACTGCTAGTACTGAGGATCTGATCCAAAACTCAACTCTGAACATTTACACGCTGAAAGCACACTTGCTGTAAAGACTCTGATTCAGCAAACTCTGATGAACATCAGAAGGCTCTGACCAATCTAGACTCTGATGATTCTTGCTGAAAATTGTTGAAGAAGAATTCAAAGTTATGTCCGTTGGAATAACCAAACGACTCTTTCCTTATTTATGCTAGACACAAGAACACAGACAAAAAGGATTTCTCTGTGCATTCTTCTTCTAGGAAAGGTCATATGATGTGAAGACAAAAAGGCTCAGACCTTTTTGGTACACTATTCTCAACGTGAAAGACTTCATGGACCTCTGTGCCTATAAAAGCAAGACTCCATTCATCTTCTTCAGTTGACGAAATACTTGAAAGAATTCATTACAAGCTCTCATACAACTTATACATTCTTGCTGAATTTATTTCATTGTTCTTCATCTTAAGTGAAAAATCACAATTGTGATAAACCTTTATTAGAAGCATTTTTAACACTTGTATTATTATTATATTTGATTGTAAGAGAACCTTAAGAAGATCCAGTTAGGATAAGTAGTTCTTGAGAAGACTTTGAATAGTTGTTCTTAGTGCTTACTATTGTAAGCAGTTGATTAAATAGTAGATTAAGTCCTTGTTTGAGAAAGGCAAATCACTCTTGTTAGGGTGGAATGGAGTAGTTGAATTCAACGAACCAGGATAAAAATCCTTGAGTTTTTATTTCTAAGTTTTATCTCCATACTTATTCAACCCCCCTTCTAAGTATTTTCTCACCTTCACATCTCATCTTGACTCCAACATGAAACTTGTAGATCATGTTCTTAGCTTTTTTTTTATTACTATAAGTCCTTGATTTGATTTGTAGAACTCAAGTTATGATGCTAGCAAGTTACAGGTCCTCAAATGAATGTGATTTTGGTCAACAAAAGTCAACCAACTTCCAAGCCACTTTTGACCTAGAAGGATGTTTCTCCTCAACTTTTTGATGAACATTAAAGTTGTTCCTCATGATCTTAGCTTTCCAAATAGTACTAGAAGTCCTTCATCTTATTTTTAGAACTCAAGTTATGAGGCTTGCAAGGAAGGGGTATTTTGGGAAAGCAGGATTACAGGTCATTTTCATTATGGGTCCATTTCACCACTTTGCACACTTCAAATGGAAATATTTCCAACTTCAAACTTGCTCCAAATGAGGTCATTTGCTCAACCAAACATCAAGGCATAAAAGTTTTGGCTTGGATTGAAGAATCCCTAATGAAATTTCCATGAAAAAGGCTTTAAAAGGGGAAAATCAAATTAAAATCATTTGGAATTATTTTGTACCAACCTTCTGCATTTTTTGAGTGCCAAACACATTTCAAACACAATGCCATCTTTGGATTTGAGATTTGAGTGCATTTTGGTGGCTACTTTCAAGCTTTCTTCAAGATTAAGTAACACATCCAACACATGCCATAAGATCAAATCAAGGAACCATTCTCAGCCCTTTGATCAACCTACCTCAAATGCAAGCTAGCTGAGCCATTTTTACAGTTGATCAAGGTGATTTTCGTGCACTATTGAAATGGCCATAAGGTGAAAAAGTGAAAATCCAATTGGGCCTAAAGAGCATAGAATTGTGATTTCTTTCAATCAGAATCCATCATATTTAATCTCAGGATTGTTTACAAGTCTTCAGAACTGGTTTTGGTGAGATTTTGAGCAAGAACACATTGAGAGAAAGTGAAGAAAAAGTCAAAATCGTTTTTCAACTTTCGCTGAGTTTCAATCCAAATAAAACATTTCAAAACATTCCTTGAGACTCATAGAACATTTATGGGCGTTTTGTTTCAAGCTTTGCTAAAGAAACAAGCTCTGTGGAAGCTTGATTTTAGTTTTCTTTTCTTTCAAAATATCTCACTGTTTATGCATTGTAATCACACCATTTTCATGTATTTATAATCCTTGCATATCATAGGTGGATTCTGGATTGATTTCATGGCTGTTTGTGAACTTTTTTCATTTGAGCTCATTTTTATTTCTTTTCGTTTTGCTTTATTTAAGCCTGATCAATGAAAATGGGGGTTGGATTCATGATCCACGTAAACTGGAGATCAATTTTGGCTATTTATTTGTTCATTTTGGTTAAGTTTTGAGGAATCTGGGTTTGACTCATCACATTTTGAACCTCGCCTGAGCCACATGTTTCATTTCTGTCTCTTGGATGCGCTTACTTTTCATTTTAATGGTTCTGATTAAGACCCACGGTGCACTTGCTTTGACCAAACACACTAGATCCAGATTGGATTTCATTAAATGTCATGGCGTGCTGTGAGCCCCTTGATTTGATTACTTTGTGATCACACGGTTTGAAGCTTGGTGTACCATGGACCTTGTTTGACTCATCACATTGGATCCCCACGTTTTTATTTCTTTTTCATTTCTAATGGATTGGGCTTGCTATCTGCGCCCCCTGGCTGGCCCATTGATTTCCAACGCTGCTGAGTTGCTATTTGCACCCAGCTTTTATTTATTTTTATTTTATTTTCTTTTTGTTTTTATTTTTATTTTTATTTTTTTTTATTTTTTATTTTATTTCCACAAAAATATGTTTTAGACTCGAGATGTCTTTTATTTTATGAAATTTTTATTTTATTTTTTCTAATTATTTTTCAATTAAAAATGGAATTTAACATTGGAAGTGTTTTATTTGACCTAAATCTTGACATGTTTTGTTATTGATTTTATTTCTCTCATTTCCTTTTGATCCAATTAATAAAATTCAATCCTCATATCAATGATGAGTTGATGAATTTTTGAGGACCATTTTGCCCCTGTTGGTTGGATTTTGAGTTGACTTTTGATGCACTTCATTTGACCCTAAACAATCCTCCTTCACAATGGAGCACCCTTGTGAATCAATTTCTATGGTGATGTTGTGAAGTGATTTTGATTGTAATCTTTTGGCCTCTGGTTGCCAACATGTTTATGAGCTTCTTGCATTTTATTTGGTTATTTTTGAATCATTTTCCTATTTTTAGAGTAACTTGCAAGTCAAGTTACCCAAAGGTAGGTTCATACATACATCTTGACCTAGTTTGACTTGGATATGACATTTTTGGATCCTTTGAGCTCTCAATGCCTATTGATTCATGTTGTTAACATGTTAAGGATAATGTTTGCTCATTTTTCGGTCATTATATTGTATTTTGCTTGTTCATTTGATTGCTTGCTTTTGAGTTTCCAATTAGGGTTTCTATGTGAAACCTGCTTGCTTTCCTTTGGGAATTTGCTTGCATTTCCTTGTGGTTTACTTGCTTTTTCTTTTGAGAACTTCTATTTCATTTCCCTTGCTGTCCAATGACTTTGGAATCTTAATTAAGGTAGCTTGGACCCTCCTTTGGAGGTACTTGAAGCAAGCCTAAGAATAATGAATCCATGAGGACTTCTTTGTGCTTCCTTATGCACCTTTCTTGTGATGCTTATGGTTGAGTGCATATTATGAGTTCCTTGTTGTCCTCATATAGCCTTCCATCCTCACTTTGTTTTAGGTCTTCTTTGCCTTTCATTTGTGTTTATGTTTTGGCATTATGGTTGATGTTGTTTGGTTTAGGCCATTTCATTCCATTTTTGATGCTCTTGTGTGTTTCTTTTGATGCATTTCTTGTTCCTTTCATCTCTTGTATTTGTCATATTGTTGCATGAGGTTGAGATGAGCTTGTGGAGGCTACTTACCCACACGAATTTCCTCCCTCATTTGCATTCTATGTTTACATCCTTGCATGTTTATTCTGTTGTTTCTTGTTTCTTTTGTCTCCTTTCCCTTAGGACCTCTAATCTCTCTTGTTCAAGGGAGGTTATGTTATACATTAAGATCTTAACCATGTATGATAACATTAGGTAGTATTCCTTTATCTCAATCTTAAGATCACCATTGCATGACAACTTTAGGTTTGGATTTAGTCCCCCTTTTAGTGTCTTTTCTCTTCTCATCTCAAAACAATCATAAAACACTTAATAAAGGTTAACGATTATTATGCGTTACGAGCCTTAAGCACTTAGGAAAGGGTTGTTGAGGAGTTTCTCTTCAATGGCTTGAATGTTTAGTATAGCACCCTTTGGATGATATGCGACACATTCACTCCTAAGTCATAGTCTCTAGTACGATATGAATTACAAACAATTCAAAAACACTTCTTCTCTAAAAAACAAAAAAACAAGTCATTCAAACTTCTTTTTGTCCTTTGGGGCCTTTAATCTTGGAAAATCATTTTCATAAGGAGAGTTTTGTTAACTCGTGGTTCTATCGCAAACGGTAACGCCTAAGTCTCCAATGGTCGAGCTGCATACACTAAGCTGCTAGAACTAATTGTTAACCCTACTCGGGTAAAACAGTTGAACAAACTTGTATTCCCTTTTGGCCCGAACTACGTTTGCTCTGATCTTTCATACCAGATGAAAGTACGTAGGCACAAGATGCGATGTCTTGGAGAGCAACCTTCCCCACCTTTCACCCGTAGTTAGTCGAACTACGTTGACTCTGACTTCTCATTTCAGATGAGATACGTAGGCACAAAGCGTCGTTGCTTTGCCGAGTCACTTCTTTCTCTTTTGTCCACAAACCTGTAGTTAGATAGTTTCAAACACCCTTTTAGATAGACAACAAGCGTGGATCCTGTCGAGTACGACGGACGTGAGGGGTGTTAATCTTTCCCCTTGCGTAACCGACTCCCGAACCCAAGATTTGGTTGCGATGACCGATCTTATCCTCTTTTTCGTTAGGTTTTCTCTGAGTGTTTCCTTTCCCTCTCTTAGGATAAATAACGCACGGTAGAGACTCTTCTGTCATTGCCGGCCTCGATTTTCACAGTAGCGACACTATGAAGTATTTATCTTTCCAAGATTTTGTTCCCCTTTCAGCTTTAGCCAATGCAGCTCTCAATTCCTCAACAAAAGTAGGATATTTTGGAGTTATAGGGATTAACTCAGAGCGGGTGTAGAACATCTTCAAAGCTCTCTCCTTAACCCATAGTAGGTAAGATTCTAAGATAGAACAATCAGGGTATCCTAACACGGTCATCCCCTTTATGCGAATATGACACCATACATATATAAGCTGAGCTTTGAGAACTCGATTCTTTCCTTCTTCAAAGAACAAACTCTTCAAAAATACTGGGTCAGGCTCATCCCTCATCGGGTATTCAAGCTAGCGACAAACTAAAATAGGATTGTAGCTGATACATCCCTTGGTACCAAGAAGAGGCACATTAGGGAAATCTCCGCAGCTAATGATCATGACAACTCCTCCATACACAGGATCGTACCACTTGATGTCCGAGTGCTTGAGTGACAAAATCCTTTCTGTCCATGAGAGTCCGCTCTGCATATCCCAAAGCAATGGTAACCTTGGCAAGTGTGAAATAAACCACTTGTGCAACATAGTGGTGCAACATACAATCTGGCCTTCTCCATGATGGTTCTTCAAATGAATGGAAAAATACACGTCAGCCAATAAGGTGGGAACATGATTCTTGATCAAGAAAAGGTTGATTGCACTCTCATCAAAAAAATCATCAGCAGTTGGAAACAAAAAGAGCCATAGATTAACAACGCCGAGATGGCCTCGAATGCTTCAGAATTCTTCGACTCAGCATAGTGCTTAGCTTTTTCAAATAAGAACACAAATGGTAATCCAGAGAAACCTCCTTTGACAGTCATGTGAGACTATACTTCAATCAGCTCCAAATGTGTAGCCTCTGCAATTACCCCTTCACTAGAAGTCCCTCCTCTTCCAGAAAATGGTTTAGAAATGATACCTAATCCCATTAGCACAGAGTATTCTTCCAAAGTTGGCAGTAATTGGTAATCTGGAAACGTGAAATAGTGATAGATTGGATCGTAGAACTGCACAAGCACCAACATCATCTCTTCATCCACCTAAAGTCTTAGCAATGACAACACACTTCTATACTTGTCTCTGAATGCCAATGGATCTTCTACTAAACCTCATAGCTTCCTCAGATATTCCAATCTTAGACTTTAGAATGTATATTTTAAAGTTAATCTCTTTCCAGGATTCATTCTATAATGTCTGCAAAATAAATTTAAATTCCTTAAATGGTTAGCAAAATATGAATGCAATGCGAATGTAGTTGGTTTTAAGGAACTAAAGCAAAGAGAAACACTTTTAAACGACACTTCAGGTTCATTAATAATGGGAAAGGTTACAACTTTGAAGTTCAAACAAGAAACTCAAAATACAAAAGAAAGCCAATAAGCTTAAAAGGTAGCAAAAAATCCTATCTAAAAGGGTCATATCCCATGCATCCTCTTCTGCTTCTTCAACTCGGTGTTCTTAAACATAAGCTTGTCAACAATCCCTTTCCAAGCACCAGATGTAGAAGGAACATTTGAATACTCATGAATATTGGGAATTGGCTGTGTGCTAGAGAAAAATAAATTCTCCTGCACAACACGCCTCTTTATAACACGCCTCTCGAGCAACTCAATCAAGTCATCCTTCTCCTTCAACTGTTTCTTCATCTCCACTTGCTCAACACAAACAACATGGTACTTTCCTTCCCACATGTCTCATTCTAGCTTTATCCTTGCCAATGTTTCTTGGTATTATTCCATATGTTCAATATGATTGGTTTATGACGACGCAACAACAAGTTGTGAAGGCTCCTCAAGGAGATATGGCATTTTTAGGTCACGAGCTCGAGATCGAATCCACTGGATAAAAGGATCCAAGGCAATGCAATTCCTCTTTCCTAAGTCATTCTTGGTCCTCTTATGAATTGTCTTCCAAGCACGTAAAACTTTATCCTTAGTTTCTGCCTTAGCCTCCTTATTAAGATAAAATAAACCAGACAATAGGATACTGATAGGCTTTTCCTTCATCGGGAACCCAAATTGACGCCTTTCCAGAATAAGGTTGTAGTTAATTCCCCCTCGGATACCAAGAAGAGGTACGTTAGGAAAAGAACCACAACTATCAATGATAACTCCTTTGTCGTAAGCTGGATCATACCAATGCACATCAGTGTGAGTGAGAGATATGAGTCTTTGATACCATCGAAGCTTATTTGTATTTTCTTTTAAAAGCTCAGTCCAAGGTAAGTTCGAAATAAACCACTTATAAAGCAGAGGAGCGCAACACAAAATGGTCCCACATCCTTTAAGGGTCCTATGATGAATAGAGTGATAAGTGTCACCAAGCAATGTAGGCACATGGTTTCTACTTAGAAAAATCTGAATGGCATTGATACGTAGTGCAAGGGTATCTTTGAAGGCATCTAAACTGTTCATTTTAGCCAAAAAGAAAGCCTTCTCTATCAAGAACCTAGAGGGAAAGCCTTTGATCCCTTCCTTGGTAGTAAGGTTATCTTTGACTTCAGACATCTCCAAGCGAATGGCATCTGCAATATCCTTAGGTGATGGAATTTCCTCTAAACCACTAAAAGGCTCCTTGTCCAATACCGGTAGGCCAACCCAATAAGAATACTCCTTCAAAGTTGGGACTAACTAATAATCGGGGAAAGTGAAGCAATGATAGCGGGGGTCATAAAATTGCACAAGAGAATCAAAAACTCCCTTTTTCATTCTGGTCTTGACAATGTTCAACAGTCTTCCATGGCGTTTTCTGAAATCATCAGGAGATGTCACCAAGGCTCCTAACTTTCTCAGTTCTGTCAACTCGAGTTTCTTGAAATTAAACTTCTTAGTGTTTCTCTTCCCAATGTCCATGATACCTAAGATTCTTTGCAAAGGAAACACAAATGAGTTCCTCGAAACCAAATGACAATGTATGCGAGGATGAAATACAATGCACGAATGCACGTATACACAGATTCACATATTCACACATATGTACAGGCAAACAAACAAGGGCCTAGGTCTAAAGATCACGAGCATGGAGTCATAGTCTAATCATCCCAACAGGTATGTACTATGGGTATGTTCCTGCATGACGGGTTCTAACAAGTTCCCAGAGTCATCAATAAATCTTTCAGATATTATCAGCTTACACGACAACTCATGGGCCAATAATATTCTCAAGATAAACTCGTCTAAGTGTAGTATTGCATGACAACCATCATAGATCTACACCTGGATAATCACTACACTACGTCCTAAAAGTAGGGATGACAACGAGGCGGGGGCGGATTTAACTATACCCACACCCACACCCAACTCCATGTAACACACCCGCTCCGCCCTCAAACCCAATTGGGGGTAAAAATTTACCACTCAGACCCACCCCCAGTGGAGAACGGATGCACCCGCACCCGCCCCCACCCGCAAAAAGTTAATTACTTTTTAATTGCAATAAAAAATAATAATTTGATTAAAAAATTGATTATTTTAATAAATTAATTAATTAATTATTTAATTAAAAATTTAATAAGTAAATGAATATTAATATGATTATTTTAATTGCAATAAGGGCATTAATAATTTAATTAAAAATATAATTAATAAAGGAATATTAAAATAAGTAAAAAATGGAAGTTAAAGTAAAATGTATTATTCGGGAGCGAAGCGAGGGCGGGTGCGGGCGGGTCTTAGTGTCTTCCCGCACCCGCACCCGTAGTTAAGAACCGGGTTTTCCCCGCACCCGCACCTACTAAAATCGGGTTTTCCCCGTTAATTTCGGGGCGGATCCGGGCAGGTCCTGGTTTGTTTTCCATCCCTACTTAAAAGGAAAAAAGGGGCGAAGGGTAACTAAAGGTCCTCAACTTCATGGACTCCTAAGTCGGAAAAAGTAATGCCAATATGACTACTCGTATCAGACATCATTAATCCCGAAGGGGCCTCCACTGAGCGTGGTTATCATATGCTAGACATGTTAGGACTACTCCCAATAACTAACTTTTGATTATACCAATATCCTATCATATGTGAACTCTCAAGTCCGGGTTAGGACTTATCTCACCACTCAAAGTAACCACCCTCCATACAGAAGAACCCAAGCACAACATATACATATATATATATATATATATATATATATATATATATATATATATATATATATATATATATATATATATATATATATATATATATATATATATATATATATATATATATATATATATATATATATATATATATATATATATATATATATATATATATATATATATATATATATATATATATATATATATATATATATATATATATATACACAAATATTCACAAATATACAAGCAAGCAAACATATAATAAACACAAAAACAAACAAGTGATCTTAACCCTCTTAGGGGATATCCCTAGTGAAGTCGTCATTTATGTTGCAGTGAGAATCGGATATCAAGCTATTAAACTAACTTGAATCACAAATCATGAAGTTCACCACTGAGCTTTGATTTATCCAAAGGAAAGGGTAAAGATCTAAGAAAACCCTGAGTGCGCTACGTAACAACGAAGCTAGAGATCTAAGGTTCGGGGGTTGGTTATACCTAGGGAAGGTGTTAGTATCCGAAGTATTTGTAGACCTAAGGTATATACGGTAAGTATGCTCGCCAAGATATCACATCTCGTGCCTATGTATCCTAACTAGGATGGAATCAGAGCAACCATAGTTCACCTAACTAGGGATGAAGAACTCTTGATTATGGTCAAGGTTCCATAGGGGAGTAAGTATTCATAACCATGATACTTACACAGAGTAAACCAACTCTCTAAGTCTAAGTTGAAAACCTAACCTAACTAGGGTTGACTTTAACCAAAGTCAAAGGGGAAGGTGAGTGCTCATAACCATGATACTCACATAGAATTTACCAACTCCAAACCTAATTTTAAGTTGCAAAGCTAAATTAGTTCTAACAAGACCAAAAGAGGGAGGTGAGTACTCATGACAATGGTACTCAAACAGGGTTAACAAACCCTAACCCTAAAGTTAGGTTTAAGATAGAAGTGGCTCTAACAATTCCTAAGGGATAACACTAACAAGGTCATGAAGGAAACTCGAATGGGTGTTGCACCCCAAAATTTTCCCTCACTTTTTCTAACTTTGACTGATTTTTGCTTCGCACTCATATGCATTTTCATTAGGTCATAGTTCATAATCATATTTTGCATTGGTTTTTTAAGACTTGGGATCGGGAGTTTTCTCTGAATCAAATCATCGAGTTTCATGCCATTTAGACACCTGTCCACCCATGATTGGGTGATTTTTCGAATCTCTGTTATTTTGCCAAATGAGAGCGTGACACGTGGCCTAAGAATGTTATTTTTGTAAATATTAATTATGTTTTTTTTTCTAACCTTTTTTTTCTTTTCAAATATTAATATTCTGTGCATATTTTATTTTTATTTATTAATAGTACTAATAATTAGAATACATTTTTATAGGAATTTATTTAGAAAATAGTTTAGAATAGAATTAGAATTTTAATTGGGAATTAGAATTAGAAATAATTAGTTTTTATTTAGAAATTAGAATTTAAAATTTTAATTAGGATTAGGATTAGAATTTTAATTAGAAAATAGTTTTTTTAAATAGAACTAGAATTTAGAGTTTAGGATAGAATTAAAAATTAGATTAATTATTTAGTTTAGAATTATTTAATTAGCATAGAATTTTAATTAGAATAAAAATAGATCTTTTAGTTAAAATAGGATTATAATTAAATTAAAAGGAAAAATAGATACAGATTTAGGATTAGTTTAGTTAAGATTTAGGAGTTAATTAGTTTAGGAAATAGAATTAATTAGACTTAATTAGTATTAGTTAATATTAATTAATCGGATTTTTAAAATAAAATAAAAAAAGAAAATAACACGGTTGGAGAGGATATAAGAAGAGGGAACTGTAGATTGTCATCCCCAAGAAAAACCCTAAATGGCCGCCGCCCAACATTGTTCAACTTCCTCTCCAATCCAATACTCTAGCCACATGACCATTTCCTCCCATTCATCATCCACGAAACCATTCATCTTCCTCTTCACTCCACCACAAATATCCTTCAACCTAGCCGCCGCTGTCCTTCACTCTTCTTCACCATTTCTCACAACCAAAAACTCACCATTCTCTTCTTTCTCAAACGCCATATGTCCTTCAAAACCGAAGCCCCAAGTACATCTCTTTTTCTCCTTCGAATCCCTTTCAACCGTCTCCCAACTTCAGCTTCACCCAGCTTACTATTCTTCAACCCCGACCATTAATCTTCTTCAGCTTCTTCAAACCTCACCACCATTGTAAAACGGTGCCGACGATTTTCTCTGTTTCTCATTGATCAACAACTACCCATACTCTTCTCCTTCCTCAAGTCGCGATGATCTTCACTCATCCCCATTGTTCTTCACGAAAACCCAGAAAAGACAGGAATAAGACAGGACTGGGAGTGAAACTGATGGAGAGGAAGACGACGGTCCATTAACCTTGATGTCGGTGTCGCTATCTCTTCCAGGCGTGGATACATCAGATGCGGTGAACCGTCATGCCGCTGTAATGGCTTCTGTGACGACCCTCAGCTATATCTTTGCTCTTAATTTCAGACAAAAACAATTCAATGTTTCCAGCTTCCGTTTCAGCTCCAACGGATCGAAGGATGTCCCTGATGGTTTTGGCGGAGGGGGCGTCGTTGCCTCCAAGAACGAAGAGCAAGTATCACCTTCATGTTTATGCCGACAACTTCTTCAAATCAGATGCAAAAGGAATGAAACAATGCAAGAGAAAGAGTAACAGAGATTTCAAGGTGTGGACAGGCTCAGAAACATTTCCGCGAAACCAATTGGGATTAATAGGGTTGATTCCTAATTTGGGTGATTAGAATTTAATTAGAGTTATTAGTTTATGTTAATTAATCTTAATGTTAACAAAAAATGGGTTTTGAACTGATGGTGGAGCTTGCTGTCGTGTCCTCTCTTCCCATTTTTGTTAGAATTTTTGTTTTTGTGCTGAGTTGTGGGCTTAGAGGCCCATTTTGTTTAAACTTTTTTCTTACTCCTCATCATGTTATATAGCCCTTTTTTTTATAATAAAAAACGTATTTTTCATAAATTAGTTTGTTAAGAATTGTTGATGTATATAAATTGGTTTTCTTTTTAGGGATTTTTATATATTAATTTATTTTTTTTAGAAATTTTATAAATATATTTTTTTAATTTAATTTTTTAAAGAAGTTGTTAATATATTTTATCAATTTTTAGAGTAATATTCTAAATTTGATTTTTAGAGGTTTTTAATATATTTTTCTAAAACTAGATCTTGGTTTTCTTATTTATCTTTGAGGTTTTATTTTCATATTTTTTCGTTTCGGTCGATGAAGAGACCTTCAAGTTGTAGTTTGTCAAATTATTGACGAATAACAACAAGTCCGAGACAAGTTTTCATTTCACTTTTCATTTTCGATTAGTCGACATAATGTTCGCTGTAACACCCCATTTCCCAAAATAAAATAAAGCACTTAAAATAAACAAATATCAGAGTTTCTCCCACAAACGGGATGTCACAATTTCCAATAAAATTCCACAAATAATATCAAAATTGGTTTCCAATAAAATTTCAGCGGAAAAGAAGTCTGTCATAACACATACTACATATATACATTATCCATGTCATCAACATCTTTATATATAACAATCGGCCATCTGCCCAAAATAGACATAATGTCATCACATGTTTCACAAAAGTCAGATACGCCACAGGGGCACACATATCAACAATAAAACAATAAGACTCCCAAAAACCCCGGTGTAACGTATCAGAGCAGTCCTATGACGACGCCACAATCCAAGCTAGCTAAACACCTGGATTGTCTGTACTTCCGAAGAAGCACAGACCACAACAACAACAAAGGGGGTGAGAATCACGATCAAATAATAATGGTATAATGGTACATGAAATGAAAGGCAGAAACAATAACTCATTATTTAGCATACAACATATCTGGACCTACTGTCCCATGCCAACACACTATGCATACCACATATACAACACATATGGACCTACTGTCCCCTCATTTACAATCACAACACGCACAAACCACAATGCAACACATGCACTCGACTCAACAATCATGCGGTACCGACTCAACTCAGGATAGATCGCATACACTCCACCGAGCAACGATCTATCCCTACCACGCTCCTCCTGAGCCCATATAATCAAATCATCAATGTCCCCCACTTGGGACACGAGTGGTCACATACACTCCATCCGAGCAACGATCCAAATCCCATCCACGCTCCCTGCTTGGATCACGCCGGTGAATTATACACTGCGTCCACGCTCCCCACTTGGAGCACGTGTGTATCACACAACACGTCCACGCTCCCTACTTGGAGCACATGAGTACATCAAAACCTCACGTCCACACGCTCCCCACTTGGAGCACGTGAGCCACACAGGTCTCACGTCCACGCTCTCCATTTGCAGAACGTGAGCCACATAGGTCTCACGTCCACGCTCCCCATTTGGAGCACGTGAGCCATACAGGCCTCACGTCCACGCTCCCTATTTGGAGCACGTGAGCCACACAGGTCTCACGTCCACATGATATGCAAGACACTATGCATAAACACACAACACACACAGTGCACATGACCCCACTGGTCCATCGCATCATAATATGTATACATACACAAGCACACCAAGTGCATCGATCCTATTGATCCAATCCATCACAACAACACATCAATATAATGCACACCAGGCATATCGATCCTACTAATCATAATCCATCACACAGCGGTATTTAACCATAAAGCATATAAAGCGTATCGATCCTACGGATCCACATCCATCTCACAACATACAAACGCAACGCCTAACAAGCGTATCGATCCTACGGATCCACATCCATCTCACAACATACAAACACAACGCATAACAAGCGTATCGATCCTATGGGTCCACATCCATCTCACAACATACAAACACAATGCATAACAAGTGTATCGATCCTACGGATCCATATCCATCTCACAACATACAAACACAACGCATAACAAGCGTATCGATCCTACAGATCCACTCATCACCACACCTAGCACATAGTGCATACATATCACATACACATCCTTACACATCCATACTAATCTAGACTTAACACATAATCCACCGATTATGTCCAATGCAATAAACGCTGGCCATACAACCCTACAACCCTCAACACACTCTCAACACTCAGCTATCATCATAGCACATCAATTCGATCGCACTCAGCACCCTTATATCACCACATACATGTATCTTAACATACACTGATGCAATCTCTCGAATTAAGTGAATATCAAGGATTTCACATCCTGCACTACACAACATACAGGTATTATAACACACCGCAATCCACATATCATGATTCCACGAGTACCACAGTCATCATGTCCCGACGCCACACATACACTCACCTCAGCTCTCCAGCAAGCTCCTCATCATACATGACCAACAAGGGTCCAAAACCACAAGGAAACAACACAAAACAGCAGCAAAAACACAAGCTGCTGTCGGGCTCACTGGCGCGTTCGCCCAACGAAGCCCCACAGCGAAGGCTCTCTGCCATTCGCCTGGAAAAACCTCTCGCGAAGCAAGACAGAAGCTTCTGCCAGCACTCGCTGGCCAGTTCGCCTGGCGAAGCCTGGCGAAGGCTCACCCCTTCATTCGCCCAGCGAATACCTGCGTACTCAGAAAAATTCTGAGCTGCAGAGTCACCCCCACACACCGATTTCGCCCGATTAAATCGAAACCCACAATCAACCACATACTGCAACTTAGTTACGTGGTCTATTCCCGGTTCTATCCGACAATTCATCAACTCTGTTCTCTAAACCAACTTCCGGCTCAACTTCGAAATTACCCGGAAGCTCCCAATTCACTCAACCATCATTCTACAGCACATGCATACAAAATTAACATAATCTAACACAATAATCTCAGCAACAACAACATGCAATAGCATCAATTCATCATCAATCATCATCAACATGAAATATATTCTTACATGGGGTTAGGGATTCCCCTTCTACCATCATTCATGTAAATACCAATTAACCTTTAAATCCCCCCCTTTACCTCAAATTCGTTGCTGATGTTGATGAAGCTTCTCCATCCACACGAATTGATAATCTTGATGATCTCCTGGCCAAGCTTCAACTCTTGCTTCAGCCTTCCTCCATCGTGTTCTTCGCTTGCTTTCCCGTGCATGTGTTCCTCTAATTTTTCCAAAATTCCAATATCACCCCTCATTCCAAATAATTCCCTTTTAATCCAAAAATCCCAATAATAATAATAATAATAATCCTCTTATTTCTTTTAATTCACAAAATCCACTTAATTCCAAAATTCCATTTAATTATATTTTTCTCATATATTAATATTAGTAATGCGTCAACTATCAAATTATTTCTCACTTGCGCATCATTCATCTGGTTCAAGATACTCCCTCAATGAAAACACCTGAAATACATCATGTCAACTCATAAGCGACAGCGGCAAAACAGTTTAACCTGTTGCTTTTCCCATGCTCCGCTGCGCTACTCTGATACCGACAAACCAAACACAGAGCGTGCTTCTGAGACTCCAAAGCTCGGCCAACACCAGCTACTATCATAACTCTCAAAAAATATCTTTTCTTGGATCCTCTTGATTTCCTCAGCCGTCTCATGCACAATTCTCAGATCTGAGCATAACACTTCCGTTCGATTCTTTCCAACTCAAGTGACTCCTACACTTCCTATCTCACAAGGCCCCATACAGCGCCATTATGATACTAGAATGGTAACTGATACTGTAGGCGACTCAACCGGAGGTAATTAACCATCCCACGATCCACCTTGATCCAACACACAAGCTCTCTCCAAATTCTTAATATAAACCTCCAATTTCCCTCCAACACAATATTTGACCGTATCTCATACAACTTCACCACTTTCTCAATATGCATCACATAAATCTTCAACATAGAATAGTCAATCCACTCACAATAACCCAAATTAAAATTATATCTTTCTAATTCTTTGTAAATCTCAACACCCAAATTCACGAAAATACTACCCGATTTTCCTCTCTAGATTATTCAACGGCCGCATCAGACTCAACGGTCTCTGACGTTCAATCTTCGACTTTCGGTAACTCTAACCAGTATACACAACCTCAACCACTCCTCTCTATCCCTATGGTCACTAAAACAATTTACTCAAATTCTGTCACTTCTCCATAGCACCGGGATGGATACTCCATCTACCTCAATGTATTCTTCCAGAGTACTCCTACTCCTCTCAACAACCGTTGATGCACAAACTCTACCATAACACATCATGGTACTATTTCCACAAATCCGTCAATCAACTCTTTGACTCTGGTTCATCAAATTCAACTGATCCACCAACTCAATCCAGATCACCTACCTTCTCGATTCTCCTCAAGAATACCACTAGCAAGGTCTAACAATAAAAACTTAACTCCATAAGAAGTCTCTTCACCCACCAAACTCATATTACAAAATTGCTTAATCAGTTCTATCTCTTTTCACCACCAGTATTGGTATATGCAAATATTTCCAACTTACCGCATTAGCTACCACGTTCACTTTACCCGAATGGTAATTCAACTCAAAGCCGTAATTCTTCAGAAGTCCCAATTATTTCCTCTTCCTCATATTTAACCTTTCCAACTCAAACAAACACTATAAGCTCTTAGGATCACCAAGTATTTCAAATCTCAGCCAAAATGATTGAAGCCTCCAACTCCGGCACAACCACAACCGCAACCAACTCTAAATCACCGGTTGGATGATTCTTCTCATGTACTTCAAGGTGTCGTTAACATATCTCTCAATCATATCAACAAAGCATCACAAAACTCAACAAACAGTCTCGTCGGCTCAATAAAAATCAACACACGAGCTGCTTATTCTACCACAATGATAACTCAAATTCTCGATCTTCAACATGATCCTATATACTCTTCTAATGTATCAAAATATCACCAGTTAACACAACCATTGCCTCACTCAAATAAGTAGGGAAAATCCCATGCCAAACGAACAAACAAGTCATGAGTTTTGGCGAAAACACGAACCGTACCTTCCGCACTCACTACCACATCCAACCATGTCTCATCAATAAAACTCAACTCCATGTCATTAATTCACCATCGCATAGAGCATTGTAATAGCTTTCCAATGCTTCGAATCGTGCGTCATTCCGAGTTACGGTTCTCCTGTTACGACAAAAATACCAGAACAACACTTTCTGCCCAGGACCCCTTCGCTAGGTGAACACCGTAGCGAGCGTGGAGCCGTTCGCTAGCATGCTCGCTAGGCGAAGGACCTGGCGAACATGACAGTCTGAAATCCTATTTTCGACCGTTACCTGACTTCCGAGTGTCCGATTTCGATTCCGTAAAAAGCTGCGATCTCGCAATTCAATGTACAACAACAATTTCATACTTAGGAGGCCATCCAACACACTTTCAATCTTTAAATATTTTGAAACCCAGTTACTCCCCATCTCAAAAGCAGACCTTAAAGTCTCCCAATGCGATACAACCTCGATCTTCGACATATCAACCACAATAACTTTGCTCGAGATCACACGACCACAAGACTCACATCCTCCAACCAATTGGTCCATCAATTTATCAACTCTTGGAAGCGAACATTTATCATTGATAGTCACCTTGATCCCTTATCCATAGTTCACCCAAAGTTTCACAAAACCTCATATCTTTCTAACCAACAAAATTGGTGCACCCTACGGTAACACTCTCAAACAAAAGGACCTCTCTTCCAGCAGGTCTTCAAGTTGGTTCTACAACTTCTCCAATCCCTACACAGACACACAATATGGAGTCACCAATATCAGACTAATCCCAAGAACGAAGTCATTGTGCAAGCTTCACTTCACATTCCGCTAGTAAATCACTTACCTCCTCAGGAAATCTCCGGACAATCACCTTTAATTGACAAACCCCAATTAGCTCACTTTCCTTAGCATTTAAAATTTCTATTAACATAAACATCTCAACACGTCTTACGTCGACTCCTCAAAATAATCCCTTAAGCTCTTAGCTCGTCTTAAGACAATTTCCTGCTCACGCCACCTAAGCTTGCAAGACATGCCCAGTCCATCCAACACAATCTCAACTGCTATCAACAAGAGATTAAGGGTGATCAGTTCCTCAATTCGCTGATAGACAGCCGAGAATCATGATGGGGTATGAACCATCTTTACCAAACTATAGGAACGTTCAACCATACACCGAGCTACAATTTCACACATGCAACACCCGGGATAAGCACAAGGTCCTCCCCCACTCAAATCATTCCACTTCTACCAACAAAGCTAGACAACAACTTGTACCGACAGTGTTTCTCACACATGCCGCATACAGGGGATTAGACTACAACACAAGACAACTTGGCCGGATGGACCGACCTGCTCTGATACCAACTTGCAATACCCCGTTTCCCAAAATAAAATAAAGCACTTAAAATAAACAAATATCAGAGTTTCTCCCACAAACACGATGTCACAATTTCCAACAAAATTTCACAAATCATATCAAAACTGATTTCCAATAAAAATTCAGCGGAAAAGAAGTCTGTCATAACACATACTACATATATACATTATCCATGTCATCAACATCTTTATATATAACAATCGGCCATTTGCCCAAAACAGACATAATGTCATCACATGTCTCACAAAAGTCAGATACGCCATAGGGGCACACATATCAATAATAAAACAATAAGACTCCCCAAAACCCCGGTGTTACGTATCAGAGAAGTCCTATGACGACGCCACAATCCAAGCTAGCTAAACACCTGGATTGTTTGTACTTCCGAAGAAGCACAAACCACAACAACAGCAAAGGGGGTGAGAATCATGATCAAATATTAATGGTATAATGGTACATGAAATGAAAGGCAGAAACAATAACTCATTATTTCACATACAACATATCTGGACCTACTGTCCCATGCCAACACACTATGCATACCACAGATACAACACATATGGACCTACTGTCCCCTCATTTACAATCACAACACGCACAAACCACAATGCAACACATGCACTCGACTCAACAATCATGCGGTACCAACTCAACTCAGGATAGATCGCATACACTCCACCGAGCAACGATCTATCCCTACCACGCTCCTCCTGAGCCCATATAATCAAATCATCAACGTCCCCCACTTGGGACACGGGTGGTCGCATACACTCCATCTGAGCAACAATCTAAATCCCGTCCACGCTCCCCACTTGGAGCACACCAGTGAATCATACAATGCGTTCACGCTCCCCACTTGGAGCACGTGTGTGTATCACATAACACATCCACACTCCCCACTTGGAGCACGTGAGTACATCAAAACCTCACGTCCACACGCTCCCCACTTGGAGCACGTGAGCCACACAGGTCTCACGTCCACGCTCCCTATTTGGAGCACGTGAACCACACAGGTCTCACGTCCACGCTCCCCATTTGGAGCACGTGAGCCACACAGGCCTCACGTCCACGCTCCCCATTTGGAGCACGTGAGCCACACAAGTCTCACGTCCACATGCTATGCAAGACACTATGCATAAACACACAGCACACACAGTGCACACAACCCCACTGGTCCATCGCATCATAATATGCATACATACACAAGCACACCAAGTGCATCGATCCTATTGATCCAATCCATCACAACAACACATCAATACAATGCACACCAGGCATATCGATCCTAATGATCACAATCCATCACACAACGGTATTTAACCACAACGCATATAAAGCGTATCGATCCTACGAATCCACATCCATCTCAGAATATACAAACACAATGCATAACAAGCATATCGATCCTACGGATCCACATCCATCTCACAACATATAAACACAACGCATAACAAGCGTATCAATCCTACGGATCCACATCCATCTCACAACATACAAACACAACGTGTAACAAGCATATCGATCCTACGAATCAACATCCATCTCACAACATTCAAACACAATGCATAACAAGTGTATCGATCTTACGGATCCACTCATCACCACACCTAACACATAGTGCATACATATCACATACACATCCATACTTATCTAGACTTAACACATAATCCACCGATTATGTCCAATGCGATAAACGCTGGCCATACAACCCTACAACCCTCAACACACTCTAAGCACTCAGCTATCATCACAACACATCAATCTGATCGCACTCAGCACCCTTATATCACCACATACATGTATCTTAACATACACTGATGCAATCTCTCGAATTAAGTGAATATCAAGGATTTCACATCCTGCACTACACAACATATAGGTATTATAACACACCCCAATCCACATATCATGATCCCACGAGTACCACAGTCATCACGTCCCGACGCCACACATACACTCACCTAAGCTCTACAGCAAGCTCCTCATCATACATGACCAACAAGGGTCCAAAACCACAAGAAAACAACACAAAATAGCAGCAAAAACACAAGCTGCTGTCGGGCTCGCTGGCGCGTTCGCCCAACGAAGCCCCGCAGCGAAGGCTCGCTGCCATTCGCCTGGCGAAGCAAGACAGAAGCTTCTGCCAGCACTCGCTGGCCAGTTCGCCTGGCGAAGGCTCGCCCCCTCATTCGCCCAATGAATACCTGCGTACTCAAAAAAATTATGAGCTGCAGAGTCACCCCCACACACCGATTTCGCCTGATTAAATCGAAACCCATAATCAACCACATACTTCAACTTAGTTACGAGGTCTATTCCCGGTTCTATCCGACAATTCATCAACTCTGTTCTCAAAACCAACTTCCGGCTCAACTTCGAAATTACCCGGAAGCTCCCAATTCACTCAACCATCATTCTACAGCACATGCATACGAAATTAACACAATCTACCACAATAATCTCAGCAACAACAACATGCAATAGCATCAATTCATCATCAATCATCATTAACATGCAATATATTCATACATGGGGTTAGGGATTCCCCTTCTACCATCATTCATGTAAATACCAATTAACCGCTAAATCCCCCCTACCTCAAATTCGTTGCTGATGTTGATGAAGCTTCTCCATCCACACGAATCGATAATCTTGATGATCTCCTGGCCAAGCTTCAACTCTTGCTTCAGCCTTCCTTCATCGTGTTCTTCGCTTGCTTTCCCGTGCATGTGTTCCTCTAATTTTTCCAAAATGCCAATATCACCCCTCATTCCAAATAATTCCCTTTTAATCCAAAAGTCCCAATAATAATAATAATAATCCTATTATTTCTTTTAATTCACAAAATCCACTTAAGTCCAAAATTCCATTTAATTATATTTTTCTCATATATTAATATTAGTATTAATAATGATAATAAATAATAATAATATTACATTACTATCAACAATCACATTTTTATTACCGTATACCAATATCATGAGTTCTTGATCCTCCAAATGATTTCTCAAAACACATCCACGAATAAAATAACTTGGAAACCAAAAATAATTAAAATGGGTGTTACATTCGCGATTAAGACGAGATCCCACTTTTTGGCCCGTGCGACACGATTTAATTGGAGAATGATCCTCAATATCATTTCTCTATCTTGTCCATAACACGAATATCAATTTATGTGACCTCCTATAGTTCGACTTTCATCATAAGTTGAGCTACGGCGGTTTAGCATTACATATGTCCCGATTCAATTCACTAACAAAACTAACCACTAACTTTACTTTCTGTCAAATATCAACTGCTTTAAATTCAGTCATAATATTCTTGTATGTATTGTTATATATCCTGTATATTATTCATATGTTGTAAGTATTCAAACATCTTGTACATTCTTTCAAGACACTTAGTAAATACCGAAACCATAAAATCCTAAATTGGTGGATTGTTGTTTGTTTGTCTGAGTGACGAACCTTTGGCCATTTTCAAGAACCCAAGCATGGAGTTGTGCCCGACTTCCGCTCAAGGCGTAGCTTAGGACACATTGCACACACACCACTTTCTCTTGGGCTACTTGACAATGAGACTTTCTATTTCGTGCAATCCCGTGTAATTTGCATGTACTCCTCTCCCATTCCCGATGTACTATTTTGTATTTCTTTAACTGCGGCTTATCGTCTAGGAGCACCCCCAGGGACTAGAATATCCGTTTTCAAACTAATTCTCGATTCGTCATCGAGCCATTTTCAAACCCATTTCCATTCCACCACGATTTTGCATGAAAATGCAAGTCAAACCCTTGATCCAATGTCAAGTGGATTTTCTCAACCAACTGTCAAACCAATTTACCACTTCTTCTTTTCACAACTTTTCTCTTAAAACCTTGGTCTCGTACCAAGTGCATTTTCAAACTCTTTTCACAATAAAACTTGAATGGCTGTGGAGTGGTTAGGCGTAGGCCTTCTCCTATCCTGAGTGCTTGACATCACCATTAGGGTTCACTATCGTAAAGCACTTACCAATCAAGATCAAAACACCTTTTAATAAGAGAATGAAGTTCTCTTTGTATTGAATTAAAGAGAGAGGATTGAGTGCAGACTTCTTCTTCTCCGAGTATCAGGATATTCACTGTAGAGTGTGTGGTCTCGATACTCATTTTTCAATATGAAGACACGCTTGTATTCTCTACACCATTTTCATAACAAAACTTTGAGAAAGAATTGGGTACTACCCACAAGGGGTTACTATCCAAGGATCTATTTCACCCCTAAAAACAACTCCTACAAATCAAATGTGACATCTTGCCTTGAATGGCGAAAACTCTCTTTTCAAAAAGGATATGTTACGTTCGTTCTACCGTAAACAGGTAACGCCTAAGTCTCTAACGAGCGAGTAACAATACACCTAAACTGCTAGAATGCGCACGATAACATCATCCATAAAAACACCGGTTAATAGGTTCCACGAACTGCGTTGCTCTGATTTCTCATACCAGATGAGAATACGTAGGCACAAGACGATGATGTCTTGGTGAGCACCCCTTTTTTCCTTTATCCGTAGTTGGCTAAACTACATCTACTCTGATTCTTTACTTCTTTTAAGTAAAGATATGTAGGCACAAGGTCCACAATCCTTTCCGAGCATACTTCTATCTTTCTACCCGTAGTTTTTCGAACCACGTTGACTCTGACTTTCTCATATCTATTGAGAATACGTAGGCCTAGGACCGCGAAGTCCTACCGAGTCTCTCTCTTTTCTTCCCCGTTCCCTCTCCTTTTCTATGTTTCTAACCTTTCCTTTTTATCCCTTGGAACACTCTTAAAAAGCAATATCTTATAGCAAATATCATCACACATAGACAAACAAATGGTTCCCATTAAGTACGATGGATGTGAAGGGTGCTAATACCTTTTCCTTCGCATAACCGGCTTCCGAACCCATTCTTTGGTCGCGAGACCATCTTATCCGTTCCTTTCTTAGGGTTTTCTCGATGTTTTCCCTTCCCCTCATGGGATAAATAAAGTTCTGTGGCGACTCTTCTATCTTTCCGTTCTCAACTTGTGCAACGTTGCATTTTTCGAGTAGCGACAATGGACAAACAAGAACACTTTGGAATCATGAAGCCAGAATTTAACACATGTTTTTCCACCCACACAAAAACATAAAATCACCAATGCAAACACTAAAGAAGGATGTCTAAAAAACTAGGTCAAAACCAACATCAAGCCCTGCTCAAAATGAAACCTAAATTAATACACTAATAAAAAATAGCCAAATGGTCAAATAAAATCCAACTCAAAGCTTCAAGACATGTTAAAACAGTCAAGAATACATGTGCAAAAACTCACAACAAGATGGATACAAAAACTTCATCAAAACCCCTTTTAAAACTCATAGTGTCAAAATAAGTCAAGGATTCAAAACCAAACCAAAAGTATAACCAAACAACAACATACCTGGCCACAAAAATTACTCAAGGCTCCCTCATATATAAGTAACAACATGTTAAAAAATAGGTCAAGAAATATTTTGGAAGGCACTCAAATAGAAAAATCCTAAACCAAAAGTACTATGGTAAACAAGTTGCAATAAATGATTTAAATAAAATATGGAAATACATAATAAAAATAAATAGAAAATATGAAAAATCACTTGAGGCAGAAATAAGTTCAAAAATATTTTTTGTGAAATTTTTGAGTATTTATAAAAATATTAAATAAAATAAACTTAAAAGGATGAAAGAAAAAAAGTAAAAAAACAAAAAAAACAAAAGGGAAATGAAAGGGGTGTAGGCAGTAACTAATCTGGAAAGAAAGCTAGTGGGCTTCTGGGAGGGGGTACGAATAGGAGAACGAGATCTAAGCCCAAACCAACCTGATACGTGATTCTATGGGGAGAGTCTAATGAGACTCTCCTGTACACCCTAGCCCCAAAACCCTCAAATCTAAAAAAAAAAGCAGCGCATGCTCAGGACAATAGGTACATGGTGAGGTCATGGAGGAACACACACATGGTAACAAATCATATAGCCTGATGATGATGATCAAGCGCTATGATGGTGACACGTGTCACCATCTTGGTTTGCCAACGAAAGGAAAGAAACATGCGAGGGGTGGAAGGGAAAAAGCCAACAGAACGCAAACAAATGTAGTATTTCACTATCCTTCTAATATCTACTTCTCTCTGCAACACAAAGGCTTTCTGGAATACAAACTACCAACTGGAGAAGATGGTGGTGTGCAGCCAGCTGAAGGTGAGAAAATACTAGGGGGGGGGGGGTTGAATAAGTATATTGAAAAAAAACTTATGGCAATAAAAACTCAAGGATTTTTATCCTGGTTCGTTGAACTCAACTACTCCAGTCCACCCTATCAAGAGTGATCTTCCTTTCTCAACAAGGACTTAATCCACTATTAATCAACTGATTACAATAGCAAGCACTAAGAACAACTGTTCTTAGTCCTCTTAAGAACAACCGATCCCAACTGGATCTTCTTAAGGACTTTTACAATTAAATGTAAGAATAATACAAGTGTTTAAATGCTTCTAATTAAGCTATATCACAATTTTGATTTTACACTTAAGATTTAAGAACTTAGAAATAAATTCAGCAAGATAATGATTTGTATGAGAGCTTGTAATAAGTTTCTTTTCAGTATTTCGTCAACTGAAGAAGAGAGACGGAGTCTTGCTTTTATAGGCACAGAGGTCCAAGTAGCTTTTCACGTTGAAGGTTGTGTACTAAAAAGGTCTGAGCCTTTTTGTCTTCACATCACATGACCTTTCCTAGAAATAGAATGCACAGAGAAATCCTTTTTGTTTGTGTTCTTGTGTCTAGCATAAATGGGGAAAGAGTCGTTTGGCCATTCCAACGGACATAACTTTGAATCCTTCTTCAACAAGTTTCAGCAAATGTCATCAGAGCCTTGAGTGATCAGAGTCTTCTGATGTTCATCAGAGTTTGCTGAATCAGAGCAATGCAGCAAATGTGCTTTCAGCGTGTAATATTTCAGAGCAGAGTTTGGGATTAGATCCTCAGTACTGGCAGCATAGTACTATCAGAGTCTTCTGAAATAAACAAAGCTTGAATCTCTTCAAACAAAAGTCTTCAATGCTTCAGATGCTACTGGCTTCTGCTTCAGATCCTTCTGTAGCTTCTGCTTCAGATCCTTCTGTAGACAGCGCTCAGAATCTTCTGTAGGCAGCGTTCAGAATCTTCTAAGAGATGCTTCTGACGCTTCAGAGCCTTGCATATTTTCATGTTCAGATCTAATTTTCTTCCATAATAAAATTCACTTTAATATCTGCAGCAAACAATCTTAAACAAATTTTAGAGTATATAATTCTTTAATACAAAATTTCATAAGAGTTATCATCAAAACATAGAGATATAATTAAGAACAAATATGTGTTCTAACAATCTCCCCCTTTTTTATGATGACAAAAACATAAGAAATTTTGTTCAATAAAGATATAATTATAACTCCCCCTGAGATGATGAATCTCCCCCTGAATTGAATACTTAGAAGGAATAGAAACTTCCCTTTTTACATGAGTATTCTTTTCAGAATCAGAGCCTGATTGTTCCAAAAAATTAGATCTTGACTTGGATGAGTGTTTCAGAATCAGAGCCTGATAGGTTAAACTTGATCTGGGGATCTCAGAGTTACTTTTAAAGAATTTGTTAGAGTTTTCAAATGTTCTGAAATACTAAGAGTTCACGTTATTTATAATTAGATATGTCTGAGTTTCATTTAGGTAGAGTTTATTTGAACAGTCAGATCCATTTTCTCCCCTTTTTTTGTCATAATCAAAAAGTAAAAACTTTTAAAGACAAATAACAGAAATACAGAAAAGATATATATTCATGAGGAGAAAACACAGAGTCAC
This sequence comes from Lathyrus sativus, assembly GCA_963859935.3. Classification (NCBI taxonomy): domain Eukaryota; kingdom Viridiplantae; phylum Streptophyta; class Magnoliopsida; order Fabales; family Fabaceae; genus Lathyrus; species Lathyrus sativus. The sequence goes on along the minus strand of OZ012735.1, from coordinate 567,257,228 downwards.
TCATTCAGATAACAAACAGACACATCATCAGATAATAAGTACATGTGCACAAACATCAGATACAGAAAAAAAAAATATAAACTAGGTTTTCTTGGACAAAATCATCTTCAACAGGCGAGTGATCTCAGATGAAGACTCTTCTTGCTTTGTCACCCACTTAGCCATGTTGTCGTTCTTCTGATCTTGCTTGGACGTCCATTGTGCCATGTCTTCAGTCTTCTGGTTTTGCTTGGCCATCCATGACTTAATCTCAGATTGTCCAGCTTCCAAAACTGTAATCTTATCTTCCAAATTTGGATTCTCTTTCTTGATCTCAGTAGAGGTAGACGGAGCAGATTCTTGAGCAGGAATAGAAACAGAGTCAATTTCTATTGGAGATGCAGAGTCAGGAGCAACAGATTCAGAGGGATGTTCCACAATTGTCATAGCCAGTGGATTTTCTTCAGAAGCAGATTCTGCAAAAACTTCTGTAGCAGATACTTCAGAAGATGAAGGAACATCTTCAAGAAGAAAAGGTGCAGATCTTTTTACATTCCAGATCATGCTTCTAGCAGTCTCAGCAAATCTAATCTTCGCATCATCAGAACATACATTCTTCAGATTTGATGCTACAATATTGAATCTGTTAATGAAGCTACTCCAGATAGCATCAGATTCATTTGCATCCAAGGTTGACAAGCATCTTTTCTAAATAGAGCCTAAATGCATCTTTATTTCTTTCATAAAATTTGCAAATAAATTATCAAAATTTAGCCTAGTTTTTGGTTTCAGAAGGGTTTCCAAGGTGAATGGCTTGGGTTGAGGTGGAGGTGGAATGGTGAATTCTGGTATGATGATCAGAGGGCTAGATATGCTGGTTTCTTCTGAGCTGGCATAATACGAAAGAACGGTTTGATTCTGCGAATGGAAGGGATGACAGCTTTTGGATTATTAAAATAAGGAACAAAAGCTGATGATTTTGACTTAACAAGGCAAGGAACAAAAGCTGATTGAGGTGGTTGATCAAAAAAGTGTTCTATTTCAAGTCCAGATGGAAGGGGATCAGATGGAAATGGTTTAGAAGAAGCAAATGAAACAAATTCAGATGTTCTTGGTATAGGTTCAGGAGTGGGTTCAGGAATGATAGCATCAGATGTAATGGGTAGATCTGGTTGGTTAGATTCAAATACTCTGAGGGAAGGGGGTGAGATAACATCTGGATGGATATCAAATTCAGATGAATCAGATGAGGTGGTTGGGGTGCAAGATGTACAGGATACAACAAACATAGTCTTGAGAGGTTGAACATCCAGAATCTCAGAGTCAGGTATGTTTGTTTCAATAGGATTGGATGGTTCTGGTTGAGGATCAGAAGGTTTGGATGATAGTGGTTCAGATACAACTGGGTCAGATGCAACTTGTTCAGGTGCAACAGTTTCAGATGCAACAGTTTCAGATGCAACTGTGTCAGATTGTATGGGTTCAGATGCAACTGGTTGTTGTATTTCTGGTTGTTGTTGTGTTATAGGTTGTTCTGTTGGTTTTGGTTGTGGTTCTGATTATGGAATATCAGATGATTTTAGTGGTGTAGTGGAAACAGGATCAGATGATTTTGGTGGTTCAGAGGTTTGAGATGGAGCAGAGATTGTTTTATTTTGAGTGGGAGTAGGTTCAGGCATAGAACTAACTGTTGATACATTTACAGCAATTTTAGAAAGAGAAGGTAAAGATGATTTAGTACCTTTAGTCTTGATGCGCTTGGTGGGAACAGAGGGAACTTCTGTAGAAGCTTTTCTCTTAATCTGCTTTTGTGGTTTATCAGCAACTCTTTGTTTCTTCTGAGCGGCAGCTTCATTTGCCTCTAATTGTTTTCTTTTCCTCATGTTCTCATCATACACGTCTGACATAGGTTCTCTTGCTCTTATCAGAATATCATCAGGAATAGGTGTTCCATCTGCTTTGCACGCATCAATATACCTAACAATGATCTCCCTAGGTTCTTCAGCACCAAAGAGTGGAAAATCTTGAACTGGAATCCTCTTCTGACTAACTTCAGAAATATTCAGCTTCTTAGGAATAGCTGTGAGTTCATCCACAATATTTAGGCTCAGAATACTCTTTGCACTCAATGGTTTTCCAACAATTGATTCAAGCTCGTCTTAAACTCCAGCTTCATAAAGAGCAGTTACCAGACCATTCTATGTCAGAATGTCTGAGATCAACCTTCCAAAAGGAATCCACGTCCTGATCTTCTGTCCCTTATCCTTTATGGTTTCTCTGGATGCATTGATGTGATTCCATAGATGCATAAAGAGAATGTATGGAAGATCTACTTTTGTACTCTGACTCAAGCAGTACATGAAGTAGATTTGTTCATTATTTATATAATCTGGAGAATTAGTTGATTTTCTGTGATTGATGCATCCCAGAAAAATCTTCGCCCAGATTTTGTATTCAGGTTTCAGATCCTTAAATTTGTTAGAAGCCTGTCCAGATGCAATCACTTCCTCATACACTTCTTCCATGTCAACACGCCCAGCTGGCAGATGACATACTCCATCAGTCTCCTCATACCCTATGAGTTTTCTGATGAGATCTTCAGTAATGATGATCTCCTTTCCCAGAACAAAAGAAATGATGAATTTAGGATAAACAGATGCATGTATCCAAAATTCCTTCATCAAGTGTGGATATACTGGACCAAACAATCTGTCAAAATATTTAACCCAGCCTTATGCATTAATAATAGAACGTAACTCAAACCCATTTTCAGCTAGAGAGTCAAATTCCACCATGGATTCACAAAGAACTTCAAGCTTGTCCACAGGGGTTAACAATGTCCTTTTTGGTTCCTTAAATAGAGTAACACCCATGTTTGCTGACGTAACTGCAGCCATAGATGATTGAAACTGAGTTGATGTAGAGGATGATGTTGCCATTGTTGAAGATGAAGAGGATTTGGATGAAGGTTTAGGGTTTTTGTGAAGAGCAAATAACAAGCAGAAATGCATATATTGTTGGTGAAGTGAAAAGTGTGAAATGGTGTGAAATGTGGTATTTATAGAGAAAGAGATTAGGGCAATCAAAAAGCACATTCAGCACGTTTTCATAAAGCAATTAATGGCATTTAATGAAAAGAATAAAAATCATTTCAAAGCATTAACTGATTCTGACAAATTGGGGGGAAAACCAAGATTTTCACTATTCAAACAATACCTCAAATGTCTCTTCCGTAGTGTGCACGCCATCTTTTCAGATTCATAGTGACACGTGTTTGCTTGCATGTGCTTCTGAATTCTCTTGAGAAATGAAACGTTAGCCAACATTCAGATCCTCTAAGATTGGTTAGTTCAGATACACACAAATAATAATAATTCAATAAATCAGATAAATGACAGATAAAATACTTCAGAGTTTTAAACATTTTGCATCTGAGAAATTTGCTTCTGATAAATATCATTCTAGACAAAAATCCATACCAATATTTTTCAGAATAAACTTAAACCTATCTTCAGCAAGGGGTTTAGTGAAAATATCTGCCCACTGATGATCTATATCAACAAAGGCTAAGTTTATAATACCCTTCTGAACATAGTCTCTGATGAAGTGATGTTTAATTTCTATATGTTTTGCCTTAGAGTGTAAAATAGGGTTTTTAAACAAACATATAGCAGAAGTATTATCACAGAAAATAGAAATATTACTTTTAAAAATCTGATAGTCTTCTTTTTGACTTTTCATCCAGAGCATCTGCGTGCTACATCCAGCAGCAACAATATATTCTGCCTCTGTAGTTGATAGTGCAATTGTAGGTTGCTTCTTCTTGTACCAGGAGATTAAATTTCTTCCTAGAAATTGACAACTTCCAGAAGTACTTTTTCTTTCCACTCTGTCTTCAGCGTAGTCAGCATCACAGAATCCAACTAATTTGAAATCATCAGATTTTCTGTAACACAAACCCATATTAGAAGTACCTTTCAGATACCTTAGAATCCTCTTAACAGCTGTTAAGTGTGATTCTCTAGGATCTGATTGGAATCTTGCACACAAGCATACACTGAATAAAATATCAGGTCTAGAAGCAGTTAAGTAGAGAAGAGATCCTATCATACCTCTGTAGAGTTTCTGATCTACTTTCTTACTTACCTTTTCCTTACCAAGAGTACTTGTTGGATGCATGGGGGTCTTTGCCATCTTACTATCAGTCATGTTAAACTTCTTCAGAAGCTCTTTAACATATTTGGTCTGATGAATGTAAGTGCAATCTGGAGTTTGGTTGACTTGAATTCCCAGAAAGAATCTCAATTCTCCCATCATGCTCATCTCAAATTCAGCCTGCATACATTGAGCAAACTCCTTTCCCAGCATAACATTGGTAGATCCAAATATAATATCATCCACAAATATTTGATAAATTAATAGATCTTTCTTAAATGTTTTACAAAAGAGTGTTGTGTCCACTTTGCCTCTGATAAAATTTTTCTCTAGAAGAAAATTGCTTAATCTCTCATACCAAGCTCTGGGAGCTTGTTTTAAACCATAAAGAGACTTCTTTAGTTTAAAAAAATGTTCTGGAAATTTTTCACTTTCAAAACCAGGAGGTTGGTGAACAGAAACTTCTTCTTCTATAATTCCATTTTGAAAGGCACTCTTAACATCCATCTGATATAGAATGATGTTATTTTGTGCAGCAAAAGAAATGAGTAAACGAATAGACTCTAACCTGGCTACAGGAGCATAAGTCTCTGTATAATCAATTCCTTCTTGCTGGCTATAACCTTGAGCAACAAGCCTTGCTTTGTTTCTCTCAACTTCTCCTTTTTCATTCAACTTATTTCTGAAGACCCATTTAGTTCTAATTATGTTGAATCTCTTTAGTCTTGGAACCAAATCCCAAACATCATTTCTTGTGAACTGATTGAGCTCTTCTTGCATGGCAATTATCTAGTCATTGTCTTGCAGAGCTTCATCTACAGAAGTTGGTTCAATAACTGACACCAACCCAAATAATGATGCTTCAAATGATCTGAGGAAGGATCTTGTTCTAATAGGGTCATCCTTCTTTCCAATGATCACATCCTCTGGGTGAGAGGCCTTGATTCTGGAAGATGATCCTCTAATAGTTGATTCTTCAGAAATGTTCAAGTTGTTCATTTGAGAAGCTAAAGGAATTGCATCAGGCGTTGCTTCCGGTTCCTTCACTTGAGCTTTGTCTGCCTCCGAGCCTTCAGAGTCTGTGAGAATTACTTCTCTATCTGCAGAACTTTCAAACTGCTTTGGCTTTTCAATGCCAAGCTTATCATCAAATCTAACATGTATGGATTCCTCCATAATCTGTGTTTCAGTATTGTATACATTGTAGCCTTTAGAGCGTTCAGAATAGCCAAGCATGAAACACTTCTGTGCTTTAGAATCAAACTCGTTAAGATTCTCTTTAGTGTTCAACATATAACAAATACATCCAAAAGGATGAAAATATGAAATGTTGGGCTTTCTGTTCCTCCACAATTCATAGGGAGTCTTTTCCATAAGAGGTTTTACAGACACTCTGTTCTGAATGTAACAGGCTATGTTTATTGTTTCTGCCCAAAAATGTTTTTCTAGATTAGTCTCATTGATCATGGTTCTGGCCATTTCTTGCAGAGTTCTATTTTTCCTCTCTACAAATCCATTCTGTTGTGGAGTTCTAGGACAGGAAAAATCACGAGCAATGCCATTTTCATTAAAATATTTTTCAAAGTATTTATTTTCAAATTCACCATCATGATCACTTCTGACTTTAACAATTTTAAAATCTTTTTCATTCTGGACTTGTTTGCAGAAGTCAAAGAACACAGAATGTGACTCATCCTTGTGTTTTAAGAACTTTACCCATCTCCATCTGCTGTAGTCATCAACATTGACTAATCCATACTTCTTGCCTCTGATGGATGCAGTTTTCACTGGTCCAAACAGATCAACATGAAGTAATTCTAATGGTCTTGAGGTTGAAACAACATTCTTAGATTTAAAAGAAGATTTTGAAAATTTTCCTTTTTGACATGCTTCACAAAGAGCATTTGAGTTGAACTTCAGCTTAGGAAGTCCTCTGACCAGATTGAGTTTATTAATCTGAGATATACGTCTCATATTAATATGCCCCAATCTTCTGTGCCAGACCCATTGCTCATCATTAACAGATAAGAGGCATTTAACATTTTGAACCTTAAGTTCTGAAAGATTGATTTTATAAATGTTGTTCTTCCTCTTCCCATTAAATAGGATTGAGCCATCCTTCTAACTAACAGCTTTACAACATTGTTGATTAAAGATTATATTATAACCATTGTCACTTAATTGACTTATGGACAATAGATTATGCTTTAATCCTTCTACAAGTAAAACATTAGATATAGAGGGAAGGTTACCATTGCCAATAGTACCAGAGCCAATGATCTTTCCATTCTGATTCCCTCCAAACTTCACTTCTCCTCCAGATTTAAGCTCCAGGCTTTGGAACATAAACCTTTCTCCCGTCATGTGACGTGAGCAGCCAGAGTCTAGGTACCATGACTGGCGTCTTGACTTTTCTGCTAAAAACATTTGCAACAAGGATTATCTTATCCTTAGGTACCCAGATCTTTTTGGGTCCTTTTAGGTTAGTTGCCTTGAAAGTTGGTCTGAACTTCTATCTTTTTACAACAGTTTTGTTCTGACTTACTTTTGGGTTAGTTGCCTTGAAAGTTGGTCTGAACTTCTATCTTTTTGTGTGTTTAATGTCATTCAGATGACCAAACTTGAAATGAGAGTATAAGGGAGTTTTCTTGATTACAAGTTTATCAACAAGCATTGGATTTAAATCCTTTCCAGAGGAAGATTCATATCCAATTCCTTTCATGTTGTTTCTGCTAACCCCATAGATCATTGAAGCCATCTTGCTTCTGTCTATGCTTTTAGCAAGAAACTTTTGAAAGCTAAAGTCATATTCTTCTAAAATGTTTTTACATTTAGACTTAGTTTCAGACTTAGAATCTTGTTGAGCTATTTCAAAATTAGTTTTCATTTTTAAATTGTTTTCTTTTAGCTCAGCAACTTCTGACTTTAACAGATTATTCTCAGATTCAAGATTGCATTTAAGCTTCTTGCATTTGAGCTTAATCTGATTGTAGTTTTTTAGGACTTCTGATAAGACTTTAATAAGCTCTTCCCTAGTTAGATCAAAAAGTACCTCTTCAGAGTCAGATTCAGAATCAGACTCAGATCCAAATGATCCATCATTCTGATCTTCAATGCCTGCCATCAGAGCTATATTGCCGCATTCTTCTTCAGAATCTGATGAAGATTCAGAGTCATCTGAATCATCCCATGTAGCCATTAGAACCTTCTTCTTGTGCTCAGGATTTCTTCTGGGCTTTTCTTTCTGAAGCTTTGAACATTCATTTTTTTAATGACCAGGTTATTTGCATTCAAAACAAGCAACTTCCTTCTTTCCAGATCTTTTTGGTCCAGAGGACTCCTTACGCTGATCTGGATTTTTAAAGTTCTTGAACTTCCTCTGCTTGTGCTTCCAAAGTCTGTTGATTCTTCTGGACAGTAAGGAAAGTTCATCTTCTTCTTCAGAAGAAGACTCTTCAGAACTCTCTTCTAACACCTGCAAAGCTTTCACAAATTTGTTAGATTTTAAGGCAATTGACTTACCTTTCTTTTGAGGCTCATCTTCCTCAAGTTCAATTTCATGGCTCCTTAGTGAGCTGATTAGCTCCTCTAGAGTGATCTTGTTCATGGCTCCTTAGCAAGCTTCAGAGCAGTGACCATAGGTCTCCATCTGATAGGCAAGCTTCTGATGATCTTTTTCACATGATCAGCAGTTGATTAGCCTTTGTCCAGAACTTTTAGACCAGCTGTGAGTATCTGGAATCTAGAGAACATAGTTTCTATAGACTTAGATTCTTCCATTTTGAACGCTTCATACTTCTGTATTAGCGCTAGAGCCTTGGTCTCTTTAACTTGAAGGGTTCCTTCATGTGTCATCTTCAAGGATTCAAACAAGTCAAATGCAGTTTCTCTATTTGTGATCTTCTCATACTCAGTATGAGATATTGCATTTAACAAGATTGTTCTAGCCTTGTGGTGATTCCTGAACTCCTTCTTTTGGGCTTCAGTCATTGATTTTCTATCAATTTTCTTGCCATCCCCATCAGTGGGATGAACATACCCATCAATGACCAAGTCCCATAAATCAGCATCATAACCAAGAAAGAAACTTTCTATCCTGTCCTTCCAATAATTAAATTTCTCCCCATCAAACATAGGAGATTTTGTGCTGATTCTTTCCCTTTCTTCATATTTGTTGTTACTGTTAGATGTTGAAGTTTCAGCCATAATAACAACCAAATATATATATATCAAAGTTTTCTCACTGGATCTTTTCTGACACGGTGAAGTGGTAGCACACACAGAACCGGAGCTCTGATGCCAACTGAAGGTGAGAAAATACTTAGAAGGGGGGGGGGGGGTTGAATAAGTATATTGGAAAAAAAAACTTATGGCAATAAAAACTCAAGGATTTTTATCCTGGTTCGTTGAACTCAACTACTTCAGTTCGCCCTATCAAGAGTGATTTGCCTTTCTCAACAAGGACTTAATCCACTATTAATCAACTGATTACAATAGCAAACACTAAGAACAACTGTTCTTAGTCTTCTTAAGAACAACCGATCCCAACTGGATCTTCTTAAGGACTTTTACAATCAAATGTAAGAATAATACAAGTGTTTAAATGCTTCTAATTAAGCTATATCACAACTGTGATTTTACACTTAAGATTTAAGAACTTAGAAATAAATTCACCAAGATAATGATTTGTATGAGAGCTTGTAATGAATTTCTTTTCAGTATTTCGTCAACTGAAGAAGAGATATGGAGTCTTGCTTTTATAGGCACAGAGGTCCAAGTAGCTTTTCACGTTGAAGGTTGTGTAGTAAAAAGGTCTGAGCCTTTTTGTCTTCACATCACATGACCTTTCCTACAAATAGAATGCACAGAGAAATCCTTTTTGTTTGTGTTCTTGTGTCTAGCATAAATGGGGAAAAAGTCGTTTGGCCATTCCAACGAACATAACTTTGAATCCTTCTTTAACAAGTTTCAGCAAATGTCATCAGATCCTTCTGATGTTCATCAGAGCTTGCTGAATCAGAGCAATGCAGCAAGTGTGCTTTCAGCGTGTAATAGTTTAGAGCAGAGTTTGGGATCAGATCCTCAGTACTGGCAGCGTAGTACTATCAGAGTCTTCTGAAATAAACAAAGCTTGAATCTCTTCATACAAAAGTCTTCAATGCTTCAGATGCTTCTGGCTTCTGCTTCAGATCCTTCTGTAGCTTCTGCTTCAGATCCTTCTGTAGCTTCTGCTTCAGATCCTTCTGTAGCTTCTACTTCAGATCCTTATGTAGACAACGCTCAGAATCTTCTGTAGGCAGCGTTCAAAATCTTCTAAGAGATGCTTCTGACGCTTCAGAGCCTTGCATATTTTCATGTTCAGATCTAATTTGCTTCCATAATAAAATTCACTTTAATATCTGCAGCAAACAATCTTAAACAAATTTTAGAGTATATAATTCTTTAATACAAAATTTCATAAGAGTTATCATCCAAACATAGAGATATAATTAAGAACCAATTTGTGTTCTAACACCAGCCGCGGCAGCGTCACCACCTTTCTCCGGTCAAACACGAAAAAAACACGTATCCCCACTAAACCCGCCCTTCTGAGTCCGAATCTGGACTCAGAAGCCCTAAAAGCTCACCCAAAGTCCCAGAATAGTAAAACCCTAGAAACCTTAAATCACAAATCCGACCCTTAAATACTGCAAACGAATGGGGAATCAAGAATCACAACAAAAGGCGTTTAATCACAACAAAAACAAACAAACTGAGATGAAAGAAAAAGACGTACCAAGAAGATAATTCGTTCAAATTGCTTTGCCAAAGTTAAACTGCGAATTCAGATAAGTCTTTCCTCTACCCTCTTTTTCTTCTACTCTTTTAGATCTTAGATATCATGTGGTTAGGTGGAAACCGATGTCTATTAGAAAATAACCTAGGTTTTTTCTTTATGATTTCTTTTCTCAGTGGTATTGTTGTTGTTCCTCTCCAGTATCCTCTTTTTATAACATTAGGTTTCTTGTTTTTGAATTGCTCTGTGACTCTGCAACTAGCTTTGTTGTACAAAGTTTTGTCCCTTTTCCATTTAGGTGTTAAAGTTCTCATATTGTAAAACCTATTACTCTATTCTTTTCTATTTCAGTGAATTTGAACCTGATCCCAATCTGCTCTGCTATGCTGTGTTTTTGTTTTTTTTACTTTCCTTAAACATGATAGTATCAGATAGGGTTCGTCTGTTGATATCGCAATGTTGCCTTTATGCAGAAAGTGAGCTTTGAAATTGGTCCTTACTTTGACTTTGAAATCTGTCTTAAAGAAATGTTTCTAAAATTTGGTATGATAGAAAATGACATGAGCTAACTTGGAATCTTGCCTTTGGTCATGAATTGAGCAGCAATTGGTTTATGATCTTGGAATTTTATAAATATGCAAATTATGACATGAATTAAAATAGGTTTGTAAATTGTCTTGGATTAGATTTAGGTCTTGAATGGAATTTGAATTTGATGGTAGACTTTGGAATTGGTTTAGGATGAATTGATTTATGATTTAAATTGGAAAGGTTTGAAAAATGAAATGGTTTCAAATTAGTTTGTTTTTGTTTTGTATAGGTTTGAAGATAATAAAAGGATGGAGATGGTGATGAAAACAAGGAATGGGACGATGATGAAGACATGGTGAAGGTGGCATGTGGTGACGAGAATTTAAAGATGAAGCATGAGGATGGTGTAGCAGTATGAAGCAACATGGTGTAACATGAAATAGAAATTTGTAACATTACCTAGGTTGTAACAAGCTTAACTTGTATCAAACATTGTAGCCTTAGGATTAGAACAAATCAAACAATTATAATTGAAACGAAATGACATTTATGGCACTTCTTTGTTAGCACAAACTTGTAATTAAATATTTGAGTTAATACCAAAACCACTTGTAGCTTTAATCTTGAAGCATTTGAATCCTTTCTTTGTTATCACCCAAAACAAACTCATGATTAAACATTGAAGTATATGGGTAATTTGAATTGATATCAAAACAAAATTGCAGATTTGAGAATTGTGGAATTCTCTTCCTATCCAAAACAAAACTTGTATTTTGAAGAGAACATGAAATATGAAAATGTTTCTCATTTTATCCCAAAACAAAGCATGACTTTAGACATTGAAGTCAGTGGCACTTTATGGCATTTTCTTTGCACACCTTATTCTTAATGGATAACAAACATTTCAAACCTTACACTTGAACAAACCTATTATGGCTATGGGATTTTCCTAATTAAAAACACACTTAAGGTGAGTTTAAGAATTACAAATCTAACTCACACTTTGAGTCCATCCTTGAATTTTAACCTTAGGGCTTTAAAGCATAATTTTTGTCCTTAGATTCACATTTAAACTTCCCAATAATTTCTACAAGAAAAGCTCACCCTTTGAACTTAAAACCAAAAATCTCATATCTTTGAAACCTTTATCAAATGAAAAGACAAACAATATATTCCCACTATCCAACAAATTTTTCTTGATCAAGTAACGCTTTGAGTCAAGTATAGGTGAAGACCCCTTGAAGTTCATATCCCCACAAATGATCAAAGTTAAACTGATTGATGCCTTGTATTTCCTGATTCCCAAGTCTCATAGTAACTCACACCCTAATTTCCTTGTTTTGCTTCATACATACTGTCGCTACTGCGAAAATCGGCGCCGGCTGACAGAAGAGTCGCCACCGTGCGTTATTTATCCCAATGGAGGGAAAGGAAACGCTCGAAGTAAACCTCGCAAAAAACGGGAAAGGTATGGTCGTCGCAACCAAAACCTGGGTTCGGGAGTCGGTTACGCAAGGGGAAGGTATTAACACCCCCCACGTCCGTCGTACTCGACGGGATCCACGCTTGCTTGGGTTGTCTAAAGGATGCAAAACAATCTATCTACGGCTGCTAAATCTAAACGGAAGGGAATTGACTCGATAGAGCGTCGCACTCTATGCCTACGTATTCTCAAGAGAGAAAGACAGAGTCAACGTAGTTCGGGAAACTATAGGGAAATTGGCTCGCCAAGACTTCACGTCTTGTGCCTACGTACTTCCACACAGCATGGAAGATCAGAGCTTACGTAGTTCAGGCTAACTACGGCTAAGCAGGGTGTTCTCACACAGGAGTGAAATATTAATCTGGTTTTAAAGGTACGGGAACCTATGGGAATTAAAGCTACGGTCTGGTCTCAAATGCGCTCGGGCAAGAGAAAAGGATAACATCAGTCGTCAGCGGGAAAGTCTCGATCGCACAACAGCGAGAGAACAAAAGGTCAGTTGTTAGTGTGCTCGCTAGGATATCGCATCCTATGCCTACATATTCTCGTCTGGTACGAGAAATCAGAGCAGCTGTAGTTCGGCTACTTTCGGGACCATAGCTCAAATCTCGTTTTATTAATATTCTGAAAAAAGGGTTACAATGATTGAATATGGAAAATAAACTCCTAGAAAATACTATCCTATCCATCTATAATGGAGAATCAAGTGGAAAATAGTCCCCTAACAAGTGGACTTCTAAAACTACCTCTAAAAGGTAAAAAGTAAATTCTATGAAGGAAATGCCTATTCTAAAGAAATATTAAAATACCATGCTATTATTTTTATATCTTCTTTTCACTATTTTTTTCATCTTCATACTTCACTATTTTTTCACATATTCTTTTCACTCTATTTTTCTATTCTTTATTCTTTTCAACATTTTTTTTATGCTTTTTCCTCTTCTCTTTTTCACATATTCTTTTTTCCTTCTTTCTCATATATTTTTCACTCTTTTTCTTTTTCTCTTTTTCTCATATATATTTTTTATCTAAACTAATAAAAATATTACAAAAGAAAAAATAATAAAATAAAATACAAAAGGGAGGGGGGTACAGTCTGTTACAGGGGGTACAATCTGCAGAAAAACAACAAACAGAAATAAATGGGCCCAGCCCACAAAAACAATGCACACAAAAAAACAGGGAGGGGGCAAAGTAAAACGAAGGTGATGCTAGTAAAAAACCGTTGGGCCCAGCCCAACAACTATCCAAAAAAAAAACACACAGAGAGGGTGTAAAGGAAATTTAGGGGGGTATGGTCTGAAAAAAGACAATGGGCCCAGAGCCCAAACCAATTCTGAGTCCAACAGTCTCTACCCTCTCCCTCACTCATTCTCTCAAACTCTGAAACCCTAGACATTCTTCCCCTCTCTGTGCGCCGCCGTCAACTTCTTCCTCCCTCTACCCCTCTCCGTTTCCACCAAACTCCTTTTCTCATAACAGAACTTCTCCCGACTTCCTTTCATCTCGACTCAAACTTCGTAAAAACCTTTCAACCTCACAAAAATTCTCTCAGTCTCACTCTCAACAATCTGTTCATCTGGAAATGATGGTGACGTGCTTTGAAAAAAAATCATGAAGGCTTCTGAAGAACAATACTCTCGACGAAGAATCGACAATGACGATGCTTGCAAAACTGACGAAGATTGACGAAGATGCACGTGGATATGAAACAAAAGCATAATGTTCTTGAAGGAAATCTAAAGAAACCTGGATTTAGATGTTGTTCTTCTGGAGATCCGTTGAAGGTTCATAGATCCGTTGTTCTCGAAGATGAAGACGGTTAACGGTAGATCTGGATTAGGTTGATTTATTGATTTCGTTGAGGATTTCTGGAGATTGACTCGAAGAAAACCTGGAGTTCTTGAAGAACGATTACGAGGGTTGAAGATCTTGGTGACCTGGCTTTGAGTTCAGATCTGGATCCGTTGGAAGACCTCTCTTGAAGATTATCGTAACTTTTGGAAATTTGCATGCGAAGACGATGAAGATCCCCAAAGATCCTTAAAGATCTAGCAGAAATCTGATGATGAAGGAAGAGTGCTTCCGGACGTTTAACGAACACCGGAGAAGCTTCATGGAGGTTTCTGGAAAATGTTCTTGAGTTCTTTACGAAGCAGATGGAGATCTTGAAGATCTTCTGGAGAATCGGATGAACGCATGAACGAATCGATGAACTATGGCAAAACGATTGAAGCTGATGAAAGTTGGAAGAAAAAATCTGGATTTCTTTGATGAAATTTTGGGGAAAAGTTGAGGATTGATGGGAGTTGAATTTTCCGGCGACTGTTAGGGAGGCTCCGGTTACAGGTTGATGAAGGAGTGAAGATGTTCTTGATGAATTCTGGAGAATCTAGATCGGAGCAGATAAATATTACGGCGGTTGGAGTTTGCCGGTGAGAGGTTGATGAAGATGCGAACGGAGAAGATGAAGAAATGATGAGTTCTGGGGATTTTCCAGTTTCCGGCGAGGTTAGTTACGGCGGAGAGATTCAGTTGCGGCGGTGGCCGGAGTTGGTTGGTGGTGGCCGGCAAGGGTTGGTTGCGGTGGTTGCATGGCCGCCGGCCATGCAACTGGTGAAGGTCAGGTGATGACAAGTGGTAGCGGAAGAAGTTGCATGCTGGCCACGTGTTGAGGGGGAGAGAGAGAGAGAGAGAAATGATGTGTCAGCGTGTGGGTGAATAATGAAATGAGGTGGCGGCCCTCTGGATTTGCACGCGTGTCCTTGCTTTATAGTGACACATGGCTGGACAAAAAATGGACTGAGAGTGGACTGGGCCTCCAAAAACAAAACTGGGCCCAAACGAAAATTAAGGACTAAAACTGAATTAAAATGATTGGATTAATGGACAATTGATGATGAATTAAAACTGAACTCTGGATTAAGACCCTAATTAAAAGATGATTAAGACCAAACAAATAAACCTAATTAAAACTAACAATTAATCCTACTTAATCTAAACAATAAACCTAACCGATAATACTCTAACAATTAACATTCTAATTAACTCTAAACAACTAATTAACATCTAACAATTAACATTCTAAAAAAAAGAAAACTATTAATATCTATTTAACCTATTTAATATCTAAAACAAAATAAAACAAATTAATATCTAGAAACCTATTAAAAAAAAATCTATTAATTTCTAGAAAAACCCTATATTAATATTCTATTTAAATCTATATTAACAAATATTAAAACATCTAAAAATGCTATTAAATCCTAATATCTAAATGACTCCTAATAATTCCACAAGGAGCAAAAACAGTACAGAACGACAAATAGGACCACGAGAGCGCACCGGAACGACCGGTAAAAATCAATAGACACCGAAATATCCCTAACAACAACAGCGCGAGCTGAAAACACCGGGAATAGCACGACTTCCCAAAAATGCAACTCTACTTATCTAACTGAGCAAAAAACACCTGAAATGCGAGGAGAGGGCTGTGATCCCGATAAAATCAAAACAACTGAAAAAAATGCACTGTATGCGATATGCGAATGCGAATGCAGAAATGCGTCGAAACATCAACCAGATGTGGGAACCGGTTGGTCAAATTTTAGGGTGCAACAGCTGCCCCTATTCAAGCGGCTTGGACCTGAATGGGTGAAGAGCGCTCAGCCTTCAAACATTCAAAGGTAGATGACGGTTGAATACCAATGAAACCCTGAAATTTGCCAACCGTGGGAATATACTGCAAAACTGCTTGAGGAATAGCCTCCAATGGACTGAAGTTTGGTTGTCACGGCAACAACTGGTCAATTATATGATAAAAATTTCTCTCCTTTTCAACATCAATCACCTGTGTGACGCCACAAGTATTGAAATAATGCTTCAGACAGCAAACACCTTGATTCCCATCTCACTTATGGGATCAAATCCTGTCATCTCACAGTTCACGGCGAACTTGAGGACAATTCTCCTGGGGAACTTCTGAATGGACTGCTCGTCACCCATTCTATCAACAGGAGGCAGCTTCAGAAACCTAATATATGTCAATCTTTTTCAGTGCCGGTGTAACAACCAAATGTGAAGAATCACTCCGCTGGGGGGGAAGAGAAGCTTAACCAAACAACTCTGCGGGGAACATACTCGAAAGCCATGAGGTAACCAACCTGGTCCATGTTTCGAAATGCGTATGTCTGAGAATGATGCAATGTCCCATACGGCATGGAAATGCTATATGTTTGTATAAATGCTATGACGATATATGCAAATGTAAATGCAGGCTCGAGCTGCCAGAGAACACCATGTCTAAAAACCGCTTGGCCAAATAAATGCCGAAGGTAGACGTCAACTCCAACTGAGGGTAACCTGATATCACAGAATCATCTCAGCAACATAAATGCTGGAAAAAGGAAACCAAATCCGCTGGGGATAACCGTCCTGCTGGAGAAATGGAAAGGCAACCCTGCTTGGGGAGAAAGAAAAAACAACCCTGCTTGGGGATGCTCTCTTCAAACCATTGGCAACTGATTGTGCTCTGTGGGGATCGACCCAAACTGGGGTTGATTGCGCGCAGCACACTGCTGGGAATGCCCCTACTATCAAGGATATCAATCTTAATCTGCTGGGGATACTCCTGATCCTACTCTGATGCGGGATAACAATACAATCTCAATTCTTCCGGGGATAATACGCAACTTTCATCTGCTGAAGAGTAGCAATTCTGATTTAACAACATCCACAAGGAATTCAAACATTAATCGGAGCACTGGTATTCGTCGAGCTTCGTATCGGGGAACATGACAACATGCGAGTCATTGGGAATTACTGTGTCAGATACCTTTAGGTTTTTGTGCTTTTTGGTTTAGTATGAATATGGACTATGTATAAAACGGAAGATATGGGAAATACTAGACGAGAACTAGCATTCAAAGGTAGGCTACCAGACGAGAACTGATAGCAAAATAGATTATCGGACGAGAATTGATTTTTGTGTTTTGAACGTCAGACGGGGCTGATCGGATATAGGCTAAGAAAAAGACAACCAGGCGAGAACTGGCTGAAAGCTGACATGTACCAGACGAGAGCTGATACAACAATAGGTTAAAGAAACGGTGACCAGACGAGAACTGGTTACAATAAACTACACCAGACGGGAACTGATGCTTACAATAAACTACACCAGACGGGAACTGATCTTTACGGAAGGGTGGGCCAGACGAGAACTGGTTACCGGTTTGCCAGGCGAGAACTGGACTTTGGAAACGACTGGTTACTGACATGTAACAGGTTTAGGTTGTAAGGCCTTTTTCGGAATGTTAAGGTTTTTGATAAGGGTAATGACACGATTCCCCGATACTCAACTCCGGCTGGGGATAAACAGACTGGTTTGAATAATTTGCCCCAGTACAATTCAACTTGCCCCAATCCAGCTCTTGGGAATATTGCTCTGAACAGCTCTCTACGAGACGACCTCGAGATTATTTGCCCCGGTATCTATACGACAAAAGGATTCAACCTCAATCAAACAATTGTCATCCCAGTTGGTCTTCACTGTCTCTGAAGTGACTTGCCCCTGAAGGAGCGCATAAGCGACTTAACCTGATCTGATTATCCACCTGAAATATCTGCTTTCAAATCTCCACGTTTTGTATAATTTCCCCTGATTGGCTCTCGAGAAGACTCACTTCTGATCAACTGCTTCTCAAGCATACTGCCCCTGATCAACTGAAGCTTCGGGACTTGTCCTCAGACTGATTGATTCTGAACTTACTGGAAGTCAATGCCCCTGATTCACTGGGTTTCACAATATACCATTCTGACCCAGACTGCTGAATTATCCAGTTCGATTATTCCCTGTTGGAATTTCTTTCATGTCAACTACTAACCTGCAATTAAAACTGTCTATTCACGAATGGTAATCTTAATGCAGTGTTTATGCAGATTTTGAAAAATTTTGCCTTGTCACTCATTTATATGTCATGATTGTGAGTGACGAATGAACCTGAGTTCAAACGTAGTGCTTACGTGGTCAGTGAAAAACACAACAAGGATGTGACTAGCAAGTCATGAAGGAGTCAGGTTACTCAACCTTATCGTAATGAGCTTTCAGAATAAACCCTACCTCAATTAGGTCTTTTAAGGGTTGTATCGTGGTCGGGTTCACGGTTCGTGAAACAAAGGATATTTGGCTCAAATTTTGATTTGTACCCACCCCTTCTACGTGATGATCTCCGATCCTAAGGTTCAGTTCACCTGGCACAAGCGCTCGCCTCTTCGAGAGGTATGTTGAATGGTAAGAACCACAGTTAAGGAACTCACAGGGCTTTTCTGGAGTGACAATTACCCCTTTTCGTTTTCGGTGTCTGTATACACGACTTTGTGACTTCGCTGGGGATCTATATTTTTTTTCTATCCCTTCTTTTTCATTCTTTTTGATTCCCAAATTTTTGCCTGGACTGACTCCTTTTGAGTTCTTTTCGTTTTTTCGTTTTCTTTTGAAGTCCAGCGGGATGCCCTGATTTTTGCCTAAGTATTAACTTTCCAGCTTTTTCTTTCTTTTTACTTAGCGGGCTTTCTTTTTCTTTCTTTTGGAACAAAGTCGTGTGACACTGGTTGTCTTGATTGCTCCGAAAGGATTGTAACTGTCTCACTCCTGGTTGGTGAGGTTTAACCACTGTGGTTGACGAGGTACGACCTCTTGAGAGGCATAAACTATAATTGGTCCTCGAAAGACAACACTCCCCTGTAAGACTTGAATGCTCGGTCAAGCTAACTGACAACTATCCTGCCCCGGGTTAAGATGTGAGGGTTTAAAAGTCCGAAAAAACTTCTACATCCTGGATCGAAGTGGTTAACAAGGGACTAACTCCTTATATCTCCAGTGCTTAGGGGATTTGAAACAATGCCTTGTACGTCATCGGCAAGGTTTTATCTGAAAGCATACGATCATCGGTTATGAGTTTAGTTTCGTCATCCTCCCTCCAATCTTTGCTAGTCACAGTGACAAAGTGGAGTAAATAAAATGCAAGTGTCAGTGCAATGCAGTAAAGGAGCGACAGCGACATGATTAATTCAGAAAAATGCATAGTCACCTTATTATTATTACCATTCGAAACAAACAATGTTTAAAATCAGGTAGTAACTAACAGAAAAGAAACTACAAATGCAAATGATATAAAGTCTGAGGACTGCCAATGCTGAGGGCGCCTGCCTGTCTGGACCACTGGCTTTTGCTGGGGAATACTTTCCGAGTCTACGAGCTTAGACAGCTGAGAATTTAGTATGAACATGCAGAAATCCTTCCCGAAAGGAAATGCAATCCTGGTCGATCAACTGTTGTACTTTCGCCTGAAACGCTTTACAATATTCAGTTGCATGTCCTGGTGATCCGCCATGGTAACCACACTGAACATGGGGATTATACCCAGGAGGGTAAGGTTCTGGCACGGGCTTGAGAGCTTTAGGTTCCACCAAAGAACTCTGGACCAACTGTGGCAAAAACTGACTGTACGACACAGGAACTGGATGAGAAGGAGCATTCCTTCGTTCCAAATTGTTGCGAGGTCTGTTCTGAATCTGACGCTGAGTCTGATAACCTTGGCCACGAGTTCGCTGATTTGCAAGGGAAGCGACATAAGACTCCTGATATGGTGCCCCAGGCACAATGGTCTGTCCAGCATAACAAGGCACAGGAGGTACTGATCCAACAGATTTCACCGATTCATCTCGAGGATACCCAACATCTGGCATGACTGCATTGATCACAACTCCTTCTTCCTTCTGATAGTCGTAAAGAGATTCAGTTTCACTAGCCTGACCGCTTGAGACAACCTGAATTTTTCCAATCTTTATAGCATTCTCAATATGTTCTCCAACTCCCACTAATTCGGAGAAGTTCAGCGAAACTCCAAGCAATCTCTCAAAGTACGGGCTTTGCAAGGAGTCTACGAACATGCCTGCTAACTCTCTGTCAGGGATCGGTGGTTCCACTCTGGAAGCAAAATCCCTCCATCTCCGAGCATACTTTTTGAAAAGTTCATTGATCCCCATAGACAAAGATTGCAACTCCATGCGAATGGGAGCTATGTCCATATTGTAATCATACCGCTTCAGGAAAGCTCTGGCTAAATCCACCCATGATCGAATCTGATCCTTCTCTAACTGCATATACCAACGTAGAGATGCCCCAATCAAACTGTCCTGAAAACAGTAGATCATCAACTTGTTGTTTTGCACAAACGAAGTCATCTTTCTGCAGAACATCACCAAATGTAGCCTCGGGCAACTATCTCCTTTATACTTTTCAAACTTCGGCGCTCTGAATTTAGGAGGTAACACTAGGTCAGAAACCAAGCACATATCTGAAGCGTTCAGACCAACATCGTTCTTAACTTCCAGGGCTTTGACTTGTTCCTCCAATGCGTGCAACCTCTTAGCTTGCACAAGAGCTAATGGATTATTAGTCCTCACTATCGGAACTTCTCTTCGGGAGATCAAACCAGCAGGAATAACATTCTGATAATTCGCGGCATCAGAAGAAGAACGTTCACTTGGGATGACAAACTGTTGGTGAAGATTTTGGCCTCTAATAGAAGTCT
This sequence comes from Lathyrus sativus, assembly GCA_963859935.3. NCBI lineage: Eukaryota > Viridiplantae > Streptophyta > Magnoliopsida > Fabales > Fabaceae > Lathyrus > Lathyrus sativus. Next base: position 567,236,710 of record OZ012735.1, on the reverse strand, counting down.
GCACAAGTTGAGCTGCAGTAAGGTTATTCACTTGCGGAAAGCCTTTGCCAGACGTGGAATCATACAAAGGATTGTTCGTCATAATAAAGCCTGACAAGGCATCAGCAATCTGGAAGTCGTTTCCTGACATGACTATCAGCAACTTTCAACTGACGGCACTGCTTGATTCTGCTTGATCCGTTTCAACCCCTTGGTCGTCTTCTGACAATCAACAGTTGCTCAGACCAATCACCGGATAATCACCTTCTGAAATCAAACAACGGCTGGATAAGAGCTCTGGCCAGCTGGAGAAATGCTATGCAATATGACGCAAATATGCTACAAAATGCAATATGCAACAAACACGGGATCACAGCCCCCACAACACGCTCTGAATACTGCTGTACTGCTGACGGAGATAATCACTCTGAAGCGAAAACCAAAAAACCGGGTCGTCTGGAGGTTAAGTTTCCTGCAAGAACCCTCCCACTCACAGGTATGGACCTAATCTGACAAGGTACGACATCCTATGCGGTCATCAGCGTCACAGACTTTCATAAGCGACGATACGATTCCCAGAAGGAGTGGCACCATCATCTCATGAAGAGGCCTCACTTAGCTGACTTCCAATTGATCGGTCCCCAGAGTCGACAATCCTCACGTCTGGACTCCCCTCAGATCCTCAGGACCGGAAAGAAGCACCTCGGAGAGAACCTCGTCTGAGCGTGAATTTTGTGGGGAACTTGTGTCTGCTCAACAAACAGGTTCGTCCAATAATCTCCACAACTACGTCTAAATGCATACTCAAGCAGCCCAGGTCCGGCTTATCACTCAAAGTATCACCCTCCCCAGCACAACCGCAACAGATAATAGCAATGAAAAAATAAACACCCAAAAGACAAGCAAACAAGCGCTAGGATTGACTCTTCCAGGGGACGTTGGATCCCACGTGCATGGGGAACTATCGCAGATCCCCAGCAGAGTCGCCAGCTGCTGGGGATGACCCCAAACAGCTAGGAAAAAAACCTAAGGCGTAGGGAACCGTTGGAGTCCCCAGCAGAGTCGCCAGCTGTCGCTACTGCGAAAATCGGCGCTGGCTGACAGAAGAGTCGCCACCGTGCGTTATTTATCCCAACGAAGGGAAAGGAAACGCTCGAAGTAAACCTCGCAAAAAACGGGAAAGGTATGGTCGTCGCAACCAAAACCTGGGTTCGGGAGTCGGTTACGCAAGGGGAAGGTATTAGCACCCCTCACGTCCGTCGTACTCGACGGGATCCACGCTTGCTTGGGTTGTCTAAAGGATGCAAAACAATCTATCTACGGCTGCTAAATCTAAACGGAAGGGAATTGACTCGATAGAGCGTCGCACTCTATGCCTACGTATTCTCAAGAGAGAAAGTCAGAGTCAACGTAGTTCGGGAAACTATAGGGAAATTGGCTCGCCAAGACTTCGCGTCTTGTGCCTACGTACTTCCACACAGCATGGAAGATCAGAGCTTACGTAGTTCAGGCTAACTACGGCTAAGCAGGGTGTTCTCACACAGGAGTGAGATATTAATCTGGTTTTAAAGGTACGGGAACCTATGGGAATTAAAGCTACGGTCTGGTCTCAAATGCGCTCGGGCAAGAGAAAAGGATAACATCAGTCGTCAGCGGGAAAGTCTCGATCGCACAGCAGCGAGAGAACAAAAGGTCAGTTGTTAGTGTGCTCGCTAGGATATCGCATCCTATGCCTACATATTCTCGTCTGGTACGAGAAATCAGAGCAGCTGTAGTTCGGCTACTTTCGGGACCATAGCTCAAATCTCGTTTTATTAATATTCTGAAAAAAGGGTTACAATGATTGAATACGGAAAATAAACTCCTAGAAAATACTATCCTATCCATCTATAATGGAGAATCAAGTGGAAAATAGTCCCCTAACAAGTGGACTTCTAAAACTACCTCTAAAAGGTGAAAAGTAAATTCTATGAAGGAAATGCCTATTCTAAAGAAATATTAAAATACCATGCTATTATTTTTATATCTTCTTTTCACTATTTTTTTCATCTTCATACTTCACTATTTTTTCACATATTCTTTTCACTCTATTTTTCTATTCTTTATTCTTTTCAACATTTTTTTTTATACTTTTTCCTCTTCTCTTTTTCACATATTCTTTTTTCCTTCTTTCTCATATATTTTTCACTCTTTTTCTTTTTCTCTTTTTCTCATATATATTTTTTATCTAAACTAATAAAAATATTACAAAAGAAAAAATGATAAAAGAAAATACAAAAGGGAGGGGGGTACAGTCTGTTACAGGGGGTACAATCTGCAGAAAAACAACAAACAGAAATAAATGGGCCCAGCCCACAAAAACAATGCACACAAAAAAACAGGGAGGGGGCAAAGTAAAACGGAGGTGATGCTAGTAAAAAAATCGTTGGGCCCAGCCCAACAACTATCCAAAAAAAAACACACAGAGAGGGTGTAAAGGAAATTTAGGGGGGTATGGTCTGAAAAAAGACAATGGGCCCAGAGCCCAAACCAATTCTGAGTCCAACAGTCTCTACCCTCTCCCTCACTCATTCTCTCAAACTCTGAAACCCTAGACATTCTTCCCCTCTCTGTGCGCCGCCGTCAACTTCTTCCTCCCTCTACCCCTCTCCGTTTCCACCAAACTCCTTTTCTCATAACAGAACTTCTCCCGACTTCCTTTCATCTCGACTCAAACATCGTAAAAACGTTTCAACCTCACAAAAATTCTCTCAGTCTCACTCTCAACAATCTGTTCATCTGGAAATGATGGTGACGTGCTTTGAAAAAAATCATGAAGGCTTCTGAAGAACAATACTCTCGACGAAGAATCGACAATGACGATGCTTGCAAAACTGACGAAGATTGACGAAGATGCACGTGGATATGAAACAAAAGAATAATGTTCTTGAAGGAAATCTAAAGAAACCTGGATATAGATGTTGTTCTTCTGGAGATCCGTTGAAGGTTCATAGATCAGTTGTTCTCGAAGATGAAGACGGTTAACGGTAGATCTGGATTAGGTTGATTTATTGATTTCGTTGAGGATTTCTGGAGATTGACTCGAAGAAAACCTGGAGTTCTTGAAGAACGATTACGAGGGTTGAAGATCTTGGTGACCTGGCTTTGAGTTCAGATCTGGATCCGTTGGAAGACCTCTCTTGAAGATTATCGTAACTTCTGGAAATTTGCATGCGAAGACGATGAAGATCCCCAAAGATCCTTAAAGATCTAGCAGAAATCTGATGATGAAGGAAGAGTACTTCCGGACGTTTAACGAACACCGGAGAAGCTTCATGGAGGTTTCTGGAAAATGTTCTTGAGTTCTTTACGAAGCAGATGGAGATCTTGAAGATCTTATGGAGAATCGGATGAACGCATGAACGAATCGATGAACTATGGCAAAACGATTGAAGCTGATGAAAGTTGGAAGAAAAAATCTGGATTTCTTTGATGAAATTTTGGGGAAAAGTTGAGGATTGATGGGAGTTGAATTTTCCGGCGACTGTTAGGGCGGCTCCGGTTACAGGTTGATGAAGGAGTGAAGATGTTCTTGATGAATTTTGGAGAATCTAGATCGGAGCAGATAAATATCACGGCGGTTGGAGTTTGCCGGTGAGAGGTTGATGAAGATGCGAACGGAGAAGATGAAGAAATGATGAGTTCTGGGGATTTTCCAGTTTCCGGCGAGGTTAGTTACGGCGGAGAGATTCAGTTGCGGCGGTGGCCGGAGTTGGTTGGTGGTGGTCGGCAAGGGTTGGTTGCGGTGGTTGCATGGCCGCCGGCCATGCAACTGGTGAAGGTCAGGTGATGACAAGTGGTAGCGGAAGAAGTTGCATGCTAGCCACGTCTTGAGGGGGAGAGAGAGAGAGAGAGAAAAATGATGTGTCAGCGTGTGGGTGAATAATGAAATGAGGTGGCGGCCCTCTGGATTTGCACGCGTGTCCTTGCTTTATAGTGACACATGGCTGGACAAAAAATGGACTGAGAGTGGACTGGGCCTCCAAAAACAAAACTGGGCCCAAACGAAAATTAAGGACTAAAACTGAATTAAAATGATTGGATTAATGGACAATTGATGATGAATTAAAACTGAACTCTGGATTAAGACCCTAATTAAAAGATGATTAAGACCAAACAAATAAACCTAATTAAAACTAACAATTAATCCTACTTAATCTAAACAATAAACCTAACCGATAATACTCTAACAATTAACATTCTAATTAACTCTAAACAACTAATTAACATCTAACAATTAACATTCTAAAAAAAAGAAAACTATTAATATCTATTTAACCTATTTAATATCTAAAACAAAATAAAACAAATTAATATCTAGAAACCTATTAAAATAAAATCTATTAATTTCTAGAAAAACCCTATATTAATATTCTATTTAAATCTATATTAACAAATATTAAAACATCTAAAAATGCTATTAAATCCTAATATCTAAATGACTCCTAATAATTCCACAAGGAGCAAAAACATTACAGAACGACAAATAGGACCACGAGAGCGCACCAGAACGACCGGTAAAAATCAATAGACACTGAAATATCCCTAACAACAACAGCGCGAGCTGAAAACACCGGGAATAGCACGACTTCCCAAAAATGCAACTCTACTTATCTAACTGAGCAAAAAACACCTGAAATGCGAGGAGAGGGTTGTGATCCCGATAAAATCAAAACAACTGAAAAAAATGCACTGTATGCGATATGCGGATGCGAATGCAGAAATGCATCGAAACATCAACCAGATGTGGGAACCGGTTGGTCAAATTTTAGGGTGCAATACATACACTGATGGTGATGAAACTAAATTCATGGCCAGAGGAGTTTGCTTTGAAGAATTTCCTTGGATGAGGACTCATATAAAACCTTGATTGATCCCTCCATCAGGCCTTTGCAGTAACACTAATTTCACAAATGAAAATAAACAAACAAAAGTCTGATAAAATGGTTAGCTAAGCATGGGTGATTGGCCTATGATGCTCATGCAAATGATGATGACATCTAACGGGGGTAAAATTTAGGGTATGATACCACTTCTCCTATCTTCTGCATAATTTGGTATGCACCAATGAAATGCAGAGTAAGCTTTTGAGACTTCAAGGCTCAACCAACACCAGTTATCGGAGTAACTTTAAGAAACACACGATCGCCCTCTTGGAGCTCAAGTACTTCCTCATTTTGTCATGGTAACTCTTCTGACGAATTTGCGAAGCTCTCATCTTTTATTGTATCATTTTAATCTTTTTTGTCGTCTGTTGGATAATCTCAGGTCCAATTACAACACTCACTCCCGATTCATACCAACACAAAGGTGTCATACATCTTATACCATAGAATTCCTCAAATAGGGCCATTCAAATACTAGAATGAAAATTATTGTTGTAGGTAAACTCAGTTAATCGTAGAAAGTTATCCCAAGCACCTCCTTGTTATAGCACACAAGCTCTCAACAGGTATTCCAAGGATTGGATAATCCTACGTGTCTGACCATCTGTCTGCGGATGATAAGCATAACTCAAACGCAAATTCGTACTTAAATAATTCTACAAAATCTCCCCAAATCTTGACGTAAACCTCGGATATCTATCAGACGTGATACTCAATAGAATCCCATCCAAACTGAAAATTTTCTCAATATACAACTTTGTTAAATTTTCCAATGGATGATTAGGTCGAATCAGAATGAAATGAGCTGATTTTATTAACCTATCCACAATAACTCAAATAGTACCACAACCATTCATTGTCCTCGAAAATCCAGGCACAAAGTCCATTAAAATGTTATCTCATTTCCACTTAGGAATAGACATTGGATGCATCAAACCCGACGACTTCTGACGCTCAACTTTTGACTTCTAGAAATTCAAACATGCATACACAAATTCAACGACTTCCTTCTTCATTTTAGGCCATAAAAAGATCATTCTCAAGTCTTGATACATCTTCGTAGCACCAGGAAGAATACTCAGACCACTTTGGTGTCCTTCTTCAAGGATACTTTTGTTAAGTCTAGACACATCAGGAACACAAATCCTATCTCTAAATCCGATCACATAATTCTCATTAGTTATGAATTCACCACCTTGGTCTTGGATGATTAAATCTAATCGATCAACCAACCTTAAATTAGTTATCGGACATTATTTAATCTCTTCGAGAACACTACTGGTAAGCTTCAACATACCCAATTTTACACTCTACAACATGACTTCACAAACCAGACTCAAATCTCTAAATTCTTCTATCAGCTCTAACTCGCTAGCCATCTATGTCGACATATGTAATGTCTTTCTACTAAATTCATCGGCCACGACATTTGTTTTACCATGATGGTAATTCAAACCAAAACCATAGTCCTTCAACAACTCAAGCCATCTTCTTTGTCTCATATTTAACTCATTTTGATCAAATAAGTACTTTAGACTCTTATGATCACTGAACACTTCAAATATAAAGCCAAACAAATTATGTCTCCAAATATTAAGTGTGAACACAACGACATCCAACTCTAACTAACCCATAGGATAATCATTTTCATGAACTCTACGTTTTCTCGAAGCATAAGCTACAACTTGTCCATTCTGCATCAACACGCCACCCAGACCCATCTTTGAAGCCTCATAATACATGATAATATATTCAGTTAAACTTGGCAGAATCAACACTAGAGCTGAAGACAAACTCTTCTTAAGCTCTTGGAAACTCTATTCATATTTCACATCCCACACATACACCTAACCCTTCCTAGTTAGCTGAGTTAATGGCAAGGCCAACTTAGAAAAGCCTTCGATTAACTTTTGATAATAACCAGATAAACCAAGAAAAATTTGAATTTTTGTGACAGACTTTGAAGTCTCCCACTGCAACACAACCTTGACCTTCAAAGGATTAACAACAATACCTCCACTAGAAATCACATGACTGAGGAAACTCACTTTTATTAACCAAAACTCGCACTTGGACAACTTAGCATACAATTTTTTCTCTTTCAATACAACTCTCAAATGTCCGGCATGCTCTTCATCAGTCTTTGAATAAATCAGAATACCATTGATAAACACTATCATAAACTTATCCAAATATGGATGAAAGACTATGTTCATGTACTCCATGAATACACCAGGAGCATTAGACACACCAAATGACATAACTGAATACTCATAATGACCGTACCTCTTTCTGAATGCAGTTTTTGAAATATCTTCAACCTTCACACAAATCTAATGATACCCCGACTTCAAATCAATCATACTGAAGATGCAAGCACCCACTAACTGGTCCATTAAATTTTCAATTCTCTAAAGTGGTACTTGTTCTTGACAGTGACTTTATTAAGCTATCGACGGTCAACATACAAACGCATACTACCATCCTTTTTCTTTGCCAACAACATTAGTGCACCACATGTTAAAACACTAGTCCGAATGCACATTTTCTCAAGTAAATCCTCTAATTGCTTCTTCAACTCACTTAACTTTGCATTAGACATCTGATATGGAGCCATTGACACTAGACCCATGTCTGGTATTAGGTCTATAGTAAAGTATACCTCACGCTCTGGCGATAAAACGTTGATATCTTTAGTGAACACTTTCGGGAATTCACAAACAATAGGAAATTCATTAATTATTCCTTTACCCTTAGAATCCAATGAAGCAAACACCATAAACATTGTAGCCCCATATTTCACAGACTCATCTACTTGCTTAGAAAACACAAACAAGTTATTATCTTCCACAACGACACGAAGAATCTTCATCTTCAACAACCTCAGGAAACAACATTGACTTATCCAATAATCTGCACTTTTGCAAACAACGACACGAAGAACCAACTCTCTACACCTGAAACATCTCAGAGAAGAAGAAGCTTCTCACCCACTTGTTTCAATCCCGCTCCTATAGGCAAGCAGTTATAAAAAAAAACAAGCACTAATAGTGTTTCACACACATGTCGTGTACTAGGGAACAAACAATATTACAAAACCTGCCCGGACAGACCAACCTACTCTAATACCACTAATGTAACACCCTAAACCCTGTATAGAAAATCATCATGGAATTTGATTAAACATAATACAACCACTCGGAGTGTCACACATAACAAACATATAGCCTACTTCGTAACACGAGTTACAATAGAACAATTTAATACACACATTTGTACTTGGGATGTTTACACGACATCCAGCTCATCTGATATGTACTTGAGATGTTTACAAAGCATCCAACTCATCTGATTTGTATTACATACTTATATAATAAGGCATTTAAAACTAATCATCACATACTCCTCCAAATGTTCAATGTGTCATCATAGAGGGATCATTAATAAAGCAATTAACAACAATATTTCAACTCACGACATTTGGTCTCATAAACGTCAAATTCATAACATAAGCAAAATGAGTTTATAACATTCAATTTAAAACAACATAGAAATCCCAACATAAATAGTCTTTAAATCCAACATAAACGACATATGAATCAATTCAAGCGTTTATCCCTAACCCGATGTTACATGATCATAGCAAGGCACCACTAGTTAAAGTGATAAACTAAAGAAGCAACTCCAAGAGCTATCTTCTACTTACTTAAATAATGTTACTCCTGAGTATCTTCATGATGCGCATGTAAAGGCAACATTCAAACAGAAGGGGTGAGAAATCACATTCAATAACAATAGTTATATACTGCAAGGTAGGATATCAACACATATGCATTCCACAAATAATCACTCATAGTATTGCATAATACATTCTCACACCTAACTCAACAATCACATACAACATATATTATGCATATAATTTATTCAGTTGTTGTATCAATTAGTTGCTTATTTTTCATATTGAGACCATTCACAAACATTTGTATTTGTTCAGTTTGATCCAGGTTATGAGTAGGACATGCAACCAATAACCGTTTGAACCTTTCATACACATCGCCTAATGATTCTCCCTCCTTCTATTTAAAATTCATGATATCATATCTTTTACGAATATACACAGAGGTGGGAAAATACTCATTAAGAAAGGCCTTCTCCATCTCTTTCCAAGTAGCAATACTTCCTGCGGGTAACGAGTAAAACCATTCTTCAGCATCTTCAGAGAGAGTGAACGGAAACATTCTCAATTTCTTTGCTTCATCAGTGTGCCCCTCTATCTTGAGAGTAGTGTTCATAGTTGTCGCATCGCTACGAAGGAGGGGCCGACAATGACAAAAGAGTCGCCACCGAAAAAAACTCCCCTTATGAAAATGACTTTCAATTAAGATCCCGAAGGATAAAAAGATTTGATGTTTTTGTTGTGTTTTTTAAGACAAGAAGTGGATTGAGTTATGGTTTGAAACTCGTGTCGCACTAAAGACTATGACTCGAGAGCGAATGCGTCACATATCGCCCAAAGGGCATACGCTAAGCACTCTTGACAATTAAGAGGAGGCCCCCCAACCATCATTCCTCGAGTACTTAAGGCTCGTAGCGTACAACACAATTTATTCTTTATTAAGTGTTTTGAAGTGTTTAGGAGATGAGAAGAGAAAGACACAAACTAAGGGAAAACCGGACCCTAAAGTTGTCATGTACAATGCTCCTAATGTTGGGGTGAAAGGTGTAACGCCCATTTTAATTATTTAAGTTTTCCCGTGTTGTTTTGTTTCGGCGTGCCCTGTGTGGAAAAGTTATTGAGGAATAAGGAGCATAGTATTAATATTATATAAACGATAATGATAATAATTAATAATTAATATTAATATTGATATTATTATTATTGTTATTATTAATATTAATATTATGAGGTTTTAATATTAATTGGAATAAAGAAAAAGGAAGATTTATATTAATTGGAATTATTTGGGGTATTGAGGGCAATAGTGGCATTTGGAGGAAATTGAGAAAGAGAACACGATCGTGAGAGGAAGAGGAAGAAGAACACGAACCAGCAAGTGAAAAGCAAGCTTGAGAGACGATCAAGAGGAACTTGGCTGTGGATTTCTTGGAGATTCTTCATCAAAGCTGCGTATTTGAGGTAAGGGGGGGGGGGGAGAATCGGTTAAATTTCGGTAAATGCATGAATGTTAGCTAGAAGGGGATTTCACTTAATCCCATAGGTTGATGATTATGTTTTACGTGATGTTATGATTCTGGGTTTGATGCTGATATACTTGAATTTATTGCATGTGTTGTTTGCTCAATTTGGGGATTTCGGATAGTGTGAAGTTTATGCCGAAACTGAGTAAACGCGTAGAGCTGACATTTAATTGAGTTAAATAGAGGATAGATGTTGTATATAGATGGTAGAATAATGGTCTAGTATGATGGGGTTTAGTTTGGAATAGAATCGGCTGAGTTCGGAGCGTTTTGCCGACTCTGAGCAGTGGCATTATTTTTCTGAAATCGCAGGTATTCGCTGGGCGAATGAGGGGGCGAGCCTTCGCCAGGAGAACTGGGCAGGGAGTGCTTCCAGTAGCCTTTGTTTGGCTTCACTAGGGGTTTCACCGGGCGAGCTTCAGCGAGCATTCGCTGCGGGGCTTCGCCAGGAGAATGTGCCAGCGAGCGTGACAAAATGTTGTGTTTTTGAGCTGTGCTGTTCGGTTCTCTCGTGATTGTTGGACCCTTGTTGGTCATGGTTGATTACGTGATTGTTGGTGAGTTGTGGAGAGTATATGTGTGGTGTGGAATATGATTTCCTTGATATTGTTCAATTAGAATGATTGAATTTGGTGTATGTGATTGCGTATGAATGGGGTATAGTGCGATATATATATATATATATATATATATATATATATATATATATATATATATATATATATATATATATATATATATATATATATATATATATATATATATATATATATATATATATATATATATATATATATATATATATATATATATATATATATATATATATATATATATATATATATATATATATATATATATATATATATATATATATATATATATATATATATATATATATATATATATATATATATATATATATATATATATATATATATATATATATATATATATATATATATATATATATATATATATATATATGATGTGTGATGAAATGTGATCAGTGGAATTGTGTACGCTTAATGTATCTGTTGTTGTGTGTTGTGCATTGGGGTTATGCATAGCATGGTGTGTTGATGTGCTCCTGTGTGGAGGGTGATGGCCTGGTGCCCATCGGTAGTGATATTGTGCTCCTGTGTGGAGGGTGATGGCCTGGTGTTCATCGGTGATTGTGAGGGATAGATCTTGTCTCGGGGGAGCGTAAGTGATCTATCCTGGTTTTGATGTGCTCCTGTGTGGAGGGTGATGGCTTGGTGCCCATCGGTGATGATAATGTGTTCCTTCGGGAAGGTTGATGGCCAGGTGCCCATCGGTGTTGTTGTTGAGTCGGTACCGCATAACATGGGTTGAGTTGCATGTGTTGCATTATTTTATATGTTATGGTTGTGTGGAACAGTAGGTCCGGGTAAATGTATGTGAATGATAATTGTGTGATTTACGGCCTTCTATTCATGTACATTATTACCCTTATATTTTGATCGTGATTTCTCACCCCTTTGCTTTGTTGTGTTCTGTGCTTCTTCGGAAGTACAGATAATCCAGGTGTGTAGCTAGCTTGGTTGTGGCGAGTCGTAGGGATGTTCTGATACGTAACACCGGGGCTTTGGGGAGTTATTTTGTTATCTGATGATTTTGTGTGCCCCTGTGGCGTATCGTGTTTGATGAATCTTTTGGGTGAAATGTTTTGTATATTTTGGGCAGTGGGCGAGGATGATGTATATGAAATGCAGATGATGTTATGTGTAAATATATATATATATATATATATATATATATATATATATATATATATATATATATATATATATATATATATATATATATATATATATATATATATATATATATATATATATATATATATATATATATATATATATATATATATATATATATATATATATATATATATATATATTTATGATGATGAATTTTCCGCTGTGTTATATTTGTTGAAAATCTCTTAATGGAAAATGTTTTGTTGGTTTAATTCTGTGACATCCCGTTTTGTGGTGTGAAACTCTGATAATTGTTTATTTTAATCGCATTTATTTTATTTTAGGGAACGGGGTGTTACAAGCTGGTATCATAGCAGGTCGGTCCGTCCGGCCAATGTAGTGTTTTGAGTCTGTCCTTAGGATATAGGTTGTGTGTCTTTTCACTCTGTGTTGTTGTTGTTAAGCAGTATGGAGGGAAGGAATGATGATGCGTTGGCTGCAGCTATGCAAGCGATGGCGCAGGTGGTTGCTAATCAGAACCATCTGCGGGTGCGCAATTCATGGATTTGGCGCAGTTTCAGAGCAACAAGCCGCCGACGTTCCAAGGAGGAATTTTGGACCCTGAAGCGGCGCAGAAGTGGCTTAGGGCGATTGAGAAGATTTTCCGAACCATGGGTTGCAGTGATGAGCAGGTGAGGTTCGGCACTCACATGTTAGAGGGAGAAGTTGAAGCTTGGTGGGACAACAGTCGCCAGAGGTGGGAGACTGCAGGAACTCCAATTACTTGGGATGTTGTCCGCAATGGTTTTCTGGATAAGTATTTTCCGGAGGATATTCGAAGTGCTAAAGAGATTGAGTTTCTAGAACTGAAGCAGGGCAATATGACGGTGGCCGAGTATGCGGCTAAGTTTGAAGAGTTGGTGCAGTATTGTCCCTATTACAATACTGATGGAGCGATGACCTCCAAGTGTTTGAAGTTTGAGAATGGGCTGCGTCCGAAAGTGAAGATAGGAATAGCTTGTCAGAAGATCAAGGATTATCCTGAGCTCATAAGCAGAAGTAGGATTTATGATAATGATAACCGAGCGATGATCGTGCATTACAAGGCTGCAACTGATCGTAAGGGTAAGCAAAGGTTTGGTGGTACTCCTTACAGTGTTCCTACTGATAAGGGGAAGTTTAAGGGTGCTGCTGATAAGAAGCCCAGAGAAAGATGAGTGTCTGCTGGTGGGAAGTGTTTCCGGTGCGGTGGCATGGGTCATCGTGCTGATGATTGTTTTCATGAAGTGAAGAAGTGCTTCAAGTGTGGTAAGCCGGGTCATGTGATGGCTGATTGTTGGACTGTTATGCCTACTTGTTACAACTGTGGTGAGAAGGGTCACATCAGTATGCATTATGAGAAGCCGAAGCCAGCTCAGGTGCCTCAAACCAGTGGCAAAGTGTTTGCAGTGGTGGGAACTCAAGCTGCTAGTGACGATCATTCTATCCAAGGTACTTGTTTCATCAATAATGTTCCTTTATCTGCTATGATTGATACAGATGCTACCCACTCGTTCACTTCTGTGGATTGTGTGAATAGGTTAGGTTTGGTGTCGACTACTCTTGAGCGGCGGATGACTATTGAAACTCCCTCTATTGGTTCAGTGACTACTTCTTTAGTGTGTTTGAAGTGTCTGCTGACTATCTTCGGTAGAGGTTTTGGTGTGGATCTGATTTGCTTGCCTCTTGGTAAGTTGGATGTTATTCTGGGTATGAACTGGTTGGAGTTCAACCGAGTGTATATTGATTGTTTTCGGAAGGTGTTGTTGTTTCATTCTCAAGAGGAAGAGGCATTGGCAGATTCTTTGTCTGGTAAGGAGTTGAGGATTTTGTTGGAGGATGAAGCTAAAATGTTTGCTTTATTTGCAACACTATCTGTTGACAACAAGGCGTTGTTGGAAGAGTTGGCAGTGGTGAATGAGTTTCTGGAAGTGTTCCCTGATGATATTACAGAGTTGCCTCTGAAGAGAGAAGTTGAGTTTGGCATTGATCTTGTTCCTGGTACGAGGCCTATTTCTATGGCGCCGTACATGATGTCGGCAGTGGAATTGGCTGAGTTGAAGTCTCAGATTAGAGAGTTGTTGGATTGAAAGTTCATCAGACCGAGTGTGTCGTTGTGGGGAGCTCTAGTGTTGTTGGTAAAGAAAAAGGATGGTAGCATGCAGTTGTGCATCGATTACCGTCAATTGAACAAAGTGACCATCAAGAATAAATATCCTCTCCCAAGAATTGATGATTTGATGGATCAGTTGGTGGGAGCTCGTGTGTTCAGTAAGATTGATTTGAGGTCGGGTTACCATCAGATCAGAGTGAAAGAAGGTGATATTCAGAAAACGACATTTAGAACTCGATACGGACATTACGAGTATGCGATAATGCCTTTCGGAGTGTCGAATGCGCCGAGAGTGTTCATGGAGTATATGAACTGGATCTTCCATTCTTATTTGGATCAGTTCGTTGTTGTATTCATTGATGATATCCTAATTTATTCGAAGTCTGAGGAAGAGCATGCAGGACATTTGAGAATTGCTTTGTAAGTGTTGAAGGATAATAAGTTGTTTGCGAAACTGTCGAAGTGTGAGTTCTGGTTGAAGACAATGAGTTTCTTGGGGCATGTGATTTCTGGTGATGGTATATCGGTAAATCCGTCAAAGGTGAGTGCGGTGTTGCAGTGGGAACCGTCGAAGACAACGACGGAGGTTAGAAGCTTTTTGGGTCTGGCAGGGTACTATCAAAGGTTCATTGAAGGTTTTTCTACTTTGGCTTTGTCGTTGACTCAATTGACAAGAAAGAATCAAGCTTTTATATGGGATGCTGCTTGTGAAGAGAGTTTTGTGGAATTGAAGAAGAGATTGACTACGGCACCAGTGTTAGTGTTACCGACTCTGAGTGAACCGTTTGTGGTGTATTGTGATGCGTCCAAGATGGGTTTAGGCGGAGTTCTTATGCAGAATGGTAAAGTGGTGGCGTACGCTTCGCGACAACTGAGGGTGCATGAGCGGAATTATCCTACTCATGATCTTGAGTTAGCTGTGGTGGTTTTTGTGTTGAAGATTTAGAGGCATTATTTGTATGGTTCAAGGTTTGAAGTGTTCAACAATCATAAGAGTCTGAAGCATCTGTTTGACCAGAAAGAGCTGAATATGAGGCAAAGAAGATGGTTAGAGTTTTTGAAGGATTATGATTTTAGCCTAAGTTATCACCCGGGAAAGGCTAATGTGGTAGCCGATGCTTTGAGCAGGAAGGCGATTCATATGTCGACTATGATGGTGAAAGAGATGGAGCTTATTGAAGAGTTCAGAGATTTGAGCATGGTTTGTGAAACTTCGGTAGATTGCGTGATGTTGGGCAAATTGCAAGTGAACAATGATTTCTTGGATATGATCAGAGAAGGTCAGAAGCTTGATGTGAATCTAGTGGATGTGATGTCTGGAGTGGGAAGAGACTCCGATAGTGATTTCCAGTTGGATGGTTCAGGTGTGTTGAGGTTCCGAGGTAGAATTTATGTGTCAGATAATGATGAGTTGAAGAAGTCGATTCTGAGTGAAGGACATCGTAGTGGTTTGAGTATTCATCCAGGAGCTACGAAGATGTATCATGATTTAAGGAAGATGTTTTGGTGTTTAGGTATGAAAAAGGATATAGCTCGGTTTGTTTATGCCTGTTTGACATGTCAGAAATCGAAAGTGGAACATCAGAAGCCGTCTGGATTGATGCAACCGTTAGAAATTTTGGTTTGGAAGTGGGACTGTATAGCCATGGATTTTGTTACAGGTTTGCCAAGCACAACGAGAAGATTTGATGTCATTTGGGTAACTGTGGATTGGCTTACGAAGTCTGCACATTTTGTGCCGATTAATGTAAGTTTTTCGTTGAAGAAGCTGGCGGAGATTTATATTCGGGTGATTATGAAGCTGCATGGTGTGCCATCAAGTATTGTGTCAGATAGAGATCCGAGGTTCACCTCAGAATTTTGGAAGAGTTTGCAGGAAGCTTTGGGTACCGAGTTGAAGCTGAGTTCAGCCTATCATCCACAGACTGATGGTCATTCAGAGAAGACTATTCAAACTTGGAGGATTTGCTGCGGGCTTGTGTGTTGGAAAAAGGTGGTGCGTGGGTGTAACCCGGTGAACTGACTTTAAACAATGTTGCGGATAGCAAGAGTCGCCACCGACTTTTATTTTATCCATAAGGAAAGGTTATAAAAGAACAGGAAAGACCTTAGAGAATATTTTGGGTCCGGGGGGTAGGTTATGAAAAGGGAAGGTATTAGCATCCTTTTCATCCATGGTTATCCATGGGCTCTTAGGTACTTAAGCTCACTTTTGAATTGTTTTGAAATTGTAGTGTGTGAATAGAAAATTTTCAGAATAGTTAATAAATAATCCATATAAGGATGTGTTAAGAACTTGTTTGAAAACTTGTTGAAAATTTGTTTAAGTGCGAAACAATTTTGAAGTGAGCAAGCACCTAGGAGTAACCTACCCTAATGTTTAAAGGTCTTTCTTATTCTTCATTCTTTCCTTTAGTAAGACTATCCCTACTATAATGGAGTAGGTAGTCCTTACTTTGGATGTTAAGGGACATGTGAGGGACAATTTGACTTTGAAGGCCATTGTGGGATGTAATAAGCACATATAAGGGACCATCATCATTTTTCGAAAGGGACTTGATTCGTAAAGGCAACCATAAGGGACTTTGATGATTTTTTTATTTGAGGGACTTGCTTTATACACCCCACTTAACCATTATTCGTAGGCAACTTGAGGGATATCCTTAGGAAGTGAGACGGCGATTAAAATCGACTTACGTGTGTGACGTGTTTATTTTAATTATCTTTATTTAAAAGTGATCTAAATTTATTTTAATATTACATACATGTTGTTACACTCCCTAATTACTAACCATAATAATAATTAAATAATTAAACAACTTTACATCCAAGAAACAATTACAAAATAATAAGCAAAATAATTAAATAGCAAAGATAAATAAAATATAAATAAGCAATAATAAATAATAAAGGGGGTTAATTCTAAGTTTACTCGGCAAGACATCGCATCTTGTGCCTACGTATCCTTACGGGAGTGGAATCAGAGTAATCGTAGTTCCCCTCAAAAGGGAGGTTAGAAACGTCTTGACTGTGGCCAAGGTTTCAATGGGGAATAAACGTATCTTAGGGACACGCTTACGCGGAGTGTAGAAACTCCAATATCTACGTTGTAAATTGTTAAGTGAATTAGGGTTAGGTTAGGGATTCCGCGGCGGGAAACCCTAAAATGAGTGCGGCGACTCCTTGACCTAACACTAGGATAAAAGCAATTTTGCCCACGGCGGGACACCTAGGCTAAACAGGGTTTGATCCATTAAAGGGGTAAGGCTATTGACTCGGCGGCCAAAAGGCTGGACCTAATCCTTCGGAAAGATAAAACTGTAAAAAATGTGAAAATATGACAAATCATTATATGGAGGAATAATTAAGGTACAGAAATAAGAAAAGTAATAAAGGCGGAGGGTATAAAGAAACAAAGAAACATTTCTGAAAACATGAAGAATATGAAAATATGTAATGACACTTAGAATGAAGTGAGGGAAGAAAATAGTGTGGGGCTGTGGCCACCACAAGCACATCTCAACCTCAAGCATGCAAATGAAATGCAGGAATAAAGAAAATAAAAGGTACACAAAATGACACGGCAAACATAAGGAGTTCCTTACGAAAAGGTTTTAATTTTTTAATATTTTAATTATGTAAAAAAATGTTTTAATTTTTTTTAATATTTTAATTATATATATAAAAAAAAAGGTTTTAATTTTAAAATGGAATTACTTAGTTAAAAAAATTTAAGTTTAAATTATAAAAAAAATGTTAAGTTTAAATTATATATATAAAAAAAAATGTTTTTGGGAACAAAAAGGTTTTTTTGGAAAAAAATGTTTACGGGAACAAAAAAAAGGCTTTTTTTTGGAAAAAAATGTTTACGGGAACAAAAAAGGTTTTTTTTTTGGGAAAAAATGTTTACGGGAACAAAAAAAGGCTTTTTTTGGAAAAAAATGTTTTAGTTTTAATAAAAAAAAGGTTTTGATTTTGAAAAAGGTTTTGATAA
This sequence comes from Lathyrus sativus, assembly GCA_963859935.3. Lineage (NCBI taxonomy): Eukaryota > Viridiplantae > Streptophyta > Magnoliopsida > Fabales > Fabaceae > Lathyrus > Lathyrus sativus. The sequence continues at coordinate 567,218,737 of OZ012735.1, read as the reverse complement.
AAAAAATAACAATAGAATTGCAAATGCAAACAGACAATTAATGGACATGCAAACAATCCTATACGACACAATCATGGTTCATACAGATCAAAATCTACGGATCTAAACAACAATGAAGGTTAACATGGCAAGGATGCAAATAAATATGAAAAATGCAAAGGATTTAGTAATTTAACGGACCTAAACACATTAACATGGCAAAATATGCACATAAACATGAAAAGGCAAAAGGTTTAGTAATTTAACCTACGAAGCGGAGGTTTGCTTCGGTAAATGTGAAAAAGGTTTGAATAAGGGAACACTGGAGAGCTCCAACCCTTCTAACGAGTTGTGGGAACGACCGCCTTTCTTCTCTGGGGATCTCCTTTGTTTCTCCCTCTCTCTCTTCTTTTCTGAAGAAAACCTTCTGACCTCTTTTTTCAACAAGGCAACACATGTATATATAGGGAACAAATTAGGGTTAACACCAAATTGTCAATAATGTCCCTAAAGCCCATTTTAAAGCCCAAACTAAATAATTAGTTAAGAAAAAATATAATTTAAATAATTTAAAATAATTAAAATAAACTAATAATCCTATTGATTCCTAAAATCAAAAATATTATAAAAAGAACAAAAATTTTTTCAATATTTTTTATTTTATGATTTTTTGGATATTTTTATGAATAATTTAGAAAAAAGTGAAAAAAATAATATTTTAAAAAATGATTTAATTAAAATACGAAAATAATAATTAAATAATAATAAAAAACTATTTTTGTTATTTTTTAATGAAAGATAGAAAAATTTAGAGTAAAAATAATAAAGAACAAAAAAAGTGACAAAGGTGAGATTTAATTTTTAAAATAGTTAGAAAAAAAAGATTTAATTTTAAAAAGAAGTTAGAGAAAAAAAAGATTTAATTTTAATTTTTTTTAAAAAAGTTAGAAAAAAAAGATTTAACTTTATAAAAGTTAGAAAAAAAAAATTTAGCTTTAAAAAAGTAGTTAGAAAAAGGATTTAACTTTTAAAAAGTTAGAAAAAAGATTTGATTTTTTTAAAAAAATTAGAAAAAAAGATTTAACTTTAAAAAAGTTAGAAATAGATTTAACTTTAAAAAAGGGTTAGAAAAAGGATTTATCTTTTTAAAAAAGTTAGAAAAAAGATTTAATTTTAAAAAGGTAATAGAATTTGATTAAAAAAATGTGTTAGAAATTAATTAAAAAAGGTTATAAAAAAATTTACTCTTAAAGAAAAGAAAAAAAAAGTTAAATTTTAATCTAAATCCTAAAAGTTAGTAAGAAGAGCTTAAAATGATTTAAATAAATAAACTAAATAGAAAAAAAAAAAAAGTTAATAAAAAACATTAGTAAAGTTATAAAAAAAAAATTTAATTAAATTATTATTAGTTAAAAAAACAAGATTTAAAAAAAAGGTTAATTTATTAAGTTAATCAGAATTTAAAATAAAAATAAAAAGAAAGGGTAAAATTTGGGGTATTACAGTTGACCTCAGTTTGACTTTTTAACTGCGTTGACTGCTTTTGACTTATCTGATTATCTGACTGAGCAAACTTTTGAGAAAAGTCTTGAAACTTGACATGGGGGTTCTTATACACATATAAGATGTTATGAAGCTCACTTGAAGTCTTGGAAGTCCATTTAGCCTGATTAAAGTCAAAACCCTAGTTTTGGATGCACTGCTTAGGAGGTGCATTGTCTGAGGGAATTGTCAACTCTTCTGACCAATTATGAATTTTGTGAACCTTGTGAACCTTCTTGGAACACAAAGTCTTGTATTGTGAGGGCAAATTTTGGGGTGCAACAGCTGCCCCTGTTCAATTTTCTGAAACCTGAGGGGTTAGATTGGTATATTTGCCAGTCGTAACCTGGAAGGTTGAAGGGGATTGAACACAAAAGCCCAAAAATTTGCACTCACCAGTGCATGGAGTGATATTGATGGTTGGTTGAACATGATTGAGTGGGCTTAAAGATGCCACTAGGAGAAAGTTCTTCAGTAGTATAATGAGAACTGTCAGGAGTCTGGAGTAATACTGATGTAACAGCATGTCTTCATGAGGATAGAGCAATCAATAACGATAACCCTAAAGCAGTCTTGAGGTGATAAATCTGACTTCAGGAGGATAGAGCAATCAATAGCTCTAAAGCAGTCTTGAAGTAATAATGGCTTCAGGAGGATAGAGCAATCAATAGCTCTAAAGCAGTCTTGAAATAATAGAATGGCTTCAGTAGGATAGAGCAATCAACAGCTCTAAAGCAGTCTTGAAATAATAATGTGATATGTCTTCAGGAGGATAGAGCAATCAATAGCTCTAAAGCAGTCTTGAAGTAATGATTTCAGGAGGATAGAGCAATGGATAGCTCTAAAGCAGTCTTGAAATAATAATGTGATATGTCTTCAGGAGGATAGAGCAATCAATAGCTCTAAAGCAGTCTTGAAGTAATAATGTAATATGTCTTCAGGAGGATAGAGCCATCAATAACTCTAAAGCAGTCTTGAAATAATTAGATGGCTTCAGGAGGATAGAGCAATGAATAGCTCTAAAGCAGTCTTGAAGTAGTAATATGACCTCATGAGGATAAAGCAATGAATAGCTCTAAAGCAGTCTTGAAGTAATAATGTGATATGTCTTCAGGAGGATAGAGCAATCAATAGCTCTAAAGCAGTCTTGAAGTAATGATTTCAGGAGGATAGAGCAATGGATAGCTCTAAAGCAGTCTTGAAGTAATGATTTCAGGAGGATAGAGCAATGGATAGCTCTAAAGCAGTCTTGAAATAATAATGTAGTTTCAGGAGGATAGAGCAATCAATAGCTCTAAAGCAGTCTTGAAATAATAATGTGATATGTCTTCAGGAGGATAGAGCAATCAATAGCTCTAAAGAAGTCTTGAAGTAATGATTTCAGGAGGATAGAGCAATGGATAGCTCTAAAGCAGTCTTGAAATAATAATGTAATTTCAGGAGGATAGAGCAATCAATAGCTCTAAAGCAGTCTTGAAATAATAATGTGATATGTCTTCAGGAGGATAGAGCAATCAATAGCTCTAAAGCAGTCTTGAAGTAATGATTTCAGGAGGATAGAGCAATGAATAGCTCTAAAGCAGTCTTGAAGTAGTAATATGACCTCATGAGGATAGAGCAATGAATAGCTCTAAAGCAGTCTTGAAGTAATAGGATGATTTCAGGAGGATAGAGCAATCAGTAGCTCTAAAGCAGTCTTGAAGTCATGAGAGGCTATCAGGAGGATAAAATAACCCTGAGGTTACAATAAAGCAGTCCCACAGTAATAAGAAGCTCATCAGGAGGATAAAGTAACCCTGAGGTTACAATAAAGCAGTCCCAAAGTAATAAGAAGCTTATCAGGAGGATAAAGTAACCCTGAGGTTACAATAAAGCAGTCCCAAAGATCATAAGCTTGTTTGTTGGATAATTAACCTGAAAACAAGGTAGCATTCTGTATAACAACATTAGTTTATGCTTTATGTATGCATGTATGACATGATGCACTTAGGTAATGTACTATAGACATATATGTTATGGTATGATGTAAATGATGTATGTATGATATGACACTGCTGGAAGTGTCTGGATATCCTTGTATAACAATTGCTGGCCAAGGAAAATAAATCCCGACTCGTTGTTGAAGAATATATAACCCTCCGTCTGCTGGGGATAACAAGGTATAGATAACCTCCCGTTGTTGGGGATAGTAGGGTATAGATAACCTTCGTTTTCGTTTGATAGTAGGATAAGTATAACATCCCGTCTTCGTTCATCGTGCCCTTATTGGAAAGTAATTTCCCGTATATCTGTATGAGGATAAAAGAGATGGATATAAATTCCAGGGGAGATTAGACTTTGTGAAAATGGATTAGTCCTACTGATGGTTTGTAACTGTCTTGTAAAGATGAACCGGCGAAGCTTCGTTGAAATCCTTCCCTCGTTCGTCCTTAGTAAATACTATTACTGCATTTTCATGCATTTCTGGTAAACATCAATCATATTAAAAGCATACATGCATTTCTGGTAAACATCAATCATATTCAAAGGCATACATACATTCAAACACAACCAATGGACGTTTCGCTTATGTAAATAGGGTAAAAGTAAATCTGGATTCAAAAGATGGAATTTATTTATATCAAAAGTGACCCATACACGGGTAAGTTTGTACAAGGAGACATAAACCCTAGTAAGAGAATTTTGTCATGAAGTTTTACAAAAAGAATCAGCTATGTGGGAAATAATCCTATTGAGTTTCAATTCTACTATTGCCACTCAAGTATCTCATCTTCTTGCTGTTGAGACGGAAACGATTGGATTGAGCTTTATCTGTTTGAGCTTGAGTAAGTAGTACAACTGGTTGCAGTTTCATGAGTGATCCAAACGAGACATAGTCATACGCTTTAATCCCTAACTTTTGCCTGGATTGCCCTTTCAGGTTTTCAATCCACCGGGATACCCTTTTTTGCCCAAGCCGCCTTTTCAGGTTTTCGACTTGCCGGGTGTACATCTTTTTATATATATATCCCTAATTTTTGCCCAAACCCTTTTGGTTTGCCGGGATGCCCTTATTTTTGCCTAGGCCTGTCAACCTAGCGGGTCTCTTTTTATGCGTAGTATTTTTTAACTATGTCTGCGTTTACAGGTTGTGGGAAGTCTTCACCATCCATTGTAGTCAGTATCATGGCACCTCCTGAGAACACTGTCTTGACTACAAATGGTCCCTCATATGTTGGAGTCCACTTGCCCCTAGGATCACCCTGTGGTAATATGATACGCTTGATTACCAAGTCACCAGCCTGATATACCTTTGGCTTAACCTTCTTGTTAAAAGCTTTGATCATCCGTTTCTGGTATATCTGGCCATGACAAACTGCTGCTAACCTTTTCTCATCAATCAAATTTATCTGGTCAAGTCGAGTCTGAATCCACTCATCTTCATCCAAGCCTGCATCCTTCATAATTCTCAAGGAGGGGATCTGAACTTCAATAGGCAGAACTGCTTCCATACCATAGACTAAGGAGAATGGGGTTGCCCCTGTTGAAGTACGTATTGTAGTACGATAACCATGCAGAGCAAATGGTAACATCTCGTGCCAATCCTTGTAAGTAATAGTCATCTTCTGTACAATCTTCTTAATGTTCTTATTAGCAGCTTCAACTGCCCCATTCATCTTTGGACGATACGGAGAAGAGTTGTGATGCTTAATCTTGAACTGCATCTTCGAAATCAACAAGGTAGTATGGGTCAACATATACTGTCTTAGTCGGCGAGCAGCCCATGCCAAAGCGCAGCAAGTTTTCTCGAGCAGTGAGTATCTTGTTTCACAGTCGGTAAACTTTTTGCTAAGGTAGTATATTGCCTGCTCTTTTCGACCAGACTCGTCATGTTGCCCCAATACACACCCCATTGAGTTGTCTAATACTGTTAAATACATAATCAAGGGTCTTCCATCAACTGGTGGCATTAAAATTGGAGGTTCTAGCAAATATCTCTTGATTTCATCAAAGGCAGTCTGGCACTCATCATTCCATTCCATCACCTGATCTTTCTTCAACAACTTGAAGATTGGCTCACAGATGGTAGTTAATTGGGAAATAAATCTTGCAATGTAGTTCAATCGTCCCAAGAAACCTCTAACCTCCTTCTCAGTACAGGGAGCTGGCATTTCTCGTATAGCTTTCACTTTTGCAGGATCCACTTCAATACCTTTTCCACTGACAATGAAACCCAGGAGCTTTCCAGATCTAACTCCAAAAGTACACTTGTTTGGATTTAATCTCAACCTGTATTTCTTCAACCTCTCAAACAACTTGTGCAGATGATCAAGATGTTGTTCTTCAGTCTGAGACCTGGCTATCATATCATCCACATATACCTCTATCTCATGATGAATCATATCATGAAACAAAGCCACCATAGCACGCTGATATGTTGCCCCTGCATTCTTCAAACCAAATGGCATTACCTTATAGCAAAAGGTGCCCCACTGTGTCACGAATGTAGTCTTCTCCATATCTTCAGGTGCCATCTTGATTTGATTGTAACCATAGAAACCATCCATAAAAGAGAATACCTTATGCTGAGCAGTGTTGTCTACCAGAATATCAATATGAGGCAGTGGAAAGTCATCTTTAGGGCTAGCCTTGTTCAGATCTCTTTTCTGTTTTCTTCAGTTCCCAGATTCACAACTTCGACTGGCTCTTCATGTGGCTGTATAGCTTTCTCTTCTTGTTGTAACAACCTAGCAAGCTCTACAGGTATTTCACAATCGTCCTCGTCTCCGTCTTCAGTTTGATAGATCGGATTCTCGAAATTGTAATTGGCAATAGTAGAACTGTTATCAACTGGATCCAGAGTGGATGAGGATCTGCATTTTAGTGACGTGGGTGTGTGTAAGAACACATAGCTGATAAAGCAAAAATAAAAGAAAAAGAAAGACAAGGAACACAATATTTACGAAAACGAAACGTCCATTGATTTTATTGAATGAAGTATGCAAATGAAATGACAACCCGTAACAAGCACACCATTGTGCCCCGGGTAAGGCACATGGCTTGAAAGTTTTAATTGTTCCAGAAATTACAAATTTAAAAACATAACACAGTAATAGTATTTACTCCTGACTAAAGGAGATAGGGATAACATCTTCAGCTTTCCAATTATTGAGTCCAGCACCCACAGTAGGAAAAATCCATGCCTCCAAGTTGTAGTCTTCATCTTGATCTCCCACAGCATTGATAACCCCTTGATTGGTGATACGAACAGCACGAGCACGACGAACAGCCTTCTGGGACTCTTCTTCCACCATAGCTTTTGCATCATTGAGGGAGGCCATTGCCATTGTTGGAGGGTTTCTGATGACCACAGGAACCTTCTTCACAGCAGGAGGAGTCACACAATCCTTAACAGCCCAGGGAACCACTTCAAATGACTGACATGGAGTTTCAATGTATTCACCTTCTACTTCCAGATACTTGAAAGTGTTTACATGGCTGACAAAGTATTCTTCCTCTCCAAAGACAGTAACAACTTTTCCATTCACCGGATATCTCAACTTTTGATGTAATGTGGAGGTCACCGCACCTGCCCCATGGATCCAGGGACGACCAAGCAGACATGAGTACGAAGGACGAATATCCATCACATATAATGTAGCGGTAAACACCTGAGAGCCAACCTTGATTGGAAGATCAATTTCCCCATGCACTACTCTTCTAGAACCATCAAAAGCCTTTACCACAATATTACTGGGCTTCAATACCGTATCTTTAGGACTCAGCTTGTTCAGGACTTCCTTAGGCAACACATTCAGAGAGGAACCATTGTCTATCAGCGCATGAGACAGGGTAGTGCCCCTGCATTCAATTGAAATATGCAAGGCCCTGTTATGATCCCTCTTGGCAGGGGTCAAGTCAGCATCAGAAAATCCTAACCCGTTGTCATAGGTCAGGTGAGCAACACAATTCTCAAACTGGTCCACAGAAATTGCACTGGGTACATGAGCCATCTTTAGAAACTTGATCAATGACTTGGCATGAGCCTCAGAACATAATAACAGGGAGAGCATAGAAATCTTTGAGGGAGTATGCCCCAGCTGATCAACAATATCATAATCACTCTTGCGAATGATTTTCAATACTTCTTCCATCTGCTTAGAGAGGTCATCAGCAGCTGGCACATCAGTAGATACAGGCTCAATAACAGGACCCTTGCCCCGAGCATCAGTGGTGGAAGTAACAGCAGGAGTAACTGCACTCTTAGAAGCAACTGGAGGAGAGAAGACTCTTCCACTACGAGTGATCTTGCTAGATCCAGCAATATTATCAATGTCAACAGGCATATCAGGTAAAGGCTCCTGCTTGACACCATGGATGTAAACATCAGACCCATAGTGCCAAGGCACAGCTTTGTCAGATGTATAAGGAATAGGACCAGGAGTGGTAATGATCAGAGGAGCTACTCTGGCTTCAGCAACAACTTTCACAGGACCTTCAGCAATAATCTTGATTGGGCCCTGATGAGTGATTTTAATGGGACCCTTTGAAGTGATTCTTAGTGGTACTTTGTCAACCATGTCAACCTCTTCAATCTTCTTACCCTGAGTCAGATGATCCACCATACTTTCTACAGATGCTGGTCTTCTTTCAAACACTATAGTATATTTATCCATGAGACGTTGAATCCCATCTCTCAAAATGAAGCAACTATCCGGCTTATAGGTACAATATAGACAATCTTCATGACAACCTGGAAAGATCCCAGCTTGTACTAACCTCTTTTTGATAACAGACAATGGTGTGCTCAACTCCATAACTGAATAGACATGCAGATCTTCATCAATATCTTCATCAATGGCGTTGACAGTCTTCTCGTGATTTGGCATTGGAGCTGTAATCACATTTGGAGTACCTGGTGGATCAAACTCAATTTCTCCAGCATCAATCATATCCTGAATTTTGTTCTTCAAGACCCAGCAGTTATTAGTATCATGTCCTGGACAGTTTGAATGATATGCACATCGTGCATTGGGATTGTACTTGGGAGAGGTAACATTGGGATTCTGAGGGGCCTCCCTCAGGGTAATAAGTTCAGCTTTCAACAAGTGTTGCAATGCCTGAGCCATTGACACGTTGATCTTCGTGAACTGTCTTCTAGCCCTCTGTTGGTTGCCTTGAGGCTGCTCTGTTGTTGCAGGAGTTGGATTTGAAATATGAACTGCACTAACAGACTGATGCCTTCTGTTACGATCAGGCTGACCATACACAGCATTAGATTCTCTCTTCCCAGTGGGAGGCTTCTTTGCAACACCTGATGAAGAAGTGCCCACTTGGATCTTACCACTCTTGATACCATTCTCTACTCGCTCTCCTGTCATGATCAACTCAGTGAAGCCAGATGATGAGCTTCCAATGAGATGACTGTAAAACGGACCATTCAGCGTACACATGAACATATCAACCAACTCCCTATCAGTCAAAGGGGGTTGAACTCTTCCAGCTAAGTCTCTCCACTTCTGAGCATACTCCTTAAAGCTTTCTTTGGCACCCATAGACATGCTCTGAAGCTGCATGCGAGTGGGGGCTAAGTCAGCATTGTATTGATACTGCTTGTAGAAAGCTTCAGCAAGGTCATTCCAATCTCTGATGTTGACACTCTCCAACTGATAATACCACTCTAGCTGAGCTCCAGATAAACTCTCTTGAAAGAAATGGATCCACAACTTTTTATCAGCAGTGTGGGGTTGCATTCTTCTGACATAAGACCTCAGATGCAATTTGGGACAAGAGACCCCATCATAGACAACAAATGTAGGAACTTTGAACCCAATGGGTATGACCACCCCAGATATCAAGCTCAAATCCTCAAAATCCAGCCCAGATGATTTCTGTAATTCCATAGCATCCATTCTATCCACCAGCATCTTGAATTTGTCTTCGTTAGGCTCATGGTAGTAGTTAGCCTCAGAATCAGAGTCCCCCATAGTGTTGTGGAGACTGCCTCTCTCCTGCTCAGATTCTTCAGATTCATAGTCTTCAACATGTTCCTTGGTCTTGACAGGACCTTTGAACCTTCTTCCCATGTTGAGCAACCCAGCAGACCTTCTAGCCTTCTTAGTCTTCTTGGCCAGCAGTGTCTTCAATTCATCCTGCCCCTTAGATAGGTTCAGGATCAGCTCTTGGAACTGTGCATTCTGTGCCTGGAGATCCTTAACTGATTGTTCAAGAGCCATTGCTGAAATAAACAGCGAGAAGATGAGAAACCTGTACACAATTATAAACCTGTGATGCAATGATATGGGAATGCATATGCAATGTTTTCAAGGACCGCAGGATTTAAATTTGCTTAAACAAACAAGAAAGTAACTTTTTATTAGTAATAACTTGTTTTGCCTTTTAGGCTTACAAAAAAATGAAAACGAAATAAGTACAAAAGATGGGGTTTTAAGTCTCCCATGGACATTTCCTCTTTGTGTTGAGGTATGAGTTGAGGTTTCGTTCCTCATGAAGTAGCTTTGTTAGCTCTAGGATCCTTGCTTGGCTTGCTTTGTGATGAGCCTCGAAAGTATCCCTTTGCTCTTTCAGTTGGATCCATGATCTCTGCAAGTCTTCCATATCAGTAGGCATGTCTGGGTGAAGGATGGTATAAGCTGTGTCTCCTTCAGCAACAGGTTCCATGGTAACTGGTAGGACGGCAGGATATGGCATCATGAGTGTCTGAGCACGAGATCGTACCCATCTGAGATAAGCCTCCATAGGAATAGTGTACTTAGGCTCCAGTGTCTTGCTGTCAATCCTGTTTACCTTTCCCCAAGCTCGGATGAATCTCTGACGGTAACCCTGAAGATCGTTGTCGTAATCAAACACAATGCCCTGAATCAACATGTCATGTGGACCATCGCTCCGGGCGTAACCAAACTGTCGTAAAGCTAGAGATGGGTTGTAGGTGATGCATCCTCTTATGCCTAGAAGTGGTACATTAGGAAACTCCCCACAACGGTCAATGATGGTGACATTCTCCATAGATCTGGAGCACCAATGGATGTCTGAGTGAGAAAGTGACATGATCCTCTTGGACCATCTGAACCCTTGCTCATTCTTCATTACTGAGCGAGGAAGGTGAGAAATAAACCACCTAGAAAGTAAAGGTATGCAGCACATCAAAGTTCCTCTTGCCCTTGTAGTACGGGTGTGAAGAGAATGTAGGATGTCTCCAAGTAAGGTAGGCACTGGATTGTGACTCAGGAATATGTTGATGGCATGAACGTCTATGAACTGATCAGGATTGGGGAACAACACTAAGCCATAAATCAATAAGGCTAAGATCTCCTCAACAGCATCGTAGCTCATAGCCTTCAAGAACATTTGAGCTTTATCCACTAATACCTTGGCAAGAATACCTTTAACTCCACTTCTCGTCTCTAGAACAATGTCAGACTTCTTCAGATGTAGAGCTGCAGCAATAACTTCTGGTTTAAGCTCCTTCTCTAAGCCTGTGAATGGCTTCTGATCAAGAACAGGTATACCCAGAAGTTTAGAGAACTCCTCCATGGTTGGAACCAGCTGATAATCAGGAAATGTAAAGCAATGGTGCTTAGGGTCAAAGAACTGAAACAACACACTCATCATGTCTTCACTGAACCCTGAAGTAACTAGATCCAATAAGTGACCATGTCTCTTGTTGAACTGGGAATGATCAGGCACTAGGGAAACCAACTCCTTGAGCTTAGCAGGTATCCCTACAAAGTTGATCCTGATGGTGTTTCTACGAGCAGAAGCCATGACCTGCAACAAAGAACAAAGACAAATCCTTTGGTCCTTGAAATGGTTAGGGAAAATGATATGCTTATGATGCATGATGATGTCATGATGTCATGCTCAATCACAAACATGTGGCACACACAAACAAGTCACACCATAGCCCTAGGTTTAAAGGCTTGCATGAGGTTCAAAGGCAAGTACCCTCCCCTGAAGTTAGATGGTTCATCCTGTCCTACAAAAGTAACCAGGTTCTAAGGGATCTCAATATCATTGATCCTTCACAAGGGTGGTTGTTCAGAAGGCAACTTACTTGCCAACCAAAACCCTCCAAGTTTAAGATCTCAATGAGCGTAGTATCGAGTGTCAACCAACTTCAGTCTGCACCAAAGCCGGTTACCTCACTACTTTCTAAAGGCCAAGATGAGTTAACTAGGGTTCTAAAAGTCAGTTAGTGCATTGACAACATATGGCAGCCTCAATATTATCCTCAACTTGACTTAAGGAATATAAGCACCAACCAAGAAGTCGCACTAACTATGGCCACCAGATCAACCGTATCGATATACGTCGTACAGTTTCCTTGGTCTATTGCCATTTACTTAAGGTACACTAGATCCGGGTTAGGACCTTTCACACATAAGAGCACCCCAACAATATAATAATAAAGCAAACAAGGCAAACAATTTAAAGTGATCTTAATTCCTAAGGGTACCCCTCTTAAATAGATCCCCAGCAGAGTCGCCAGTTCTGTAACCCGGTGAACTGACTTTAAACAATGTTGCGGATAGCAAGAGTCGCCACCGACTTTTATTTTATCCATAAGGAAAGGTTATAAAAGAACAGGAAAGACCTTAGAGAATATTTTGGGTCCGGGGGGTAGGTTATGAAAAGGGAAGGTATTAGCATCCTTTTCATCCATGGTTATCCATGGGCTCTTAGGTACTTAAGCTCACTTTTGAATTGTTTTGAAATTGTAGTGTGTGAATAGAAAATTTTCAGAATAGTTAATAAATAATCCATATAAGGATGTGTTAAGAACTTGTTTGAAAACTTGTTGAAAATTTGTTTAAGTACGAAACAATTTTGAAGTGAGCAAGCACCTAGGAGTAACCTACCCTAATGTTTAAAGGTCTTTCTTATTCTTCATTCTTTCCTTTAGTAAGACTATCCCTACTATAATGGAGTAGGTAGTCCTTACTTTGGATGTTAAGGGACATGTGAGGGACAATTTGACTTTGAAGGCCATTGTGGGATGTAATAAGCACATATAAGGGACCATCATCATTTTTCGAAAGGGACTTGATTCGTAAAGGCAACCATAAGGGACTTTGATGATTTTTTTATTTGAGGGACTTGCTTTATACACCCCACTTAACCATTATTCGTAGGCAACTTGAGGGATATCCTTAGGAAGTGAGACGGCGATTAAAATCGACTTACGTGTGTGACGTGTTTATTTTAATTATCTTTATTTAAAAGTGATCTAAATTTATTTTAATATTACATACATGTTGTTACACTCCCTAATTACTAACCATAATAATAATTAAATAATTAAACAACTTTACATCCAAGAAACAATTACAAAATAATAAGCAAAATAATTAAATAGCAAAGATAAATAAAATATAAATAAGCAATAATAAATAATAAAGGGGGTTAATTCTAAGTTTACTCGGCAAGACATCGCATCTTGTGCCTACGTATCCTTACGGGAGTGGAATCAGAGTAATCGTAGTTCCCCTCAAAAGGGAGGTTAGAAACGTCTTGACTGTGGCCAAGGTTTCAATGGGGAATAAACGTATCTTAGGGACACGCTTACGCGGAGTGTAGAAACTCCAATATCTACGTTGTAAATTGTTAAGTGAATTAGGGTTAGGTTAGGGATTCCGCGGCGGGAAACCCTAAAATGAGTGCGGCGACTCCTTGACCTAACACTAGGATAAAAGCAATTTTGCCCACGGCGGGACACCTAGGCTAAACAGGGTTTGATCCATTAAAGGGGTAAGGCTATTGACTCGGCGGCCAAAAGGCTGGACCTAATCCTTCGGAAAGATAAAACTGTAAAAAATGTGAAAATATGACAAATCATTATATGGAGGAATAATTAAGGTACAGAAATAAGAAAAGTAATAAAGGCGGAGGGTATAAAGAAACAAAGAAACATTTCTGAAAACATGAAGAATATGAAAATATGTAATGACACTTAGAATGAAGTGAGGGAAGAAAATAGTGTGGGGCTGTGGCCACCACAAGCACATCTCAACCTCAAGCATGCAAATGAAATGCAGGAATAAAGAAAATAAAAGGTACACAAAATGACACGGCAAACATAAGGAGTTCCTTACGAAAAGGTTTTAATTTTTTAATATTTTAATTATGTAAAAAAATGTTTTAATTTTTTTTAATATTTTAATTATATATATAAAAAAAAAGGTTTTAATTTTAAAATGGAATTACTTAGTTAAAAAAATTTAAGTTTAAATTATAAAAAAAATGTTAAGTTTAAATTATATATATAAAAAAAAATGTTTTTGGGAACAAAAAGGTTTTTTTGGAAAAAAATGTTTACGGGAACAAAAAAAAGGCTTTTTTTTGGAAAAAAATGTTTACGGGAACAAAAAAGGTTTTTTTTTGGGAAAAAATGTTTACGGGAACAAAAAAAGGCTTTTTTTGGAAAAAAATGTTTTAGTTTTAATAAAAAAAAGGTTTTGATTTTGAAAAAGGTTTTGATAAAAAAAATAACAATAGAATTGCAAATGCAAACAGACAATTAATGGACATGCAAACAATCCTATACGACACAATCATTGTTCATACAGATCAAAATCTACGGATCTAAACAACAATGAAGGTTAACATGGCAAGGATGCAAATAAATATGAAAAATGCAAAGGATTTAGTAATTTAACGGACCTAAACACATTAACATGGCAAAATATGCACATAAACATGAAAAGGCAAAAGGTTTAGTAATTTAACCTACGAAGCGGAGGTTTGCTTCGGTAAATGTGAAAAAGGTTTGAATAAGGGAACACTGGAGAGCTCCAACCCTTCTAACGAGTTGTGGGAACGACCGCCTTTCTTCTCTGGGGATCTCCTTTGTTTCTCCCTCTCTCTCTTCTTTTCTGAAGAAAACCTTCTGACCTCTTTTTTCAACAAGGCAACACATGTATATATAGGGAACAAATTAGGGTTAACACCAAATTGTCAATAATGTCCCTAAAGCCCATTTTAAAGCCCAAACTAAATAATTAGTTAAGAAAAAATATAATTTAAATAATTTAAAATAATTAAAATAAACTAATAATCCTATTGATTCCTAAAATCAAAAATATTATAAAAAGAACAAAAATTTTTTCAATATTTTTTATTTTATGATTTTTTGGATATTTTTATGAATAATTTAGAAAAAAGTGAAAAAAATAATATTTTAAAAAATGATTTAATTAAAATACGAAAATAATAATTAAATAATAATAAAAAACTATTTTTGTTATTTTTTAATGAAAGATAGAAAAATTTAGAGTAAAAATAATAAAGAACAAAAAAAGTGACAAAGGTGAGATTTAATTTTTAAAATAGTTAGAAAAAAAAGATTTAATTTTAAAAAGAAGTTAGAGAAAAAAAAGATTTAATTTTAATTTTTTTTAAAAAAGTTAGAAAAAAAAGATTTAACTTTATAAAAGTTAGAAAAAAAAAATTTAGCTTTAAAAAAGTAGTTAGAAAAAGGATTTAACTTTTAAAAAGTTAGAAAAAAGATTTGATTTTTTTAAAAAAATTAGAAAAAAAGATTTAACTTTAAAAAAGTTAGAAATAGATTTAACTTTAAAAAAGGGTTAGAAAAAGGATTTATCTTTTTAAAAAAGTTAGAAAAAAGATTTAATTTTAAAAAGGTAATAGAATTTGATTAAAAAAATGTGTTAGAAATTAATTAAAAAAGGTTATAAAAAAATTTACTCTTAAAGAAAAGAAAAAAAAAGTTAAATTTTAATCTAAATCCTAAAAGTTAGTAAGAAGAGCTTAAAATGATTTAAATAAATAAACTAAATAGAAAAAAAAAAAGTTAATAAAAAACATTAGTAAAGTTATAAAAAAAAAATTTAATTAAATTATTATTAGTTAAAAAAACAAGATTTAAAAAAAAGGTTAATTTATTAAGTTAATCAGAATTTAAAATAAAAATAAAAAGAAAGGGTAAAATTTGGGGTATTACAGTTGACCTCAGTTTGACTTTTTAACTGCGTTGACTGCTTTTGACTTATCTGATTATCTGACTGAGCAAACTTTTGAGAAAAGTCTTGAAACTTGACATGGGGGTTCTTATACACATATAAGATGTTATGAAGCTCACTTGAAGTCTTGAAAGTCCATTTAGCCTGATTAAAGTCAAAACCCTAGTTTTGGATGCACTGCTTAGGAGGTGCATTGTCTGAGGGAATTGTCAACTCTTCTGACCAATTATGAATTTTGTGAACCTTGTGAACCTTCTTGGAACACAAAGTCTTGTATTGTGAGGGCAAATTTTGGGGTGCAACAGTGGGATACTCATTTGCCATTGATTGAGTTCACGTACAACAACAGTTACCATTCTAGTATCAGAATGGGACCGTTTGAGGCTCTTTATGGTAGGAGATGAAGAACTCCTTTGTGTTGGTATGAGTCGGGTGAGAATGTGGTTTTAGGGCCAGAGGTTGTACAGCAGACTACTGAGACAGTTCAGATGATCCGTGAGAAGATGAAAGCGTCGCAGGATATGCAGAAGAGTTATCATGATAACCGAAGGAAAGAGTTGGAATTTAGTGAAGGTGATCACGTGTTCCTGAGGGTGAACCCAGTGACAGGTGTAGGTCGTGCATTGAAATCCAAGAAGCTGGATCCAAAGTTTATTGGGCCGTATCAAATTTTGCGGAGAGTTGGCGATGTGGCTTATAGGGTGGCGTTGCCGCCGGAGCTTTCGAATTTGCATGACGTGTTTCATGTGTCGCAACTTCAGAAGTATGTCGCGGATCCGTCTCATGTGATTCAGAGAGATGAAGTGCAAGTCTGGGAGAATCTCACTGTTGAGACGATGCCGTTAAGGATCGAGGATCGCAAGATGAAGTGACTCAGAGGGAAAGAGATACCTTTGGTGAGAGTAGCTTGGGGAGGTGCTGCAGGAGGCAGTGTGATCTGGGAATTGGAAAGCAGGATGCGGAAAGCATATCCAGAATTGTTTCCATCAAGTATTTTAGAGGACGAAAATAATTAAAGTGGGGGAGAGTTGTAACGCCCATTTTAATTATTTAAGTTTTCCCGTGTTGTTTTGTTTCGGCGTGCCCTGTGTGGAAAAATTATTGAGGAATAAGGAGCATAGTATTAATATTATATAAACGATAATGGTAATAATTAATAATTAGTATTAATGTTGATATTATTATTATTACTATTATTATTAATATTAATATTATGAGGTTTTAATATTAATTGGAATAAAGAAAACAAAGGATTTATATTAATTGGAATTATTTGGGGTATTGAGGGCAATAGTGGCATTTAGAGGAAATTGAGAAAGAGAACACGATCGTGAGAGGAAGAGGAAGAAGAACACAGACCAGCAAGTGAAAAGCAAGCTTGAGAGACGATCAAGAGGAACTTGGCTGTGGAATTCTTGGAGATTCTTCATCAAAGATGCGTATTTGAGGTAGGGGGAGAATCAGTTAAATTTCGGTAAATGCATGAATGTTAGGTAGAAGGGGATTTCCCTTAATCCCATAGGTTGATGATTATGTTTTACGTGATGTTATGATTCTGAGTTTGATGCTGATATACTTGAATTCATTGCATGTGTTGTTTGCTCAATTTGGGGATTTCAGATAGTGTCAAGTTTATGCCAAAACTGAGTAAACGCGTAGAGCTGACATTTAATCGGGTTAAATCGAGGATAGATGTTGTATATAGGTGGTAGAATAATGGTCTGGTATGATGGGGTTTAGTTTTGATGGGGTTTAGTTTGGAATAGAATCGGCTGAGTTCAGAGCGTTTTGCCGACTCTGAGCAGTGGCATTATTTTTCTGAAATCGTAGGTATTCGCTGGCGAATGAGGGGGCGAGCCTTCGCCAGGCTTCGCCAGGCAAACTGGGTAGGGAGTGCTGCCAGTAGCCTCTGTTTGGCTTCGCTAGGGGTTTCGCCGGGCAAGCTTCAGCGAGCATTCGCTGCGGGGCTTCGCCAGGCGAATGTGCTAGCGAGCGTGACAGAATGTTGTTTTTTTGAGTTGTGTTGTTCGGTTCTCTCGTGATTGTTGGACCCTTGTTGGTCATGGTTGATTACGTGATTGTTGGTGAGCTGTGGAGAGTATATGTGTGGTGTGGAATATGATTTCCTTGATATTGCTCAATTAGAATGATTGAATTTGGTGTATGTGATTGCGTATGAATGGGGTATGGTGCGATATATATATATATATATATATATATATATATATATATATATATATATATATATATATATATATATATATATATATATATATATATATATATATATATATATATATATATATATATATATATATATATATATATATATATATATATATATATATATATATATATATATATATATATATATATATATATATATATATATATATATATATATATATATATATATATATATATATATATATATATATATATATATATATATATATATATATATATATATATATATATATATATATATATATATATATATATATATATATATATATATATATATATGAGGTGTGATGAAATGTGATCAGTGGAATTGTGTACGCTTAATGTATCTGTTGTTGTGTGTTGTGCATTGGGGTTATGCATAGCATGGTGTGTTGATGTGCTCCTGTGTGGAGGGTGATGGTCTGGTGCCCATCGGTAGTGGTTTTGTGCTCCTGTGTGGAGGGTGATGGCCTGGTGTCCATCGGTGATTGTGAGGGATAGATCCTGTCTCGAGGGAGCGTAAGTGATATATCCTGGTTTTGATGTGCTCCTGTGTGGAGGGTGATGACCTGGTGCCCATCGGTGATGAAAATGTGTTCCTTCGGGAAGGTTGATGGCCAGGTGCCCATCGGTGTTGTTGTTGAGTCGGTACCGCATAACATGGGTTGAGTTGCATGTGTTGCATTATTTTATATGTTATGGTTGTGTGGAACAGTAGGTCCGGGTAAATGTATGTGAATGATAATTGTGTGATTTACTGCCTTCTATTCATGTACATTATTACCGTTATATTTTGATCGTGATTTCTCACCCCTTTGCTTTGTTTTGTTTTATGCTTCTTCGGAAGTACAGATAATCCAGGTGTGTAGCTAGCTTGGTTGTGGCGAGTCGTAGGGATATTCTGATACGTAACACCGGGGCTTTGGGGAGTTATTTTGTTATCTGATGATTTTGTGTGCCCCTGTGGCGTATCGTGTTTGATGAATCTTTTGGGTGAAATGTTTTGTATATTTTGGGTAGTGGCCGAGGATGATGTATATGACATGCAGATGATGTTATGTGTAAATATATATATATATATATATATATATATATATATATATATATATATATATATATATATATATATATATATATATATATATATATATATATATATATATATATATATATATATATATATATATATATATATATATATATATATATATATATATATATATATATATATATATATATATATATATATATATATATATATATATATATATATATATATATATTTATGATGATGAATTTTCCGCTGTGTTATATTTGTTGAAAATCATTTAATGGAAAATGTTTTGTTGGTTTAATTCTGTGACATCCTGTTTTGTGGTGTGAAACTCTGATAATTGTTTATTTTAATTGCATTTATTTTATTTTAGGGAACGGAGTGTTAAAAAGGGAATGAAACTATCCTAGTATTGTCATGCAAAGGATTGAACACCTAATGTCTCTCCTACTCCCATCCTAAACGGAGGGACTAGGAATCCTAGGGGGATCATGGTCAAAGGCCAAGTAAACACTAAATAATTCACTCACAAGTGAAATGAGAAAGAAAAGAAATTGATTGGAATAAATAATAAGCCACAAAGCACATTAGTTTGTTAATTCAAAATAAAATGACAAATCAAAATAAAATAAAAATTAAAAGAAAAAAATAAATAACACAACAAAATATTAGAAAAATAATTTTTGGATTTTATGACATTTAAAACTATTTTTAAATAAATAAAACAAGAGAAAAATTTAGATAAATAAAAAAATAGGAATGAAATGAACAAGTGCTAAAAAAGAAGGAAATGCATCACCCAAGGCTTGAACTCAAGACCTTGGGGATGCAAGCACAAAACTCAACCAACCCAGCCACTGAACGCACGTGAAAATAAATGAAAATGAAATGAAAATTATTAAAAATATGAAAATAATGAAGTAAATGCCAAAAAGCCCCCCGCTGGGGTTCGAACTCAGGACACGCGCGTGATAAGTGACTTAAGGGCGAGGCATTAACTACTGAGGTGGCGATACATCCATTGTATCAAGCCACCCCATTAATACATGTACCAAGACACACATCTGGCTGGGCAACTTCTCAAGGTAAGTTGAAATGAAAAAACTTGAAATACGATTCCATCACAACTCATTCAAATCTTCACCAATTTTGACAAATAAAAGTCAAACTCACTTGTTTTTTCACAAGGATCACAATGGTACCAACCAAAATTCCAAATGATGCACACACAGTAAAACTCGATAGAACATGCAAATGAGGATTTGGAAATGCATTTTGATATTCAGAGATCAATACAAGTGCCTTTAGAGATATGCAAAAGTCTGAGCAAGTTGTAAACATGATATGGAATGAGTTACAACAGGAAGTTTGTTCAAAAACATCAGACCAAGATTATGGTATGTGAGTTGCAAATGTGATATATAGGAGTTTTCAAAATCCAAGGCAAGTCACTAGCAAGACCAATGTAACTTATGATGCTGACCAGTACTTGTTAGATGCCAAATTTCACTTATTTGATCTATCAAATGTTGGCATTTTTCACTCATTTTCGTCAATTAAGTGTTGAAAACCACTCTTGTTTTGTTTGGTTTGCAATATAGTGTGAAAATCTCTTGGTACCTTTGATTTGTGTGCTATTGTGCAGGAATTAGGCACAAAACAAGTGAAATATAAGACACAAGAAATGGGCAAAGGAACCAAGAAAACAAGCAAACAAACAGCAAGCTCGCTAGGCGAAGATGCAGCGAGGGAGCAGCGAACATTCACTAGGCGAAGGCACAGCGAGTCTTCAACAAACACTTCCAGTAGCAAAATGTTGTCAGCTCGCTAGCAGCTCGCCTAGCGAGCAGGTAGCGAACGTTCGCTAGCAGCTCGCCTAGAGAACAGGTAGCGAACGAGCCCAGAATTGAACAGATCTGAAAGTTCCAAAAGTTCGCGTTCGCTAGCTGTTCGCCTAGCGAACGTGACAGAACCAAAATATGTATTTAAGTCATTTTCTTGTATTTTTAGGTCATAACTCCATTTTTGGGAGAGAACTTGGTATTGTAACATTTTGGAACATCAGAACTCATCTCTTTTCATTTCTTGAGAGAGAGAAACACAAAAACCCTAAGAGGGAGGAGGTAAGATCTTTGATCTCTTGTTGGGGTTTGTATTGTAATCTTTTGATACCTTATGTATTTCATCTAATTTATGTTTGTAAACTAGTTTTGATTCTCTATTGATTGATTATCTTTGGTTGCTTGTATGTGGGTCTTGACAAAACCATTTCACATCTTTAATCTCAGATTTTCTTCTATCAATGAACAAACTTTTGACATGGCTTTGAAGTTGATATTCATTGTATCTTCCATGGTGTTGTGTTGATTAAGTAGCATGAGTAGCATGGGTAGGATCAACATGATATTGTGTGGGTATGTGATAATAGTGATGAAGGAAGATGTTCACTGACATTTGGCGGATTAGATGAATACATGTAAAAAGGGTTAAGCGTGTGTACGTATTCTGATCATTGTATTTTATGCAAAACAATTGTTTATCTGATATGGGTTTCATTCTTGTTTACCTGTTAATCTTTGATTTGAATCGTGATAGAGATATACTTTTCAGATCTGGATCTAGGATGATTACTGGTTAAGTCCTAAACTCCTAGAGGTAGATTTAGGCTTAGCATTTGCGTGAGTATCAGATCTTAATGCTCTGTGTTGTGTTTTTGTTGGGTGAGAGATCACCAATGAGACAACACGGTTGTTCTCTCGACGCCGCGTTAGAGATAAGTTTTGTTGTGAGTGATACGTAAGGGTATGAGACTAATAATTACGCTGTGTTTAATTTGATCAGAAGAATGCATGTGTTATCAATTGATGAAATCTAATCCCAACAAGGCTCCGTTTATATTTCAGTCTTTATTTTATATTTTCTGTTTTTATCTATGGTTCTTTGAACCCTTTAAACCAAACCTTTTGAAATTAAGCTTAGAAATGTAGAAAGCGTTGAACGGCGTTCAAATTGCACTGATCCTTGTGGAGACGACAAAACTCGGTTACTTAATATTTTTTGCTTGCTGCTATACCGCATCAACAAAATGGCGTCATTGCCGGGGATTGGTGTTGAGATTTTGAAGTGTATTGCAACAGTTCTATATTTTTAAGCTTTGTATAAATTGTATATATTTGTTTCTTTTTATGTTTTTTCTAGTGTGTTCAGGAATGACGAAAACTCCTTCTAGAGTGGTTGCTATCGGTATAAGAGCATTCAATGAAGCTTCGGCCGAGTTTGGATGGCGATGATAGTATGAAACAAGTGAATGTTGTCAAGGTACATGGTTTCCTTTGTTTAGAATCTTAGAATGCTTAAGAACTTAAATCTTTGTGAAAATGAAATTTGTTCTTTTGGTAACTTGTTTAAATGATTGTTTCACTTAGAACCAAAAACCACAATTTGTGAGAAAGCTTCCATTGTTTACTAAATGCTGGATTTCTGATAAACTTTGTTGATTCGTTTGATTCATGCTTTATCTTGTTATCATTATGAATTTGTGGAAGCATTAGAAATGATCAAGGCACTTGTTTTTATTGAGCACAACTATGTCCAAATCCAACTTACCCGTGAGTAGAGAGAATTTGTTAACCCCTTTGAGCCTAAACAATGTGAATCTCATTCTTAATTTTGAGAGATTCTAAAAATTTTCTTGAACCCTTGAATTTGTTTTAATTGTCTTCTTTGACATAAAAAGCTAAGAGCATTCACTTGAGGGTTGAGTAAAAGTTAAGTTGGGGCGAATGAAAAAGGAAGATAGTAGGTTGCTACAACTTTTAAAAAATTCAAGCAAGCACCAAAAAAATTGTTGTGTGAATATGAACAAAGAAAAAGAAAAAAAATGAGAAAAATAATGCTTGCTTGGAAAAGAAAAAAATAGTGAAAGAATAAGTTGTGAAATAAGAGTTGGGAAGGTTTGCAATTAAGAAATGAATGGAATGAAGTTGAGGTGTGTAAATAATGTGTTCGGTGAATGTCTCTTTTGCATCGACAATTTCATTTCAATGGCCTTAGAAATGTCCCTTGTTTGTAAACCCGACCAAGATACAACCTTAAAGACCTTAGTGATCTTCTTGCTTCCATATTTTTGATTTTGATTGTTAGATTTTGTATGAATTGAATTGATATTGGCATTGTTTGTTAGTTGAGTGAAATTGTCCCTGCGGTTGCAAACGCGTAATTTCTTCAATCCTTATTCGAAGAGGAGAGTTAGAGTGATTCATTCATGAAAAAAATAGTTGTTGATTGATGCATGGATTTATATTTGTTTTAAGAAGTTAGTTCTTATGCATTGTTCGATTCTAAACATTTGAAACCATGGCTTATTTGCATCATTTGTATTTGAGCCAATTTTATCCATTCTTGGGTGAATCTTAGTCTTGAGCAAATCCTCTTATTGCGAAATGAGAGGAACACGTTTCTTGAGGACAAGCAAAAAGCTAGTTGGGGCGAGTTGTTAGATGCCAAATTTCACTTATTTGATCTATCAAATGTTGGCATTTTCACTCATTTTCGTCAATTAAGTGTTGAAAACCACTCTTGTTTTGTTTGGTTTGCAATATAGTGTGAAAATATCTTGGTACCTTTGATTTGTGTGCTATTGTGCAGGAATTAGGCACAAAACGAGGGAAATATAAGACACAAGAAATGGGCAAAGGAACCAAGAAAACAAGCAAACAAACAGCAAGCTCGCTAGGCAAAGATGCAGCGAGGGAGCAGCAAACATTCACTAGGCGAAGCCACAGCGAGTCTTCAGCGAACACTTCCAGTAGCAAAATGCTGTCAGCTCGCTAGCAGCTCGCCTAGCGAGCAGGTAGTGAACGTTCGCTAGCAGCTCGCCTAGCGAACAGGTAGCGAACGAGCCCAGAATTGAACAGATCTGAAAGTTCCAAAAGTTCGCGTTCGCTAGCTGTTCGCCTAGCGAACGTGACAGAACCAAAATGTGTATTTAAGTCATTTTCTTGTATTTTTAGGTCATAACTCCATTTTTGGGAGAGAACTTGGTATTGTAACATTTTGGAACATCATAACTCATCTCTCTTCATTTCTTGAGAGAAAGAAACACA
This sequence comes from Lathyrus sativus, assembly GCA_963859935.3. Taxonomy (NCBI): domain Eukaryota; kingdom Viridiplantae; phylum Streptophyta; class Magnoliopsida; order Fabales; family Fabaceae; genus Lathyrus; species Lathyrus sativus. The sequence continues at coordinate 567,194,852 of OZ012735.1, read as the reverse complement.
AAAACCCTAAGAGGGAGGAGGTAAGATCTTCGATCTCTTCTTGGGGTTTGGATTGTAATCTTTTGATACCTTATGTATTTCATCTAATTTATGTTTGTGAACTAGTTTTGATTCTCTATTGATTGATTATCTTTGGTTGCTTGTATGTGGGTCTTGACAAAACCATTTCACATCTTTAATCTCAAATTTTCTTCTATCAATGAACAAACTTTTGACATGGCTTTGAAGTTGATATTCATTGTATTTTCCATGGTGTTGTGTTGATTAAGTAGCATGAGTAGCATGGGTAGGATTAACATGATATTGTGTGGGTATGTGATAATAGTGATGAAGAAAGATGTTCACCGACATTTGGCGGATTAGATGAATACATGTAAAAAGGGTTAAGCGTGTGTACGTATTTTGATCATTGTATTTTATGCAAAACAATTGTTTATCTGATATGGGTTTCATTCTTGTTTACCTGTTAATATTTGATTTGAATTGTGATAGAAATATACTTTTCAGATCTACATCTAGGATGATTACCGGTTAGGTCCTAAACGCTAGAGATAGATTTAGGCTTAGCATTTGCGTGAGTATCAGATCTTAATGCTCTGTATTGTGTTTTTGTTGGGTGAGAGATCACCAATGAGACAACACGTTTGTTCTCTCAACGCCGCGTTAGAGATAAGCTTTGTCGTGAGTGATATGTAAGGGTATGAGATGAATAATTACGCTGTGTTTAATTTGATCAGAAGAATGCATGTGTTATCAATTGATGAAATCCAATCCCAACAAGGCTACATTTATATTTCAATCTTTATTTTATATATTTTTTTTATCTATGGTTCTTTGAACCCTTTAAACCAAACCTTTTGAAATTAAGCTTAGAAATGTAGAAATCGTTGAACGGCGTTCAAATCACACTGATCCTTGTGGAGACGATAAAACTGGGTTACTTAATATTTTGTGCTTGCTGCTATACCGCATCAACAATACTCCAAAACAGAATTCAAACATACCAAACCAAGATGTAAAAGCAAGGCATCTAAGTGTTCAACAGTTGATGTAGAGGAAAGACATAAATGCTTAAAACAGTTGGTAAACATTAAACATGAACATGCTCATCACAAATGGCATTTATATACAGTTGGACAGATCTAACATCATGCATCAATCAAAAAAACATGAAATCCAACAAGGTTTTGATGGGAAAACTGGTTGACCAACATCCAACCAGTGGAAGCTAGTGAGCATAGACAGTTTAAGAAAAAAACATAAGTGCATCATAATGCAAGCAGGGAGTTTGTGAAGGTTATACAATTTTAGATCCAACATAGCAACAAGTTCTCAAACACACCAACACAGTTCCAACAATGATATTCAAATAATCTCAAAGCTATTGTCATAAAGACAAACTAGAGGCAACACTGTCATGAGTTTGAATAAACACAACAATGTCAACAATGGCAGCAATGGATTAATCAAAACAATGTCCACTATGCAGAAAGTTAATGGTATCAGTCAAACCACAAGCCTCATGACAAAAACAAATCTTGGCCCTTGCAATGCCAGCCCCAAACACTAAATCATACATGGCACACAAAGACAGTAATCAATTTTACAACAAATACAAACTCAAACTTAGTATGGAAAATAGTCTGGACAACATATGATCAAGAATTCAAAGTCATCCCATCAATTCTCAATGCTCCATATATTCCAACAGCTTATATCAATGCCTTTACAAAGACAACAACATTGCCCTAATGACAGTCCTCCAACTAAATATCCAAGTCGAATTCAAACCACACCAAACAGAAACAACTTGCAAACTTATCATGGCAATATTACACATCTAACAACAAAGCCAAATACCAATGATCAAATACACTACATGTTTTAACAACAACTTAATATCAATAAACTTAAAAGTCTGCTCAACATAGAAACATGATTAAGAAGGTTTTGTTGAAAACAGAAACAACAACCAGGTTTGACATCACAATACAAACATTGATTCAACAAAAGTAAGTACTTGAACCACCCCAACTCAACTATAGTTTCAAACAAAAAACACAGTGGTGAATTCTATCATGAACAGTCACAAAGGAAGACAACATGTATGTATCCCAACAGTTGGCACAAAACAAAAGGTGTAAGCAAGACTATGTGATCATCACTAATTCAAAGTGAATCCTTTCAACCTAGTGATTGATAACAGCCTTATGACAGTTAGCATAAACCAAACACAAAACAATAATTCAAATCACACAGAGGCAAACTTGGCAGATAATGTTAAGCCTCAACCAAACAAACTCAATGTATACTCATGGAAATAAGCTTTGCAAAAAAAAAATCAAACAACAAGGTTTCACATTCAAACCCAATAAGCTTAACAAGTCCCATTAGTGCTTCAACTGAAATTTGACCGACAATATGGTAGCAAACACACACCTCATGGTAACAATCATCATGATAGAAAATAGTTTGTTGACAGCATAGTTGCATAAACATATTCACCGAAAATCAAACAAAACATGATGCATCATGATGAAGAACTTAAACGAAAAAACTACATACCTCTTGTAGTCCAGCTGTAAAATTCAAGAATACCTTCCCATTTAGCAAGCTTGTGAGTTCCTTCTTTTTTGAAGCAAAAGGTGGTCTTTGATGACAATTTTAGCAAATGATGATAAAACTGCTTTTTAATGACTTGGACAGTTGGTATAACACAAATGGAAGGAGTTCAAAGTGTCAAAGTGTTTAAAACTGGCCTAGGCAGTGTGTTTTGTTGTTTTATAGAGGAAAGTCAATGTTCATGGTGTGAGAAGTTGACTTTTTGAGTTAAGGTGTTTTTGATTGGTTTAAAGGTTGGAACACCTCCTAATCATGATTTTGAGGTTGTATGGATGGTTTTTATGGTGATTGGATGATTGGAAAGGATGCTGGTATCAAATTTGCACAAGAAATTTTTTGTGTTTTGAAAGGATTTGGAAAGGTTCACAGAACAAGAGTTTTCAGGTTTCTCAATGCAAATTGGTGGCTAGGGTTTTGTGTGGACTGATATCTAGCTTAAATATTCACTAAAAGGGGTAAAATGGCAAGCTTTACCATGGTAAAAAATGAAGGGATGAGATGTTGTATTTTCATGGATTTTTTGAATCAAGGGTTGGTCATGAAGTTTGTCCATCAGCCAGCTGCAATCTCTTGTCTTCTTCTAGGTTTCTTGTGGGTGAAGATGAAGGTGAGAAAAATACTTAGAAGGGGGGGGGGGGTTGAATAAGTATGACAAATAATCAAAGATTCAAACACAGTTATTTTTATCCTGGTTCGTTGAACTCAACTACTCCAGTCCACCCTCTCAAGAGTGATTTGCCTTTCTCAGTCAAGGACTTAATCCACTATTTAATCAAACAGATTATAATAGTAACACCTAAGAACAACTATTCTTAGTCTTCTCAAGAGCTACTAATCCCAACTGGATCCTCTTAAGGAAACCTTTTACAATCAATGTAAAACTATTACAAGAGTAAGAATGCTTCTAAAAAGCTATTATCACAACTGTGATATTTCTCTTAAGTTTTAAGAACAATGTTACAGCAAATAAAAATAAAAGAGCTTTTGAGAGTTTTGCTTTTTATGAGTGATTTTTGCAAGAGATTCGTTACTGAAGAAGATGGAGTGGACTTCTTTATATAGGCACTTAGATCCATGAAGTCTTCTCAACGTTGGAGGCTGTGCTGAAAAGCCTAGTGCCTTTTGTCTTTACATTGGAGACTGTGCTGAAAAGTCTGGCGCCTTTTGTCTTTTACTTTGCAGAAACTTTCCTTAGAATGGAATGCACAGATAAGACCTTTTTGTATGTGTTCTTGTGTCTAGCATAAAAGAGGAAAGAGCTGTTGAGATATGCCAACGTACATATTCAAATCTTCTTCACTAAGTAAGTTCAGCTATCAACATCAGAGTCTGGATCTTCAAAATCTCCAGAGTAGAGATCTTCTGGATCTTCAGAGTCTTGGGATGTTCTTCAGATTATGCTGAATCAGAGTATATGCAGCATGTGTGCTTGAGCATGTAGTTCTGTCAGATCAGAATCTTCTATATTAGATTCTCAATACTATGCAGTATCTTCAGAGTCTTCTGATGACTAAGCTTTTGAACTCTCAGAGTCTTCTATTCTTTAGAGGCTTCTGCTTCAGAATCTTCAGTAGACAGCACTCAGATTCTTCTGGAGACAGCGTTCAGATCTTCATTTAAGATGCTCTTGAACCTTTGAAGCCTTTCATAATATCATTATTCAAATCCAAATTTGCTCTTTAAGAATATTTTCTTTAGTACCTGTAGCAAACAACCTAGAACAAATTTAGAGTATATAATTCTTGAATACAAAATTCATAAGTGTTATCATCAAAACATAGAGATATTACTAAGAAACAATCTGTGTTCTTACAATCTCCCTCTTTTTGATGATGACAAAACATGAGAAATTTTGTTCAATAAAAAAGTATGAATTATAACTCCCCCTGAGATTAACAATCTCCCCCTGAAATAAATACTTTAATAGAAGAAAACACTTCCCTTTTTGATTGAGTATATTTCAGATTCAGAGCCTGATGCAAGAGTTTTGACTTTCAGAATCAAATCTTGATACCAGATAATTATGACTTCCTTTAGTCAGAGCGCCTGGTTATCATCTTGCTTGATTCATCTTTCAGAGTAAAGGTATCAGAGTAAGATATCAGAGTTGATTCAATATTTAGATTTTCTTTGAAGATCAGGTTCTGGTTGGAAAAGTCTCAGGGTAACTTCAATGAATTATGTCAGATATATCAATGTAATCTGAAAGACTTAAATTCAAAGTTAGTTAATGAAATGTCTGAATTTCAGTTTTAGTAATTGCTTATAGGTTGAACAATCAGATTCTCTTTTTCTCCCCCTTTTTGTCATAATCAAAAAGATTTTTAAAGACATAAAGATACAGAAGAAAGGAAGCATATAGAAGCAAAAACATCAACATTCATTGAAACAGATCAGAGTTCACAATCAAACAGCTAGATGTCAAAAAGCATAACAAAACAATAAGTGAACAATAGAAGCAATAACATGTTCAAAAACATCAAATAAAACTAAGTCTGGTGTGAAGCAATAAGGGTCAGAAGCTCTGTCATTTTGGCAGTTGACTCTTCTTGCTTAGACATCCAGGTCTTGATCTCATCAGTTGTCTTCTCTTGCTTTATCATCCAATCTTTTATTTCCTTGACATCATTCACAAGCTATGTGACCACAGATGAAGAAGTAGCAGATGCAGTAGCAGCAGTGTTCTCTTCAGACTGGTTCTCTTCAGAAGCTTGTTCAACTAATTCAGATGCAGGAACCTCTGGAGGAGCAGCTTCCAGAAGCAACACAGGAGGAGGAGGAGGAATGTTCATCAGAGTTATCTTGATTAATTCTGCAAACTGAGTCTTTGCAAGCTTAGAGCATTTAGCTCTAACTTTTAAAGCAGCTTTGTTGAACATCCAGATGAAACGCTTCCAAGCAGCATTTGAAACAGCTGGATCCAAACTTGACATGCACACGTCCTTAACACGAGCATATTCATAATCTATCTCCTTCTTGAATATTTCAAACATAGCCTTAACACATGATCCTAGATCTGACTGTTCAGACTGTTCAGAAGGTTTAGGATTATGAGTGTTAACAGGAGTAGGTTCAGATGGTGTAGGTTCAGATGGTTGTGGGTGAGGTGATGTTGGTTGAGATGTTTGGATGTCAGGCTGAGGGAGTTCAGTTGGTTGAGGAATGGTTTGTGTTTCAGATGGATGGATTTCAGATGGTTGAGGGATGGTTTGGGTTTCAGATTGATGTGTTTCAGATGGTTGAGGGATGGTTTGGATTTTAGATGATTGAGGGATGGTTCTCTGAGGTGGGGAGTTGGGTGGAGTATGAAACATAGAAATGTTAACATGGTCCTTCATAGCAATGTCAGAACGTGCTTGTTTGAGAGATTCTGGTTCAAAATCAGATGAATCAGATGATTCACAATCAGAAGATTCTTCTGAGTGAACAGATATTGAAGAAATATTAATAGATTGATTTAGGGGTTGGATATCCAGAATATCTTCAGAAAGATTTGGATCTTCTGGAAGATCTGGTTGTGTAGAGTGTTCAGTTTGAACAGTCTCTGGTTGGTTTGGTTCTGAGATGATTATATCTGGTTGTGGAATTTTTGGTTGTGGAATTTCTTGTGAAGTAGGTTGAGGGGGTTCAGATGTAGTATGAGGTTGTGGTTCAGAGGGAATTGGTACAGAAGATGGTTGTGAATGTACTAGTTCAGATGAAGGTGGTTCAGATGAAAGGTTTGCAGATGGTTTGGGTTTAGAAGTTCTATGTCTAAGGTTTGGAGAGAGTTGAGGTGATGAAAGGGATGAATGAACAACATGTGTAGGATCAGATGTTAATACCTAATGAATAGTGTCTCTTATCTCTTCCAGAGTAGCATCTCTAGAATTGATTCTGGCTTTCTTTACTCCTTTCTTCTTCTTCCTTGGAACTTCAGATTCTTTCCTTTTCTTCTGAACAGAGCCTTCTTCAGCTTTTCTCTTACTACGCCTTTCCTTCATCAGATTGGGCAGTTCTTCTCCTTGTTTCTGAACAAGGTTAGCAGGTAGAGGAATTCCATTCTTCAGAAAATCTGCAATGTAAGCCCAGACAATACCTTTTGGTTCATCTGCGCTGAACATTGGAAAATCTTCTATTGGTATCCTTCTTCCATTTACCTCCTCAGAGTTTATCTTCCTTAGTTTACCATTCAGTTCTGAAATGATCTTCATTCTTTTCAGAGTGAGTCCGTTTATCTCAGATCCAATGATGTATGATAGATCCTCTGTTATTTTTGCATCTGTCAGATGCTTCACCAACTTGTTTTCTATAAGGATGTCAGAAATAAGTCTTCCCAGAGGTATTCAAGTTCTAACTTTCCCAGCTTTAGCGCTGACCTCTTCTCTAGTCTCTTTGACATGAGTCAGAAGATGACTGAAAATCAGATAGGGCAGATCCACCTTAATATTCTTGCTGATGTAGTACATGAAGTACAGATGCTCTGAACTCACATAGTCTGGTGAGTTGGTTGACTTTCTGTGAAAGATTGTACTCATAAATATCTTTGCCCAGATCCTATAGATAGGTTTCAGATCTTTAACCTTACTTGTTGGTGTTCCAGCTACAGTAATCTCTTCATATACCTTAGCCATATCAATACGTGAAGAGGCTAGGTTTGTAACACCATCAGATTCTTTATAATTGAACAAGTTGTCTGATCAGTTTCTCAGTTATCATTATCTCCTTCCCAAGGACAAATGAGTGAATGAACTTAGGACCAGCACTAGCGTGAATCCAGAATTCCTTTACAAGAGTTGGGTATACAGGACCCATCAGTCTCTCAAAATACTTCTCCCAGCCTTGAGCTTTAATGGCAGTTGTTAGGTCAAACCCATTTTCTTCTATTGATTCAAGATCAATGAAACTCTCACACAGAACCTCAAGATCCACAACTGGAGTAAATAGAGTGCGTTCTGGTTTCTTGTACATGATATTTTTGTTTGAGATTTCAACAGCATTTGATGTAGAAGCCATTGATGAGGATGAAGCTTTTGATTTGGGTTTAGGGTTTTGGTAGAGGTTGAAGAGAGAGCAGAAACGCATAAGTGTAGTGAGTGTGAAAAGTGTGAAAATAGTGTGATAGGTGGTATTTATAGAAAACCAAAAAATCAAACATTGGGCACATCAATAGACACCTACGCACGTTTACATATAGCATTTAATGAAAATAATCATTTCAATTTAAAATTATGACAATTGGGGGGAAATCCATGAAAAATGAGATTTTCAAAGCAATACCTCAAACGTCAATTCAGTAGAGCACTCCATCTTTTTAGATACTGAGTGACACGTGTTTGCTTTATATGTGCATCTGATATCTCTCAAGAAATGAAACGTTTCCAACGTTCAGATCTTCTGAGTTTGTTAGTTCAGAGTTTCACACAAATAAATCAATTTAAAGATAAATGGACAAATAATCAGATGAAGTACTTCAGATCTTTAAACATATTGCATTTGAGAAGTTGCCTCTGATAAGTATTACTCTGGACAAAAATCCATACAGATATTTTTCAGAATGAACTTAAACCTATCTTCAGCAAGGGGTTTTGTGAAAATATCAGCCCATTGATGATCTGTATCAACAAAAGCTAGATTTATTACACCCTTCTGAACATAGTCTCTGATGAAGTGATGTTTAATTTCTATATGTTTAGCCTTAGAGTGTAAGATTGGATTTTTTTGACAAACGTATAGCAGAAGTATTATCACAGAAGATAGAAAGGTTACTCTCATAGATCTGATAATCTTCTAACTGACTCTTCATCTAGAGCATCTGCGTATAACATCCAGCAGCAGCAATGTATTCTGCCTCTGTAGTTGATAGTGCAATAGTGGGTTGCTTCTTGCTGTACCATGAGATCAGATGACTTCCAAGAAACTGACAGCTTCCAGAAGTGCTTTTACGTTCAACTCTGTCTCCAGCATAATCAGCATCACAGAATACAACTAATGAAAATTCATCAAATCTTCTGTAACACAGACCCATGTTAGTAGTACCTTTCAGATACCTTAGAATCCTCTTAACAGATGTTAAGTGTGATTCTCTAGGATCTGATTGGAATCTTGCACATAAGCAGACACTAAACAGAATATCAGGTCTAGAAGCAGTCAAGTATAGAAGAGATCCTATCATACCTCTGTAGAGTTTCTGATCTACCTTTTTACTTACCTCTTCCCTACCTAGAGTGCTTGTAGGGTGCATTGGAGTTTTTGCCATCTTACTATCAACCATGTTGAACTTCTTAAAAAGCTCTTTAACATATTTGGTCTGATGTATGTAGGTGCACTCTGGAGTCTAGTTGACTTGGATTCCCAAAAAGAATCTCAATTCTCCCATCATGCTCATTTCAAACTCTGCCTGCATACATTTAGCAAACTCTTTTCCAAGCATAATATTTGTTGATCCAAAAATAATATCATCTACATATATTTGACAAATCAACAGATCTTTCTTAAGAGTTTTACAGAATAAAGTTGTGTCCACTTTTCCTCTGATAAAATTTTTCTTCAGAAGGAAATTGCTCAACCTCTCATACCAAGCTCTGGGAGCTTGTTTTAAGCCATAAAGAGATTTCTTTAGTTTAAAAACATGATCTGGAAAGTTTTCACTTTCAAAACCAGGAGGTTGGTGGACATATACTTCCTCTTCTATAATTCCATTAAGAAAGGCACTTTTAACATCCATCTGATACAGAGTGATGTTATTCTGTGTAGCAAATGAAATAAGAAGGCGTATAGATTCTAACCTTGCCACTGGAGCATAAGTTTCAGTGTAATCAATACCTTCTTGTTAACTGTAACCTTGAGCAACCAGCCTTGCCTTATTCCTTTCAACTTCTCCCTTTTCATTCAACTTATTCCTGAAGACCCATTTTGTTCCAATAACGTTGAATCCTTTAGGTCTAGGAACCAGATCCCAAACTTCATTTCTGGTGAATTGATTTAGCTCTTCTTGCATGGCAATAATCCATTCATTATCTTTCAGAGCCTCATCTACAGATGTTGGTTCAATTATTGACACTAAGCCAAACAATGAAGATTCAGATGTTCTGAGATAGGATCTTGTCCTGATTGGATCATTTTTTTTTTCAATAATCACATCTTCTGGGTGAGATGCCTTGATTATGGAAGAAGATCCTCTGACATTTGATTTTTCAGAAATGTGTAAGTTGTCCAATTGAGAAGATAAGGGAATAGCATCTGGAGTTGCTTCAGATTCCATTTCTTTAGCCTTTTCTGCCTCTGATCCTTCAGAGTCTGTGAGAATCAATTCTCTATCTGCAGAATTTTCAAACTGCTTTGGCTTTTCAGAGCCAAGCTTATCATCAAATCTTACATGAATAGATTCTTCCACAATCTGTGTTTCAGTATTGAATACTCTGTAGCCTTTAGAGTGTTCAGAATAACCAAGCATGAAACACTTCTGTGCTTTGGAATCAAACTTGTTAAGATTCTCTTTAGTGTTAAGTATATAACAAGTACATCCAAAAGGATGAAGATATGAAATCTTAGGCTTTCTGTTCTTCCACAGTTCATATGGAGTCTTTTTCAGAAGAGGTCTTACAGACACTCTGTTCTGAATGTAACAGGTTGTGTTGATTGCTTCTGCCCAAAAGTGTTTTTCCAGATTTGTCTCATTGATCATGGTTCTGGCCATTTCTTGCAGAGTTCTGTTTTTCCTCTCTACAACTCCATTTTGTTGTGGAGTTCTAGGACAGGAAAAATCATGAGCAATGCCATTTTCAGAAAAATATTTTTCAAAATATTTATTTTCAAATTCACCACCATGATCACTTCTGACTTTTATAATTTTGAAATCTTTTTCATTCTGGACTTGCTTGCAGAAGTCAAAGAACACAGAATGTGACTCATCCTTGTGTTTTAAGAACTTTACCCATGTCCATCTACTATAGTCATCAACAATGACTAATCCATACTTCTTGCCTCTGATGGATGCAGTTTTCACTGGTCCAAACAGATCAATATGAAGTAATTCTAGTGGTTTGGAAGTAGAAACAACATTTTTTGATTTAAAAGATGATTTTGAAAACTTCCCTTTTTGGCATGCTTCACAAAGAGCATCTGAGGTGAACTTCAGATTAGGAAGTCCTCTGACAAGATTAAGTTTATTAATCTGAGATATACGTCTCATATTAATATGGCCTAATCTTTTGTGCCAGACCCATTGCTCTTCATTAACAGACAAGAGGCATTTAACATTCTGAACTTTAAGTTCTGAAAGATTTATTTTATAAATGTTGTTTTTCCTTTTACCACTAAATAGGATAGAACCATCCTTTTGACTAATAGCTTTACAACATTTTTGATTAAAGGTAATATCATAACCATTGTCACTTAATTGACTTATGGACAATAAGTTAAGCTTTAAGCCTTCAACAAGTAAAACATTAGTTATAGAGGGAAATTTACCATTTCCAATAGTGCCAGATCCAATGATCTTGCCTTTCTGGTTCCCTCCAAACTTCACGTCACCTCCAGATCTAAGTTCTAGGCTTTAGAACATAGACCTTTCTCCTGTCATGTGTCGTGAGCATCCAGAGTCCAGGTACCATGACTGGCGTCCTGATCTTGCTGCTAAGAACATCTGCAACAGGGATTATTTTGCTCTTAGGTACCCAGATCTTCTTGGGTCCTTTAGGGTTAGTTGGTTTGTAGGTTTGTCTAAACTTCTGTTTTTCAACATAATGTTTATTTTGACTTGCCTTGGGTTTAAACACATAAGTATTCTTCTCAGAGCTTGTGTGTTTAATGTCATTTAAGTGACCAAACTTAAATTGAGAGTACAGAGGTGTCTTCTTGATGAAGAGTTTGTCAACAGATTTTGGATTACTTTCAGAGGAAGATTCATATCCAATACCTCTTCTGTTATTCCCACTAACACCATAGATCATAGAAGTCATCTTGCTTTTGTCTATGCTCTTAGTAAGGAATCTCTGAAAGCTAGAGTCATATTTTTCTAAAATGTTTTCACATGACTTAGTCTCAGATTCAGATTCTTGTTGAGCTATTTCAAAGTCATTTTTGATTTTCAGATTAATTTCTTTTTGCTCAACAAGTTCTGTCTTCAGAAGATCAATCTCAGATTCAAGACTGCTTTTCAGCTTCTTGTATTTGAGCTTGATATTGTTATAACTTTTCAGAACTTCTAATAATACTTTGATAAGTTCTTCTTTAGTAAGTTTAGACATTACCTCTTCAGCGTCATCGTTAGATTCAGAATCAGATTCAGATCCTGAAGTTCCTTCTTCCTGATCTTCTATGCTGGCCATCAGTGCAACATTAGCACATTCTTCTTCTGATTCAGAAGATGACTCAGATTCATCTGAGTCATCCCATGTTGCCATCAGAACTTTCTTCTTTTTGTCAAACTTCTTCTTGGGTTTTTCTCTTTGAAGTTTGGGGCAATCATTCTTGTAATGCCCAGGTTCTTTGCACTCATAGCATACAACTTCTTTCTTGCCAGATCTTCTGTGCCCAGAAGATTCCTTTCTATGATCAAATTTTCTGAAGTTGTTGAACTTCTTTCCCTTGTGCTTCCAGAGTTTGTTGATCCTTCTGGACAGCATGGATAATTCATCTTCTTCTTCAGAACAAGATTCTTCAGAGCTTTCTTCAATAACCTGCAAAGCTTTAGCAGATTTATTAGATTTTAAAGCAATAGATTTACCTTTCTCTTTCTTTTGAGGTTCATCTTCCTCAAGCTCAATTTCATGGCTCCTCAGTGAGCTGATGAGTTCTTCTAAAGAGATCTTGTTCAGATCTTTAGCCATCTTCAAGGCAGTCACCATTGGTCTCCATCTGGTAGGTAGACTTCTGATGATTTTCTTTACATGATCTGATGTGGAGTATCCCTTGTCCAGAACCTTTAAACCAGCTGTGAGGATCTGAAATCTAGAAAACATAGTTTCTATATTTTCATACTCTTCCATTTTGAACGCTTCATACTTCTGTATAAGCGCCAGAGCCTTGGTCTCCTTCACTTGAGAATTTTCCTCATGAGTCATTTTAAGTGACTCAAACATTCCATGAGTTGTTTCTCTGTTAGTAATCTTTTCATACTCAGTATGAGAGATTGCATTAAGCAATATTGTCCTAGCCTTATGGTGATTTTTGAAATCCTTCTTCTGGGCTTCTGTCATTGATTTTCTATCAATTTTCTTGCCATCCTCATTTGTAGGATGTTCATAGCCATCAATGACCAAGTCTCATAAATCAGCATCATAACCCAGGAAGAAACTTTCTATCCTGTCCTTCCAGTAATCAAATTTCTCTCCATCAAACATAGGAGGCTTTGTGCTGATTCTATCCCCTTCATATTTGTTACAATTAGCTGTATTGGATGTAGAAACATCACCCATAATGACAAACAAATATATTTTCAAGTAACTTTTCTCACTGGATCTTTACTGACATGGTTAAGTGGTAGCACACGCAAAACCGGAGCTCTGATGCCAACTGAAGGTGAGAAAAATACTTAGAAGGGGGGGGGGGTTGAATAAGTATGACAAATAATCAAAGATTCAAACACAGTTATTTTTATCCTGGTTCGTTGAACTCAACTACTCCAGTCCACCCTCTCAAGAGTGATTTGCCTTACTCAGTCAAGGACTTAATCCACTATTTAATCAAACAGATTACAATAGTAACACCTAAGAACAACTGTTCTTAGTCTTCTCAAGAGCTACTGATCCCAACTGGATCCTCTTAAGGAAACCTTTTACAATCAATGTAAAACTATTACAAGAGTAAGAATGCTTCTAAAAAGCTATTATCACAACTGTGATATTTCTCTTAAGTTTTAAGAACAATGTTACAGCAAATAAAAATAAAAGAGCTTTTGAGAGTTTTGCTTTTTATGAGTGATTTTTGCAAGAGATTCATTACTGAAGAAGATGGATTGGACTTCTTTATATAGGCACTTAGATCCATGAAGTCTTCTCAATGTTGGAGGCTGTGTTGAAAAGCCTAGTGCCTTTTGTCTTTACATTGGAGGCTGCGCTGAAAAAGCCTGGTGCCTTTTGTCTTTTACTTTGCAGAAACTTTCCTTAGAATGGAATGCACAGATAAGACCTTTTTGTCTGTGTTCTTGTGTCTAGCATAAAAGAGGAAAGAGCTGTTGAGATATGCCAACGTACATATTCAAATCTTCTTCACTAAGTAAGTTCAGCTATCAACATCAGAGTCTGGATCTTCAGAATCTCCAGAGTAGAGATCTTTTGGATCTTCAGAGTCTTGGGATGTTCTTCAGATTATGCTGAATCAGAGTATATGCAGCTTGTTTGCTTAAGCGTGTAGTTCTGTCAGATCAGAGTCTTCTATATCAGATTCTCAATACTATGCAGTATCTTCAGAGTCTTCTGATGACTAAGCTTCTGAACTCTCAGAGTCTTCTATTCTTTAGAGGCTTCTGCTTCAGAATCTTCAGTAGACAACACTCAAATTCTTCTGGAGACAGCGTTCAGATCTTCATTTAAGATGCTCTTGAACCTTTGAAGCCTTTCATAATATCATTGTTCAAATCCAAATTTTCTCTTTAAGAATATTTTCTTTAGTATCTGTAGCAAACAGCCTAGAACAAATTTAGAGTATATAACTCTTGAATACAAAATTCATAAGTGTTATCATCAAAACATAGAGATATTACTAAGAAACAATCTGTGTTCTTACAGAAGAGAGTGACATAGCTGGGCTGCAGGAAGCATAACAATAGCAGTTGTTTGTCCTATCCTTATTTTGGCAAAAGATTCAAAAATGGGGCAAAGAGGTACATGCTTGTGTTGGCTCATTTTGGGAAAAGTTTGGTGTGCTCCCAATGCAGCCTCATGCGCATGGTTTGAGGCTGATAACAATATTGCATGCTGAAATGCATCTCATGCCCAAATGTCAACAATTCATGTCTTGCAAAAATGTTCAAATCAACCACTTTGGACCATAATATCTTAGTGCACACAACTACATTTTCCTAGATCTTGTGCCAAAATGAAAGAGGGCATGGAGTAGAACAAATTTCATGTTAGTGGAAGTTCCATTTGATCATTGGAATATCATGAAAAATGATGTTGAAAATCATACCATGCAAAGTGTCCAGAAATAACTTAGAAAAAATTCTAAGTTATCGATTTGGCTTATTTTTCCTCAACTTTGCACATCCATAACTTGAGCTTCACAAATCATATTGAGGACTTCTTGGACTTTTTGGAAAGCTTGTAAAATGCTCTACAACTTCAATTTCGGATAAAGTTTCATTTGACATCAAGAGCTTGATGAAATTTGGCTTGCAAAGTGGTGCAAAAATCTGTCCAAACTTGACAATTTTGAAATCCCCAACTTTGAGGGATCATAACTTGAGCTCCAAGTGTCATATGATTATGAATTAGTATTCAAAAGAAAGATTTAAATACAAGGAACAACTTTGATGTTTGATCCAAGCCCATTTGAAACCTTGATCATGAAGAAAAATGGCCTTGAAGATGGCTGCTTCAACCATAAAACTTTCCTAAAATAGAAAGTTTCTAAAACCCTAAATCCCAAAATAGCAATTTTCAACAACTCTTGATTTTTCATGATTCCCTTGACTTTTCTTGATCAAATTCCATCCATTGGTCATATTGAAATTAAGGATCATGATCTTGACCTCAAAAAGTCAGGAGTTGACTTTTTCACTGTACAGTTGACTGTTTCTCCAAATCTCCTAATTTTCAATCAACTGATCAATTGAAGCTCTTCTGATTAAAATTGATGGTCAATATCCCATACCCAAACACCTTAGGACATATGGAAGACCATGGAAACAAGTATTGCTCTCAAAAACAAATTTATCCTGATTAAAAATGAAACCCTAAATTTCACCCTTTTTGCCTAACCATTGTGCAGATGAACTGAGTGACCATTCCCACTCCACCATGACCTCTGAGGTAGTCAACAAGCTTCTACCTCATGTTCATACCAACAAAAAATCTTCATGGACCCTTGACAACCTTCTGATGGTTCCTGATAATAACACTCACTTGATGGCGTGTACCTGTGCCTCTGTTTGAGCTTGTGGTCAATAAGGCTCTCCTCTTGGATATGACACATACAAACACTTGATCCCCTGTAAGAAACTATGCTATGAAAATGAAATATGCTAAAATGAAATGAACATAATCCAAAGATTAAGAAAAGAGGTTGGTCAAATTTTGGGGTGCAACAGCAAGCGACTTGGACCTGAAGGGATGAAAAGCAAACGGATTTCAAACATTCGAGGTAAAAGACGGTTGAATACCAATGAACCCGGAAATTTGACAACCGCAGAATGAAACTGAAACTGAATAAACTTGTTGGGGATAGATAAAGCTAAGATGGACGTATCCATCAAAGATCGCAATCTGTCGGGGTCAGGATACCGCACAAGCGAGAGGGAAAAGTATAATCTGCCAGGGTCTGGATACCACATAGGCAAGATAAGTCATCAGCCGTGGTCTGCATACCTAACGTAATAAACCGGAGTCTGGATACTCAACATAATAGGCCGAAGTCTGGATACTCAACATAATAAGCTGGAGTCTGGATACTCAACGTGATAAACCGGAGTCTGGATACTCAACATAATAAGCCGGAGTCTGGATACTCAACGTAATAAGCCGGAGTCTAGATACTCAACGTAATAAGCCGGAGTCTGGATACTCAACGTAAAAAGTCGGAGTCTGGATACTCAACGTAATAAGTCGGAGTCTTGATACTCAACATAATAAGTTGGAGTCTGGATACTCAACGTAATAAGTCGGAGTCTGGATACTCAACGTAATAAGCCAGAGTCTGGATACTCAACGTAATAAGCCGGAGTCTGGATACTCAACGTAATAAGCCGGAGTCTAGATACTCAACGTAATAAACCGGGGTCTGGATACTCAACATAATAAGTCGGAGTCTGGATACTCAACGTAATAAGCCGGAGTCTGGATACTTAACGTAATAAGCCGGAGTCTGGATACTCAATGTAAAAAGCCGAAGTCTGGATACTCAACGTAATAAGCCGGAGTCTGGATACTCAATGTAATAAACCGGAGTCTGGATACTCAACGTAATAAACCGGAGTCTGGATACTCAACGTAATAAGCCGGAGTCTGGATACTCAACGTAATAAGCCGGAGTCTAGATACTCAACGTAATAAACCGGAGTCTGGATACTCAACATAATAAGCCGTAGTTTGGATACTCAACGTAAAAAGTCGGAGTCTGGATACTCAACGTATGAAGGAATACATCACAAATATACTCATCAAGGTCCGGATACCCCATGAGTTAAGAATACCTTTTCAAATTTCCGGAGTCTGGATACTCTACGAACAACATGAACCAACGAGATACTTACCGGAGCCCGAATGCTCAACAAAGTTTACCGGAGTCTGGATACTCAACGGACAAAATAACCAATGATATACCGGAGCCTGAATGCTCAAAAAAGATTGACCAGAGTCTGGATACTCAATGAACGGAATAACCAACAAGATTTACCGGAGCTTGAACGCTCAACGAAACTGACCGGAGTCTGGATACTCAACGGACAAAGGAAAACACATCTGATATTGACATGGTCTGGATACCATACGGGCAGAAGAAAACACATATAAACTTGTCATGGTCTGGATACCATATAGGGATAAGGAACCTTTCAACTTTCCGGAGCCTGATTGCTCAACGAGATTGACTAGAGTCTGGATACTCAATGGACTGGATGAATCTTTCAAATTACCGGAGCTTGAACGCTCAACGAGATTGATCGGAGTCTGGGTACACAACGGACATAATAACTCTTTCAAATTACCAGAGCCTGAATGCTCAACGAGATTGACCGGAGACTGGGTACTCAACAGACAGACCGAATTTGAAACTGCCATGGTCTAAATATCATTTGGGCAGAATAAACCATCAACATACTCATCAAGGTCTGGATACCACATGAGCTTATGACAACACCAACGATCAAAGTCAGATGACGCCGCTGGGGGAAATGTAAGCCGGTGTCTGGATACCACGCGGGCTAACGGAAACTGCCATGGTCTGGATACCATTCGGGCAAAGATATCAGTCATCTGTTGGAGATACACCTGCAAACAAGGAAGTAGCCACCTGGCTTATGTTTCACATGCATATGTTTGAATATGGCATAATGCTCCATACGAAATGGAAATGCTACGCGTTTGGGAGGATGCTATGCACGATGCAAATGCAAAGGAACCACTTTAGCAAAAATAAATGCTAAAGAGAAAACCAAACTCTACTGGGGGAAGACTAGACACGCCTAGCACAAATGGACTCATGCTGGGGAATACAAGCCTTGGATGGCCTCCGAGAAAACTTCTGGATAAAACTGCTCTACTAAGCACAAATCCACTTCGCTGGGGATAAAAATCAAACTCTACTGAGGAAAACGTCCCAGATGGCCTACCAGAATACAACTCTTCTGGGGAACTAACAACTCGGCTAGAGACAAAAACTCCATTCTACCAAGGAAATCAACCTTGGATGGTCTGCTAGAATATAACATTCTGGGGAATAGACAAATCTGCTGGGGAATCAAGGCAGACTGCTAAAGGATGGCTCTATTCTGTCAGAGATTCTACTCTGCTGAAGATTTAATCTGCTATCTGTTAGGGATTATGAATAAGATCTACTGCGGAACTGTCCCAAGCTCTCTCTTTGCTGAGGATGGAGAATAACAATCTTTGAGCTAGTCTCACTCTGTGGGGAAGAAAATTAACTCCGCTGACTTTTTGGGGATTAGATAAGGAGGAAATCACCATCGACCTCTGTTTGAGGAAAATGAGAAATAAACTCAACAATAACAACTTCCGCTTGGAGAATGAGTCAATGACCCAGACTCTGAGGGGAAAGGAGCTAGTCATTCAGACTCTGTGGGGAAAGCAAAATTCTGAATTCGTTCCACTACTGGGGATAATCCCACGCCTACTTGTTGGAGATGATCCTACTCTATTGGAGATATCAATCTCAACCTGCTGAGGATATCCTTGATTGTACAAAATCCCAACCTGTTGGGGAGATATTTCTAACCTGACATCTTCACCTTGTAGGGATAGAGACGTAGCAACTCCACTGGATGTGCCAAGTGTAATCGGGCTTTAGGTTTTCCGTGAAAGGTCAGGTACAACTGAGGTTGAGAAATGCTTTATCTGGATACAGGTTTGATGTGGGTCAGGGGATAATTTCTATGGCTTTCTGACATTTTTCTTGAACTTGAAGGTTGACTGAACCTGCTTGAATAACTCTGATAAGCTCTGAAGATATGGAGAGGAACAATTCCTTTGTTTCCAATTTTGTCCCAGCCTGTAGGAATTCTGTAAAACCTTCCTCGAAAGGAAACATGAAATTTCTGCACTCTGACGGTTTGATATGGACTGCTTTAGCACTTTGAACCTTAAAGAGGTACTTAGAGTTAATTGTCTACTGGATAAGGAGGGCTTTCGTGCTCTTGGGGTAGCTTGCCCCAGCCTCGCAATGACTTTGCCCCTGACTGGCTGATTTGGAGAAGTGCCTTTGACTTCGAGAGATTTATCGAATCTCGACCTAATTGCCCCAGATCAACGAACCTTAGGAAACGACGTCTTTGACTGGCCTTCGAGATATTTGATGAATCTCGACCTGGTTGCCCCAGATTAACTGAGTCTTAGAATGACTAACTCCTCTCATGTGATCCTTTGGCATGCCCTTGCTTGATGGAGCTCTCCGGCGTTTTGCATCTTAGCTCGATCAAACTTCGCATTGTAGAAGCTCTCCTGATGTCAAGTGCTTACTCGCAAGTAAAACAACTCATTTTGCAAATGATAATATTAACGCAATGCATATGACAAATTTGAAATCCAAGTCTGTTCACTGGAAAAAAAGTTGCAACATAGTGAATGAATCACTTATCAGAATGTCAATATCAATACCCATAAGGTAAGAAGAATCCTTTTAGGAGTCAGTTTCGACGTGATCTTTACCGAAGTATGCTTTCAAAACAAACCTGCTTCAATTAGGACTTTTGAAGGTTGTAACGTGGTCGGGTTCACGGTTATAGAAAGAAAGGATATAAGGCTCTAAGTTTATTTTAACCCACCCATTCTTCTTGATGTTCTTCCGTTCCTATGTTCAGTTAATTCGACACCAACACTCACATCTCAAAGGTTGAATGATAGGAGTGATGGTTCAGGAAGCCACACAATTTGGAGTGACAGTCACTCGCTTTTCGTCTTTGGTATCTAGAATCACACGACTTGTTCTATATCGTTTTTCTGATTTTCCCTATTTTTCCTAGACTGGCTCTTTGGAGTATATCTTCTCTCGAAGTCCAGCTGGATGCCCTAATTTTTACCTAAGCCACTTTTTTTCAAGTTATCGATTTAGCGGGCTTTTTATTTTTATTTTTTTCTTTGCTTTTGATTGATTTTTCGGGAACAAATCGTGTGACACCAGCTTGTCTGACTTGTTGGAAGAATTGTGATTGTCTCACTCCTTGGATAACCACTGCGGTATTTTAGGTACGACCTATACATGTGTGATTGATCCTCTAACGGGAACACTCCCTTCTGCAATTTGGATGCTCGGTCAAATTAACTGACACCTACCCTACCCCAGGTTAAGATTGAGGGTTTTTCATTTTCAGAAAGAAAATCCTACTTCTAGGCTCAAAGGGGTTAACTAGGTATTAACTCCTTATCTCTCTGGTGTTTAGGGATTTAAAAAAATGCATGTACATCATCAGCAGAGGTTTATTCAAAAGCATACTGTCGGAAGCTTTGCGTCTTTTCAACTTCGTCATCCTCCCTCGGATTCCGCTTAAACAAGCGTTTGACAATAATAAAAGCATTGAGTGAACACGAATGGATTTAATCAAAAGAAGCATATTCAATTCATTATCATTATCAATTGAAAACAAACAAGTTCTACAGATAAGATTTGCAAATAAGTTCAAACTTAAACAGAAAAGAAACTACAAATGCAAAGAAATGACATGATAAAAAGATTGCCAACTTTGGGGATGTCTTCCTATTTGAACCTTTGGCTGGGGGAGGTGACCCTTGAAGTCTTCAAACTCAAACCGATGAGAGGTTGAAGTGCATCCTCAATTTTCCTCCCGGAAAAGATATGTACCTCTTGTCGATCAACTATTGCACTTTGGCTTGAAAGGCTTCGCAATATTCAGTTGAGTGCCCCATCCCCATGGATCCTCCATGATATCCACATTGTTCACTGGGGTTATACCCAGGAGGGTATGGCTCTAGCAACGGCTTGAGAGTCTTAGGCTCCACCAATGAGTTCTGAATCAAATGTGGCAAAAGCTGGCTGTACGGCACAAGAACTGGATGAAGAGGAGCATTCCTTCTTTCCAAATTGTTGTGAGGTCTATTCTGATTCTGGCGCTGATAGTATTGTTGCTGACGAATATGAGGTTGTTGGCCCTGATTAAGGCATTCCTCACGTTCGGGCATTTTCATTCTCAGACTTGGCCTAGGAACAGGCAACAGCTGTGGGCATGGAGACTCTGAAATCATAGATTGCAATACATACTCCTGACCTGATGCAGCTTCAGGGAAGAAAGCAGGAATATCCACCTCTTTTGCAATGAATGGAATAGGACCACCTGGTACGCTTACGCCACCCGACGTGAATTCAACTGCCTTTGAATCAATTAAGTCCTGAACTTTGTGCTTAAAAGCTTTACAGTTCTCGATATTATGCCCCGGTGCCCCAGAATGGAAATCACAATGGGCACTTACATCATAGCCTTGTGGTGGCTCACCAATAAATGGAGACATAGTCCGAAGTTTAACCAAATGAAGTTAAAGCAAGAGTTGCAACAACTGAGCATAAGTCATAGGGATCTGGTCAAAAATTTTGCCGAGCTGCTTCGTCCTTTGAGCATACCTCATAGTCCTAGGATTGCCTTGAGGGACAAGAGATAGCTGCTGGTAGGGAAATTCTGGAACCTCAGGTTGTGTAGAAGATCTTTGAGGCACCTCACACCTTGGGAGAGGTTCCATAGATAACAGTGAAATGACCATTTCTGCTACAGTTTCAGGCACCTGATCACCTTCCTTTCTTAACCCGTTTCTTATGACTTCTGTGATCATGCCCACCTGAGTCTTCAACTGATGAACTTCCTCCCTAAGCATCTTTTGATCCAAACACAAAGCTTGCATGTCCACCATGAATTGTCCCATCGGGCTTCGGACTTCCCTCAACTTTGCTTGAATCTGCTCCATAGTCATCTTCTGTCTTTTCTCTAAGTTGATGTCTAAAATTCTAGTGAAAAACCGGATCAGGACAAAACTCAGCCTCAGACACCTGTTATGCAAATGAAATGCAAATGCCATGAAATGCAATATGAAATGCAACAAAACACAGGATCAAGGTTGTTGTACCGTTGACGGAGGTAAAACAGCACTTCACGTTGGCGAGAAAACCATATAGCACTAGTACAGGATCCCATTGTAGTTGTTCATACTGATAAGACAAACGGGCAAGCTGGAGCTCAAGGTTTCCTGCAAACCCTCCCACTCACAGGTATGAACTTATCTCAAATAAGGTCTGGCATCCTATGCGGTCGCCAGTGTCACAGACTTTCGAGAAACGATGATACGTTCACCATTTCTTGTTTAACATCATTGTCTCACGAAGCGGCCTCACTTAGCTGACTCCCAAATGAACGGTCTCCAGAGTCGACAGCTTTCAGATCCAACACCTACGTCCTAACCAGTAGGATGAGATGTCTTCAAAGAAAACCTCGTCTGAACGCAAATTTCATGGGGACTAATGCATGCTAAAACATACAGGTCCGTCACTACTTTCCACTCTAATGCTATATTATCCTCAAGCCTGGGTTTTGGCTTATCTCTCAATGGAATATCCCACCCATAGCACAACAACATGATATATGATATGAAGTGCTAAAAAAAATGCAAATGAAAAACTGTACAGATGCAACACATATACACATATATACACACCTAAAGACAACACACAAGCGCTAGGATTGACTCGCATAGGCGATAGGAAAATTTCCCCAGCAGAGTCGCCAGCTGTCGCATCGCTGCGAAGGAGGGGCTGACAATCACAGAAGAGTCGCCACTGTTTGTTATTTATCCCAAAGAGAGGGAAAGGAAACGATCAGAGAAAACCTACGAAAAGGGAATAAGACAGGTCATCGTAACCAAATCTCGGGTTCGGGAGTCAGTTAAGCAAGGGGAAGGTATTAGCACCCCTCACGTCCGTCGTACTCGACGGGATCCACGCTTGTTGTCTAATCTAAAAGGGTGTAAAACTATCTAAACTACAGGCTCACAAGGACAAAAGAACAGAAAAATGACTCGATAGAGCATCGCCGCTCTATGCCTACGTATTCCCTCGTGCAATGGGAAAGTCAGAGTCAACGTAGTTCGTAAAACTACGGGTGAAGATGGGGAAAGGTTACTTGCCAAGACATCGCCATCTTGTGCCTATGTATCCCCGTCTGGTACGAGAAATCAGAGCAAACGTAGTTCGGGCTGACACGAACACCGATTGGTTCAAAATGTTTTAGGCCCGAGTAGGGTTAAAACTTAGTTCTAGCAGTTAGGTGTATGCAGCTCGACCATTGGAGACTTAGGCGTTACCTGTTTGTGGTAGAACCAAGAGTTAACAAAACCCCCCTTATGAAAATGACTTTCAATTAAGATCCCGAAGGATAAAAATATTTGATGTTTTTGTTTTGTATTTTTTAAGACAAGAAGTGGATTGAGTTATGGTTTGAAACTCGTGTCGCACTAAATACTATGACTCGAGAGCGAACGCGTCGCATATCATCCAAATGGCATACACTAAGCACTCTAGACAATTGAGAGGAGGCCCCCCAACCATCATTCCTAGAGTACTTAAGGCTCGTAGCGTACAACACAAATTATTCTTTATTAAGTATTTTGAAGTGTTTAGGAGATGAGAAGAGAAAGACACAAACTAAGGGAAAACTGGACCCTAAATTTGTCATGCACAATGCTCCTAAAGTTGGGGTGAAAGGGAATGAAACTATCCTAGTATTGTCATGCAAAGGATTGAACACCTAATGTCTCTCCTACTCCCATCCTAAACGGAGGGACTAGGAATCCTAGGGGGATCATGGCCAAAGGCCAAGTAAATACTAAATAATTCACTCACAAGTGAAATGAGAAAGAAAAGAAATTGATTGGAATAAATAATAAGCAACAAAGCACATTAGTTTGTTAATTCAAAATAAAATGACAAAATAAAATGAAAATTAAAAGAAAAAAATAAATAACATAACAAAATATTAGAAAAATGATTTTTGGATTTTATGACATTTAAAACTATTTTTAAATAAATTAAACAAGAGAAAAATTTAGATAAATAAAAAAAGGAATGAAATGAACAAGTGCTAAAAAAGAAGGAAATGCATCACCCAAGGCTTGAACTAAAGACCTTGGGGCTGCAAGCACAAAACTCAACCAACCCAACCACTGAACGCACGTGAAAATAAATGGAAATGAAATGAAAAATATTAAAAATAAGAAAATAATGAAGTAAATGCAAAAAAGCCCCTCGTTGGGGTTCGAACTCGGGACACACGCGTGATAAGTGACTTAAGGGCGAGACATTAATCACTGGGGTGGCGATACATCTGTTGTATCAAGCCACCCCATTAATACATGTACCAAGACACACATCTGGCTGGGCAACTTCTCAAGGCAAGTTGAAATGAAAAAACTTGAAATACGATTCTGTTACAACTCATTCAAATCTTCACCAATTTTGACAAAATAAAAGTCAAACTCACTTGTTTTTTCACAAGGATCACAATGGTACCAACCATAATTCCAAATGATGCACACACAATAAAACTTGATAGAACATGCAAATGAGGATTTGGAAATGCATTTTGATATTCAGAGATCAATACAAGTGCCTTTAGAGATATGCAAAAGTCTGAGCAAGTTGTAAACATGATATGGAATGAGTTCTAACAGGAAGTTTGTTCAAAAACATCAGACCAAGATTATGGTATGTGATTTGCAAATGTGATATGTAGGAGTTTTGAAAATCCAAGGCAAGTCACTAGCAAGACCAATGTAACTTATGATGATGACTAGTACTCCAAAACAGAATTCAAACATACCAAACCAAGATGTAAAAACAAGGCATCTAAGTGTTCAACAGTTGATGTAGAGGAAGGACATAGATGCTTAAAACAGTTGGTAAACATTAAACATGAACATGCTCATCACAAATGGCATTTATATACAGCTGGACAGATCTAACATCATGCATCAATCAAAAAACATGAAATCCAACAAGGTTTTGATGGGAAAACTGGTTGACCAACATCCAGCCAGTGGAAGCTAGTGAGCATAGACAGTTTGAGAAAAAACATAAGTGCATCATAATGCAAGCAGGGAGTTTGTGAAGGTTATACAATTTTAGATCCAACATAACAGCAAGTTCTCAAACACACTAACACAGTTCCAACAATGATATTCAAATAATCTCAAAGCTATTGTCATAAAGACAAACTAGAGGCAACACTTTCATGAGTTTGAATAAACTCAACAATGTCAACAATGGCGGCAATGGATTAATCAAAACAATGTCCACTATGCAGAAAGTTAATGGTATCAGTCAAACCATAAGCCTCATGACAAAAACAAATCTTGGCCCTTGCAATGCCAGCCCCAAACACTAAATCACACATGGCACACAAAGACAGTCATTAATTTTACAATAAATACAAACTCAAACTTAGTATGGAAAACAGTTTGGACATCACATGATCAAGAATTCAAAGTCAACCCATCAATTCTCAATGCTCCATATATCCCAACAGCCTATATCAATGCCTTTACAAAGACAACAACATTGCCCTAATGACAGTCCTCCAACTGAATATCCAACTCTAATTCAAACCACACCAAACAGAAACAGCTTCTAAACTTATCATGGCAATGTTACACATCTAACAACAAAGACAAATACCAATGATCAAATACACTACATGTTTTAACAACAACTTAATATCAACAAACTTAAAAGTCGGCTCAACATAGAAACATGATTAAGAAGGTTTTGTTGAAAACAAAAACAACAACCAGGTTTGCCATCACAATACAAACATTGATTCAACACAAGTACTTGAGCCACCCCAACTCAACTATAGTTTCAAACAAAAAACACAGTGGTGAATTCTAACATGAATAGTCAGTCACAAAGCAAGACAACATGTATGTATCCCAACAGTTGGCACAAAAAAAAAGGTGTAAGCAAGACTATGTGATCATCACTAATTCAAAGTGAATCTTTTCAACCTAGTAATTGATAGCAGCCTTATGACAGTTAGCATAAACCAAACAAAAAACAATAATTCAAATCACACATAGGCAAACTTTGCAGATAATGTTAAGCCTCAACCAAACAAACTCAATGTATACTCATGGAAATAAGCTTTGCAAAAAAAATCAAACAACAAGGTTGCACATTCAAAACCAACAAGCTTAACAAGTCCCATTAGTGCTTCAGCTGAAATTTGACCAACAATATGGTAGCAAACACACACCTCATGGTAACAATCATCATGGTAGAAAACAGTTTGTTGACAGCATAGTTGCATAAACATATTCACCGAAAATCAAACAAAACATGATGCATCATGATGAAGAACTTAAACGAAAAAACTACATACCTCTTGTAGTCCAGCTGTAAAATTCAAGAATACCTTCCCCTTTAGCAAGCTTGTGAGTTCCTTATTTTTTGAAGCAAAAGGTGGTCTTTGATGACAGTTTTAGCAAATGATGATACAACTGCTTTAATGACTTGCACAGTTGGTATAACACAAATGGAAGGAGTTCAAAGTGTCAAAGTGTTTAAAACTGGCCTAGGCAGTGCATTTTGATGTTTTATGTAGGAAAGTCAATGTTCATGGTGTGAGAAGTTGACTTTTTAAGTTAAGGTGTTTTTGACTGGTTTAATGGTTGGAACACCTCCTAATCATGATTTTGTGGTTGTATGGATGGTTTTTATGGTGATTGGATGATTGGAAAGGATGCTGGTATCAAGCTTGCACAAGAGAATTTTTGTGTTTTGAAAGGATTTGGAAAGGTTCACAGAACAAGAGTTTTCTGGTTTCTCAATGGAAATTGGTGGCTAGGGTTTTGTGTGGACTGATATCTAGCTTAAATATGCAGTAAAAGGGGTAAAATGGCAAGCTTTACCATGGTAAAAAATGAAGGGATGAGATGCTGTATTTTCATGGATTTTTTGAATCAAGGGTTGATCATGAAGATGGTCCATCATCCAGCTGCAATCTCTTGTCTTCTTGTAGTTTCTTGTGGGTGAAGAGAGTGACATAGCTGGGCTACAAGAAGCAGAACAATAGTAGTTGTTTGTCCTATCCTTATTTTGGCAGAACAATAGCTTGTGTTGGCTCATTTTGGGAAAAGTTTGGTGTGCTCCCAATGCAGCCTCATGCACATGGTTTGAGGATGATAACAATATTGCATGCTGAAATGCATCTCATGTCCAAATGTCAACAATTCATGTCTTGCAAAAATGTTCAAATCAACGACTTTGGACCATGATATCTTAGTGCACACAACTACATTTGCCTAGATCTTGTGCTAAAATGAAAGAGGGCATGGAGTAGAACAAATTTCATGTTGGTGGAAGTTCCATTTGATCATTGGAAGATCATGAAAAATGATGTTGAAAATCATACCATGCGAACTGTCCAGAAATAACTTAGAAAAAATTCTAAGTTATCGATTTGGCTTATTTTTCCTCAACTTTGCACATCCATAACTTGAGCTCCACAAATCATATTGAGGACTTCTTGGACTTTTTGGAAAGCTTGTAACATGCTCTACAACTTTCATTTCGGACAAAGTTTCATTTGACATCAAGAGCCTGATGGAATTTGGCTTGTAAAATGGTGCAAAAATCTGTCCAAACTTGACAGTTTTGAAATCATTGAAATCCCCAACTTTGAGGGATCATAACTTGAGATCCAAGTGTCATATGATTATGAATTGGAACTCAAAAGAAATCTTAAAATACAAGGAACAACTTTGATGTTTGAGCCAAGCCCATTTGAAACCTTGATCATGAAGAAAAATGGCCTTGAAGATGGCTGCTACAACCATAAAACTTTCCAAAAATAGAAAGTTTCTAAAACCCTAAATCCCAAAATAGCAATTTTCAACAACTCTTGATTTTTCATGATTCCCCTGACTTTTCTTGATCAAATTCCATCCATTGGTTATATTGAAATTAAGGATCATGATCTTGACCGCAAAAAGTCAGGAGTTGACTTTTTCACTGCACAGTTGACTTTTTCTCCAAATCTCTTAATTTTCAATCAAGTGATCAATTGAAGCTCTTTTGATTAAAATTGATGGTAAATCTCTCATCCCCAAACACCTTAGGACATATGGAAGACCATGGAAACAAGTATTGCTCTCAAAAACAAATTTAGCCTGATTAAAAATGAAACCCTAAATTTCATCCTTTTTGCCTAAGCATTATGCAGATGAACTGAGTGACCATTCCCACTCCACCATGACCTCTGAGGTACTCAACAAGCTTCTACCTCATGTTCATACCAACAATAATTCTTCATGGACCCCTTGACAATCTTTTGATGGTTCCTGATAATAACACCCACTTGATGGCTTGTACCTGTGCCTCTGTTTGAGCTTGTGGTCAATAAGGATCTCCTCTTAGATAGGACACATACAAACACTTGATCCCCTGTAATAAACTATGCTATGCAAATGCAAGATGCTAAAATGCAATGAAAATAAGCCAAAGATTAAGAAAAGAGGTTGGTCAAATTTTGGGGTGCAACAATAGTTTGTAGATGTTTGTTGGCATCTTCATTAACCTTTCCAATGAAAGGTTTCCTCCCAAGTTGGTTGATAGTGCTTGGATGAAACTGTAAATTTTCCATATTCACCAGTTGGTTTACAATTGTTAACCTACTAGCTGGTGCATTAGCCCCACTGTAATCACCAAGTAGTCTCTCTGTTGGTGGAACTCCAGCCATAGTCTTAATATCTCTATCTGAGTCTGAACCTGTTTCAGAATACTCTGAATGAATAAAGACTATTTCTTCTTCTGGTGCTGGCACTGAAGGTTTTGTTTTTGAACCTACCAGTCTTGCTTGTCTACACCTCACGTGTAGAGTTCTTTCAATCTCTGCGTCAAAAGAAAAATTAGCTAAGGATTCTCCTCGCATAAAAATGTTTGACGCAAATTAGTATCAACAGAATGCAAACAGTAGTAATATTAATAATAATAACTGAAAATAAAATTTTGGTCGCATAACAACAAAATTTCAATTGAATTACAATTAACTTATATTTCAGCAGTCCCCAGCAACGACACTAAAAACTTGATCGGAAAAATAGCAAGTGCATTATTCTGCCAATGTAGTAATAAAAAGGAATTTCCCTGAATGTCGATCTCAAGGACTGCTTGACGATATAGAGTTCTGGTTTTATTTTAGTTAAACAAAAGCCTTGGGGTTGAGGATTGTTTGGTGCAGTTATAAATAAACAGTAAGAAAATAAAGCAAAATAATAAAATGGAGTTTTTAACAGATATGAGAAGCATGCTAGGGTACAGTATATGAATTGCCTTGCAACAACCTTAATCCTTATTTACGAGGCATGGCTCAAAATAAACCTTTACCGATTCTTAATTGTATTTTTCCCTAAGGCCTTAGAAAGAAAAACCTTTGATATTTGTTGTACCCCAAATTTTACCCTTAGATTCTTTGATCTTTTGCATATAATCTAAGTCCATCATCCATGCATAACTAACCGTTTTACTCAATTTGTGTTTGCTTTGTAGGTTTGCTGAAGGAAATTTAAAAGTCATAAAACCTGTGCATATGCCCACCAGGATTCTATTCTTCTACAGGTTGTGGATATAATGGAAGAATATACACTCAGGTTCATGATCAAGTAGTAACGATCTTGATCCAAAGCCTAATTTGTTTGATGACATCATTTCTAAAGCCACTTGTCCAGAAAATTCATGGCATGCAGGAATTAAGATCATGAACCAATCATGATTGGGTCTTGGTGTTTCCAGGGGATATTAAAGTCAGGATTAAAGTTGAGTCCTCAAATCATTTCTGATCGTATTCCAAGTTATTACGTCACGTGTGTTTTCAGAGGTTACGCATGAATTCAAGATGTTTTAATATGACCAATACATTTCAAAGTTGACCATGAAAGAATATTTCAAGAAACTGTTGGTTATACCTCAGGTTATTTTTCAAAGGCCATACGGTTTCAGGCGTGTTTGAATCATTTGAGAATGGCGGCATATTTGCATATGGTCTTAATTAAATCCTTGAATTCGCTCCAAAGATACGTTCAATTCAGATTTATTTGGATCAACGCTTCAAAGAGTTTCTTTTTAGCTCCCGTGGTCTTAGTTAAACTCGAATTAGTTTCTTTTTTAGTTCAAAGTTACAATATTCAAATTCAAAGTCATCATAATATTTGAACTACAAGTTGAGATTCATATTTACAATTCAAAAGTTCTTAGTTCAAAATACTTAAGATACAATATAAATTCAGAAGCATGAGGTTTAGAGCCAAGAAGGTTCAAGTAAAGAAAGGGGCTCACTTTTATGTAATTATGAAAGAAGTGTCTGTTTGTTTACTCGTTGGTTTATGACTAGGAGGGATTATATAACAATACTTATACATAATGTCATGCACTGCTATTTGTCATTTAAAATGGGGAAGAGACATTGATGCACCATCTTGGAACTATAACCATGTGCTAAAAGCTGATCATTACATCTTATAGTTACTACATTCCAATTCTCTAATTAGCATTACAATATAAGGATCCATACGACCCAAATTCTAGTCAACAGAGTTTTGGCTTCGCAAGTGGCCATTACGGTAGCTATTCCACACATGCTCCGGCCGCGGATTTGCCTAGAGGTTAATTGGAATTCAAAGTATTAATTTATAAAAAAAATTGTAAAATTGAATTTAAAAAAATTGAAATTATAAGTGGAAAAATGTGAAAGCCTATTATGATTAAAAGATTGTTAATGGAGAAGTAAAGAATACTTCAATTGAAAAAAAGTTATAAGAGAAAGTGAAAGAAAAAAAATGTAAAACAAAAATTGTTTAATCAAAAAAGTGGGATACTCGTGCACTTACACGGGTATTTGTATGCTACGCGTATTTTTTTCAAAATATAACAAAAATAATATTAAAAAAATTAAATTGTTCAACCAAAAAAATTATTATTTTCAAAATTATATAATAAATTAGTGCCTATAATTATTTTCATATATAAAAATATTTGAATCAACAATGTATTATTTTTATATAAATATTATTTTTGTTTTGACATTATTTACAAAAATATTAGAATCAGAAGTGAACTTTTTTACATTATTATTCAATATTTTGATCAGTAACTTCATGTTTCGTTATAATTGTTTTATTTTCGTGTTAAAAAAAAAGACAACTTATTATTTGATTAAAATTTATTTTCTATAGTTAGTATGCACATATGTTTCCAACATATAATAAAGTTGTTTTAGTTTATAACAATAATATTTTTTTCATTAATCTTTTCACATATTTGAAAAACTTATCGATACATTTATATCATTTAATATTTGGAAAAATTAAAGTTGTTCCCGTTTATAACAATAAAATGTTTTTCCGTATATATAAATAATTTGATCAACAATGCATTTTCTCCCGTATATAATATTGTTTTGTTTTGACATTATATATTTGAATCTATATATAAATATTTGAATGGATAATGATTTTTACCCGTAAGTAAATATTAATTTTTTCAATTATAAATAATTTTTTGAATATAAATGTATCAGTTATTATTAAAATAAATAATAATTAATTTTTTGAAAGAGTTCTAAAACTTATCAATATTATAATGACTCTATTGTATAAATAAAATCAAATAATAGTAATATAAATTTTAAATTTAATACCGATTATGAATTTGTTTTTAATAATTTTTTTGGAATAATAGTAAAAAATTGTTATAATTATTTAACATTTAAAAGTATTTGGATGGCTAAGTGTGCATTCATTGACAGAGATGATCTCTCTGGAATGCAATTGCATAAATATTTAGCAAGTCTTTTTTTTTATTCTAAAAAACAATTGGAAAGGGGAAACATTTTGTTGAAAAGTTATGAAAACTTCCACTTAATTTCATTTTCATTTGTTTTTCCGATCTATGGCGTGTTTTATGGACGCAGGGATTTAATATTTCCGTCACACATGATCTTTATTCTTATTTTTGTGTGCACATATCAGAAATATGGAACGTGAAGGTTACTTTATCGTTCATTTCAAAACATGTCATCGCTATTATATATTTTGTCATGTTTAAATTTTATATCTGGTTTATTGTGACCGTGGATGAACCTATAGATTATAATGACAGATTAATCTATATAGCAGTATTTAGAGACAAATACAAAAATGGCTATGGTGAATAAGAGAGAGAGAGAGAGAGAGAGAGAGAGAGAGAGAGAGAGAGAGAGAGAGAGAGAGAGAGAGAGAGAGAATGATCTCATACAAATTCACACCCACACACTTAAAGCTACCCACTACTAATATGCTCTCACTCACTAACAAATTGGGTCCACCTTGGATGCTTCTTTTTTATTCTATTGATGTGCCTTATTTCCTTATCATTTGCCACGTCATCATCCAATTCCTCATTCACATCATTTTTATCAATTGAGCACTTCTCACCCATAACATTACCCTCCCCTTCAAGAGAAATCTTGTCCTCAAGATTGAGGTTCAGGTAACTCTGTAGCATTTCTTCTCTATCTTCCCAAGTTGCTTTCTGACTTGACATATCTTTCTATTTCACCAACACTTGGTCCACCACTTGTACTCCTTTACGAATGCTTCGCGTACTCAACACAGCTTCTGATTGAACCACTGGTCCTTCTTCCATTGTAATTAATGGCAATGGCAAATATGGTACAACAGTGAGGCCTTTGAACAGCTTCAATTGGGATACATGAAATACAGGATGTATACGAGCTGTCTCGGGCAATTGGAGCATATAAGCTACAACACCAATTTTGTCAATGATATTAAATGGACCAAAATACCGCATCCCTAACTTATTGTTCTTTCACAACACTACCGAGGATTGTCTATATGGTTTCAACTTGACTAAAACTTGATCACCAATCTCCAAAGAAACATTGCTTATTTTCTTATCAGCATTGACTTTCATCACCTATTGAGCTCTCCTCAAATTCTCTTTCAACTCAAGTAGAATTTTGTCTCTTTCAATTAACTGTTGTTGCAGTTCTACCGGATCAGCAGTGTTAATAGTGTAACGAATTAGCATAGGAGGATCTCGCCCATATAAAGCTTTGAATGGAGACATTCCTAAGCTTGAATGCAACGCCTTATTATACCACAGTTCCGCCCAAGAGAGAGCTTTGGACCACGCCTTTGGATTCTTGAAAGAAAAACACCGCAAATACATTTCTAAACACTTATTGACAGCTTTGGATTGGCCATCCGCCTGAGGATGATACACGGAGCTCATCGCTAATGTTGTGCCCTTTAATTGGAATAAATGTTGCCAAAATTGACTAGTGAATACTTTATCTCTGTCAGACACTATTGACTTAGGCATTCCATGTAATTTAACCACATTATGCATAAATGTCTCGGCACCCGTCTTACTAGAATAATCTGATTTCAAGGGTATGAAATGAGCATACTTATTTAGTATGTTAACTACTACCATGATAATAGTAAAACCAGAAGAAGGGGGTAAGCCAATAATAAAATTCATTGCAATATCTTCCCAAACTTGCTCCGGAATCGGCAATGGTTGCAACAGCCCAGCATATGGCTTATTGACAGACTTAGCTTGTTGACAGATGATACAAGTTGCAATGAATTTTTGCACATGTTGTCTCATATTAGGCCAATAAAACTGAGATGCAACTCTTGCAAGAGTTCTGGTCACTCCTGCGTGTCCCCCTATCGGTGTGTCATGATATTTCGTGAGAATTTTGTGAATCAAACTACTCTCAACCAGAACTACCAATTTGTGTTTCCAATACAATAAACCATCCTTCACAGTATAATTATCATTGTTCAAATTATTGTTAAGGCATTGTTGAACAATTAATTGCAAATGCGCATCTTCCACAATTGCTTTCTTTAATTCATCGAAAAACTCACATTGCGGTGATGATAATGACAAGGACATCATTCTGGATAATGCATCCGCCGCTTGAATATCCTTTCCTGGCTTGTACTCAATTTGAAAATCAAAGCCAATGAATTTATGACGCCAAGCTTGCTGCTCAGGGGTTTGAAGAGATTGATCTAACAAACTTTTCAAGCTCTTTTGGTTTGTTCGCAGGATGAATTTATGACCAAGTAAATAATGTCGGAACTTAGCTAATGCCGCTGCGATTGCATAAAACTCTTGCGTATACGCCGATTGTAGCTGCATTCTCGGTGTCATCTTCTTAGAAAAGAAAGCTATGGGATGCCCTCCTTGACTTAGCACTGCTCTCACTCATGTACCAGAAGCATCTGTCTCAAGGATAAACACTTGCGAAAAATCTGGTAACACTAAGACAGGGGCTGAAGTGATTGCTCTTTTTAACTGTGCAAAAGCTTTTTGCGTATTTTCATCCCACATAAAAGCATCTTTCTTCAAAAGATTAGTGAGAGGGTCGGCGATGGTCGCATAAGACTTAATAATTCTTCTATAATATCTGGTGAGCCCAAGGAATTCCGTAGCTGTTTCAAGTTTGTCGGTATAAGCCAATCTAATACCGCTTAAAGCTTTGTTCTATCCATTGATACCCCAGCCCCAGAAACTATGTGACCAATGTACTCTACTTCAGTTAAGCCAAGTGAACATTTGGAGAGTTTTGCATATAAGACATTGTGACTTAAGATTTGAAACACAGTTTCTACATGTTGCAAATGTGAATGCCATGAAAGGCTATAGATTAGGATGTCATCAAAGAAAACAAGAATACACTTCCTTAACAATGGTTGGAAAAGCTGATTCATAAGTCTTTGGAATGTAGATGGGGCGTTGATAAGCCCAAACGACATCATTAACCACTCATAATGGCCTTGATGCGTTCTAAAAGTCGTTTTCTATCTGTCCTCTTGCCTGAGAAGTATCTGATGATAACCAGAACGAAGGTCCAACTTAGAAAAATATTTTGCTCCATGTAATTCATCAAGTAATTCATCCACAGTAGGCATGGGAAAACTGTCCTTGATAGTTATAGCATTTAAAGTCCTATAATCTGTACAACATCTCCAAGTGCCATCTTTCTTCTTCACTAGAATAATTGGGGATGAAAATGGACTAAGACATGGTTGGATTATACCTTCTTCAAGCATGTCCTGCACCATCTTTTCAATTTGTTGTTTCTGGCTATGTGGATATCTATAAGGTCTCACCTTCACAGGTTGTGCTCCCTCTTTCAATAATATCTCAGGACTCAATTCTCTCGTGGGAGGTAGTCCTTTAGGTATTTGAAATATTTCTCTGTATGTATGAAACAGTGTACTCATTTCAGGATCAAGATCCACGGGTCTTCCATTCCAATTATCCTCTATAACAACAGGATCAATCTTTTGGATAGTAAACAACTCACTAATTGCATTCATCTGGTTTAATCTCTTGAAAAGATTCAGTTGTGCAACAACCGATTTGTTACCAATTTCACCTTGCAATGTGACAAACTTTCCATCTAGGTAAAATTTTAACATATATGTAGCATAGTCAGCTACATGAGGTCCCAATGAAGCTAACCATGGGGCGCCTAAGATGACATCTGCCCCTGCTACAGGCAAGAGATAAGCAAGCACAGTAACCTCAATGCCATGTATCTTCAGAGATAGTTTCTTGACCATACCTTACGTCTGCATGTTCTGTCCATTTCCAACCAGAACCTTGCACCCTTTAGTCGGTTCCACATCTAAATTTAGGCACTTAACAATATATGGTTGAATAAAACTATCTGAACTTCCTCCATCCAGCAGAATCGAAACACAGATAGGACCAATATAGCCCTTAAATCGGATAGCACCCATTCCTGTAGCTCCATGGAAAGCATTAAAATATAAGTGATGCTCTGTCACCTCTTCCGACTCGGTTGTACTAGTTATGTCTGCTGAAGTATGTGAATTGAGATTTGCAGGATCATCATGCTCCAATAACATCAAATGCTTGTTTGGGCACTTATGCAAAAAAGAGAATTTGTCATCGTAAAAGTAACACAAGCCTTTCTCCCTTCACAATTGCATCTCTGCTGGGGAAATCCTTTTGATTGCAGGGTTCTTTTGGAATTGGCTCATAGGTCGAGTAGGTGGTGTGGGAAGTAATGGTGGGTTGGATGCTTTTTCGGTAGTTTGTGTTTGGTCATTTCTGGTTGGATTAAAGTGAGTTCTATTTTGGGGATAAGCTGATTTCTGTGGAGCAGACACAGATTTCTGAGCAGTCAATTTTTCCTCAAATAACTTGGCAATAGGCACAACTTTCACAATTGAAATAGGACAATGCAACATAACATCTCTACTAATTTCCTCTTTCAATCCACATACAAAACAATCAATTTATGCATCATTACTTAATCCATAAACACGATTGGACAAAGTAGTGAATTCAAGGTAATAATCATTAACAAATTTTGTTTGTTGCAGTTTAAACAAGGATGCTCTGGGGCAATCATAAATTAAGGGGCCAAAAGCAATTTCCAGAGCTCTTGTGAAATCATGCCATGATTGAAATGGTTAAGATCTAGTAACCATTTGGAACCACGGAACAACTTCGTGTTCGAGATGAACAGAAGCTATAGTCAATCTCTCTGGATCTGGAGTGTGATAATAACTAAAAAATTGTTCAGCCTTAAAAATCCAATCAAGAACATTCTTATCATTAAATCTTGGAAACTCCAGCTTGATGTTGCGAACATGAAAAGGGGGTGGTGTATAAGCATTCCCCGGCGATGTTGAGTGTGTCTCTTGGTTCTGATTTCCATTGGTGACGACTAGAGCTTGCATTTGTTTCAGCATCATCTCCATCGATGTGGACAACTCTGCAAATCGTGACTCCGATGCCTGCTGCATCGTCTCCATTCGTTCAAAACGAGCAGCATTGACCCTTTCGTTCTGCTCCAGAACTTCACCTTGACGGCGTACCTCTGTTGCAAGCTCTTTCATTCTGGTATTGTCGGCCATGGATGGAATGAAAGCACCAGTGTAATGACAGATTAATCTATATAGCAGTATTCAGAGACAAATACAAAAATGGCTATGGTGAATAAGAGAGAGAGAGAGAGAGAGAGAGAGAGAGAGAGAGAGAGAGAGAGAGAGAGAGAGAGAGAGAGAGAGAGAGAGAGAGAGAGAGAGAGAGAGAGAGAGAGAGAGAGAGAGAGAGAGAGAGAGAGAGAGAGAGAGAGAGAGAGAGAGAGAGAGAGAGAGAATAATCTCATACAAATTCACACCCACACACTACTAATATGCTCTCACTCACTAACAAATTGGGTCCACCTTGGATGCTTCTTTTTTATTCTATTGTTGTGCCTTATTTCCTTATCATTTGCCACATCATCATCCAATTCCTCATTCACATCATTTTTATCAATTGGACACTTCCCACCCATAACATAGATCCATAAAGTAACTTGTGTGGCTGCTTGCAGTGATTCAGAGTCTTTTGACATAAAATTGTGTTGTTGTTGTGTTGTTGTGATTCATGAGTAGTTTTCGTGTTGCCGTCGTCATTAGAAATTCTTTAGTGCATATACTGGAACGAAGATTTCACTGGTGCCTGGGATACTCTCACCAGGTTTGTTGCCTTCATTGCAATGGTTGGGTATTTAAACAAATACGATATCATCTCTTGGTTCAGTCAAACTGTAGTTAAGGTATATTTCCTGCCTCATCTTTCTACCTAAAGTGGCTAATACCATTTAATTTTACTTGATGCTGCTCCCGACGTTTGATCTTCAGTTCTTTTGCCTTTCATTGGTTCTTTATAAAAAAACTAGTGAATATGTGATTTTTTTGTTTAATTTATTTTAATTTTTACTATATTGTAATAATTGTTTGACAAAACCAACCACTAGAACATATTTTGGAATATTCAAAATCAAATATGATTTCAACCAACTTCTATGCTGAAAGTTGAAGTTTTCTCTCGCTGATTTATCGTGTTTAAAGTGGAAGCAACAGATCAATCAGTGCCTTTGAATAAATGGTGGTTGTTTCCTGTAGAATTCATTCGTAGGTGGTTTAGAGCCAGCCTCATTACCGACATCCTTCTCCATTGGTAAGGAATTTAGATCCTAGACTTATCATTTTTGTGTGAAGTTAAGGATAATGATATTCCTTTCAGGAAGAAAAATGACACGCTTCTTTTACTACTTGCTACTATTAATGTACATAATGTAAATTTCAAATTCATATCATCCCTTGAACTTTGAGCATCTACGACTAATTGTATAAACAATTAAATTATAGTAATTATTACAATAGATATCATGTGAGTAAATTTTGGGGGAGTATTTTTGTTACTTATAAAACATCTTTGTTTAGATATGATTCCTGATGAATGACTATGAAAGATAATTTGGTTGTTCCCATTGACTTTTGTTGTTTAGTAATTGCTTCACCACCATTAAGAAATATAACTGTAAACATTCCTAACCCAAAGCGTGAGTAGTTAAATATGTGGAAAGTCATTCTATTGTATCGATCTAAACCTATTCTTAATATTGAGTTAGAGGATTAGTTGAATCGGAACTCTCAAGTCTATCACTAGCAACAGTGGTTTGGTACTAGTGACTTTAGACTCTCAAGTCTTCAATGTCTAAGTCAGGACCTTTATAATAGTTTTATATGAAACATTACAACAACAAAAAAAGAGTCTGAACTATTTTATAGATACCACAAGCTCCACCTTGAGACTCAATTAATAAAGTTCCATTCTGGCTATCCACTCTAAAGGGATTACTAAAAACATCCACGATAATATTTATTAAAGACTCTCCCAATATATGCCATTGAGTTTGGTAAAAATCTACTTGACAAAGAGAATGTGATAAATTTAGAGAAAGATAATCTAACACTTGTTCATGCTCCTTATAAATACTTTGTGATATCCACTAGAGAAAGATAATCTAACACTTGTTCATGCTCCTTATAAATACTTTGTGATATCCACTATATATATATATATATATATATATATATATATATATATATATATATATATATATATATATATATATATATATATATATATATATATATATATATATATATATATATATATAATTTCATGCGTACTCAAAAAACTTTTTAACTTTATTGTCGATCAAGCTTTAGGTTCAATCACTTTCATTTGTCTCCAAAGACTCAACTGTTCAATCTCTGTAATTTCACTTGTCTCAACAAAGAAAATTTTCTGGTATGCAAACAATTTCATCATTTAATTTTTATGCTTTTAACATTTAGGTTATTCAAGCATTTCCAAAGATACAACATTTAATGTAAACAATTTCAGGTTTAATAAATGTTCAAACATTAGCATTCAATCATCTCCAACTTTTTTTTGAAAAGATTGGAGCATAAGATTCAACGTTAAGACTCAAGTTTTATGCTAAATTTAGTGAACATTGAATAAAGATTCAAGCTTATCACTCGATCTGTCTAATTTTTAGTGAACATTGAATAAAGATTCAAGCATAACACTCTATCTGTCTAATTTTTATTCTTTAGGTTTAATAAATGTTAAAGATTCAAACATAAGATTCTGTAATTTGTATAACCATAAGATAATCATTCATGCTAAATAAGATTCAAGCATTAGTGTAATTTCTATTCAACATTAAAATTCAAGTATTGTAATTTTTATGCTACATTTAGGTTAACACTGAACAAAATTCAACCATAACATTCCATCTGTGTAATTTGTATGCTTTAGGTTTAATAAATGTTAAAGATTTCAAACATAAGATTATGTAATTTGTATAAGCATAAGATAATTCATGCTAAATAAGATTCCGTGTAATTTCTTTAACTTTTTAGGTTAACTGGTTCGTTACACTTAAAAATGTCAAAACCTGATCGAGAAATAGGTTAGAGTGACGACGAAACAACACAGATGATGTGAAGTACTATGCAAATGTTGGGTGGTGTATCCTACGGCAGGCAATAGCTGAAAAGGTAGGATAGCTTATAGAACAGGACAGAAAAAAAACTCAAAGGCTATTCATCATTCTAAAAAACTCTCGTACCCAAATGCTACTTATGTTCTCCGTGTGACTCATTGGTTAACATGATAATGATCAACGCCTTAAAAGGTTTGACTCATTGGTTAACACTGTTGTTGAGGTTAGTAGGGCTACTGCTAAAGTTAAGCTATTGATACAAAATACCATTGGGTTAACTATGAGGTGGGGTAGGAGTGGAAATTTATATCCAAATTGTTACACTTTAAAAATCCAAATCAAATGCTATAATATAAATATCTTTATCATTTTGTTATCCAAATATAAACAGGTTTCTATAATAATAATATAGTTTAATTATTGGTTTCCAAATTTCATTATTTGTTAAATTAATATGTGTTTGTCTATTTTCATGTTTTATGATATACACGTTATAAATCAATTTTATATTTGAACTATTTTAAAGTTAATTTTTTTGAATTTCATAAAAAATATTATTTTACAAAAAAATTTTGAATTTTGAATTTCAAAATGAAAAAAAGATTGTTTACGGATTCTCTAACTATGTGCTAATACTTTACAAATTATATAGATTTTTAGCAGAGTTTTCAATAATTAATTATATAGATTTTACTGCATCAAGTTTGATTTGTCATGAGCAATAAAATATACCAAAACTTGATTGATTGGATTTGACTCTAGTTTTTTATAAATTTTTATGGAGAAATGATCATAAAATTTCAAAGATCAGTAAAGTTTTATGGAGAAATCACATAAATATTTTAGATATTATAAATCTCAAAGATCAGTAAAGCTTTGTGGAGAAATGATCATAAATATTTTAGATTTTTCCACCAATAGATAGAGGTTTTGAAATATACAAATATATTTATTATAACATATTAGTAACCATTTTAAGTCCATATAATTTACTGAAGTTTTTTATTTTAGAATTTTTATTTTTAGTTTTATTTTTAATTTTTTTGATTTTTTGATTTTTTTTTATTTTCAAAGAAAAAATATATTAAAACCTAAATATTTAAATTTCAAAAATTGATATAATTTAAAAAAAATTAAACTTAAATAGTTTGGAAGATATAATTTTGGCTCAGGAAATTGAATGAATTGAAAACTCCTACCACTCTTGCCCCACCAATGAAGAGATGATGAAAAGAATAGATAGTTTGAAAGCAAAAATTTTGGCTCAAGAAAGAGAATTGAATGAATTGAAAATACTGAGCAACTTTAAATAGTTGAGAAAAAATTTACATATGTTCTGTATGTTTTGGATGAACAGAGAAGTTGGGTTTAAGTTGGTTTTTTTTATGGTTAAAGCACACTTTTTGATTGTTGATACTTTGACTAGATATATTTTACCGTTGTTATATTCATGCATCAGTTTAAAACAGCAATTTTAAATAGTTGAGAAAAAATTTACATGTGTTCTATATGTTTTGGATGGATAGAGAGGTTGGGTTTAAGTTGGTTTGTTTTTTATTGTTAAAGCACACTTTTTGATTGTTGATACTTTGACTAGATATATTTTACCGTTGTTATATTCATGCATCAGTTTAAAACAACAACTTTAAATAGTTGAGAAAAAATTTACATATGTTCTGTATGTTTTGGATGGATAGAGAGGTTGAGTTTAAGTTGGTTTGTTTTTTATTGTTAAAGCACACTTTTTGATTGTTAATACTTTGACTAGATATAGTAATTCATGAGTCTTGTATTATAGCCACGTGTCCAACTTTTGGACACGTGCATACCTCGTGTATCCATAGAGATGGTTATAATGTGAAGTATTATTTTATTAAATTTAAATATAGGAATCAACAACGTGTAGAAAAAATAAAAATCAGCCTCTGATCTTTTGACAACTTGTCATATTATTATATAATAACTAGACAGAGTATAAATATATTTATAAGCTTATATATATTTTTTTAAATATTAATAAATTATAAAAAATAATATATTTCTAAAATATAATTAAAGAAAACAGAATAATAATAAAATTGGTCAAATGTAAAAATCAATGTCATATATTTGTATAGACAAAATAAATTCATAACTTTTTTTATAAATGAATCGATCGGTTAATAATAGAGATTAAATATAATAATTAAATAGTTTAAAATAATAACAAAAGATCTTTTATGATCTTGATACATCTTAGTAGTTTCGGGATGAATATTCATATTACTTTTATGACTTATTTCAAGAATTCGCTTCTTAGACTCTCGCAAGTTGGGCACACAAACTCTGTCTCAAAATCTCGTAACTTCATTTTCT
The DNA here is from genome assembly GCA_963859935.3 of Lathyrus sativus. Taxonomy (NCBI): domain Eukaryota; kingdom Viridiplantae; phylum Streptophyta; class Magnoliopsida; order Fabales; family Fabaceae; genus Lathyrus; species Lathyrus sativus. Next base: position 567,152,605 of record OZ012735.1, on the reverse strand, counting down.
TCTACTCTGAAGTCCACCTCTTTACCTTGATTGATTAACACCAATCGATCAATCATTTTCAAGTCCAACTTTTGACATTCTTTAATCTCTTCTAGCACATCACTGATCAACCTCGGCATACCCAACTTTACACTTTTTAGCGTCATCTCACATGCCAAACTAAGATCTTTGAACTGTTCAATCAATTCTAATTCTCGAACCATAAGCGTCGACATATGAAGGAATTCATACTTCAAAAACTCTAGCCACCTTCTCTGCCTCATATTCATCTCCTTCTGGTCAAACAAATACTTCAAACTCTTATGATCACTGAACACTTCAAACCTCGAACCATACAGATAATGTCTTCAAACTTTAAGCACGAAGATTACTTCTGCTAACTCCAAATCGTGGGTAGGATAACTCCTTCGTGAGTATTAAGTTGTCTCAAAGCATGCGTTACAACTTGACCATTATGCATAAGCATGCTAACTAAGCCCATCCAAGATGCATCACAATGCATAACAAAATATTGCTTTGCATCTAGTAAGATCAAAACTTGCATCGTCGTCGACGTCTTCTTCAGCTCCCACAAACTTTCATCACACTGAACACTCCTTATATAAGCTTATCCTTTTTCTGGTCAACTGAGTCAAAGGAAAAACAAACTTCGAAAAGTCTTTTATAAGCCTTCTATATTAGCCAACCAAACCATAAAACTTCTAATTTCAGTAACTGACTTAGGATTCTCCCATTGCAACACTGCGTCTACTTTAGACAGATCAACGATTATACCTCCACTAGAGATCACACGACCAAAGACACTCAATTCTTGCAACCATAACTCACACTTGGACAACTTAGTGTACAACTTCTTCTCTTGTAAAGTCTGCAACACAACTGCAGATGTCATGCATGCTCTTCGTCTAACTTAGAATACACCAAGATGTCATATATGAACACCACAACAAATTGATCCATGTAAGGATGAAATTTCATATTCATATTGAAGGTGAGAAAAATACATAAGAAGGGGGTTGAATTGTGTATAAATGATTACTGAAAAAATGACCTCAGAAACTGACTTCAGAATCTGAATAAGCTCACAATCTGATCTTAGAGATAGCGGCGAAATATAAGGATTCAGACGTAAAGTAGAAATAAAGCATGACACACAAAGTTATTTTGCTTCCTCCCACAAACTAAGAGTAGTCCAATCCCATTGTACTACAAGAGATTTTCACTATAATCAAACAAATTACAACTTGTTCAAGCAACCTAGTGTTTACCTCAAGATTCGACGCCCATGTTAAAATAGAAATATTGTTCAAGATATTAAATCTTGAAGAAGGGTTAAATGAGCCTTCGACCAGGTCCTTGTAAGGAGTGCTCTTGGTACTTAGAAAATATTTTTAAGTGTTGAAAGACTGCCTTAGACCGAGAAAGGCATTCGACACTGAGGAGTTTGAAATTCAAACAAGAGAGGGAACAGTTATCTTGGAGCAAGACAAATGGCGCACATCTGAAGGATGGAAGCATGTAGCGTGACACTTGTCATGTGTAGATTAATTTAGGGAGTTACTAGCAATTACTTCTAGCATTATAAATAGGAGTCTTAGCAATAGGATTCAGTGTGTATGTATCATAATCACTTTGTACTAGTCACTCTGAAATTCACTCAAAGTATCTGCGTGTAAAGAAATGAATTGTAAAGAGAATGTACATGATGTAAACACCACCATTTTATCTTCAATATAGTTTATCTTCAATTCTTTTACTTTAAGTCTTTTACTTCAAGTCTTTTACATTAAAAGTTCATTTACTTTATCTGCAAGTTACACATTTCAACCTTGTCTTTAAATTCCTTTCCATCCTTTCTTTACTGTCTTAAAGCTTTTCTTTATTACTTTCAGCCTTTCAATTTAATGCCTTTACGTTTCTGTCGAAGCCAAATTTACAGTTAAATTTTCTTTATGAACCTTGTCGAAGCATTTACTTTCTTAGAATTTACTTTGAAAACAACCATTAGCACATGTCCTAGGATCAATCTGATCGATCCTGTGAGTCACCAAGGTTAGACTTGGAAGATCAGCGGTTGTTTACTAATTTTCACGGTAAACAAATTGGTACTCCCAGTGGGACCATGCTAACTATTACAAATTTTTTCAAAGTTTTTTAAAAATCTGTAGTTATCATCCATTTCTTTGAAAAAGCTTTGTTGCATGCTATTGAGAAGTGGAAAATTAGCCACCATAAACTAAGAAAGACCAAAGAGAATATATAATAGGAAAATGGCGACAAATAATAGTCAGCCAAGCAATTCAAATAGTTAGCCTAGTAACACTAACCTTTAAAATGTGTCTAGAGATGACATAGTGCCACCCCTAGCCTTTTCGGCAGTTCAGCAATTACCACCTCCTATTATGTTTAAACCAATACTATCAACAGTGGGAACAGGGTAGACATACACAAGGGCTTATACTCAACCTGTTTTGGAGTATATTAGGGCACAAACTCCACCAGGAGGAGCTTCGACGTACAGGCAATTCCCTCCCCCATGATTTTTATAACCATTACTAAGGAATCCTCCTTATGGAATACCAACGTCAATAATGCAAAGCCTCCACAACGCCTCCCCAGTATTCTCAGAGAATTTAATGTCTTCTCCATTACAAGAGTCAGGATTTGGGACAAATGTGGGTTGAAACAGTCAAAGTATAGGCATGGCATATTCCACTCAAGGGCCTAGCCTGACAAATACCTTCATAGTATGTTTAAGGCAGCAAATGGACGAGAGTAACCCCAAATGGTACAAACCTTGTCCCAAACTATGGGGGAGATTTTCCAGCCTTTAATCCAGAATACCACCCATACTAACCAACAAGTAGCATTTCAGTTAGCACGCTTGTTAGAATTTATAGGTGTACCAGCCTCGGTTCGAGGTGCAACGGTAGTGGAAAATGTTCCACGTTGAAACCCAGGTAACATACCTTAGGCGAATCCAGAGAATCAGAGGATAGTCGAACCATTTACCTTAGAACCCCTTAGGCTCGAACCACCTAGGAACCAAGTTCCAATAGAAAGGGAACACGAGGTAGTGATGGTAAATTGACAGTAGGATGCTAACCATGTTATACAACAGGTTCGACGCAACAACATGGCTGCAGACAATAACCTAGCAACCATGGTCGAAAGGATAATAACCAGAAATGGGGTAAATTTTGGTTTTACCAGGCCAAATTATACATCATCGATAGTAGATTATATTCTCCAGTCAGAGTTACCTCCTAGGACAAAGGTACCAAAATTTACCAATTTCTTAGGAGATACTACTGAATCTACTGTCGAACATGTAGCCAGGTATATGATCGAAGTCGAAGATATTACAAACGATGAAAGTCTTAGGATAAAATACTTTCTAGGCTCTATTACTAAAAATGTTTTTACTTGGTTTACAACCCTGCCCCTAAACTCCATTTGTAATTGGATCCAGTTGGAAAGATTGTTCCATGAACAATTTTACATGGGAAAAACTAAGATTAGTTTGAAGAAATTGGCTAGCATAAAATGAAAGTTTACTAAGCCTATAGATGATTATCTCAATAGGTTTCGACTACTTAAGTCTAGGTGTTTTACCCAAGTGCCTGAACATGAGTCGGTCGAAATGGTCGTTGGCGGCCTTGATTACTCTATTAGAAAGAAGTTGGATACCCAGTATCTTAGGATATGGCCCAACTAGTTGATAGGGTTCGAAAGTTAGAACGTCTGAAAGACGAAAAGGCTAAGTTCAATAAAAGTAAGAAAGTAGCCTATATTGAATATAACGAAGAAATCAAAGGTTTACATGCTGAACCATTGTATTTCAATGCAAATGAAGAAGATGTTGCTGAATTAAAGCAGGGTCCTCTGTATACTTGTAAAATGTTGGCACCTCCTTCGAATGGAAAAAGTTTTGTCGAATCTGAAAAGAACGAAAAATTTCCAAAGAAAACATATACTTTCGACATCACTAAATATGATGAAATATTTGATTTGTTTGTTAAAGATGGGCAAATGATAGTGCCTGCTGATGCTAAGATGCCACCTTTAGAACAAAGAAAAACTAGAGGATTTTGTAAGTACCATAATTTTTTGAGTCATAAAGCTTCTCAATGTTTTCTTTTTAGGGATTTTATTCAAAACGCTATCCAGAATGGAAGACTAAAGTTTGGAGACAAGAGCAACAACCAAATGAAAATTGACTCTGACCCGTTGCAAACAGTGGATGCCAATTATGTTGAGCCCATAGAGGTGCAAATGGTTGAAGTCACTGATGATTTTGACTATTCAATCAACATGGTAGAGATCACTGAGGATTTCACCTATGAAGTTGTGTATGCCAAGGTTACTATGGGCCTTGATGACAATGACATGGGGGAACTCATGAATGAGGCTACTGATGGCTTCGATGAATCCATTAATGGTTTCGATAATGGGGTCGTTAGACACTCCAACATGATGTTGGTCACTAAGGAGACCGCGGATAGTTATTTTAAAATGGACAAGGCTATTGAAGGCCTTGATATGGACTTTGGTAATTTGAATATGAGTGTTGATGTCAACATGGGCATTAACATGGTCGAGGTCACACCACACAAGACCACAAAGGTTGCAGAAGCCAACCACCAGGAGGAGCGCAACAAAGCAACTTATCTAAAAAAGGAAGAGACTATAGTAGAATTCCTTCACCGACGCCAAGAGAATGGATCAGGTGTCGTATTGTGCCCCAGATGCAGCGCAATCTTTGACCAGAAAGCTTCTCAAAAGATTGAAGGGGTACAAAAACCAAACAAAAGTGGGAGAAGGCCAACTATGGCCCTCGAGCTTCGACCCAAGGAGGCCAGAGGCCAAGGCTAGGGCACCAGAGGTGAATCCTGCTTCCTTCAAACCATTTGCTGACATTTCTAATGGCAAGTGGGTCAGGCCAAATGAAGGCAGACAGAAGGGGAGCAGAAATGGAAGAACTTCGACGATAATAGGGGTTCTTTTATTATCTACCACAAGGAGTTTCAATCCTTTAACAAAATGGCTCATTTCTCTGAGAACTACAAAGGGAAAAACATGATGTCACAATCTCAATGAAGGAGAGAGCAACGCAGAAGAAAGGCTCTCAGAGAGGCCCAATCGAAGGACCAATGGGAATTTTCTCGCTAGTTATTTGTGAAATTTCAACATTTATCTTTGATAAATCAAATTAAGATAGAGGATTAGATCTTAGGTTTAAACTGTTGTAGAATAACCCCTAGGATAGGAGTCTCCCTTTCAACCTCAACTATATGACCATTTGGCATGACAACATCTAGGACCGAGTCTCCCTTAGATTTTTCTTTTATCCCTTAAGTCTCTCTCTTCTTTCTCGAATCAAATTAAGACACTTAATAAATACAATGTGCATAGTGCGTCACGATCCTTAAGCACATGGGAAAAGATTAGCGGATGCATTTCTAACCTCATCTTAGGTTACTTTTTGCATGAGACATTTGGATCGTTAGCGTGAAGTACTCACTCCTATGTCATAAACTTTAGTATGATACACGTCACAAACAAAGCCAACCTACTTCTTTAAAACCCTTAAACAAACCTCAAATCAATTTGTCCTTCGGGATTTCCTCCCAAACCTTTTTTTCAGAAAAGGCATGTTACCTCCGTTCTACCACAAGTAGGCATCGACCCTAACTTGTGGAATGTGAGTTTAGGATCGCTCATAAAAGACACCAACAAACCGTGGTAGGTCGAACTACGAGCGCTCTAACTTACTCTTTCTCATCCGAATGAAGATACGTAGGAACACGACAGCGAAGTCTTGGCGAGCACAACCCCCCATTTCACCCGTGGTCTTCTGAACTACATTGACTTTGACTTTTCCATTGCATGAGGGAATACATAGGCATAGGACGAAGATGTCCCATCCAGTCCCCTTTTGTTTCTCTCATTTCCGTTCCAACTCAGCATTAGGTTTTAGATTAATACACCCTTTGATTAGAACAACAAGAGTGGATCACGTTGAGTACAACGAACGTGAGGGGTGCTAATACATTCCTCTCGCGTAATCGACTTCCGAACCCAGGAGTTATTTTCGAGACGATGTCTTCTCACTTTTAAGGTTTTCTCGATGTTTCTCTTTCCCACGTGGGGATAAATAAAGTTCGGTGGCGACTCTTTTTTTCTGCCAGTTGTTTTTGGCGTTGCCACCACAGGGACTGTATTTGGTAGTTTCCAAATGATATTGGACTTTGGTTGTTGCATTTTCCAAATGAGATTGGGCTTTCAGGCTTTGTGAGGATGCCAACGAGGGTGGACTTTATTTTATGATACCATCAGGATGGACTTTTAGTGGTTGCCAATGAAAATTGGACTCTTAAAGGTTAAATTTGAAGGTGTCAACTGAAGTGGACTTTTTGTAGTTGCCAATAAAGGATTTGACTTTAAGGTTTTATGGGGCTGTGAGAGGGTTTGACTACTCAACATCCCAAATTTTGGGGACCCAATGGGTGACTAGAGGAACTGATTGCCCCTAGTAATCTTTCGACTCAATGATGGGGAATCATATTAAGCAGATCCCTGAGAAAAAATATTATTTATGATGAAGAGCCTGGATGGCTGATAATTGATTTGATACTTTCGAATGGTGAAATTTCTATGGAGACCATCTAATTTCCTCCATGATCTCTGAATACCAAAACAACTTTTATTGCTTGTCAAATTTTGTTTTTATTAACTAAAGTTTCAAAACACAAATTATAAAAAATGAAATTAATTTGCAAACAACCAGATAAAGTAAAAAGTGATCACAATTTGGTGAGAAATCTCTCTTTATATTGATTTTCCCCTTAAATGGGTAAGTATAGACAAGGATGCAATTCCTTAATGAGGTAATTGCGGTGCAAGAAAAATATAATGGCAACACAAATTATTGAAGTTCCATTGAGTTTCAACACTGCTATAGTCCTTATGACTTAGAAGACCTCAACACCTTGCTTCGTGAGAAGACGTCTGGATTTATTTCTCTCTTTGGTGATGTATCAAGGTCAAGTGATTGTGCAGACTGAATACTTTGCCTTGGAATTTGTTCCTAACTTTTGTCTGGATCACCATTTTGGGGTTTCAATCCATCGGGACACCCTTTTTTTCCTGAGCCTCCCTTTCAGGTTTTCAAATCAACGGGCCTATTTTTTATTTTATCCATAACTTTTTCCTGGACCTCCCTTTCGAGTTTTCAGTCCACCGAGATAGTCATTTTTTTCCTAACATACGGGCCTTCGTAATTTGGCGTCACTTGCCCATAGATTCATTGTACATAGTCATGATCCTCTTGAGCACCAAGTCCCTCCTGGAATGTCTTGGGATGCACCTTCTTGTCAAAAGCCCTCTTCATACATCTCTGATAAAGTTGATCGTGACATATAGATGCAAAGTATTTTTTCTCAATAAGATTAAGCTCATCAAACCTTGTCTTCACCCATTATGCTTCATCAAGCTTAGCTTCCATGAAAACTCTCAATGATGGGATTTCAACCTCTATCGGAAGAACCGCTTCCGTACCATAAACCAATGAATAGGGAGTTGCCCCTGTTGAAGTTCGTACTGAGGTACGGTAGCCACGCAACGCAAAAGGTATCATTTTATGCCAATCCTTATATGTGACCACCATTTTGTGAATGATCTTCTTGATGTTTTTGTTGGCTTCCTCGACGGCTCCATTCATCTTGGGTTTATATGGTGTTGAATTGTGTTGTTTAATCTTGAAACTGGCACACAATTCATCCATCATTTTGTTTTTGAGATTCGACCCATTACCAGTGATGATATGATTAGGCACTCCATATCTGCATATAATGTTGTGCTTCAAAAAGCAGGCGACCACTATCTTGATAACGTTGGTATATGGTGCAACTTCAACCCATTTGGTGAAATAATCTATGGCCACTGATATAAAGCGATGCCCATTTGAAGCTTTCAGCTCAATGATCCCAATCATGTCTATTCCCCACATGGAAAATGGTCATGGTGAAGTCAAGACGTTCAAAAGAGTGGGAGGCACATGGATCTTGTCATAATATATCTGGCACTTGTGACAAGTTCGAGCATGATAATAACAATCAACCTCCAGGGTAAGCCAATCATATCCTGCTATCAATATCTTTTTTGCCATCGTATGTCCATTTGTGTGGGGTCCTAAAACAACCCTCATGAACATCCTTCAAAATCTAATCAACCTCATGCTTTTCCACACATCGGAGTAAGACAATATCATGATTACGTTTTTAAAACATATCCTCATTGAGGAAGAAATTGGATGTCAATCTGCGCAGATTTCTCTTGTCAACACCCAAAGTACCCTCAGGATATTCCTGCTTCTCTAGATAACACTTAATGTCATTGAACCAATGTTTTTCATTTGATCCTTCATCAACAGTCAAACAGTGAGCAGGTTCTTCAAAGCGCTTTAGATCAATGGACGGCCTATGGTTGGGCCATATCAGCTTATACATCGGCGTCAGAGTTGCCAAAGCATATTCCATTTGATTTTCCTCTTTGGGCATGTGGGAAAAAGTAATATCATCAAATATAGGGAGTAACTTTGCCACATAATTCTGGTATGGAATTAAGTTGTCATGTTTTGTATCACAATCCCCTCTTATTTGGTGTATTACTAAGGCTGAATCTCCAAACACATCGAGAGTTTTAATTCTCAAGTTGATGGTTTCTTCCAACCCTAGTATGCAAGCTTCGTACTCATCCATATAATTAGTACATGTAAAGCAAAGTTTGGTTGTGAACAGCAAGTGAAAGTTCTTGGGAGATGTAATCACTGCCCCAATTCCATGTCCATAAGAATTCCAAGAACTATTGAACATGAGAGTCCATAGTTCCCCTGGTTCTGGTCCTTCATCTGGTCCTAGCTCTTCATAGTCTTTTACTTCCATAATATCCTCATCCAGAAAATCGAACTTCAAAGGTTGATAATCATCCATTGGTTGGTGGGCAAGATGGTCTGCTAACACACTGTCCTTACTGGCCTTCTGGGTGACGTATTGAATGTCATATTCAAAAAGAAGCATTTTCCATCGGGCTATCCTACCGGTGAGTGCAGGTTTCTAAAATATATATTTAATATGATCCATCTTAGAGATCAGATATGTGGTATGTGTTAGCATATATTGTCTGAAACGTCTGGCAGCCCATGCAAGTGCGCAACAAGTCTTCCCAAGTAAGAAGTACCTTATCTCACAATCATTGAACTTCTTGCTGAGTTAATATATGGCGTGCTCCTTCTTTCCAGTGTTGTCTTGTTGCCCCAATATGCAACCCATGGATTCGTCAAGCACAGTCAGGTACATAATAAGTGGCCTTTCTAGAATAGGCGGTATCAGGATTCGTGTTTCTTGCAGATACTCTTTGATCTTATCAAATTCCCTTTGGTATTCGTCGTCCCATACAATCGACTGATCTTTTCTTAGCAACTTAAAAATTGGTTTGCAAGCGGCAGTGAGATGTGAAATAAATCTGGTGATATAGTTCAATCTCCCCAAGAAGCCACAAACCTCTTTCTCAGTTCTAGGCGCAGGCATATTCTGAATTCCCCTTACCTTATCAGGGTCCACTTCAATCCTTTTCTGACTTATGATAAAGCTCAACAATTTTCCAGATCGTACTCCAAGTGTACACTTATTGGGGATAAGTCTGAATCTGAATTTTCTCAATCGAGCAAATAACTTTTGCAAATTGATCAAATGTTCTTCTTCTGTTTGAGACTTGGCAATCATATCATCGACATACACTTCAATCTCTTTATGAATCATGTCATGAAAGAGTGTTACCATTGCACGTTAATATGTTGCCCCAACATTTTTTAGTCCGAACGACATCACTTTGTAGCAGAAGGTACCCCATGGTGTGATGAAAGTGGTCTTTTCCGTGTCATTTGGATCCAATTTAAATTGATTGTAGCCAGAAAATCCATCCATGAAGAAGAAAACAGAGAACTGAGTTATGTTATCCACTAATACATCAATGTGAGGTAATGAGAAATCATCCTTAGGACTAGCCCTGTTTAAGTCATGATAACCCATACACATGCGGACTTTTCCATCTTTTTTCGGTATCGGCACAATGTTGGCAACCCATTGTGGATACTTTGCTACTGCCAGAAATCCAACTTCAAACTGTTTTCGAACTTCTTCACGAATCTTAAGAGCCATATCAAGATGGGTTCTCCTTAACTTCTGCTTGACAGCATATCATTCTTCCTTGAGCGATAATTTATGCACAATAATGTTTGTATCCAATCCAGACATGTCTTGATACGACCAGGCGAACACATCAGCATACTCTTGGAGAAGCTCTATCAACTTGGTCTTGGCTGCATCTTAAAGAGATGCTACAACCTTCACCTCCCTTATATCTTCTTCAATGCCTAGGTTGATGACTTCGACATCCTCTTTGTGTGGCAGGATGACCTTCTCTTCTTGTTGTAGCAGCATTTCTAACTCATTGGGGAGTTCACAATCGTCCTCGCCTTCTCCTTCAGCTTGGTAGATTGGGCAATCAATGTCATACTGTTGCAACTGCGAAAAACACCCGGCGGAAAACAGAAGAGTCTCCAACTTTCTTTATTTATCCCAAAGAGAGGGAAAGGAAACGATCGGAAAAACTTAACGAAAAAGGGAAGAGACGAGGTCATCGCAACCAAGTCCTGGATTAGGGAGTCGGTTACGCAAGGGGAAGGTATTAGCACCCCTCACGTCCTTCGTACTCGACGGGATCCACGCTTTGTTGTCTATCTAAGGGTGTGTTTAAACTATCTACGCTAATGGCTCACAGGACAAAAAGAAAAAAAAAGAGACTCGACAAAGCATCGCCGCTTTGTGCCTGCGTATTCCCTCTTGCAATCGGAAAGTCAGAGTCAACGTAGTTCGGCTAACTACGGGCGAAGGGGGGGAAGGTTGCTCGCCAAGATATCGTGTCTTTTTCCTACGTATCCTCATCTGGTATGAGAAATCAGATCAAACGTAGTTCGGGCTGACACAAAACCACAGGTTGATTAAGTGTTTTAACCGAGTAGGGTTAAACCTCTGTTCCAGCAGTTAGGGACGATGCCTTTTTGCGGTAGAACCGAAGCTTAACAACACTATTTTCTAAAAATGATTTTCGATTAAGGTCCCGAAGGAAAAATGTTTGAAGTTTATTTTTGAGTTTTTTAGTGAAGTGAATTAATTCGGTTTGTGATTCACGTTGCACTAAAGACTATGACATAGGGGCGAACGCGTCGCGTAGTGCCCCCAAACGGGACGTACACTAAACATTCTAAACAAGCGAGAGGAGACCCCTCACTCATCATTCCCCATGTAGCTTAAGGCTCGTAGCGTGCAACGTTCATCGCATTTATTAGATGAGTTAGAATTTTTTTGAGATGAGAAGAAGAGAGATGCACGGAAGGTCTAAGGGAAACTCGGCCCTAACATTGTCATGCAAAATGGTCCTAAAGTTTGGATTAAAAGGGGAAACATCTACCCTAATGTTAGCATGCTTGGATTTAACTCCTAATGTCTCTCCTACTCCCATCCTAAACGGAGGGACTAGGAACCCTATGGGGATCATGGCAAAAAGTATAAGAAAGCACCAAGTAAATTCAATCATAAGTAAGAGATGCACACATGAAAGATGCACACTTAGAATGGAGGGAGGGAGGGAAAATGTGTGGGACAGCAGCCGCCACAAGCGCGTCTCGACCTCAACAACGATGCAAAAATGATGCAAACATGAAGGAAACGCAAAAGAGATGAAAGCAAACGAACATGCAAGAGATCATCACTTTGAACCACATCCATAAGCATGCATTCAAGTGGAAACCAATAGCCACCTGGCTTATGTCTCACATGCATATGTTTGAATATGGCGTAATGCTTCATACGAAATAGAAATGCTACGCGTTTGGGAGGATGCTATGCACGATGCAAATGCAAAGGAACCACTTTAGCAAAAATAAATGCTAAAGAGAAAACCAAACTCCACTGGGGGAAGACTAGACACGCCTAGCGCAAATGGACTCATGCTGGGGAATACAAGCCTTGGATGGCCTCCGAGAAAACTTCTGGGTAAAACTACTCTACTAAGCACAAATCCACTTCGCTGGGGATCAAAATCAAACTCTGTTGAGGAAAACGTCCCAGATATCCTACCAGAATACAACTCTTCTGCGGAGGGTGGAGAATAACAATCTTTGAGCTAGTCCCACTCTGTGGGGAAGAAAATTAACTCCGCTGACTTTGCTGGGGATTAGATAAGGAGGAAATCATCATCGACCTCTGTTTGGGGAAAATGAGAAATAAACTCAACAATAACAACTTCCGCTTGGAGAATGAGTCAATGACCCAGACTCTGAGGGGAAAGGAGCCAGTCATTCAGACTCTATGAGGAAAGCAAAATTCTGAATTCGTTCCACTACTGGGGATAATCCCACGCCTACTTGTTGGAGATGATCCTACTCTGCTGGAGATATCAATCTCGACCTGCTGAGGATATCCTTGATTGTACGAAATCTCAACCTGCTGGGGAGATATTTCTAACCTGGCATCTTCACCTTGTAGGGATAGAGACGTAGCAACTCCACTGGATGTGCCAAGTGTGATTGGGCTTTAGGTTTTCCGTGAAAGGTCAGGTACAGCTGAGGTTGAGAACTGATCTATCTGGATACAGGTTTGATGTGGTTCAGGGGATAATTCCTATGGCTTCCTAACATTTGTCTTGAACTTGAAGGTTGACTGAACCTGCTTGAATAACTCTGATAAGCTCTGAAGATATGGAGAGGAACAGTTCCTTTGTTTCCAATTTTGTCCCAGCCTGTAGGACTTCTGTAAAACCTTCCTCGAAAGGAAACATGAAATTTCTGTACTCTGACGGTTTGATATGGACTGCTTTAGCACTTTGAACCTTGAAGAGGTACTTAGAGTTAATTGTCTACTGGATAAGGAGGGCTTTCGTGCTCTTGGGGTAGCTTGCCCCAGCCTCGCAATGACTTTGCCCCTGACTGGCTGATTTGGAGAAGTGCCTTTGACTTCGAGAGATTTATCGAATCTCGACCTGATTGCCCCAGATCAACAGACCTTAGGAAACGATGTCTTTGACTAGCCTTTGAGATATTTGATGAATCTCGGCCTGGTTGCCCCAGATTAACTGAATTTTGGAATGACTAACTCCTCACATGTGATCCTTTGGCATGCCCCTGCTTGATGTAGCTCTCCGGCGTTTTGCATCTTAGCTCGATCAAACTTCACATTGTAGAAGCTCTCATGATGTCAAGTGCTTACTCGCAAGTAAAACAACTCATTTTGCAAATGATAATATTAACGCAATGCATATGACAGTTTTGAAATCCAAGTCTGTTCACTGGAAAAAAAGTTGCAACATAGTGAATGAATCACTTATCAGAATGTCAATATCAATACCCACAATGTAAGAAGAATCCTTTTAGGAGTCAGTTTCAACGTGATCTTTACCGAAGTATGTTTTCAAAACAAACCTGCTTCAATTAGGACTTTTGAAGGTTGTAACGTGGTCGGGTTCACGGTTATAGAAAGAAAGGATATAAGGCTCTAAGTTTATTTTAACCCACCCATTCTCCTTGATGTTCTTCCGTTCCTATGTTCAGCTAATTTGACACCAGCACTCACATCTCAAAGGTTGAATGACAGGAGTGATGGTTCAGGAAGCCACACAATTTGGAGTGACAGTCACTCGCTTTTCGTCTTTGGTATATGAAATCACACGACTTATTCTATATCGTTTTTCTGATTTTCCCTATTTTTCCTAGACTAGCTCTTTGGAGTATATCTTCTCTCGAAGTCCAGCAGGATGCCCTAATTTTTACCTAAGCCACTTGTTTTCAAGATATCGACTTAGCGGGCTTTTTATTTTTATTTTTTTTATTTCCTTTTGATTGATTTTTCGAGAACAAATCGTGTGACACCAGCTTGTCTGACTTGTTGGAAGAATTGTGACTGTCTCACTCCTTGGATAACCACTGCGGTATTTTAGGTACGACCTATACAGGTGTGATTGATCCTCGAACGGGAACACTCCCTTCTGCAATTTGGATGCTCGGTCAAATTAACTGACACCTACCCTACCCCAGGTTAAGATTGAGGGTTTTTCATTTTCAGAAAGAAAATCCTACTACTAGGCTCAAAGGGGTTAACTAGCGATTAACTCCTTATCTCTCTGGTGTTTAGGGATTTGAAACAATGCATATACATCATCAGCAGAGGTTTATTCAAAAGCATACTATCGGTAGCTTTGCGTCTTTTCAACTTCCTCATCCTTCCTCGGATTCCGCTTAAACAAGTGTTTGACAATAATAAAAGCATTGAGTGAACACGAATGGATTTAATCAAAACAAGCATATTCAATTCATTATCATTATCAATTGAAAACAAACAAGTTCTACAGATAAGATTTGCAAATAAGTTCAAACTTAAACAGAAAAGAAACTACAAATGCAAAGAAATGACATGATAAAAAAGATTGCCAGCTTCGGGGATGTCTTCCTATTTGAACCTCTGGCTGGGGGGGGTGACCCTTGAAGTCTTCAAACTCAAACCGATGAGAGGTTGACGTGCATCCTCAATTTTCCTCCTGGAAAAGATATGTACCTCTTGTCGATCAACTGTTGCACTTTGGCTTGAAAGGCTTCGCAATCTTCAATTGAGTGCCCCATGGATCCTCCATGATATCCACATTGTGCACTGGGGTTATACCCAGAAGGGTATGGCTCTCGCAATGGCTTGAGAGTCTTAGGCTCCACCAATGAGTTCTGAATCAAATGTGGCAGAAGCTGGCTGTACAGCACAAGAACTGGATGAAGAGGAGCATTCCTTCTTTCCAAATTGTTGCAAGGCCTATTCTGATTCTGGCGCTGATAGTATTGTTGCTGAAGAATATGAGGTTGTTGGCCCTGATTAAGGCATTCCTCACATTTGGGCATTTTCATTCTCAGACTTGGCCTAGGAACAGCCAACAACAGTGGGCATGGAGACTCTGAAATCATAGATTGCAATACATACTCCTGACCTGATGCAGCTTCAGGGAAGAGAGCAGGAATATCCATCTTTTTTGCAGTGAATGGAATAGGACCACCTAGTACGCTTACGCCACCCGGCGTGAGTTCAATTGCCTTTGAATCAATTAAGTCCTGGACTTTGTGCTTAAAAGCTTTACAGTTCTCGATATTATGCCCCGGTGCCCCAGAATGGAAATCACAATGGGAACTTACATCATAGCCTTGTGGTGGCTCACCAATAAATGGAGACATAGTCCGAAGTTTAACCAAACGAAGTTGAAGCAAGATTTGTAACAACTGAGCATAAGTCATAGGGATCTGGTCAAAAATTCTGTCGAGCTGCTTCGTCCTTTGAGCATACCTCATAGTCCTAGGATTGCCTTGAGGGACAAGAGATAGCTGCTGGTAGGGAAATTCTGGAACCTCAGGTTGTGTAGAAGATCTTTGAGGCACCTCACACCTTGGGAGAGGTTCCATAGATAACAGTGAAATGACCATTTCTGCTACAGTTTCAGGCACCTGATCACCTTCCTTTCTTAACCCGTTTCTTATGACTTCTATGATCATGCCCACCTGAGTCTTCAACTGATGAACTTCCTCCCTAAGCATCTTTTGATCCAAACACAAAGCTTGCATGTCCACCATGAATTGTCCCATCTGGCTTCGGACTTCCCTCAACTCTGCTTGAATCTGCTCCATAGTCATCTTCTGTCTTTTCTCTAAGTTGATGTCTAAAATTCTAGGGAAAAACCGGATCAGGACAAAACTCAGCCTCAGACACCTGTTATGCAAATGAAATGCAAATGCCATGCAATGCAATATGAAATGCAACAAAACACAGGATCAAGGTTGTTGTACCGTTGACGGAGGTAAAACAGCACTTCACGTTGGCGAGAAAACCATATAGCACTAGTACAGGATCCCATTGTAGTTGTTCATACTGATAAGACAAACGGGCAAGCTGGAGCTCAAGGTTTCCTGCAAACCCTCCCACTCACAGGTATGAACTTATCTCAAATAAGGTCTGGCATCCTATGCGGTCACCAGTGTCACAGACTTTCGAGAAACGATGATACGTTCACCATTTCTTGTTTAACATCATTGTCTCACGAAGCAGCCTCACTTAGCTGACTCCCAAATGAACGATCTCCAGAGTCGACAGCTTTCAGATCCAACACCTACGTCCTAACCAGCAGGATGTGATGTCTTCAAAGAAAACCTCGTATGAACGCAAATTTCGTGGGGACTAATGCATGCTAAAACATACAGGTCCGTCACTACTTTCCACTCTAATGCTATATTATCCTCAAGCCTGGGTTTTGGCTTATCTCTCAATGGAATATCCCACCCATAGCACAACAACATGATATATGATATGAAGTGCTAAAAAAAATGCAAATGAAAAACTGTACAGAGGCAACACATATACACATATATACACACCCAAAGACAAAACACACAAGCGCTAGGATTGACTCGCATAGGGGATAGGAAAATTTCCACAGCAGAGTCGCCAGTTGTCGCATCGCTGCGAAGGAGGGGCTGACAATCAAAGAAGATTCGCCACCGTTTATTATTTATCCCAAAGAGAGGGAAAGGAAACGATCAGAGAAAACCTACGAAAAGGGAATAAGACAGGTCATCGTAACCAAATCTCGGGTTCGGGAGTCGGTTACGCAAGGGGAAGGTATTAGCACCCCTTACGTCCGTCGTACTCGACGGGATCCACGCTTGTTGTCTAATCTAAAAGGGTGTAAAACTATCTAAACTACAGGCTCACAGGGACAAAAGAATAGAAAAATGAATCGATAGAGCATCGCCGCTCTATGCCTACGTATTCCCTCGTGCAATGGGAAAGTCAGAGTCAACGTAGTTCGGAAAACTACGGGTGAAGGTGGGGAAATGTTGCTTGCCAAGACATCGTCGTCTTGTGCCTATGTATCCTCGTCTGGTACGAGAAATCAGAGCAAACGTAGTTCGGGCTGACACGAACACCGATTGGTTCAAAATGTTTTAGGCCCGAGTAGGGTTAAAACTTAGTTCTAGCAGTTAGGTGTATGCAGCTCGACCATTGGAGACTTAGGTGTTACCTGTTTGCGGTAGAACCAAGAGTTAACAAAAATCCCCTTATGAAAATGACTTTCAATTAAGATCCCGAAGGATAAAAATATTTGATGTTTTTGTTTTGTGTTTTTTAAGACATGAAGTGGATTGAGTTATGGTTTGAAACTCGTATCGCACTAAAGACTATGACTCGAGAGCGAACGCGTCGCATATCACCCAAAGGGCATACACTAAGCACTCTAGACAATTGAGAGGAGGCCCCCAACCATCATTCCTCGAGTACTTAAGGCTCGTAGCGTACAACAAAAATTATTCTTTATTAAGTATTTTGAAGTGTTTAGGAGATGAGAAGATAAAGACACAAACTAAGGGAAAACTGGACCCTAAAGTTGTCATGCACAATGCTCCTAAAGTTGGGGTGAAAGGGAATGAAAATATCCTAGTATTGTCATGCAAAGGATTGAACACCTAATGTCTCTCCTACTCCCATCCTAAACGGAGGGACTAGGAATCCTAGGGGGATCATGGCCAAAGGCCAAGTAAACACTAAATAATTCACTCACAAGTGAAATGAGAAAGAAAAGAAATTGATTGGAATAAATAATAAGCCACAAAGCATATTAGTTTGTTAATTCAAAATAAAATGAAAATTAAAAGAAAAAAAATAAATAACACAACAAAATATTAAAAAAATGATTTTTGGATTTTATGACATTTAAAACTATTTTTAAATAAATAAAACAAGAGAAAAATTTAGATGAATAAAAAAAAAAGAATGAAATGAACAAGTGCTATAAAAGAAGGAAATGCATCACCCAAGGCTTGAACTCAAGACCTTGGGGTCTTGCAAGCACAAAACTCAACCAACCCAACCACTGAACGCACATGAAAATAAATGGAAATGAAATGAAAAATATTAAAAATATGAAAATAATGAAGTAAATGCAAAAAAGCCCCCCGTTGGGGTTCGAACTCGGGACACGCGCGTGATAAGTGACTTAAGGGCGAGGCATTAACCACTGGGGTGGTGATACATCCGTTGTATCAAGCCACCCCATTAATACATGTACCAAGACACACATCTGGCTGGGCAACTTCTCAAGGCAAGTTGAAATGAAAAAACTTGAAATACGATTCCGCCAATCCTCATTCAAATCTTCACCAATTTTGACAAAATAAAAGTCAAACTCACTTGTTTTTTTACAAGGATCACAATGGTACCAACCAAAATGCACACACAATAAAACTCGATAGAACATGCAAATGAGGATTTGGAAATGCATTTTGATATTCATAGATCAATACAAGTGCCTTTAGAGATATGCAAAAGTCTGAGCAAGTTATAAACATGATATGGAATGAGTTCTAACAGGAAGTTTGTTCAAAAACATCATACCAAGATTATGGTATGTGAGTTGCAAATGTGATATATAGGAGTTTTGAAAATCCAAGGCAAGTCACTAGCAAGACCAATGTAACTTATGATGTTGACCAGTACTCCAAAACAGAATTCAAATATACCAAACCAAGATGTAAAAGCAAGGCATCTAAGTGTTCAACAATTGATGCAGGGGAAGGACATAGATGCTTAAAACAGTTGGTAAACATTAAACATGAACATGCTCATTGTAACACCCCACTTCCCAAATCAATTAAAATATAAACATTATAAATAAACATCAGAGTTCTTCCACCCAAAGTGGGATATCACATCATAAAAATCCAACATGTGCTTCATTAAAATGTTTTCACCAAAATACAGCGGAAATATTCATATAATAAAATACATCATATTCGTGATACGTTGCCGGAAAAGAAATAAGTTTAACATAAACAACTAAAAACACCCAAGTCCCGTGCTATGTATCAGAGCATCCTAAGACTCGACTGGCACACCACAAATCCAAGCTAGCTAAGTACCTGGATTATCTGTACTTCTGAAGAAGCACATACCACAACAACAACAAAGGGGTGAGAAAACATGATCAAAATATATCGGTAATTACATACATGAAATAGAGTAGTAACTACAACAATCATACAATTCATCACCCAACATTCATCAAACACGACATATAGTCCACCAACAACATAATACACCATAATGCAAATATGCAACGCAACACCATGCATGCGGTACCGACTCATTGATTCTTCTATGGAACCCGGATAGATCACCTACGCCCACCCTTGGCCATGATCCGTCCTCACCAATTCCCCACTCAAAGGAATACGAATGAATCACATACACTCCACCGAGCAATGACTCATCCCACCAATACATCATGATATGCATACATCAAATGCACAACAAATGAATATACACACGCAATATGCACACGATCTCCCAATCACACCACCATACATCACATGCATACATATAGCATACACCAATCAATTATATCATTTAATTCGCATATTAAGAAGGTTCACCCTCCAACAGCAGGTATACTCATACCCCAACAATCGGGTACACACGATCATAATGATCACCTCACGATACTCCATATCATACACCCTTTCATCAATCATCCACTTAATTCAAACGATACGGAATTCACTTCCGATCACCACCTATGCACCTCACATTATCCATTCCATCACCCCTACACTCAACGTAGACTAAGGGATACTACACAGCTAGCGCACAAAGCACACAACACAGAAAATCACATTTATGTTACGCTCGCTACCTCGCTTGCTGGGCGAGCACCTGGCGAATACTCGCTAGCTTGTTTGCTTAGCGAACCTCCTCGCGAATAGAAACAGTGGCTACTGGGCTCGTTTGCTACCCAACTCGCCACAGCGAATACCTAGCGAATACTCGCTACCTGTTCGCTTAGCGAACTACCTCGCGAATGCAAACAGAGGCTTCTGGACTTGTTCGCGACCTCACTCGCTTAGCGAGCACCTAGCGAATGTTCGTTACTAGCTCGCTTAGCGATGGTGCTAGCGAACTGTCTACGACTTCTCAAATTCTCACTGTCCAGAATTGCTAACTTGCTCTAATTCAAGCCTAATTTTCCACTTCTATCTCCTATTCTATCATTACTACAAACCATAAGCATCATACTCATCAATCGACCTATAATTCTTACTCTAACACCAACATCAGATACTTTTACCAACACTTCAGAGTTGCTCTGAACCTTATCCGAATCACATAACATCAACACCCATTCATCAATGGCAACAACAAATCATCACATATCATCATATACGCATAATTTCATCATAAACAACAACAATCAACATTATATCCACAAATCAACAAATCAATCATAATACCTATGGGGTTAAGGAATCCCCTCTACCCAATTTCATGTATATACCATCCTAATCAGTTTCTCTCCCCTTACCTCGATTGTATCTTTGATTGATGAAGAATCCTCAAGAATCCTCAGCCCTAGCCTTCTCCCCTTTCTCCTTGCTCTTCCTCTTTGCTCTTCTCCCAGAAAATGTTTATCGTGTTCTCACTTCTCTCTTCTCTCCACTTTTCTAAAATTCCAAAATGTATCGTGTAAACTCTTCTAACTCCAATACTTCTTATTCCTTATTTTTAATTCTAATCCCAATAAAATAATAATAGTAATAATATTCTCTCACTAATAATAACAATATTCATAATAATATTAATAATATGAATAATAATAATATTCCCCCAAAAATAATATTATTAATACTAATAATAATAATAATATCACCAATATTACTATCAATTATTATATTATCATATCCACTCCACGTCACCACGACTAATACTTACATATCAAGGATAATCACCCACAACACATCAAACACACCCCACTTAAGGGCACACCAAAGCAAAATAATTAAAATAACACCAAAACGACTTAATAAATAAAATGGGTGTTACACTCATCACAAATGGCATTTATATACAGCTGGACAGATCTAACATCATGCATCAATCAAAAAACATGAAATCCAACAAGGTTTTGATGGGAAAACTGGTTGACCAACATCCAGCCAGTGGAAGCTAGTGAGCATAGACAGTTTAAGAAAAAACATAAGTGCATCATAATGCAAGCAGGGAGTTTGTGAAGGTTATACAATTTTAGATCCAACATAGCAGCAAGTTCTCAAACACACCAACACAGTTCCAACAATGATATTCAAATAATCTCAAAGCTATTGTCATAAAGACAAACTAGAGGCAACATTGTCATGAGTTTGAATAAACTCAACAATGTCAACAATGGCGACAATGGATTAATCAAAACAATGTCCACTATGCAGAAAGTTAATGGTATCAGTCAAACCACAAGCCTCATGACAAAAACAAATCTTGGCCCTTGCAATGCCAGCCCCAAACACTAAATCACACATGGCACACAAAGGCAGTCATCAATTTTACAACAAATACAAACTCAAACTTAGTATGGAAAACAGTTTGGACAACACATGATCAAGAATTCAAAGTCAACCCATCAATTCTCAATGCTCCATATATTCCAACAGCCTATATCAATGCCTTTACAAAGACAACAACATTTCCCTAATGACAGTCCTCCAACTGAATATCCAACTCTAATTCAAACCACACCAAATAGAAACAACTTCTAAACTTATCATGGCAATGTTACACATCTAACAACAAAGCCAAATACCAATGATCAAATACACTACATGTTTTAACAGCAACTTAATATCAACAAACATAAAAGTCTGCTCAACATAGAAACATGATTAAGAAGGTTTTGTTAAAAATAGAAACAACAACCAGGTTTGCCATCACAATACAAACATTGATTCAACACAAGTACTTGAACCACCCCAACTCAACTATAGTTTCAAACAAAAAACACAGTGGTGAATTCTAACATGAACAGTCAGTCACAAAGCAAGACAACATGTATGTATCCCAACAGTTGTCACAAAACAAAAGGTGTAAGCAAGACTATGTGATCATCACTAATTCAAAGTGAATCCTTTCAACCTAGTAATTGATAGCAGCCTTATGATAGTTAGCATAAACCAAACATAAAACAATAATTCAAATCACACAGAGGAAAACTTTGTAGATAATGTTAAGCCTCAACCAAACAAACTCAATGTATACTCATGGAAATAAGCTTTACAAAAAAAATCAAACAACAAGGTTGCACATTCAAAACCAACAAGCTTAACAAGTCCCATTAGTGCTTCAGCTGAAATTTGACCAACAATATGGTAGCAAACACACACCTCATGGTAACAATCATCATGGTAGAAAACAGTTTGTTGACAGCATAGTTGCATAAACATATTCACCGAAAATCAAACAAAAAATGATGCATCATGATGAAGAACTTAAACGAAAAAACTACATACCTCTTGTAGTCCAGCTGTAAAATTCAAGAATACCTTCCCCTTTAGCAAGCTTGTGAGTTCCTTATTTTTTGAAGCAAAAGGTGGTCTTTGATGATAGTTTTAGCAAATGATGATACAACTGCTTTTAATGACTTGCACAGTTGGTATAACACAAATGGAAGGAGTTCAAAGTGTCAAAATGTTTAAAACTGGCCTAGGCAGTGTGTTTTGTTGTTTATGCAGGAAAGCCAATGTTCATGGTGTGAGAAGTTAACTTTTTAAGTTAAGGTGTTTTTGACTGGTTTAATGGTTGGAACACCTCTTAATCATGATTTTGAGGTTGTATGGATGGTTTTTATGGTGATTGGATGATTGGAAAGGATGTTGGTATCAAGCTTGCACAAGACAATTTTTGTGTTTTGAAAGGATTTGGAAAGGTTTACAGAACAAGAGTTTTCTGGTTTCTCAATGCAAATTGGTGGCTAGGGTTTTGTGTGGACTGATATCTAGCTTAAATATGCAGTAAAATGGGTAAAATGGCAAGCTTTACCATGGTAAAAAATGAAAGGATGAGATGTTGTATTTTCATGGATTTTTTGAATCAAGGGTTGATCATGAAGATGGTCTATCAGCCAGCTGCAATCTCTTGTCTTCTTGTAGGTTTCTTGTGGGTGAAGAGAGTGACATAGCTGGGCTGCAAGAAGCAGAACAATAGCAGTTGTTTGTCCTATCCTTATTTTGGCAAAATATTTAAAAATGGGGCAAAGAGGTACATGCTTGTGTTGGCTCATTTTGGGAAACGTTTGGTGTGCTCCCAATGCAGCCTCATGCACATGGTTTGAGGATGATAACAATATTGCATGCTCAAATGCATCTCATTCCCAAATGTCAACAATTCATGTCTTGCAAAAATGTTCAAATCAACGAATTTGGACCATGATATCTTAGTGCACACAACTACATTTGCCTAGATCTTGTGCTAAAATGAAAGAGGGCATGAAGTATAACAAATTTCATGTTGGTGGAAGTTCCATTTGATCATTGGAAGATCATGAAAAATGATGTTGAAAATCATACCATGCAAACTGTCCAGAAATAACTTAGAAAAAATTCTAAGTTATCGATTTGGCTTATTTTTCCTCAACTTTGCACATCCATAACTTGAGTTCCACAAACCATATTGAGGACTTCTTGGACTTTTTGGAAAGCTTTTAATATGCTCTACAACTTTCATTTCGGACAAAGTTTCATTTGACATCAAGAAGCTTGATGGAATTTGGCTTGCAAAATGGTGCAAAAATCTGTCCAAACTTGACAGTTTTGAAATCATTGAAATCCCCAACTTTGAGGGATCATAACTTGATATCCAAGTGTCATATGATTATGAATTGGAACTCAAAATAAATCTTAAAATAAAAGGAACAACGTTTGATGTTTGAGCTTGTGGTCAATAAGGCTCTCCTCTTGGATAGGACACATACAAACACTTGATCCCCTGTAATAAACTATGCTATGAAAATGCAAGATGCTAAAATGCAATGAAAATAAGCCAAAGATTAAGAAAAGAGGTTGGTCAAATTTTGGGGTGCAACAATAGTCAAAAAAATTTGTAGATGTTTGTTGGCATCTTCATTAACCTTTCCGGTGAAAGGTTTCCTCCCAAGTTGGTTGATAGTGCTTGGAAGAAACTGTAAATTTGCCATATTCACCAGTTGGTTTACAATTGTTAACCTACTAGCTGGTGCATTAACCCCACTGTAATCACCAAGTAGTCTCTCTGCTGGTGAAACTCCAGCCATAGTCTTAGTATCTCTATCTGAGTCTGAACCTGTTTCAGAATACTCTGAATGAATAAAGACTATTTCTTCTTCTGGTGCTGGCACTGAAGGTTTTGTTTTTGAACCTACCAGTCTTGCTTGTCTACACCTCGCGTGTAGAGTTCTTTCAATCTCTGCGTCAAAAGAAAAATTAGCTAAGGATTCTCCTCGCATAAAAATGTTATACGCAAATTAGTAGCAATAGAATGCAAACAATAGTAATAATAATAATAATAACTGAAAATAAAATTTTGGTCGCATAGCAACAAAATTTAAATTGAATGACAATTAACTTATATTTCAGCAGTCCCCAGCAACGGCACCAAAAACTTGATCGAAAAAATAGCAAGTGCATTATTTTGCCAATGTAGTAATAAAAAGGAATTTCCCCGAATGTCGATCTCAAGGACTGCTTGACGATATAGAGTTCTGGTTTTATTTTAGTTAAACAAAAGCCTTGGGGTTGAGGATTGTTTGGTGCAGTTATAAATAAACAGTAAGAAAATAAAGCAAAATAATAAAATGGAGTTTTTAATAGATATGAGAAGCATGATAGGGTACAGTATATGAATTGCCTTGCAACAACCTTAATCCTTATTTATGAGACATGGCTCAAAATAAACCTTTACCGATTCTCAATTGTATTTTTCCCTAAGGCCTTAGAAAGAAAAACCTTTGATATTTATTGTACCCCAAATTTTACCCTTAGATTCCTTGATCTTTTGCATATCATCTAAGTCCATCATCCATGCATAGCTAACTGTTTTACTCAATTTGTATTTGCTTTGTAGGTTTGCTGAAGGAAATTTGAAAGTCATAAAACCTATGCATATGCTCACCAGGATTCTATTCTTCTACAGGTTGTGGATATAATGGAAGAATATACACTCAGGTTCATGATCAAGTAGTAACGATCTTGATCCAAAGCCTAATTTGTTTGATGACATGCCACTTATCCAGAAAATTCATGGCATGCAGGAATTAAGATCATGAACCAATCATGATCGGGTCTTGGTGTTCCCAGGGGATATTAAAGCCAGGATTAAAGTTGAGTCCTCAAATCATTTCTGATCGTATTCCAAGTTATTACGTCACGTGTGTTTTCAGAGGTTACACATGAATTCAAGATGTTTTAATATGACCAATACATTTCAAAGTTGACCATGAAAGAATATTTCAAGAAACTGTTGGTTATGCCTCAGGTTATTTTTCAAAGGCCATACGGTTTCAGACGTGTTTGAATCATTTGAGAATGGAGGCATATTTGCATATGATCTTAATTAAATCCTCGAATTCGCTCCAAAGATACGTTCAATTCAGATTTATTTGGATCAACGCTTCAAAGAGTTTCTTTTTAGCTCCCGTGGTCCTAGTTAAACTCGAATTAGTTTCTTTTTAGTTCACAGTTACAATATTCAAATTCAAAGTCATCATAATATTTGAACTACAAGTTGAGATTCATATTTACAATTCAAAAGTTCTTAGTTCAAAATACTTAAGATACAATATAAATTCAGAAGCATGAGGTTTAGAGCCAAGAAGGTTCAAGTAAAGAAAGGGGCTCACTTTTATGTAATTATGAAAGAAGTGTCTGTTTGTTTACACGTTGGTTTAGGACTAGGAGGGATTATATAACAATACTTATACATAATGTCATGCACTGTTATTGTCATTTAAAATGGGGAAGAGACATTGATGCACCATCTTGGAACTATAACCATGTGCTAAAAGTTGATCATTACATCTTATAGTTACTACATTCCAATTCTCTAATTTGCATTACAATATAAGGATCCATACGGCCCAAATTTTAGTCAACAGAGTTTTGGCTTCGCAAGTGGCCATTACGGTAGCTATTCCACACATGCTCCGGCCGCAGATTTGCCTAGAGGTTAATTGGAAGTCAAAGTAGTAATGAACCCTGAACATTGTACCCCACTGCCCTGTCAAAGATGAAGGTTTCGCAAATTACGGTTGGAATGTAACGACGTCCTGCAGTAGAAATAATTCCAAATTGATTAAATACTCAAAGATTGTGCTTCAGAGAGATCACAAGAATAAAAGTATTCACGGCAAGAAACTCCAAGATTTCACTTACCGGCAAGGCTCATTAAGAAGAGATACAAAAGCACCATGTGTCTGTACAGGACTGTCTAAGGGAGATTGATTTGAGCAACACGGTTCATTCTTCGAATTTCGCCCGTATAGCAAGAGGAATAAGATCGGATCCTGTAAATTCCAACCACATGGATAAGACAAAATTACCATCATTCATGCGGGCTATGATTAGGAATCAGATCATTTACCTTTGTTCATGAGGAGGAGTCGAAAATGATACTAAGCAGGTCCGTGAGTCTGTTCATTACCGCAGGCCATTTCAGATTCTGAAGGAACTAATTTCGCAGGTCGTCACTTCGTTTTAAAGCCCCACAAGCCACCAAAATTGCGACCACGTCCTGGAAATAGGAGCAAAGAAGATGTTAAGGAAGAGTTTGAAGAGTAATAATAAAGAAGGGTGAGTGGTTAAGGAGAGCTTACTATGACGTTATTTTCCGGTGTCGCTCATGACACGGCAAAGACGCTGAACTCCGATTCCATGCTCATTTTCAAAGTCGCTATCTTTACATCCAATGATCTCGTATTGGTGCATCTCTCTCGCACAGAGTTTCATGCGTATCCATGACAATAAAAAGAAAAGAATGTTAGAATGATGATTTTGATTCAAATAAAGCCAATTCAAACTCATTCCAAGACAGTCACAAATACGTTCGATGTAAGAAAAGCAAGAAAATCAAGTGCATTCAAACACAATTAACCATCAGCCTTAACAATATCAAAACACTTCATGAGCATGTTGGAGCATAAAAGGAAAAATCAGGGACCTCAATAACCCTGCAATCACAATCTGTTTCTTTCCAAAACAGTTCACTAAACATGTCTCAACAGAATAAAAAACATCATCAAGTCATCAGACAAAATCAAGCCAAAAAGGGGAAGATATTAATTCTGCAGCCAAGCAAAGTCAGACATATCCAAAATTCAAGGGCAATGAATTAATCAGAGACGATAAGGTTGTTTCTTTCCAAAATAAGGAACCGAAAAAATATTTTCTCTTACTCATTTTTGAAACTGAGGGAGTTAATTCACATAGTATATAAATAGCAGAGCATACTGAAGAAAAAAAATCAAGTTTAGAACAATAGTTTCAACACAATAATCACACAATATCACAGAGTTTTCAAAGAAGAAATACATACGTACCCGGAAAGTCAGTATATGCGTTCACATCGGGATTAGGAAGAAGGGATCGAGACAAAAATTGATGCAATTCATAAACACCCCACTGTCGGTGTCACCCTAACTCATGCATTTGGCCTCGTCGAAGTCCATTCGCAAACCGCGCAGCCGTCATTCCCAAATTCGACCGTGTTGCCCCTCGATCCAACTCATCGCGAACCATCACCAAACGGGTATCCTCGCCGTAACCGCACACATCTTTGGAGACGCCACAAAACCCTCACGTCTGCCTTCAACCGTCGTCGCCGTGAACCACCATTTTGGTAAATTTTTAATTTATTATTGTGGATCTTTTGAGTTTTTTTTGTTTGATGTTTACAGTTTGAGGTTCGAAGAAGAAGAGAAGGAGAGAAATGAAAAACAGAAAAGCGAAGAAAAGAAAAGGAGATCGTGAGACTGAGAAGAAAGGGGGAGGCGGCCGCTGTTTATGATTTAGGGTTCTTTGCAGAAACCCTTGCCCCTTTCATTTGGGGTTATCTGAGCCGGGTCGGGTCTGGGGCCTGACCACCCAGCCCGACCCATTTTATTTTCATTCTCATTTTTCTGTTTTTAATATATTTTTGTAATTACTTATTATTATAATAAAATACTAACCATACTAACTTAACACTAACTATTAATATAATTCAAAACTGAATCTTAATTTAATTAATTAAAAAAGAGGACATATTATAATTTAGATTTAATTTTAAAAAATTTGCTTATTATATTTAAAAGTACAAAAAAAAGAATCATAGATGAATATTTCAATTTCTTTGCTTAATAAATAAAAATTCATAAAAAATATTTAAGAGAAAACTCATTTCTAATTTCTAATGAACTAATTAATCTTAACTTAAGTAATTTAGAACCTCTTTAGAATTTATTTAATCTTTGTTATTTTTTTTCCTTTCTTTTTCAAAATAGCTTCCTTTTTATTTTTAATTACTAATTTAACTTAAAATTCTAATTACATTAGCACACAAAAAAATCATAAATAAATAAATAAACTCTTTTAATTTGCAATTTAATTTAATTCCCAAACACATTCTCAACTCAGACATAAATACCACCAAAAATAATAAAAAGAATAATTTTTTTTTAAATTTATTTTTTTTTAAAACTTAATTCAATAATAAAACAATAAAAATACGCCTAGAATAAGTTTCAATGTAATTTCAGTTTTTTTTACTTAATAAATAAAAATCAAAAATCTATATTTTATTGATTAATCTCCATTTAACTTAATTAATTCTAAACAAAATACAAAAAATATTAATCTAGTTTTAACTTAATAATACTTAGTCTTTTTTCTAGTTTTTATTGAAAAACCAGTTTAATTAACCTTTTTGCTAAATTACACTTAATCAAACTTTTCTCACAATAAACAAAACTTTTTTTTAAGCTAACTTAAGGTTTAACTAATTTTTTTCAATTTAATTAATTTTAACAATTTATTAGCTAAATTTTAATTAAATAACCTTTTCAAATTAAAAATAAAATTAGAACCATGTCTTTAGTTTTTTTATTCAAATTAATCTTTTAAAAACAATTCACCACTATCTTCTAATTAATCATCAATTCACCATCTGCATCTAATCATATCTAAATCACTAGTCAAAACTAATTTCAACCTCTAGTCATGCTTACAGTACTTCCTTACATCTCTATATTCATGTCCATTATCATCATTTGTATGTCAATTTACATTTTATTTTTTCCGCTTCATTTTACCGTATCCCCCCCAAAGGAAAGGTTACATCATTTGACCGCCGAGTCAATACTCCATCTTCACCCTATCCTAGCCTTAGAATCCGAGTCAGCGTACTCATACTTAGGCGTCCAACCGTGGACATCCATCCTTTTATCCTAGCCTTAGGATTAGGAGTCGCCACACTCCACATAAGTTTCCCGCCGTGAAATACTTATCTTACACCCTTTTAATTCAACTTTAACGTAGAAATCGGAGTCGCCGCACTCCAAAGTAAGCACTTCCATATGAAAGTTTACTTCCCCTTGGAACCTTGACCACAGTCAAGAAGTTCCTCTTCCTCCCTCTGTGTGGGGAACTATGATTACTCTGATTCCATCCCCTACCTCGGATACGTAGGCACAAGATGCGAGTCTTGGCGAGTAAACTTAGGACTAACCCCTTAGGTCCTTCTCTTCACCCTTAACCTTTAGCATTACCCTTAAGCAGATAACCATAGCAATAGCGCATTTAAAACAAGAGGTTCCTGTAGAGTACTACAGAAGTTTAGGATGCTAATACCTTCCCTATGCTTAACCAACCCCCCGAACTCTAGATCCTTCCCCGCATTGTGTTTACGATGCAAAATAGATTTTCTCCTTTCTTTAACCTTTCCTTCGGATAAATCAAAGACCGGTTGTAAATGAATTAAGATTCAAGTTAATCAATAGCTTGACATCCAAATTTCACCGCAACAATATTCATCTTAAACCTCCAGTCCTTAGAGATTTAGGATGAAATCAAGCATTATATTTTATCAAGAATGTTATGATTACTACCGGGTATCCCTAGTCCTAGGTGATATCTACTATAGTATTATCGCACAAAAAACATTAACGATGGTTTATCCGACCTAAACGTGAACCGTAAATCAATTTCTATTTGTCCAATAGAAAAAGCATTAAACAAATTGTACAATGAAAATGATTATGAAAAATCACTTATGTCAATGAACAAAGGAAATCAAGGTCATTACAAAAGTAATTCAGGGACACCCCCTAGATGTCTGATGAAAACAATGCCTTATCTATACTTGCTGACACGGGCCGTGTCAGGTGACACGGGCCATGTCAGGTGACATGGGCACCCGTGTCAACCCAGTGTCTAACACTCAGTTTTCTTTCTCTTGGTACCCTTCTGGCACGGTCTGTGTCAGGTGACACAGGTGGCCGTGTCAGGCCATAGTTTTCCTTCAAAAACTCTTCTGAATTCCTGCTATTTTTCCCGGTTTTTGATATGGTTCTTCTTGATTGCTTACCTGAACCTAAAAACAATTGAAATACCAAACCAACACATAAAATGCGATAAAAGGAAATAAAATGCAACTAAACACATAAGACAATTAACTAAAACTTATGGTAAAATAACGTATAAAAAATCACTAATTAGTAAGCTTTAATAATTTTAATCGTGAAACCAACAAAACAATACAACTATAATTCTACGTTAATGCTGTTTTTGGTGCAATAGGCACTTACACCCCTATGTGTGAGGTAAGTACATTGATTATTCTCTTTCTTCTATTAATTCTATTTTTAATTTACAACCCCCTGCATGTGCCCTTAGGAATTATGGATAAGAGTATAAGGTTATTAGTGAGGCATTAGGTCAATAAATAATTAAATTTTTCTGTATGCATGGAGTAGAGTGGACGGTGGAGCGTAGCTTAATGTTGCAATTCAAAACCGCCAACTTCCGCCAAATTCCTAGGGCACGGGCATCTTATTTTTCACAAACATTGGAAGCCGCATCTAATCAATCACAATCCATTGTGAAGCAATTTTTAGGTGTTTTAGCTCTTTTAAGGGGGAACTGATTAACTTGGGACGCTTAATTGCTGAAAATATAAAATACATGGCTAGCGCTGCACAATGATCTTATGGCCATTTTTGTGTTATGAATGAACTGTGTAGGAGACCATCTATATCTGAGTGCCCCAAAGATGAGCTATCATTCTGAAGATACCTCTCAACACTTCAGCTATAAGGAGGTTGGAAAATATGCATCAAGGAGAAGCTGCTCAACATGATCAAGAGGACAACCAAGCTGGAAATAATAGAGAATTCTACCAACCAGAAATGAAAAATTAACCACATCAAATGCATGGTCAAATGACTTTAGAATTTCAAAGAAGAATGAAAGCTTATGTCATTGGGGTAACAAGGTGGATCGAAGAAGTTTCACCCGCTTTGTATGTTGACCCTTCCAGATTCCCTTTGGTGTTCAGAGACTTCTACAATCAACAAGAAGACGATATGCTAGCTCAAAGCTTAAGAGCCCAATTTGCATCAGCTAACGAGATGGAGAATTACTTCACCAAACAAGATCAAGAGGAAGCAAGGAGGAGATACCACATGTGCGCCAAATGAACTCGACAGAACAACGACTTCAGCAACACTATGAATGATATGCATGATCTTTTTGTAATGATAATATGTGAAAAGATAAGTAGTTATATTTTTTATTTTTAGAAGACTTTATCTTTATTTTTATTTTTGAAGGTGAGAAAATACTTAGAAGGGGGGTTGAATAAGTATGACAGAAAATAATCAAAGATAAAAACTCAAGTATTTTTATCCTGGTTCGTTGAACTCAACTACTCCAGTCCACCCTTTTCAAGAGTGATTTGCCTTTCTCAACAAGGACTTAATCCACTATTCAAATCAACTGATTACAAATAGCAACACCTAAGAACAACTGTTCTTAGTCTTCTCAAGAGCTACTGATCTAACCTAGATCCTCTTAAGGAAAACTTCCTTTACAAATTAATGTAATACAATGTAAGAGTAATAAAATGCTTCTATGAAAGCTATAAACACAACTGTGTTATTTCTCGAAGTTTAGAACAAAGTATGAACTATAAAGAATATGAGAGCTTGAGAGTTTCTTCGCTTGAGAATAAGTTTGTCAAAATTCGTCTCTCACTGAAGAAAGTGCTATGATATCCTTTATATAGCCACTTGAATATTGGAGAGAATATAATACCGTTGGAGAAGATATTTCCAATATCAAATAGTACTGTCCTTTGTACTATTGCAGCAGAGAGACGGCGCACAAAATGTGGGTGTAGAAATTGTCTGCTGAGCTGTGAATTTACCATATATGGAATGTATCAGAGGAATAATATTCTTGCAGAGATTTATGTCTATCCCAATTAAGGAAAGATTTGCTGGCATATTCCAACGGATATATTAAAATAATCTTCTTCAAATAATTCTTCAGATAGTTCAGATCAACAATCAATATCAGAGTCTTCAGTCTTCAGAATCTTCTGGAAACTTCAGAGCCTAAGATGTTCTTCAGATGTTGCTGAATCAGAGTCTGGTGCAGCTGTGTGCTTGAAGCGTAACATGCTCTTAGATCAGAGTCTTCACTCAGATCAGAGTCTTCTCTCATTCAGAGTCTCTTCACTCAGAGTCTTCTTTCATTCAGATTCTTGATAATATATGCAGCGTGTTGTATCTTCAGAATCTTGATGACTAAGCTCTTATACTTCAGATTCTTCTAATCTTCAGATGCTCTTGAGCCATTCAGAATTTATTGTTCACATCAAATTTGCTCTTTAAGATTAAAATCTTTTGTGCCTGTAGAAAACAGTTTAGAACAAATTTAGAGAGTATAATTCTTGTATACAAATTATCATTAATGTTATCATCAAAACATAGAGATATTACTAAGACACAATCTGTGCTCTTACAATCTCCCCCTTTTTGATGATGACAAAACATGAGAAATTTGTTCAATAAAAATATGAATTAAAATTACTCCCCCTGAGATTTACAGTCTCCCCCTGAAATGAATACTCTAATGGAATTAGATACTTCCCTTTCTGGTTGAGTACATTTCAGATTCAGAGCCTGATTGAAGCCTGGTTGACATATGTTTGACTTCTAGAGTCAAAGCTTGATGCCATATTAAAGCTTGATGCCAGATGAACAACTTCAGAACACCTGGTTGTTTATCTTGCCATTTCCTGTCTTGAGTTATCTTTTAGATCATAGTACTCAAGGTTAGATATCAGAGTCTGGTCTACTCAGATTTAGCTATTTTTGATCAGGTTCTGAAAAGATAGATCTCAGGAAAAACTTCAATGAAATTTGTCAGATTTTTTAATAATATCTGGGACACTTAAATTCAAAGAATGTTAGTAACATGTCTGACTTAGTTCAGATAATTGCTTATAGATTTGAACAATCAGATTCTATTTTGTTTCTCCCCCTTTTTGTCATAATCAAAAAGAATTTTAAAAGACAGTAAAGATGCAGAAGAAACACATATCCAGATAAGCAAAAAGATCATTGTCATTAGGTCAAGAGAACATCCAGATTCAGATAAAAGCATACAAAACATATCAGAAGAAAATCAAAACAAAGCAAAACATGAAAAACTTGTGCAAAACATCAAGTAGGTTTAGCAGATGAGGCTTGTTGAGAAGCAATGAGTTGCAGCAGTGCTGTAATCCTTTCTGAATTTTCATCTTGCTTAGCCATCCAAGTTTTCATTTCTTTATTTGTTTTCTTTTGATCAACCATAAAATCCTTAAGTTCTTTGACATCCTTCTGAAGATCTGTAGATTCTGAAACAGTAGATTCTGAAACAGTCTGAGTAACATCAGGTGCAGGACTTTCTGGAGGTGGAAGAGCTTCTAGAAGAAGAATAGGAGGAGTGTTTCTCTTAATCCGTTTTTGATAAGCAGCAAACCTTACTTTTGACAATCTAAGACATTGAGTCCTGATTTTCAAAGCCTCCCTATTCAGTCTGTAAAGATATTTCTTCCAAACAGCGTCAGCAGCCTCTTTGTCCATAGTAGTCATGCAAACATCCATAATGTCAGCAAAGTCTGAGACATTATCCTTATCAAAATCTCTTAACAGAGTATAAACATGTGATCCCAATTCTGCTTCATCAGGGATTCTGGGTTTTCTTGGTTGGGTTAGTTGTGTTTGTGGTGTTTGTTCAGAAGGTTGAGGTTGTGAAGATGGATGTTCAGATGTTTGTGGTTCAGAAGGTTGAGGATTGATTTGTGGTTCAGATGTTGGTTGGTTGGTTTGTGGTTCAGATGTTTGTTGGTCAGAATGTTGTGGTTGAGGTATTGAGGGAATTGGTTGGGTTTCTGTTGGTTGTGGAGTGTTTTGGATTTCAAGAGGTTGTGGAGTGAGAGTTTGAGTTGGGGAATTTTGTGGAGAAGGTGGATGTTCAGAAGTTGGAGATTTAAACAGCTGTTTCCAAATACTCTCAGAACGAGGTTGTTTGAGATCATTCAAGCATTCATTAATGTAGCCAGATGATTCATCATCAGATGATGCATCAGAGTGGTTAGATTTTTCAGAAGTTGAAGATAAATTGACAGACTGGTTTAAAGGTGTGACATCTAATATCTCATCAGGATCAACGAGATATTCAGGTTGGTCAGAGTGTTCAGGGTGAACATCCTCTGGAATGGTATATTCTGGGATAGTGTTTTGTGGTTGTGGTGTTGTTTGTTGAGTTTGTTGTGGAATTTCTGTTTGTATATTTGTTGGTTGCTTGGATTGTGGTGTATGAGGGGGGACAGAAGATGGTTTAGAGATAATAGTTTTAGAAGGTCTGGATCTTCTAAATCTAAGAGGGGAGTCAGAGGGTGTGGGGGTATCAGAATGATGAACAGGATTAGAATCAGTGTTAAATACCTGTTTCAGAGTATCTCTAATTTCTTCAAAAGTTGCTGCAGGAGGATTTGGTTGAACCTTCTTCAGCTTCTTCCTTTTCTTCTTCTTTTCAGCATCTGAATGCTTCCTTTTCTTCTGATGACCTTCACTATCAACTTTTCTCTTACGTCTTCTTTCCCTTGTCAAATCAGGAAGAACTTGGCCTTCCTTCTGCAAAAGATTGGCAGGAATCTCATCACCATCTCTTAGGCAGCGAGCAACATACTCAGCAATAACTTCTCTAAGTTCATCTGAGGTGAATAAAGGAAAATCCTTAACAGGAATCCTTCTTCCCCTAACTTCTTCAGAGTTAGTTTTCCTTGGTTTCTCAGATAAATCATCAACCAGTTTCATCCTTCTCAGAGTTAAACCGTTTATTTCAGAGCCAATGATATAAGTCAGATCTTCTGTCAACCCAGCCTCTTGCAGATGCGCCACAAGTTGGTTTTCTATCAGAATATCTGAAATCAGCCTTCCCATAGGGATCCATGTTCTGACTTTTCCAGATTTATCTCTGGCTGTTTCCCTTGTTTCCTTGACGTGAGACACCAGATGATTAAACAACAAATATGGAAGATCAATCTGAATGTTTTGGTGTAAACAATACATGAAGTAAAGTTGTTCAGCATTAACATAATCAGAAGAGTTTGAAGAGGGTCTGTGAAAGATGGTGCTCATGAAAATCTTAGCCCATATCTTGTAAGTGGGTTTCAAGAACTTAACCTTCTTACAAGGTTCACCAGTAGTACAGATTTCTTGACATACATCATTCAGGTCTTCACGCGCAGAAGACAGAGAGGTTACTCCATCAGTTGCCTTAAAACCTATGAGTTTCCTTATCAGGTTTTCAGTGATAACTATCTTTTTTTCCCAGCACAGAGGAGTGAATGAACTTTGGAGTAACATCTGCATGGATCCAGAACTCCTTCACTAACGTTGGATACACAGGACCCATAAGCCTGTCAAAGTAACCGTCCCAGCCTTGTGCTTTGATTGAAGAAATCAGATCAAACCCATGTTCAGCAAGATCTTCTAAGTCCACGAAACTTTCACACAGAACTTCTAGTGAATCAACAGCAGTTAGGAGAGTGCGTACTGGTTCTTTGACAGTGGTAGCATTTTTGGTAGTAACAGCGTTTGAAGTAGATGCCATTGTTGACGATGATGAAGAAGATGAAGGTTTCTGAGTTCTTTTAGGGTTTGCAAAGAGAGAGAACAACAAACAAAAGCGCATATGTGTTTGAGAATGTGAAAAGTGTGAATGTGTTATGAGAATGGTTTATATAGACAAATAAAGCAAGCATGGGAAACACAACAGACACACATAGGACACATACGCACGTTTGCATTAAATGAAAAGTAATCATTTTTAATTATGATATGACATTTGGGGGAAAATCAAGACAGATTGAGATTTTCAAAGCAATACCTTAAACGTCATAATCAGTAGGTGTACTCCATCTTTTCAGATTCTGAGTGACACGTGTTTGCTTGCATGTGATTCTATAACTCTTAAGAAATGAAACGTTTTCAACTTTCAGATCCTCTGAGATGGTCAGTTCAAAGTTTCACACAAAAAAGATAATTCACAGATAAATTAAACAAGCAAGACAGATGAAATACTTCAGAGTGTTAAACACTTAGCATCTGAGAAGTTGACTCTGAGAAATATTACTCTGGACAAAAATCCATACAAATATTTTTCAGAATAAACTTAAACCTATCTTCAGCAAGGGGTTTTGTGAAAATATCTGCCCATTGATGATCTGTATCAACAAAGGCTAAATTTATTACACCCTTCTGAACATAGTCTCTGATGAAATGATGTTTAATCTCTATATGTTTGGCCTTAGAGTGTAAAATTGGATTTTTGGATAAACATATAGCAGAAGTATTATCACAGAAGATAGAAAGATTACTCTCATAGATTTGATAATCTTCTAGTTGACTCTTCATCCAGAGCATCTGAGTGGAACATCCAGCAGCAGCAATGTATTCTGCCTCTGTGGTTGATAGTGCAATTGTTGGTTGCTTCTTGCTGTACCACGAGATCAGATGACTTCCAAGAAACTGACAGCTTCCAGAAGTACTTTTGCGCTCAACTCTATCTCCAGCATAGTCAGCATCACAGAATCCAACTAGTGAATATTCGTCAGATTTTCTGTAACACAAACCAACATTAGCAGTACCTTTCAGATACCTTAGAATCCTCTTAACAGCAGTTAAGTGTGATTCTCTAGGATCTGATTGGAATCTAGCACATAAACAAACACTAAACAGAATGTCTGGTCTAGAAGCAGTCAAATAAAGAAGAGATCCTATCATACCTCTGTAGAGTTTCTGATCTACCTTCTTACTTACCTCTTCCTTACCTAGAGTGCTTGTAGGATGCATTGGAGTCTTTGCCATTTTGCTATCCAGCATGTTAAACTTCTTCAGAAGCTCTTTAACATACTTGGTCTGATGTATGTAGGTGCACTCTGGAGTCTGATTTACTTGGATTCCCAGAAAGAATCTCAATTCTCCCATCATGCTCATCTCAAATTCTGCCTGCATACATTTAGCAAACTCCTTTCCAAGCATAATATTTGTTGATCCAAAAATAATATCATCTACATAAATTTGACAAATCAACAAATCTTTCTTAATGGTTTTACAAAATAGTGTGGTATCCACTTTTCCTCTGATGAAATTTTTCTTCAGAAGAAAATTACTCAACCTCTCATACCAAGCTCTGGGAGCTTGTTTTAGTCCATAAAGAGATTTTTTCAGTTTGTAAACATGATCTGGAAAATTTTCATTTTCAAAACCAGGAGGTTGGTGGACATACACTTCCTCTTCTATAATTCCATTAAGAAAAGCACTTTTAACATCCATCTGATAAAGAGTGATGTTATGTTGTGCAGCAAATGAAATAAGCAAGCGTATAGACTCTAACCTTGCAACAGGAGCATATGTTTCTGTGTAGTCTATGCCTTCTTGTTGACTGTAGCCTTGAGCAACCAGTCTTGCTTTGTTCCTTTCAACTTCTCCTTTCTCATTAAGTTTATTTCTGAAAACCCATTTTGTTCCAATGACATTGAAACCTTTAGGTCTTGGAACCAGATCCCAGACTTCATTCCTTGTGAATTGATTCAGCTCCTCTTGCATAGCTAAAATCCATTCATTATCTTCCAGAGCCTCATCAACAGATGTTGGTTCTATAATTGACACTAAGCCACAGAAGGAAGATTCAGAAGTTCTGAGAAATGCTCTTGTCCTTATTGGATCATCTTTCTTTCCAATTATCACATCCTCTGGATGAGAAGCTTTCATTCTGGAAGAAGATCCTCTGACTGTTGGTCTTTCAGAAATATGCAGATTGTCAAGTTGGGAAGTTAGAGGCGTAGCATCTGGGTTTGCTTCAGAGTCTTTGTCTTCAGTCTTGTCTGCCTCTGAGCCTTCAGAGTCTGTGAGAATAACTTCTCTATCTGCAGAACTTTCAACTTGCTTTGGCTTTTCAGAGCCAAGCTTATCATCAAATCTAACATGAATAGATTCTTCCACAATCTGTGTTTCAGTATTGAATACTCTGTAGCCTTTAGAGCGTTCAGAATAACCAAGCATGAAACACTTCTGTGCTTTGGAATCAAACTTGTTCAGATGATCTTTAGTGTTAAGCATATAACAAATACATCCAAATGGATGAAAATAAGCAATGTTGGGCTTTCTGTTTCTCCACAATTCATAGGGAGTCTTTTCCAGAAGAGGTCTTACAGACACTCTGTTCTGAATATAACATGCTGTATTTATTGCTTCTGCCCAAAAGTATTTTGCCAGATTTGTCTCGTTGATCATGGTTCTGGCCATTTCTTGCAATGTTCTATTTTTCCTCTCTACAACTCCATTTTGTTGTGGAGTTCTAGGACAGGAGAAATCATGTGCAATTCCTTTTTCAGAAAAATATTTTTCAAAATATTTGTTTTCAAATTCACTACCATGATCACTTCTGACTTTAATAATTTTGCATTCTTTTTCAGTCTGGACTTGATTGCAGAAGTCAATGAACACAGAATGAGACTCATCCTTGTGTTTTAGAAACTTTACCCATGTCCATCTGCTGTAGTCATCTACAATGACTAACCCATACTTCTTGCCTCTGATGGATGCAGTTTTCACTGGTCCAAACAGATCAATATGAAGTAATTCCAATAGTCTAGAAGTGGAAACAACATTTTTTGGTTTAAAATGAGATTTTGAAAATTTACCCTTTTGACATGCGCCACACAGAGCATCTGAATTGAACTTCAGATTAGGGAGTCCTCTGACCAGATTGAGTTTATTAATCTGAGATATACGTCTCATATTAATATGTCCCAATCTTCTATGCCAGACCCATTGCTCATCATTCACAGATAAAAGGCATTTTACATTTTGAACTTTAAGTTCTGAAAGGTTAATTTTGTAAATGTTGTTTTTCCTCTTTCCACTGAATAGGATTGAACCATTCTTTTGACATACAGCTTTGCAACATTTTTGATTAAAGATGATATCATAACCATTGTCACTTAATTGACTTATGGACAATAGATTATGTTTCAATCCTTCAACTAACAGAACATTAGAAATAGAGGGTAGGTTACCATTACCTATTGTACCAGAGCCAATGATCTTGCCCTTCTGGTTCCCTCCAAATTTCACGTCCCCTCCAGATCTAAGTTCCAGGCTTTGGAACATAGACCTTTCGCCCGTCATATGTCGTGAGCATCCAGAGTCCAGGTACCATGATTGATGTCTGGATTTTGCTGCTAAGAACATCTGCAACAGGTATTATTTTACTTTTAGGTACCCAGATCTTCTTGGGTCCTTTGGGGTTAGATGTTCTGTGGTTTTGCCTAAACTTCTGTTTTTCAACATAGTGTTTATTCTGGCTAGCCCTTGGCTTAAACACATAAGTACTCTTTTCAGAGCTTGTATGTTTAATATCATTCAGATGACCAAACTTAAAATGAGAATACAGAGGAGTCTTCTTGATGAAGAGTTTATCAACAGATTTTGGATTGCTTCCAGAGGAAGATTCACATCCAATGCCTCTTCTGTTGTTCCCACTAACACCATAGATCATAGAAGCCATTTTGCTTCTGTCTATGCTTTTAGTGAGGAATCTTTTAAAACTGGAGTCATATTTTTCTAAAATATTTTCACTTGACTCTGTTTCAGTATCAGATTCTTGTTGAGTTGTTTCTAAATCATTTTTGAGTTTTAAATTTATTTCTTTCTGCTCAACAAGTTCTGTTCTCAGAAGATCAATCTCAGATTCAAGATTGCTTTTCAGCTTCTTGTATTTGAGTTTAATCTTGCTGTAGCTTTCCAACATGTCAGATAAACTTTCAACAAGTTCAGCTCTGGAGAGTTCAGAAAATACCTCTTCAGAGTCAGAGTCTGATTCTGACTCAGATTCAGATGATGACGTTCCTTCATCTTGATCATTTGTGTTGGCCATCAGCGCAACATTTGCACATTCTTCCTCAGATTCAGAAGATGATTCAGATTCATCTGAGTCATCCCATGTAGCCATCAGAACCTTTTTCTTTTTATCAAACTTCCTTTTGGGTTTTTCCTTTTGAAGTTTGGGACATTCACTCTTGTAGTGTCCAGGTTCTTTACATTCATAGCAAGTGACCTCTTTCTTGCCAGATCTTCTGTGTCCAGAAGATTCTCTCTTTTGATCAGATCTTCTGAAGTTGTTGAACTTCTTCCCTTTGTGCTTCCAGAGTTTGTTGATCCTTCTGGACAGCATGGATAGTTCATCTTCTTCTTCAGAAGAAGATTCCTCAGAGCTTTCTTCATTTACCTGCAAAGCTTTAACAGATTTGTTAGATTTAAAAGCTAAGGATTTACCTTTATCTTTCTTCTGGGGTTCATCTTCCTCCAGCTCAATCTCATGACTTCTCAAAGAACTGATGAGTTCTTCTAATGAGATTTTGTTCAGATCCTTGGCCAGCTTCAATGCAGTCACCATAGGTCTCCATCTGGTAGGAAGACTTCTGATGATCTTCTTGACATGATCAGATGTTGAGTAGCCCTTGTCCAGAACTTTCAACCCAGCTGTTAGAATCTGAAATCTGGAAAACATAGTCTCAATGTTCTCAGATTCTTCCATCTTGAACGCTTCATACTTCTGTATCAGCGCCAGAGCCTTTGTTTCTTTCACCTGAGAGTTTCCCTCATGAGTCATTTTGAGAGACTCAAACATATCATGAGCAGTGTCTCTGTTGGTAATCTTCTCATACTCTGTATGAGAGATTGCATTAAGAAGTATGGTTCTGGCTTTGTGATGATTCTTGAATTCTTTCTTCTGCTCCTCAGTCATTGATTTTCTATCAATCTTTTTGCCATCCTTAGTAGGATGTTCATAT
Source organism: Lathyrus sativus (assembly GCA_963859935.3). Lineage (NCBI taxonomy): Eukaryota > Viridiplantae > Streptophyta > Magnoliopsida > Fabales > Fabaceae > Lathyrus > Lathyrus sativus. The sequence continues at coordinate 567,111,224 of OZ012735.1, read as the reverse complement.
CCATCAATGACTAAATCCTAGAGATCAGCATCATACCCCAAGAAAAAACTTTCAAGTCTATCTTTCCAATAATCAAATTTTTCTCCATCAAACATTGGAGGTTTGGTGCTGATTCTGTCTCCTTCATATTTGTTGCTTGATGTAGGAATATCACCCATATTAGCAACCAAATAAATAACAGAGTATTCTTCTCACTGGATCTTTATCTATCACGGTTAAGTGAATGCACACGCAGAACCGGAGCTCTGATGCCAACTGAAGGTGAGAAAATACTTAGAAGGGGGGTTGAATAAGTATGACAGAAAATAATCAAAGATAAAAACTCAAGTATTTTTATCCTGGTTCGTTGAACTCAACTACTCCAGTCCACCCTTTTCAAGAGTGATTTGCCTTTCTCAACAAGGACTTAATCCACTATTCAAATCAACTGATTACAAATAGCAACACCTAAGAACAACTGTTCTTAGTCTTCTCAAGAGCTACTGATCTAACCTAGATCCTCTTAAGGAAAACTTCCTTTACAAATTAATGTAATACAATGTAAGAGTAATAAAATGCTTCTATGAAAGCTATAAACACAACTGTGTTATTTCTCGAAGTTTAGAACAAAGTATGAACTATAAAGAATATGAGAGCTTGAGAGTTTCTTCGCTTGAGAATAAGTTTGTCAAAATTCGTCTCTCACTGAAGAAAGTGCTATGATATCCTTTATATAGCCACTTGAATATTGGAGAGAATATAATACCGTTGGAGAAGATATTTCCAATATCAAATAGTACTGTCCTTTGTACTATTGCAGCAGAGAGACGGCGCACAAAATGTGGATGTAGAAATTGTCTGCTGAGCTGTGAATTTACCATATATGGAATGTATCAGAGGAATAATATTCTTGCAGAGATTTATGTCTATCCCAATTAAGGAAAGATTTGCTGGCATATTCCAACGGATATATTAAAATAATCTTCTTCAAATAATTCTTCAGATAGTTCAGATCAACAATCAATATCAGAGTCTTCAGTCTTCAGAATCTTCTGGAAACTTCAGAGCCTAAGATGTTCTTCAGATGTTGCTGAATCAGAGTCTGGTGCAGCTGTGTGCTTGAAGCGTAACATGCTCTTAGATCAGAGTCTTCACTCAGATCAGAGTCTTCTCTCATTCAGAGTCTCTTCACTCAGAGTCTTCTTTCATTCAGATTCTTGATAATATATGCAGCGTGTTGTATCTTCAGAATCTTGATGACTAAGCTCTTATACTTCAGATTCTTCTAATCTTCAGATGCTCTTGAGCCATTCAGAATTTATTGTTCACATCAAATTTGCTCTTTAAGATTAAAATCTTTTGTGCCTGTAGAAAACAGTTTAGAACAAATTTAGAGAGTATAATTCTTGTATACAAATTATCATTAATGTTATCATCAAAACATAGAGATATTACTAAGACACAATCTGTGCTCTTACAATTTTCACTTATGTACCTAGAGAAGAGCAATAGTTACTATAAGTGCTTTTCCCCTTCCAATGTATTATCAATGTTTGTCTTTAATAAACAAGTTTGTAGTTGTTTCTTTTTTCTAGATTTGTAAGTTATAACTTTAGCATTGAATAAATTATCCAAGAAAAAAAGGGACTTGATCATCATGAAAGCAACTGGAAACTTGAAGGCAAAGGATGAAAAAAGAATCAAAGGACTTGTACTCAACCTTCAGATACATCACTAGTAAGGTTTGAGCCAAAATAAATTTCAATATTCACTTTTCTTTCTTTTTTTAGTGTATCCATGCATTATTATTTTATCTGATTTAATCTATGTTGTACCCCAAATTTTGACCCCTTAGATCCTCATTATCATTTTTAGAAACATGATCATGAATTATCTAACCCTAAATCAGTGCAAGTTTATTATTGTCAAGTTACAGATGAATCAGGGTTCTTGCACCGACAAATTCAAAACAATCAAGGAATGATCAACCAATGATTTGGGCCAATTCAATCATGGAATGAAATCAAAGATAATATCAAAGTCAAAAGGGAAGTCAATTTGAAGAAATCGTTTCAGAATCAAGAACAGTGCAGTCAGGAGGCCCCGATTAGGGTTTTTAACTAGTGGAAAGTCAACTGTGGTTTGACTTTGATGTTGGAAAAGGTTTTAATGGTGGGAGTGAGGTCCATGAAGTTAATATAGGCTAATAAAGACTATTCAAGAAGTGTCAGAGTCCCAGGATGTCCAGAATATCAACAGGCGACTCGATCGGCACCGATCGATCGTACGATTGACCAAAAAGTCAACTCCTCAAATTTTGAGAATTGGAATCCAAGTTGTGAATTAAAGTTGTTCCTTATGTCATAATGGACTTGCATATCAATTTTCATGGTCATTGGATCAAAAATGAGAGAGTAATCGAGAAATCGGGAAATTAGGGTTTTGAAAAGGGCTAAACCGTATCTCCTTAACCACACATCCAATTGAGTTGGTTCTAGTCTCATTTGAAAGCTCTTGACAAGTCCTACAAAAGTCCCATACTAGTCCACAACCAGAAAATGCATACTTTTTGAGATATAAGCAAAAACATTCCTAGAAGGGAAAATAACTTAGAAAATTTCTAAGTTATTTTCACCTTAAAAGCTAAAATCAGCCACCTTCAAGGGGGTTTTTCACCTAGTTTCAAATAGAATCAAGATTTCTGGCCAACATGAAAGTTTTAGTACTATGTGAGGGCTTTCTAAATTGTACAAGAACATCTCAAGGTGAGTTATGAGCTGAGAGATACATGTGTTCAAAGTTGGTATTTTGTCATACTAGTCCCACATTGACCAATATTGCAAAAGCACCTCTATCACTCAAGTGAGCCAATTTCCACTTGCCCAACTCTTTCTACCTGATATATTGAACATTCTTAGCATGTTAGAATAGAAAGTTATCATGGAAACATCATGGAATTAAAGTTTGAAGTTTCATTGCCTAAGTTGAAAACTTTGACTTTTCCAAGCATGAGGTGTAAAGAAATTCTGCTCCAGCCACTCTACCAAGCCTCTAGGCTGTGTTTTCTCAGTAAAAACATCATTAAAACTTGCCCATTGGGTTAGGGAGACAGCCAAGAACCAGAAAAAGCAAGGCAAGTGGACAATTGGATGGAAATATCTTAGTTTTCTTCATGGTGAAGCAAGGTTACCTAGCAAGCTCCTCACTTCATAATTCTATAAATAGGGACCTCAAACCCCTCATTTGGGAAAAAACATCATTCTGAAAACCTGCTAAAAGGAGCCCTCTCATCACACCTCTCTCTCACTTACAATTTGCAAAATCACCAAAGTTGTCAAAATTGTCAAAAATCAGCATTTGCAACTTTGATGCCATATTGAGTTCTACACATTCCAGCTCTCATATTATCATCCACACACCCTCTAAATCACATATATGAGGTGTACCAACCATTGAACCACCAAAAAATGCCATAAATCAAAAAGTCAACTTTCCTTGAAGCTTACTTTGACCAAAGTCCATAAAACACATCAAATTTTGATTCAAGCACTTTGGTGATGTTTGGAACACTTGAACACCTCAAATACCATATATAGAGACTGTCCAAACTCTCACTTGCCATCAGAAGCACACCAATCTCATTTTGGCATTGCATTTGGCTTATTACTTAAGGTTGAAGCAAGGTGTCAACACAAGAACTTGGAGTCATCATCTCTAGTTTTTTTCTTAACACACTTGGTTTGCTCAACTGATTTATAACAGGTATGTAATGTATACATTAGTCCTCGTATCATTTATCCATGATTTTGCATTTTTGAGCATTTTAGTGTGCCTTGAATCCATGAGCAATTGTGGTCTTTTTTTTTATGAACACTAGATATGACATAAGCATGTGCATATTTCAATACCAATACTGTGAGGAATGGAAGTTTGTGAACTCTAATATGCTATCATATTTGGTGTTGTGAAACATATGTGGTTTGTTCTATTTTAAATGCATTGTTAATGTCAAGATCATTTTAATTTGGTATGCTTTTATATGGCAAGTTACATTTCAATTGTCATGGCTCACCAACATTGTGCTAGTGGTTTATATTGTTAGATGCTCCACTTTAATGTTAATGCTGTCCCTTGTCATATGTTTGCTGCTGCTATCAATTAATTTCACATTGTTGCTAACTGGAACAGCATCATAACACTACACCAATTTCATGTTAATCCTGCTATCTTGAATAAAATCTGCTGCTGCCAAGCCGATTACTTGTGTCACTGCTGGTGTGTTTCATTATTACTGCCAGTTTAGATTTACATGATGTGCTGTTAGTTGGTTTTTATTCATGTGCTGTTAGATTATGTTTGCATTATATACTGCTAACTGGTTTTCATATGGTACTGCTGTTATTGCTGTCAAAATGTATTCCATGTGTTTACTGCTAGTTCATCCATGTGTGTGCTGCTAGCAATGTTTGGTATTAGTGCTGCTAATTGATATTGATTTGTGCCAAGATTTATGTTCTTACTGCTAGGTGTGTTTTCATTTGTATCATGATGCCCTGCTATTTTTACTAGATGATCAGTTTGTGTGTGGTCATATGGAATACTTGGTATGTCATTACATGCTGCCTCGCAAGAATGAAAGTAATGGATTCTGTTTGTATTGGTTCATAACAGTACAGAGTTTTGGTCTAGGATGTATGATCATGTGTTCTCATGTGTATGCTCATTGTATGCTATATTCATATGCTGCTATCAAAATGTGATTACATGCCAGGAGCTATTTTCTTTGTCTTGAACATAACATGTTTAGAATCATACATTTCAAATGACTCAAAAATACACAAGCCACACAATTTGATTTTTGCACAAAACTTGTTTTCCATCAAAACACACCTTACACACATCACAATGGATACTTGGAACATGTGTATAGGCTTATCTTGCTGATTTGAGGTGTGGTTTTGAAATTCACATGTTGACATAAGCACATGAATACACTAATCACTCACTTTCTCATTTTTTGCACAAAGCATGAATTATGGTTTTTTATCCTTCTAGCATGATTCAAATGTCATTAATAACATGTGTATGCACTCATATGGTTGATTTAATCACAGCATTCAAATTTCACATGTAGTCTCCAAATGCTTCAAAAACACACAAAGCACCAAAAACATGATTTTTGCCTATACTTGTTTTCTGCCAAAAGTAACACTTTGTACACCTCATGTTGAACATATGTTAAGTGTTTGAATGATCATATTATGCTAGAAATCATCATGTCAAGATTTACCTCTTCATATGCACCATTATGTGAACAAATTGCAAATGCTATGACAAATTACATGACAGGTGTGTTCTGTGGAATTTTATTGGTTATATCATCTCATTATCATGTATTTATGCTGTACAAATGATTAATTTGGTTAAATCTACTCTGGAACTTCATCTGTCCATCCTCATGCATAATTGTTCAAAATGCCTCATCATCACATGCCAACTTGAACATACTTGCTTGTACTTGCTATCTCATTGTTTCTACAGCTTCACATGATCATAGGTGTTATGTGTAAATGAACCAAAACAATAAAACCTGACTGCACAAAGTTTTACACCATCTCATGCTTCACACACACATAATGCACACACTTTGCAATTTGAATGCTATGTTCTCATATATGTGTTCCAGTTTGAATGTTTTCACTTACACACACTTAATATGATATGATTAAGCTGTTAGAATGATTGGAATCACTCAAAGCACTCAGAATCCAAAAGTCACCTTGTCATGCATTTTTATGTTATGTGATTTTGCAACTTACATACAACAGTCATATGTACACATGCCTTGGCCTCAATTGTGTTTGCTATCTGTCATATATCATATATGTGATGTGTATGTGGCTTTACTTGACCTTTAACTTGTGTATACCAAGCTGTTCATTTCAATTTGCAAGCTTAAATGTCCAATTTTGTACCCTATCGGGTTTTGAAGAGGAAAGTGAATTTCAGAAAACCAACACCACCATCTTCTTCCTCTCATTTTTCTACCCAATTTACATATAAAATTTGCCTCGATCCGATGAGCGGTTAGTGAGATACGGTATAAAACGTATTTGGTTTCGATTATGTTTCCATGTCATTATGCATTCAAAACACACACACACACCAGTCATCGTTTTTTTCACTAGGTGAACAATTTGGAAAAACTAACATCACCATCCTCTTCCTCTCATTTTTCTACCCAAGATCCATATAAAATTTGTCTCGATCCGATAAGCGGTTAGTGAGATACGACATAAAACGTATTTGGTGTGAATTATGTATTTTTGCCCAGCCATGGAACTAAACCAAGCATGTATATTTATGGTTTCCATTTGATTAATGGATGTAACAGCCGCCCCAGCGGTAAGAACATGCGCGCAATTATACCTTTCACCATCATGACCAGGGTTCGATCCGGGTGGAGGTCGAACCCTTTTATTATTTTTCCTATTTTGTACATAAACTTCAAAAATTCGTAACTCTCTCATTTTTTTATCATTTTTCACTCGTTCTTTTTTCATTGTGTTTATTTTAATGTGTACTTTCATGTCATAATTTTATTTTCCATGTTTGATTATTTTTTCACCACGTTTGATTGTGCGCGATCCGCGCGTCAACGGTACTAACCCTATTTGGTTGCAGATGAAATTTAGAAGGTTTCCTTTTGTGTTTTCTCAGGAAAATTGATTGTTATCATGTCTATATATGTTTGTCAACATGTTAGAATTTTTACCTTGAATTATTTTTATATTTATCTCATCTGTCTGTTAACGGTATTCCAGGTGCGAACTGTCGTCACGGTTCTCGTACCAGAACAATTGCTTTGATTGCCATCATTGCTTTTCATCCTTAATCTTTTCCTTTGGTTGTCACCATAATTGCTTTGTATAATGTTTGTATTTTATTTTTATCCCCAAGCGACGAAGCTCGTTAGCTTTCGTCCAGTTGCCAATAATACTGTCCTCCAAAGGAAGGTCTGTCCACTTGACTGTCAATGTCTTGGACCAAAATCTCTGCTATCCCTTGACTTTGTTAAGTCACCTTAACCCTAGACTAGAAGCCTTTAGACTTTGCTTGAAGTCTAAGAAACCCACCCATACTAGGAGTGTTCTTCAACTAGAACCCTAGGAAAGAGTTCGTCAACTCTGTGTAAGAATCATCGTCATGATTTCTTACTTCCCCCTTTTACAATTTAGTTTAGGGAGTTTTGTCAAACTCCACACAAACATCGTCATGTTTGTTCCCCTTTGAACTTTGATCGTCATCAAGTGTTCTTTTCCCTTGTGAGGTGAACTACGATTGCTCTGATTCTATCCTAGTCAGGATACGTAGGCAGAAGGTGCGATACCTTTGCGAGCAAACTTAGAAAACCACTTAGGCCTTTTTATTTATTTTATCTCGATTCCCAATCCTTAAACCATTAGTGCACAATTCACAAACTTAGCAAGTAATTAAACAAAAGGTTCCTGTAGAGTACTACAGATATTTAGGGTGCTAATACCTTCCCTAGATATAACCAACCCCCGAATCCCCGAATCTCTTAAAGCGTTGTTGTCACATCGCGCAAAAGGTTCTTTCTTACTTTAGACCTATCCTTTGGATAAATTAAAGTCCGGTTGTAAAAGAAATAAGGTTCAAGTTAATTAATAGCTTGATATCCAATTTTCACCACAACAGAAATGGCGACTTCACTGGGGACATTGCTTTTGCTTTTATTTTGAGGGTTCAACCTATTTTTTTTAAATTGCTATCTGTGAATACTTGTATATATTTGTGCTCTGTTGGTTTGGGAAACTTGAAATGGTGAGATAGCACTACACCCGTGCTCAAGCGTACTTATGATAGGAAGGTGATATATTCAAGAAGGCTTATAGGGAGTAGATTCCCGACCAAGCTGACTTGAGAAAATCACCGCTCAGTGGAGGCCCTTTTGAGAGCTAGTATTGTTGATCGAGTATTCGTGAAAACAATGCTACTTTCTACATAGGTGCCCATGACACTGAGGACCTTTAGATACCTTTTCCCCACTTTGACCTTATTAGGATGTAGTGCGATAACTATAAGGAAGTAATTCCAAAGTAGTTGATACGCGATACTACACTTGGACGAGGCTCTCTTGAGAATATTATCGACCACCAAGTATTTGGGAAATTGATAATATCCGAAAGATGGGTCGAGGACTCCAGGAACTCTTTTAGAACCTTGTTCTGCAGTTATGGAAACCTTAGTACATACCTTTGGGGTGGGTAGACCTTGACTCCTTGCTCATATTTTCCAAACCCGAAACCTTGTCTGTTTACTTGTGTAAATCTGTGAATATGTGATTACCTGTGTTTGTGCATTCATGCATCCATAAACATCATGTCATAAAAGTTTTATGGAACTCAGAGTCGTTTATTTATAAAATATCAGGAAAATCATGGACAACGGAAAAAAGAAAACTATAAAGTACACTTACAAAAGCCCTAATATAGATGAGATTGAAAGGTTGAGCACTCTGATCACAGATGTAGAAGGATTCAAGAGCAGGTACGGGAATTTGTTGTCTCTACTGAAAACAAGGAAGAAAATGGATTCGGGACTCCTTTCCACATTACTCCAGTTCTATGATCCACTTTATCACTGCTTCACATTTCCGGATTATCAGTTAGTGCCAACACTTGAAGAGTATTCGTGTCTGATTGGGTTACCCATCCTTGATGCATCTCCTTTTCCCGTCATGGAGAAGGACCCTAAAAAGGAAGAAATTGCTAAAGCCACACGTATCGGGTTGGTAGACATTCAGAAGAACATGGTTACTAAAGGAGGAATCTTTGGGCTGACTGCAAAATTCTTGATTGGGAAGGCTCAGTATTATGCCGATCACTTGAGTATGGATGCTTTTGAGGCTATTCTAGCCTTACTTATTTATGGGATCTTTCTTTTTCCGAGCTTTGACAACTTTGTGGATCTCAATGCCATCAAAATATTCTTGAAGAAGAATCCAGTACCTACTCTACTAGCTGATGCTTACCACTCTGTTCATCAAAGAAATCTTCACAAAGGAGGAATGATCGTCTGTTGTGTTCCGTTGTTGTATAAATGGTTCGTTTCTCATCTACCCAAAGCCCATACTTTTTGGAGCAAAGGATGGTGGTCTGAAAAGATTATGGCTCTTACTCACCCCGATATTGACTGGTACAGCCGTAGTTATGATGGGATCAAAATCATTGATAGTTGTGGAAGCTTCGGGAATATACCTCTCCTTGGTACAAATGGGGGAATCAGCTATAACCCCGTGCTTGCTCGTCGACAACTTGGTTATCCGCTGAAAGACAAACCCAGCAGTGCTCACGTAGAAGGTATTTTCTTCATAGGAGTTTCAGAATTAAAAGATGAAATTCTCAAAGCATGGGGGCATATACACAGGAAAGGAAAAGAGGACTTGGGAAGACCTAACTGCATCTCTTTTGAACCTTATCTCCAATGGGTACGAAAGAGGGCCATTCAGTTGAAAATGCCTTATCCTCCACAAAAGCCTATGGTATTAATAGAAGAACAACCATTGATTTTCATGTCTGAGGAAGAGAAGCTGAAGATCGCTCTGAGGAAGTCACAACAGACTGAGGTATCCTGGAAGTACAAATATCAGGTTGCTATGGAAGAGAACGAGGAACTCCGCAAACAACTTCAATTGAAAGAAGAGGAAGCAGTTGCAAGCAAAAAGAGGAAGGCACAGGAAGATGCATTTTATTCCAACCATCAATCAACCCCTTGGAAAGCTATGGTAGACAAACTTATCCTTGAGAAAGCACAGGTAGAAGAAGAGCTCAGAAGAATCAAGAAGAGAGAGGATTTTCTTTTAGAGCATATTGAGTTGTAATATTAGGGCTTCTTGTAAGATGTACTAAAATCTTTTGTAATACCCTTTTTGAAAAATCAATGAAATGAAAGGATATTTTGGTAAATTTGAGTTCCATAAAACTTTTGCATTTACATTTGCATTCTTTAAATATTTACAAATAAAGCTTTTATTCCCTGGAATGTTTAAAAAATCTGCATTTTGCACGTCTACATTTCATAAGCATCGCATACGCATGTTCCTGAGTCGAGTCTCATCCCTCTGTCTTGTTAACAGAATCACACTGAAACCTCGCCATCAGTACAACACACGAGCCCAAGCTCGCTTAAGGATGGAAGAGCAGAACTTGGATGTAAACAGAATCGACAATGAACTCGGGGAGCTCCGAGGAGGCATGGGACAGATCAAAGAAGCCTTGCAAGTCATCCGGGCAATGTTGGACACTCAAGCCACCGTTGTCTCTGAAATCACTGCAGAACCAATCCCGACAGCTGTTACTATTGCCAATGTGCCAACCTATGGGTTACCTCCAGGCTTTGTGCCACCACCGAGAGTCACTCAACAGACAATTCCCTTGGGGGGTGAGATTCCACAAGTTATTCCCACCTACACTCCAGCTACAGTTCAGGTTCAAGCACGCCCCATCTTTCATAATCCACCACCGGTATACGAAGGACCCGAAGGGTATGAAGAGGAAAATGAATCACATGAGAGGTTGAGGGAGAGTGTTGAAACGATAGGGAGAAAGATCCGAGCAATGGAAGGAAATGATACCTTTGGCACTGACGCCAGAGAAATGTGTTTGGTATCTGGACTAGTAATACCACCAAAATTCAAAATCCCAAATTTCGATCAGTACTCAGGAGCTACTTGCCCACGAACTCACTTAATCATGTACTATAGAAGAATGGCAGCACACGTCGAAGACGACAAGTTAATGATCCATTGCTTCCAAGACAGTCTGAAAGGAGCTCCAGCAAAATGGTATCTAAGTCTAGATCAGTCCAGAATCCACAGTTTTCAAGATTTGGCAGATGCATTCATGAAACATTACAAATATAATATGGATATGGTACCTGACCGAAGGCAGTTGTTGAACATGTCCCAGAAAAGCACAGAGTCATTCAAAGAATACGCTCAGCGGTGGAGAGAAACAGCATCCCAGGTAGAGCCATCCCTAAGTGAGAAGGAACTGACAGACTGGTTTGTTGACACAGTGAGACCAGAATTCTATGAGAAAATGATCAGCAGTGTGTCTGCAAGTTTTTCAGACATTGTAGCCGTGGGAGTAAGGGTAGAATTAGGGATGAAAAGTGGAAAGGTAGCCAGCAGCTCCGGCAGTTCTAACAACAGCAGTATTAAGAAGGTCAGCAGTGGGTTTCACAAGAAGAAAGAAGGTGAGACAAATGCCATAATGGGGAGAAGAATCCGTACCATGAAACCTCCATATCAGCAATATCAACCGCCTCAACAAAGTTTCTTCCAGCCAATCCAGCCTAACTATGTTCAACAGTTTCATCAACAAAGACCCATGTACCCGGTACAGTATGCCCCTCAGCAATATGTGGCAGCTGTGACCCCAGCATTCAACCATTCCACTTCAAACTATCAACCAGGGCGACCAGCGCCCATGTATCAGCAAAACCAGCAAGGGCATCAACGAGCGCCCAACGCTCCGCCCTTTCAACAAAATCAGCAGCAGAGGGTACCACAGCCCAGGCAACAATACCAGAACCGGAGGCCAACAACAAAACCTCCGCTTCCACAAATACCAATGACGTACACTGAGTTATATCCATCTTTGGTCCAACAGGGGTTGATTACGACAAGACCGCTTAATCCAGATACCACATCTCCACATTATAACCCAAATGCTCATTGTGCTTTCCATGAAGGTGCTGCCGGCCATGACTTAGAAGGTTGCTTTGCCTTAAAACATCTGGTAAGAGAGTTGATGGAGAAGAAAATCTTGTCCTTTGATGATGTACCACCTAACGTCAAAAGTAACCCACTGCCAAACCATGGAGGGGTCAATGCCATTGAAAAGTCAGATGAAGAGATAATTAATGATGTGTCAAAAATCAGAACGCCATTGAAGACATTGCATGATAAGCTGACCAAAGCAGGGTTGTTGGGAGATGTTCATAACCAATGTGAAAAACGTACCGTTAGTTCCAATGGATGTAATGGGATACGGGAAGATATACAAAGATTGATAAATGAGGGGATGTTACAAGTATGTGGTAAGGAAAGGAAAGAAGAGGTTTCTGTAATAGAGCCAGTTTTCGACCTATCCAGGAAAAGAGAGAAAGTTCCAGTGTTTAACAGGGGTGCCAGGCCAGTTTTCAACAGAGATGCTATAGGTCAACCACGACCAATCGTAGTTCAGAAACCAAGACCGTTCCATTATGACAATACAAAAGCTGTTCCGTGGAAATACGATGTGACCGTGGTAGACCAGGAAACGGGAAAGATTGTTCAGACAGATAATCAGAAAGAGGTGACCAATATTGCCGGCACTAGCAAGATGACCCGCAGCGGTCGGATCTATCAGCCAAAAGAATCAATAGCTATTCCAAAGGAAGTCATTCCTGCTGGGGTAATCAAAGAAAAAGAAGCTCCGAGCACAGAAGAAGAAAATGATGAATTTTTGAGGATTATCCGAAGAAGTGATTACAAGGTAATAGATCAGCTTCATCAGACGCCATCAAAAATATCAATCTTGTCACTCTTGATAAATTCTCCAGCTCACAGGGAAGCATTACAGAAGGTGTTGAGACAAGCACACGTCACTAAGGATATTTCGCTTGGGCAGTTTGATTCAGTAGTAGCTAACATCACAGCGTGCAATACTCTAAGCTTCAGCGACGCCGAGTTACCCAAAGAAAAACGTGATCACAACCGTGCGCTACACATATCCATCAAATGCCAGGAAGATACTTTGGCACGAGTATTGGTCGACACAGGATCCTCATTAAACGTACTACCCGCAAGGTCACTGGCCAGACTAGCCTATGCCGGGGCAGAGATGAAACCAACCTCGTTAATTGTAAAAGCTTTTGATGGTTCGAGGAGGACGGTCATCGGAGAAGTAGAATTACCAATCTTGATGGGACCCCATGAGTTTAACATTGTATTTCAGGTGATGGACATAAATCCAGCTTATAGCTGCTTACTGGGACGTCCCTGGATCCATGAAGCAGGGGCAGTAACTTCTACCCTACACCAAAGAATGAAGTTTGTGGTAAATGATAAGCTGGTGATTGTTCATGGTGAAGAAGAATTAATGGTCAGTAATCTTTCATCATTCCGGTACATTGAAGCAGAAGAGGATGCGCTAGAGACATCATTCCAAGCACTAGAGATAGCAAACGCAGTGATGATAGAGGAGACGGTGGCAAAAAGTAATCCAACTTTCGCATCTGCTCAAGGCGCCAAAGCTACGCTGGAAGAAGGCACTACCGCAGGATGGGGAGAGGTCATTGAAGTAAAGCCGAAGACGAACCGCCAGGGGTTGGGTTACAAACCAACTCAAAGTGAAGAACCGAGGCATGACAACAGCCGGCCAAAGGCTATTCAAGAAATATTTATCAGTGGCGGTTTTCAAATTAACGCCGTGGAAGGAAATCTTGAAAGTGAAGACATAGAAGCACTAGTGTATCATGACGAAGTTACTCTGAACAATTGGGAGGCTATCGAAGTTCCTGTAGTTTTTCCCGAGTTAAAGTAATTTGTTGTTTTTCTTTGTTATTTTTAAAATCTCCATAGCCGTGCCCAAGGCTATAGGAATGTTTTGTAAGGGCCCCATGCTTTCAAAGAAATATCAATGAGAATGGACTATTTTGTTAAAAATCCTCGTGTTTGTTTCTTTACCGTCTTTTTGCTTTTTACTTTGAAAGAAAAATGGCAATACAAAAAAACCAAAACAAAAACAATTTTCTCTTTATGTGTTGCATTTTGTTGATTGTGTGTTTTGATAAAGTAAACCCTTCAAACATGCAGTGATGACCATAACCCCATTGAATCCTGTGACCATGCATCTCCTCCTGACCCTGATTCACCAATTTACCAAGCTGAAGACGAGGATGAGGACTGTGAAATTCCTGATGAACTGGTAAGATTGGCCCAAAAAGAGGATGCAGAGCTTCAACCCCATAAGGAACAGGTAGAAGTTATCAACCTTGGTACCGAAGAAGATAAAAAAGAAGTCAAAATTGGGGCAGCCCTAGGGGAAGAAGTAAAACAGCAGTTAAAGGAACTCCTAAGAGAATATGTAGATGTGTTTGCTTGGTCTTATCAGGATATGCCTGGTTTGGATACAGACATAGTGGTTCATAAGTTACCGCTCCGACCTGAATGCCCTCCGGTTAAGCAGAAACTCAGAAGAACCAGACCCGACATGGCTCTTAAAATCAGAGATGAGGTAAAAAAGCAGATTGATGCAGGCTTCCTGGCAGTGGCCAAGTATCCAGAATGGGTAGCCAACATTGTTCCTGTACCAAAGAAAGATGGAAAGGTAAGGATGTGTGTGGATTATCGAGATTTAAACAAAGCCAGTCCAAAAGACGACTTCCCTCTACCACATATTGATACTTTGGTAGATAATACAGCTCGGTTTGCAGTGTTTTCCTTTATGGACGGTTTCTCTGGTTACAATCAAATCAAAATGGATCCTGACGACATGGAAAAGACAACCTTCATCACTCCATGGGGCACCTATTGTTATAAGGTTATGCCATTCGGTTTGAGAAACGCAGGCGCAACTTATCAAAGAGCTATGGTGGCTTTGTTCCACGACATGATGCATAAAGAAATAGAAGTATATGTGGATGACATGATCGCCAAGTCTCAAAATGAAGAAAACCATCTAGAACATTTGTTGAAGTTATTCAAAAGACTCCGGAAATATCAGTTGAGGTTGAATCCTGCAAAGTGCACTTTCGGAGTCAGATCAGGAAAATTACTCGGTTTTATTGTCAGCCACAAGGGGATTGAAGTGGATCCAGACAAAGTTCGTGCCATTCAAGACATGCCAGCTCCACAGACCGAAAATCAGGTTAGAAGCTTCCTTGGAAGGTTGAATTACATATCCAGGTTCATTTCCAATATGACCCCCACCTGTGAACCGATCTTCAAGTTGTTACGAAAGGATCAAACGGTCGTATGGAATTCTGATTGTCAAACAGCGTTCGATAAAATCAAAGGTTATCTCCAAGAACCTCCAATTTTGATACCACCCGTTCCGGGAAAGCCTCTCTTTATGTATTTGACAGTGCTTGAAAACTCAATGGGTTGCGTTCTGGGTCAACAAGACAAATCTGGACGGAAAGAACATGCCATTTATTATCTGAGCAAGAAATTTACTGATTGCGAAAGCAGATACTCACTCCTAGGAAAGACTTGTTGTGCTTTAGCATGGGCCGCTAAGCGTTTGAGGCAGTATATGATTTGTCACACCACTTTATTGATCTCGAAAATGGATCCAATAAAGTACATCTTTGAGAAGCCGGCACAAACCGGAAGACTCGCCCGGTGGCATATGCTACTATCAGAATATGATATTCAATATGTGGCTCAGAAATCTATCAAAGGCAGTGTGTTATCAGAATATCTCGCAGATCAACCTGTCGAAGATTATGAACCTCTGAAGTTTGATTTTCCGGATGAAGATATCATGTTAGTAAAAGATTGTGAAGAAACAAGTTCTGACAAAGGTCAACAGACAGAGAATTGGTGGAAAATGATGTTCGACGGTTCCTCCAATTATAGCGGACATGGCGTAGGTGCAGTTTTAATGAATCCTGAAGGTGGGTACACTCCGTTTACAGCCAGACTAGACTTTGATTGTACAAACAACATTGCTGAATACGAAGCGTGTATCCTTGGTCTCGAAGCAGCCATTGATCTCCAAATCAAAAATCTCGAAGTCAGTGGAGACTCAGCATTGGTTATCTACCAAGTCACGGGTGAATGGGAGACAAGACATGAAAACCTGATCCCTTACAGAGCTTATATCGTTGAAACGATCAAGTATTTTGACGAAATCACCTTTAAACATGTTCCAAGAGCAGAGAATCACATCGCCGACGCCTTAGCCATGCTGGCCTCAATGTGGAAAACTAAAGATGTCAATGATGGCACACTTATCAAAATTGAACGCAAGACAGAACCTGCTTACTGTCAAATGATTGAAGAAGAAACCGATGGCAAGCCTTGGTATCATGATATAAAGAATTATCTGTTGAAGCAAGAATATCCCACAGATGCTACGTCACTTGACAAGAAAACACTAAGGCGATTAGCATCCAAATTCTTCCTCAGCAATGGTGTGCTTTATAAAAGAAATCATGACATGGTACTACTCAGATGCGTTGACAAAAGAGAAGCGGACTTGTTAATGAAAGATGTTCATGAAGGAATGTTTGGTACTCACGCCAACGGATACGCCATGTCCAAAAAGATCTTGAGAGCTGGTTATTATTGGTTAACTTTAGAAACCGACTGCATTCAGTATGCCAGAAAATGTCACAAATGTCAGATCTACGCGGACAAAATGCATGTGCCTCCAACACTGTTGAATGTATTGTCGTCGCCATGGCCTTTCTCTATGTGGGGGATTGACATGATTGGGGCAATTGAGCCAAAAGCTTCAAATGGGCACCGTTTCATTCTGGTTGCCATCGACTATTTCACAAAATGGGTTGAAGCTGCATCCTACACCAATGTTACACGTCAAGTGGTGGCTCGTTTCATTAAAAAGGAGATCATTTGTCGCTACGGGATCCCAAGCAGAATTATAACAGACAACGGAACCAATCTGAACAACAAAGTTATGAAAGAATTATGTGATGACTTCAAAATCGAACACCACAACTCTTCCCCTTACCGTCCAAAGATGAATGGAGCTGTGGAAGCTGCAAATAAAAACATCAAGAAGATCTTGCAGAAAATGGTTAAAACCTACAAAGATTGGCATGAAATGTTACCATTTGCCCTGCACGGATACAGAACCTCCGTCCGCACTTCCACAGGGGCAACCCCCTTTTCTCTGGTATATGGAATGGACGCAGTTCTTCCCATCGAGGTCGAGATACCATCCCTCAGAGTCATCATGGAAACCAAGTTAGAAGAGGCAGAATGGATTAAAGAAAGATTTGATCAGCTGAATCTCATCGATGAAAAGCGCATGTCTGCGATGTGTCACGGCCAGTTGTATCAAAAAAGAATCAAGAGGGCGTTCGATAAAAAGGTCCGTATCAGAGAATTCCGCGAAGGAGAACTTGTGCTCAAGAAGATCTTACCAGTTCACAAAGACGCAAGAGGGAAGTGGATGCCTAATTATGATGGCCCATTTATTGTGAAGACAGTATTCTCTGGAGGTTTACTGATCCTTACTACCATGGACGGAGAACAACTTACACACCCGATAAACTCTGACGCAGTTCGGAAATATTACGCCTAAAAAGTACCCGATAAACCGGAAAATCCAAAAGAACGGTTTATGCAAAAGAGAAGGAAAGAAAAAAGAGAAAAAAGCTCGCTAAGTTGAAAACCCAAAAGGGCGGCTTAGGCAAAAATGAGCGTCCCGGTGGATTGAAAACCTGAAAAGGCGATCCAGGCAAAAATTAGGGACAAAGGCGTTTCGCTGCATCAGACAAAGGCATCAACACTGCAGACTCAGCAAAGATCCATCTCAACAGCCCTCGTCAGAAGCAAGGATCTTGGAGAATTCTAGTCTTTAGGGATAGTTAGGTCACAGGATTCAATGTAACCTTATCCACTTTTGCCATTTTACTTGTAAAAATTTCCATGGAATATTGTCATTGGCAAGATTTCATCCTTTAAATAAAATCAGCCTTTTGAGCCTCTCTTTCTTGTGCAAATTATCAGTTCCTTATTTTCCTGTGTTATGCAAAATACCGTTCGATTGTTTTTGAAAGCATTAAAATCCAAATTTTTGAAAATAATAACTTGAAAAGATTTTACAAAATGTTTTAACTTGTGGAAAGACTCGAGGAAAATCATACATTCCCCGAAACTTCAGGGTAGCAGGAGTCTTGATACACAGTCAGGATTTACATTCCCCAATGAAATGCTAGCAAGTTGGGCGACGAAGAGTCCTTTGGCCGTGCATGATTACCAAAATTGAAGATTATCCCTCAGGATTTCTTGTGATGATATGAAGGTTCCTCCCCCAGCAAAGTATTTCTGGACATCTGTTTGAATTCACCTCAGCAAAATCTACCTACAGGCTTTATTCCCCAGTAGGTCTTCGGGTTTATTTCCCAAGTCTACATACACCCCTCATCATGGGATCAGTGTGATTCGTTTGTTCCCCGAGTCGGTGACATCTATCAATCCCCGCGAAGTCTAAGTTATTACGCACTTCGTTTCCAAGTACAAGCCCAGTAGTAACTGGCATTGTGTTCAAACCAATTGTTGTTGATATTCATTTGGTCGTCACCATCCATGTCCTTTTAAAGCCCAGTCGTCACTGGCATTGTCTAGATCCAATCGTCATTGGTATCTCGTTAGTAGTCACTAACAAATCCACGTATAAGTCCAGTTGTCACTGGCACTAAATAAAAGTCCAATTGTCATTGGCGCCTCGTGGTTTGGTTGTTACCAACCTTTCCCCGGGAAATCCAGTCGTCACTGGTATTGTTCCAATTATTATTGGTATCTTGTTAGTTGTTACTAACTTTCCCCATGAAGTCCAGTCGTCACTGGCACTGCCTAAATCCAATCGTCATTGGTATCTTGTTGGTTGTCATCAATTTTTTCCCCTTTGAAACCCAGTCGTAACTGGTATCATCATCTAGAGTCCAATCGTTATTGGAATCTGTTTCGTTTTGGTCGTTACCAACACCTTAGTTAAGATCTAGTAATCACTAGCATCCTCGTAACCAGTTGTCATTGGTATTCCCCAGTATGGTCGTCACCATCTTCATTAGAAAATCCAGTCGTAACTGGCATTGTTTAAAACCAATCGTTATTGGTATCCTGATTTGGTCGTCACCAACCACCATTAAAAGACCAGTCGTCACTGGCATCGCTTGGAATTCTGGTCGTTACCAATTCCCCAGGAAGTCTATTAATTACCAGCATTGTGTGAACTATTTGCAAAAACTGAGGATGTATCCCCAGTGATCCATGTTCCCAGTCAAGTCTCGGAGATCTAGTCGTCACTAGTATCCTCCATGTGTGATTAGTCTTATTTCTAGTCCATTCCTGAAGATCCCGTTTGAACTCTTCACTATAGGAAGTTCCTCATCTGATCATCCCCAGTGAGGTTGTATCCAGTCTTCCGCTTCCCCGGTGAAGTCTGCTTCTCTTGTCACCGATGGAATTAATTTTCCATTTCCCCAGTAAAAGTATATCCTTTTCCCCAGTAGAAGTCAATTCTTCTCCCCGGTGGAGTACCTCTGTTCCAATAAGATTGTCATCTTTATTGGATTTGTCTCTTCCCCATGTGAAGTTTTACTTCTTACATTATCAGTCATGTCTGAACTGTTCATTTAGTTTTTCAGTACGAGTCCCCAGTGTCGAGTCCTCGCAGTTGTCACTGGTCGTTTACCGTTCTTTTTATTCTTATCTTTGCGTCTATGTTGTTTGCATTCAAGCATCATAAAACATCATTTAGAGTGCATGGCATATCATAACTTGTCCTTTAGCATGGCATCGGATCTAAGGGACAAAATTTTCGGTTATCTATATTTAAATACCTTTCACTGCGATTTAACGAAGATTGTCATCTCTCGTTCCCCATCTAGTGAAGATATTTAAATAGGGGCAACTGTTGTACCCCAAATTTTGACCCCTTAGATCCTCATTATCATTTTTAGAAACATGATCATGAATTATCTAACCCTAAATCAGTGCAAGTTTATTATTGTCAAGTTACAGATGAATCAGGGTTCTTGCACCGACAAATTCAAAACAATCAAGGAATGATCAACCAATGATTTGGGCCAATTCAATCATGGAATGAAATCAAAGATAATATCAAAGTCAAAAGGGAAGTCAATTTGAAGAAATCGTTTCAGAATCAAGAACAGTGCAGTCAGGAGGCCCCGATTAGGGTTTTTAACTAGTGGAAAGTCAACTGTGGTTTGACTTTGATGTTGGAAAAGGTTTAAATGGTGGGAGTGAGGTCCATGAAGTTAATATAGGCTAATAAAGACTATTCAAGAAGTGTCAGAGTCCCAGGATGTCCAGAATATCAACAGGCGACTCGATCGGCACCGATCGATCGTACGATTGACCAAAAAGTCAACTCCTCAAATTTTGAGAATTGGAATCCAAGTTGTGAATCAAAGTTGTTCCTTATGTCATAATGGACTTGCATATCAATTTTCATGGTCATTGGATCAAAAATGAGAGAGTAATCGAGAAATCGGGAAATTAGGGTTTTGAAAAGGGCTAAACCGTATCTCCTTAACCACACATCCAATTGAGTTGGTTCTAGTCTCATTTGAAAGCTCTTGACAAGTCCTAAAAAATTCTCATACTAGTCCACAACCAGAAAATGCATACTTTTTGAGATATAAGCAAAAACATTCCTAGAAGGGAAAATAACTTAGAAAATTTCTAAGTTATTTTCACCTTAAAAGCTAAAATCAGCCAACTTCAAGGGGGTTTTTCACCTAGTTTCAAATAGAATCAAGATTTCTGGCCAACATGAAAGTTTTAGTACTATGTGAGGGCTTTCTAAATTGTATAAGAACATCTCAAGGTGAGTTATGAGCTGAGAGATACATGTGTTCAAAGTTGGTATTTTGTCATACTAGTCCCACATTGACCAATATTGCAAAAGCACCTCTATCACTCAAGTGAGCCAATTTCCACTTGCCCAACTCTTTCTAACTGATATATTGAACATTCTTAGCATGTTAGAACAGAAAGTTATCATGGAAACATCATGGAATTAAAGTTTGAAGTTTCATTGCCTAAGTTGAAAACTTTGACTTTTCCAAGCATGAGGTGTAAAGAAATTCTGCTCCAGCCACTCTACCAAGCCTCTAGGCTGTGTTTTCTCAGTAAAAACATCATTAAAACTTGCCCATTAGGTTAGGGAGACAGCCAAGAACCAGAAAAAGCAAGGCAAGTGGACAATTGGATGGAAATATCTTAGTTTTCTTCATGGTGAAGCAAGGTTACCTAGCAAGCTCCTCACTTCATAATTCTATAAATAGGGACCTCAAACCCCTCATTTGGGAAAAAACATCATTCTGAAAACCTGCTAAAAGGAGCCCTCTCATCACACCTCTCTCTCACTTACAATTTGCAAAATCACCAAAGTTGTCAAAATTGTCAAAAATCAGGATTTGCAACTTTGATGCCATATTGAGTTCTACACATTCCAGCTCTCATATTATCATCCACACACCCTCTAAATCACATATATGAGGTGTACCAACCATTGAACCACCAAAAAATGCCATAAATCAAAAAGTCAACTTTCCTTGAAGCTTACTTTGACCAAAGTCCATAAAACACATCAAATTTTGATTCAAGCACTTTGGTGATGTTTGGAACACTTGAACACCTCAAATACCATATATAGAGACTGTCCAAACTCTCACTTGCCATCAGAAGCACACCAATCTCATTTTGGCATTGCATTTGGCTTATTACTTAAGGTTGAAGCAAGGTGTCAACACAAGAACTTGGAGTCATCATCTCTAGTTTTTTTCTTAACACACTTGGTTTGCTCAACTGATTTATAACAGGTATGTAATGTATACATTAGTCCTCGTATCATTTATCCATGATTTTGCATTTTTGAGCATTTTAGTGTGCCTTGAATCCATGAGCAATTGTGGTCTTTTTTTTTATGAACACTAGATATGACATAAGCATGTGCATATTTCAATACCAATACTGTGAGGAATGGAAGTTTGTGAACTCTAATATGCTATCATATTTGGTGTTGTGAAACATATGTGGTTTGTTCTATTTTAAATGCATTGTTAATGTCAAGATCATTTTAATTTGGTATGCTTTTATATGGCAAGTTACATTTCAATTGTCATGGCTCACCAACATTGTGCTAGTGGTTTATATTGTTAGATGCTCCACTTTAATGTTAATGCTGTCCCTTGTCATATGTTTGCTGCTGCTATCAATTAATTTCACATTGTTGCTAACTGGAACAGCATCATAACACTACACCAATTTCATGTTAATCCTGCTATCTTGAATAAAATCTGCTGCTGCCAAGCCGATTACTTGTGTCACTGCTGGTGTGTTTCATTATTACTGCCAGTTTAGATTTACATGATGTGCTGTTAGTTGGTTTTTATTCATGTGCTGTTAGATTATGTTTGCATTATATACTGCTAACTGGTTTTCATATGGTACTGCTGTTGTTGCTGTCAAAATGTATTCCATGTGTTTACTGCTAGTTCATCCATGTGTGTGCTGCTAGCAATGTTTGGTATTAGTGCTGCTAATTGATATTGATTTGTGCCAAGATTTATGTTCTTACTGCTAGGTGTGTTTTCATTTGTATCATGATGCCCTGCTATTTTTACTAGATGATCAGTTTGTGTGTGGTCATATGGAATACTTGGTATGTCATTACATGCTGCCTTGCAAGAATGAAAGTAATGGATTCTGTTTGTATTGGTTCATAACAGTACAGAGTTTTGGTCTAGGATATATGATCATGTGTTCTCATGTGTATGCTCATTGTATGCTATATTCATATGCTGCTATCAAAATGTGATTACATGCCAGGAGCTATTTTCTTTGTCTTGAACATAACATGTTTAGAATCATACATTTCAAATGACTCAAAAATACACAAGCCACACAATTTGATTTTTGCACAAAACTTGTTTTCCATCAAAACACACCTTACACACATCACAATGGATACTTGGAACATGTGTATAGGCTTATCTTGCTGATTTGAGGTGTGGTTTTGAAATTCACATGTTGACATAAGCACATGAATACACTAATCACTCACTTTCTCATTTTTTGCACAAAGCATGAATTATGGTTTTTTATCCTTCTAGCATGATTCAAATGTCATTAATAACATGTGTATGCACTCATATGGTTGATTTAATCACAGCATTCAAATTTCACATGTAGTCTCCAAATGCTTCAAAAACACACAAAGCACCAAAAACATGATTTTTGCCTATACTTGTTTTCTGCCAAAAGTAACACTTTGTACACCTCATGTTGAACGTATGTTAAGTGTTTGAATGATCATATTATGCTAGAAATCATCATGTCAAGATTTACCTCTTCATATGCACCATTATGTGAACAAATTGCAAATGCTATGACAAATTACATGACAGGTGTGTTCTGTGGAATTTTATTGGTTATATCATCTCATTATCATGTATTTATGCTGTACAAATGATTAATTTGGTTAAATCTACTCTGGAACTTCATCTGTCCATCCTCATGCATAATTGTTCAAAATGCCTCATCATCACATGCCAACTTGAACATACTTGCTTGTACTTGCTATCTCATTGTTTCTACAGCTTCACATGATCATAGGTGTTATGTGTAAATGAACCAAAACAATAAAACCTGACTGCACAAAGTTTTACACCATCTCATGCTTCACACACACATAATGCACACACTTTGCAATTTGAATGCTATGTTCTCATATATGTGTTCCAGTTTGAATGTTTTCACTTACACACACTTAATATGATATGATTAAGCTGTTAGAATGATTGGAATCACTCAAAGCACTCAGAATCCAAAAGTCACCTTGTCATGCATTTTTATGTTATGTGATTTTGCAACTTACATACAACAGTCATATGTACACATGCCTTGGCCTCAATTGTGTTTGCTATCTGTCATATATCATATATGTGATGTGTATGTGGCTTTACTTGACCTTTAACTTGTGTATACCAAGCTGTTCATTTCAATTTGCAAGCTTAAATGTCCAATTTTGTACCCTATCGGGTTTTGAAGAGGAAAGTGAATTTCAGAAAACCAACACCACCATCTTCTTCCTCTCATTTTTCTACCCAATTTACATATAAAATTTGCCTCGATCCGATGAGCGGTTAGTGAGATACGGTATAAAACGTATTTGGTTTCGATTATGTTTCCATGTCATTATGCATTCAAAACACACACACACACACACCAGTCATCGTTTTTTTCACTAGGTGAACAATTTGGAAAAACTAACATCACCATCCTCTTCCTCTCATTTTTCTACCCAAGATCCATATAAAATTTGTCTCGATCCGATAAGCGGTTAGTGAGATACGACATAAAACGTATTTGGTGTGAATTATGTATTTTTGCCCAGCCATGGAACTAAACCAAACATGTATATTTATGGTTTCCATTTGATTAATGGATGTAACAGCCGCCCCAGCGGTAAGAACATGCGCGCAATTATACCTTTCACCATCATGACCAGGGTTCGATCCTGGTGGAGGTCGAACCCTTTTATTATTTTTCCTATTTTGTACATAAACTTCAAAAATTCGTAACTCTCTCATTTTTTATCATTTTTCACCCGTTCTTTTTTCATTGTGTTTATTTTAATGTGTACTTTCATGTCATAATTTTATTTTCCATGTTTGATTATTTTTTCACCACGTTTGATTGTGCGCGATCCGCGCGTCAACGGTACTAACCCTATTTGGTTGCAGATGAAATTTAGAAGGTTTCCTTTTGTGTTTTCTCAGGAAAATTGATTGTTATCATGTCTATATATGTTTGTCAACATGTTAGAATTTTTACCTTGAATTATTTTTATATTTATCTCATCTGTCTGTTAACGGTATTCCAGGTGCGAACTGTCGTCACGGTTCTCGTACCAGAACAATTGCTTTGATTGCCATCATTGCTTTTCATCCTTAATCTTTTCCTTTGGTTGTCACCATAATTGCTTTGTATAATGTTTGTATTTTATTTTTATCCCCAAGCGACGAAGCTCGTTAGCTTTCGTCCAGTTGCCAATAATACTGTCCTTCAAAGGAAGGTCTGTCCACTTGACTGTCAATGTCTTGGACCAAAATCTCTGCTATCCCTTGACTTTGTTAAGTCACCTTAACCCTAGACTAGAAGCCTTTAGACTTTGCTTGAAGTCTAAGAAACCCACCCATACTAGGAGTGTTCTTCAACTAGAACCCTAGGAAAGAGTTCGTCAACTCTGTGTAAGAATCATCGTCATGATTTCTTACTTCCCCCTTTTACAATTTAGTTTAGGGAGTTTTGTCAAACTCCACACAAACATCGTCATGTTTGTTCCCCTTTGAACTTTGATCGTCATCAAGTGTTCTTTTCCCTTGTGAGGTGAACTACGATTGCTCTGATTCTATCCTAGTCAGGATACGTAGGCAGAAGGTGCGATACCTTTGCGAGCAAACTTAGAAAACCACTTAGGCCTTTTTATTTATTTTATCTCGATTCCCAATCCTTAAACCATTAGTGCACAATTCACAAACTTAGCAAGTAATTAAACAAAAGGTTCCTGTAGAGTACTACAGATATTTAGGGTGCTAATACCTTCCATAGATATAACCAACCCCCGAATCCCCGAATCTCTTAAAGCGTTGTTGTCACATCGCGCAAAAGGTTCTTTCTTACTTTAGACCTATCCTTTGGATAAATTAAAGTCCGGTTGTAAAAGAAATAAGGTTCAAGTTAATTAATAGCTTGATATCCAATTTTCACCGCAACAATCTATTTCTGATAAACTTTATCTAATTTGATTGAAACTCACTGAGGTAGTTCTTTGTTTATAACTTTGAGCCTTTGTAACTACCTTGTAGTAATAGGAATATCCATTTGCTAACCACTTTGAGCCTAACCTTTCTTTTGGTGACGTAGCCTAAAATTCTTAGCCATATGAATTGAAATATTCTCTCTTTCCATCCTCTCTTTAGAGTTAGGTAGAAGTTTAGTTTAAGTTGTATTAAAAAGATTAAGTTTTTGGTTGCTCTTGGAAGTGAGCAAAGTTCTAAGTTTAGGGTTGGGGTACTAGAGAAAATTGGTCAAAATTTAAATTTTTTTTAGAAAATAAGAAGTGGAAAAAGACGCTTCTTTAAAAAAATAACAATAAGAACCATATCTCTAGTAGCAAAAATAAGGAACAAAGGGGTATGAGAATAGAAGGAGAACTAGGCACCTAACTCTAAAGGTTTAAACCTACTTTCCTAAAAATATCCTACCTGAACATAAGCCAAGTTACAACCTGAAAAGACCTCTAATGTGTCTGTTATGATCTCTGTGATTAATTATTTTAGAACATGATCAAGCTAAGCATAATTTATTTTGCATGTTGATTGAGAGATGACCTTATCCATTAAGCGAGTTATAGTGATTTGAGAGACAGGTTGGGTACTCGTCAATGTTTGAGGACGTCTTTTGAATTTGCTGGATGGAATTTGGAAGCTATAACAATCGCCACGTAATAAAATAAATATTAGATGGTGATGTTCAATTGTTATTGTGCGACTTGTTTTCTGTTGAAATGTGCAGTTGTAAACGAGTTACTTGAGGACAAGCAACGATTCAAGTTTGGGGTTGTGATGATAATCTATCATTGCATGAAATTAGGCAAAAAAATCAGAGAAAAACAAGTGAAAGATAATTCAAAAGGAAGAAGAAAGACCAAAGAATGAGGTAAAAATAGCTAAGTGTGAAGAAATTGGACTTAGTGAAAAATCAAGTGAAAAAGGGAGCAAATGCGTGCAGCCAATAAGATACTCACACGCAGCATCACGTTTGTGATAGATCTGCACTAGCAACATCGTACACGCGATGCAGGTATAATGCACACGATGTTTCCTTTTCCTAGACTTTTTCTAACCCGTTCTGAGCTCTTTTTAAGGGGAATTGATGCACTTTTGTAAGGGTTATGAAAATTGGCACTGCAAGTATGATTTTTATAGCATCAAGGGTGATTTGGAGAGCATTTGAAGCCATTGGAGGCCAATCCTTCCAGGGAAATCATATGTTATTCTTATTTATTTAATTGGTATTGTATTTTGAATATGAGTAGATAAACTCCTCTAGATTAGGTTATGTGTGATGAACCTTTTTCAATATTGTTGGATAATATGTTGAATTTACTTTGTATGAATCCTTTGATATATAACTATATGCAATTGTCTCTTGTTCCTAAATATTTTTATGTGGGATACTCTTTTCAATCGATTTTGGACACATAGGAAATACTGAACCTTAGCCTATGTGTTAGACCTAGGAAAATTATGACACTTTCACTAATTGAATATGGATATGAGACCTCGAGTAATGGCATAGGGAATTAACATTATGTACATCGCCTAATCCTACTTACACTGGTGGAATAGGGATAGGAACTTCTGAGTAATGATTAGTGAGTTATTTCATGAGGGATTCGTTATAGCGGTTTTGTTCATTCGCCGTGGGATTATAGTGAAAGGATCATTCATACAAGGAATCAAACATCAAAAATAGATAAATATAGGATTCAATACATAACCTAACCACTCTTTTAATTCTGTTTTAAGACTCTTATTTTGTTTTTCTCACTGCAAACTGAACCCCCCTCCCATTTTACCGTTTTCTTTACATTGCACAAATTTGTCTTATTCAAACATAACCTCTGTGGTTTTGGTCTTAATTATTACTTCGACACTATCAGTACACTTACTCAGAAGTCATCACTCAACAGGAATCTCCATGGAATATAACCCCTCAATTATACAGAAGGATCTCTTTGGCTAGTTATATTTGTTTAGCTTGGGAGATTCTCCTTTGACAACATCCATCATAAGCACTTGGTTGAGTTATCGGTGTTGAGGAATTAGAGCATCCATAAATAAAATCTATGTACTCCCAGTCTACATAGTGTTAGCATTTGCATATCATGATCATTAATATATCATGCATAGAAGCAAATGCAATTCATGCATATCCCGAAAGTACTTTACGCTCATTTTCATTAACCCAGGTCTCGTTATTAATCCTATATCCCTTGACCCTAAAATCTAATTTCATTTTGGTGCTCTTAAACCCTATTCTAGTTTTTGTTGGCATAAAGTTCAGTCTATTTCTGGTAGCTTCCGTTAGAAGCCAGTATTATATTACTAATGCCTTCAGTCTAAAGCCCAATCTGTTTATGGTAGCTTCCGTTAGAAGTCGGTATTATTTTACTGATGACTTCGATTAAATTCCAGTCTTGTTCCTAGCACCTTCTGCTAGAAGCTGATATTATATTACCAATGCCTTCAGTCTAAAGCCATGTCTGTTTATGGTAGCTTCCGTTAGAAGTAAGTATTATTTTACTAATGCCTTCGGTCAAAGTCCAATATTATTCCTGGCACCTTCCGTTAAAAGTCGATATTATATTATTGATGCCTTCGGTCTAAAGCCCAATTGGTTTCTGGTAGCTTCTGTTAGAACCCGATTTATATTACTGATACCTACGGGTAAATTCCAGCTTTGTCTAGCACATTCAAGGCTTTTACTATGTCTATCCTGATGTTTATTAGGAAGTCGTCGATTTGACTATTTCATTGAAAGGAATTTCCCATAAGATTGGATGATTTTCAGTCAGAAAACTACGATATTTTTTTTTGGATTGATTCATATAGAAGAATCTCCAGAGCTTTGTGTGGATGATCTTATTGCATGAGGACTCCCCATTTTTGTCTTGGATGAATTCCTTGTTAGGAATATCCATAATTTTTTGTTGGATGAATTTCTTGTGAGAAATCTTCAAGACCTTCAAATATATTCCCCAGTGTCTTTTCTCTAGCGGATTTTGTCATTCCTCAATGAATCTTTCACCTTTTTTTCATCCTCTTTTTTCCCTATGGGTCACCATTGCTATATACTTCTGTTATTCCCCATAGGTCTACCTTCATTCTTCATCCATAATGAAAACATATTGTTAGGGTTCATATCATATCGAATCATATCCCTAGCGAAAAACAAAAAAAGAGAAGTCTTTCAGCTCATAGCATAACTTGTCATTGCATCTAGGGGAAAACTTTGAATCTTATGTATTTAAATACCTTTTACCGAGATACCATGAGGTTTAAAATCGCTCATGTCATCCGGTAAAATCATTTAAATAGGAACGACTGTCATGCCCTCAATTTTGTCCCACCTTAAATCATTCATCTGTTGTTAGTCTGTTTAACAAGTCTGAGATGACAATGATGCTTTGAGGCTAACCTATTGAACATTTCTCTCAAGGGGATGGCTGTGGGCGGCCCTATAATTGAGATATGTCATAGGGAAGAAGATGATGGTTTCAAAGTTTTCTTTTTTCATCTATTTTTTTCTTTTTGTATTTTGTATATTTTTTCTTTTTGTTTAACTGGTTATTAATTCCACTTGTTAATATGTGGCTGGTTGATGATTAATTTGAGAGAATGATCCAGCATAGTATTTTTATGTTGGGTTATCATAGATCTTCATTTGTAGACCCTTATATCACATGACAATTAAAGTAAGCTAATATGATGGCTCTACTTTGATAATTAATAAAGCATAATAGACCATTGGTTTCTAATCATAAGGTGGTAACCAGAAGGTTGACCAACGCTCCTCTGAGTTGACCATATGAAGATTTGGGCCTTTTGGCTCATTGGGCTTGTTGCTGATTGCTTTTAGCACCCCCATTTGGGCCTCTTTTGCTTTCTTTATTTTATTTCTTATTTTATTTTATTTTCATTTTTTTATTTCTATTTCGTTTTATTTTGAATTTCCATAACAATATCAATATTTTATTTCTTTCATTTTTTCCATTTTCCTCATAAATAGTTTGTAAGTTTTACTTGTTTCTCTTTTAATTGCTTAACTTTAAAAGTATTATATATAACTAAAATATAAAAAAAGAGTGATAATAAAAAAATTTTAAAAAAAAACAAAAAAAAGCCATTTAATCTCTTGTTTTTAATACTTTAATTTTAATTTTAAAACAAAAAGAAAAAAAGGCAAGTTATTATTTCTTTCATCATTTTATTTGATTAAATTGTATTGTGTGATATTTTTTGCTTACTTTTATTTTCTTGCATCACTCCCCCAAAGTGACTGATGTATCCCATCCCTCTTGTGTTGTACCTACTTGCTTGCTTTATTTTCTCGCTCTTATGTAGATGATGAGACTAATTAAATAATAGACCAAAAAGGTAAAATCAATCATTTTTAAGAATAAGATTCAAACCTTGATCAATATCAAGGCCATTTTCAAAATGAATAAAGTACTTTTTTGTGATAAAAACCCACTTGGTCAACACCAAGTTTTTTCCTCCACAACCATTTAACCATCAACCAATTTCTATTTCAATTTCAAAAATAAATTCAACTATCTTCATAAATCATTTTCCATTAATGTGATAAACCCTCGACCAACATCGAGCTTTTCTTTTCTGCTTGTCCGAAGCGAGTAAGCCTTTTGAAAGGGAGTTGATGGTTTACACTTGCTTGCTCCTTGAATGATCGTCTGATTAAACCACTTTATATTGCTCAATATTTCATCATCTAAATAAACTATTAAAGCTCAATTTGAATCTTTCTCAAATAACTTTAACGAAAAGGGAGTGGGTGGCTTACACTAGTCTGCTCCTTAAACGATAGAATGATTAGCCCATGTTATATTCGAACTATCGTCGTCCACTTAAAAGCAACTCAACTTATTCAAACCTTTTTCCTTGTGGCACCAACTTTCAAACTCTTTTTCAAACGAAAGTTATTTTCGTCTAAGACGATGCAAAAAAAATGCCTCGTTCACATTTATGTGAGTGAGATAAGTGACGTTTTCCTGCGAATGTTGATATGTAGAAATCCATTCAGTGTGATGCAAATTCCCTCTCCTATAAACTATTTTGGGTAAGCGATGTTTTTTGTTCGATTATGACAAAATAGCTTTTGCTAAAATCGACCAACGAAGAAGCATTTTCTATAATATAAAAAACCCATTTTAGTCATTTTCTTTTCCTTGTCTAATAATTAAGAAGAAATAAATGACCCTAACATTCATAATCGCAAAACTAACTGAATAGTTTCTGTCGAGTACAACGAACATGAGAGGGTGCTAATACCATTCCCTTGTTGTCATACCCCAAATTTGTCCTACCTATATAATGTTCATCTGTGATTCCATCCACTAACCATATTCTGAAAATCCAAAATGATATGTTGTCTCTGCGTCCATTCTTCCTACTGCATAACCATTGTCGTTGTAAGAATCATTCGAGGTTTATTTGAATGAGTGTGTGGGCCCAGCGGTGTTTGAAGTCCAAGTTAGGTCTGATCTAATCTTGGTCAGACAAGGGTTTATTTCAAGAAGCAAGGCTAGGGAGTGATTAATTCAAGTGGTTGTATTTGAAGTGTCAGTTAGGGTTTGGCACCAATTCAAATCATTTGCATGTGGGTCAATCTATCAGACTATAATGGGTCAAGTGTTTCATCAATTATTAGTTCATTTTAATCAGGGTTTTATGAAAAGTGTTGAGATCTATGGGATAAGTCAGTATCGTATGACTGAGCATTTGATTCGTTATGAAGAACATGTTCATTGATATTCAAGTGGCTAGGTGAAGATGGATTCATTAATTCAAGGTTTCAGTTTATCCCAAGTTCAAACATTAAATCAAGATTCACATGGATTAAGTGGTCCCATCCATTCAAGATTCAAAGATCAGGCCATGATTCCTCAAAGGCACCATACATAACTACTTCCAGTTATCTGTTTACATTTTTATGCTAATATCCATAAAAAGAAATCCAATTATCATTTTACTTTTAAATCCCTAAAAAATTTCACATCCATTTGTCAAGCCCACTCCTTCCAACTTATTCAAGTCCATATTCCAATTTCACTTTGAATTTCATGTCCAAGGTATCAAGTGCAATTCAAAATCAATATTTCAGGCTCAAGTTCATTTCAGGTTTCTTTCTAAAAGTTCTATTTTCATATCCAAAGTCAAATATCCATTTTGATCAATTTTAATCTCATTTCCATACATCTCAAGGTTCAAATTTCAATTCTATTCAAAGTTTCACACAAGATTAAAATTGTATTTAAGATCACTCGTTTCAAGTTCCAATTCCAACAACAGTCAGTCAATTTTCCTCCTTCTTCATAACCTTAACCTTCAATAAATCTCCCCTCTTCTTTCATCAACTCTCTTCAACCTCTCTTCAACCAAACAACAAAAATCAAAACCAAATCTACTCCACCCTTTCTTCATCCTCTCGACACAACAACAACCCACACTCACATAAAACTCACAACTCATTCAAACCCAAATCACCACCCAGAAGAGTAGAAAAAGTGAGCAAAAAAGAAACAAAAGAGAGTTAAACTGGAGAATAAAGATGAAGGAGGAGAACAGATCCAGAAATCCAACACATAATAGAGAGAGGAATCAAAACTGCACCTGAGAAACAAGCGAAGACGGAGCGAGATCGAGTAAGAGAGAGAGAGAGAGAGAGAGAGAGAGAGAGAGAGAGAGAGAGAGAGAGAGAGAGAGAGAGAGAGAGAGAGAGAGAGAGAGAGAGAGAGAGAGAGAGAGAGAGAGAGAGAGAGAGAGAGAGAGAGAGAGAGAGAGAGAGAGAGAGAGAGAGAGAGAGAGAGAGAGAGAGAGAGAGAGAGAGAGAGAGAGAGAGAGAGAGAGGAAGACAGAGACTTGCGAAGAAGGTTGAAAAGTGTTGATTTTTATTCTAACATTTTGAAGCGCGATGGTGATTTAGATGCTCTGGGTGAATTGTTGTTGTAGCTGTTAATGCTAATGATGTTTTATTTGGTACTTCTTTGACCTTTATCAACTTTCTTTTTTTTGTTCTCTTCGAGTGCATTTGTTATTCTGATTTGTTCTAACAAGGCATTGAAAAAAGACGTTTTGTTTCTAAGCATATTGATTTTTTTATTTGTTTTTTTGTTTTTTTTTTCAGATCATAATCATGTGGCTTGGGGGTTTATGAGCTCAGAGCCCTTGTTGTTTATTGTTCCCGTTCTTTGAATTATTTTGTGAGCCACCCTTTTTTTATGAGCGATTTTGTGAGGGATGATGGGTTTTCTTGAGCCCACATGATTCCCTCCTCCCTTTATTTTACACCTAGATTTTACTACTGCACCTCTGATTAAACTTAGTTTGTTCTAATTAATTTTAGTTAAGACCTTAATTCTAGTTTTGGACATTTGGTTTTAATTAGATTATGGTTAATTAGTTTATTTTTATTAAATGTTGTTCTAAAATTTGATATTTTATTTTGATGATTAATCTAGTTTTTTATTATTTGTTAATTAGGTTTTGTAGTTAATTTTGATTAAATATATTGTTAACACTTTGATTAGGTTTTCTTTGATTAAATCCTTAATTTTAGTTGAGTCTTGTAATTAGTTTTCTAATTGATTTTAATTGAATTCCTAATTGAAGTTGTTAAATTTGGTGTTTAGTTGTCAATTGAATTTCATAGAGTTTTAGTTTAAGTTCTTATAAAATTTCTAGAACCTTGGTGATAAATTTTGGTTGATGATTATAGAATTGTCTTGATGAAACAAATATTTTGATACTAGAGATATTTGTGCTTGCTTGATCTTTGAAAGTGCATATAAATTATCATTGGTTGTTGTTTCTAAACTTTCCTTGCGTATAAGTTGCTTAAATGTAGGAAATGATGTTGACGAATACACTTTTGTTCTGAAGATAGGAGTTGTATGCTTGTTAGAATCTACGATTGTGTTGCAATGAAGTATTGTTGTTGCTACTGTCTTTACTTGTTGTTGATCGATGAGCCTTCACTCCTAGTTGTATGTTTGACTTGTGTGTCAATCCAATTGATATTATAGTTTCATGCATCACTATTTTTTTCATAATCTTTGGTGAACGAAGAGTCACTCAATCTTGCCTTTTGGCTGAGATCACGACATCGTTCTTTGGTTGAAAACGAAGAGTCACTCAGTCTGGTTCCTTAGCTGAGATCACGACATCAATTTTATGATTGATTGATGTAATGTTCAATTGTGTGTGTTCACTTGACCTTTCAGTATTCCCGGCTCAATTTAATTTATGATTAAACCCGAGGTAGGAGAGGCATAAGGTTCTCAACTTTTCAATCCTTTACATGGTAACGCCAGGAGTTGGCTTCCCCTAGTTATTTTCTTTCCAACCTTTACATCTTTTTCATACACAAACTTAAACCTTAATCCCCCATCGAGCATTTTTCTCAAATCAAATCAAAATACTTAACTATACTTAAACACAATTTCAATAAAAGATGAAAAGGGAGTTGGAATGGAGTCTTCGATTCCTCTTCTCAATTTTTTGGGTCTGAGGAGCCTTTCTTAAGCTCGAATAATTGTCTTCTAATCTGATAAGCAAAATCAAATTTATTCTCTTAAACACTTAGATGAAAAAGAGAGAGAGTCAAGCCTTTAATTCACTTTCTCGATTACTTGGGCCCGAGGAGCCTTTCTTAAGCTTCGAGTAATTGTCATTCATAAACTTACTCTAACTATATCAAAGCTCTTTCGTAATATAAGATGAAAAAGAGAGATAGTCAAGCCTTTGACTCATTCCTTTGATTACTTGGGCCCGAGGAGCCTTTCTTAAGCTTCAAGTAATTCTCATCCGTTTAAAATACTTTAACTATTTCCTATCCTTCCAAAACATTTTCCAAATACAACCTCTTTTCGAGATGGAAACGAGAGAAAGTCAAGCCTTTGACTTACTCCTTCGATTACTTGGGCCCGAGAAGCCTTTATTAAGCTTTAAGTAATCTTCATCCAAGCTAAACATCCAATACGTCAAACTCTCTTTTCTCGCCCTCGTGCGATCTACAACTCGAACAACCTTATGCAAAGAACATTGTTTAGTCCCTTCTTCCGCGCATATGAACTAGTGTTTCAGCCTCCCCTAGCGAGTAGACAACCCAATGTTTAGCAGTTAGAACGCGACCTAAACCCTCGTTCACTTCAATCACGCACCAACCAAACGTAGTCTTTCAAAATACGATTGCTCTGACTTCCTCATTGCACAATGAGGGCACGTAGGCATAGTATTGCGAGATCTTAGCGAGCTACCTTTTTCTTTTTACCTCAAACCTTTTCCCGTAGTCCCACAAACTACGATGCTCTGACTTCCCCATTGCACGAGGGAGTACGTAAGCACAAGAGCCCTAATCCTTGGCGAGCACCCTAATATAAAACCACCCATTTCCCCCTTAGAAGCGAATCCTTTAGAAGATAAATAAACTTAGCTAACTTCTCTCACAAATCAAATCAAGAGGTTCCTGTTGAGTACAACGGACGTAGAGGGTGCTAATACCTTCCATGTGCGTAATAGACTCCCAAACATAGGATTTGGTTGTGATGACCATGTTCTCATCTCTTTAAAGTTTTTAACGTTTTTTTCGTGTCCATCATAAGGATCGTACTTTTTGAGGTACGACACTTGTGTAATTGATTCTCGAACCCTAATTTGGTTGCGACGACCAATATCATTGTTGTTCTTTATGAGTTTTATCGATATTTTCCCATTCCTTTTTCGGGAATAAATAATGTTCGGCGGAGACTCTGTTAGTCCATCATTTCTGCGAACGTGCAACGCGCCTCGCGAGGTTGTATTTTTTCGAGGTACAATAGATGCAAACAAACACACTATTTAAAATTATTATCACTGAAACCAATAGTACAGTTGAGCACCGCCAGCGATGCTTTAACAAATAACTTGTCAAACACCATCATTAAAGCTAATGAACATCTTACTCAGTCAATGATCATAAACTATCATTGAATTCCATCAAGTTTAACTAAACAACACTAAGACCAAACCTTTATTATATACATGTAGTATACATATGTTTTGCATAACTTTATCAAATTTGAAATAAGCCTTATCAAAGCTGCAAAGCAATCTCTACAAAATAGAATTAGGTTTTCACATTTGGTACCCAATTTTTTAGATCTTGATGCGTTAGTGGCTCTAAGAGGTCTAGATTTATTCCTTTAGTCTGTCTTAGTTTATCATAACAAAAAGATTCTAAATGGCCACACTTATTACACAAAGAGCATTTATAAACAACACGATTCAATTTCTTCCTATTTTAAGTTATCCTTTTCAAATGAGCTATCAGGGTTAAAACATACTTTGCTTTTACTAAAGGAAGACCTTTGATTTGATAAGATCACATGTAGGTTTTCTTCCCCCTCAGTGAACTTACTTATGGTTTTGTATTGATTAAAAAGTACAAGTGCGCATGTTTCCCCTACAAGGGTAAAGAGACTCAGAGGCCTTGGTAGGTTTATAATAGTTATGGATTCATAGGGCTTGCCGACAATGGTGATATATCTTGTATGGTGGTGTTTTAAGATAGTTTAGGAGATATGCTCACGTGAGGTGAAAAGCTTTGATGATCGCCAATGATGCTTGGTAACAAGTGTGTGGTTATCAGAAGTTGTATATTAAGATTGAGATGAGTGTTATACTCTTTAAGGTGTAGAGAATATGTATTACTTAAAGTTTGTCCTCTCTCCCCTTTAGGGGATATGTATTTATAGAGGTCCTCATGACCTAGAGTTTGAGTCACCCTTAGTGGTGTCAACCGCTCCCTTCCTCTCAGGGGAAGTTATTGACCACCTATATTTTAAGGGTTATTAAAAACTTATTCTTCCTTAACTCACACGTCACGGTTACCTCTAAGTAGTCCCATGCTCATTCTTGGACGACGACTTCTGGGCGAGGGCGTCCTAACTTAGAGTTTTTAAAAATATAACACTACATATCCCCTCAAGCGCTAGTACTTTTCTAAGGGTGACGTGTTTTTAAACTCCTGAGGGGAGCCCTTTCCCATATTAGTAACTTCTTTGGACAGGGGAGATCATACTAATATGGAGAGTCCCTTAGCTAAAAGCGAGTCCCTTAACTAAATGTGAGTCATTTAGCTAAGGGTGAGTCAATCAGCTGAGGGTGTCTATCTATCATGGCCCTCAATGGATGAGTCAGCTTCTAGGTGTCCCCTATTTAGCTAAGAACTGTAGCGTTATCAAAGACCTCAGGTCTTCATGGAGGAACCATGGACGCTCCCCTTTAAGGTTAAGAGCACTATAAACTTATACAGGGGTATGTGTTACCTTCAGGGAGTGACATCAACAAATGGATTAGATAAGGCTTAGACATAATCATATAGAAACAACTAAATAAACATGGAAATAACAATAAGGAAATTAATTTTAAAAATGCCCAAAGGATTCCACGATTTAAATTTTTAGAAAAAGGCCATACAGGGGCAAGAACACAATAATAGCCACAAAGGGCCAGAGAAATCAAGAACATAAAAGCCCATAGTGACCATCTTCCAGGGTTACCTCCACCGCGGGTGCCTCCTCTGGGCGGGGAGCTGCTGACTCACTTCCTCCCATCTCCACATCGCCATTAGGATTATCTTAAGCGTCCATTGATGAGGGATCCTATGTGCTATAGCAGGGGTACTTCCTTACCATTCACTAACTGGTCATCATAAATGACTTTAAAAACATCCAATTTTCCCAGATCCATTTTGGGATAGAAGAAAGACACTTGTTCATTTGCACACTCAAAATAAGTACCATAAATTTCCACCAAGTAATCCCTAAGCTCTAACACCTCATCCTCTAGTTCATTTTTGGAATAAATGGCTTCCTCTAGAGATGTTCTCATAGACTCCTCTTTGGTCATTATTTCCTTATTCTTGATCTCTGCAACAACCAACTTGTTTGCCTAGAATTCCTTTTTCTTTTGCAAGGTCTTCAATAACTTATTACTCTAGGAGTAACCATCCTCATACTTCTTGAGTTTTGCCCTAAACTCCTTATCATCCTAGTCTCGCCTATTCCGGTCGATGCGCTCCAGCATTATAACCCTCAGTAAGAAGTTTTCTTTTATGTCAATAAGCGCATGTGCGACTTAGATGGGAGATCCATATACTCAATATGGAACTTCTTAGAGAAAGGAGGATAATAGCCAGTAAAATGAACGACATAAAAACTAACATTCCTCTATAGACGGGGTTGGTGTGACAGGGCCTTACCATGAGGTCTATGAGCTCCCACATCCTCCAAGAAAAGTGTCATACACCAAACTTTACCCTTAGATTCTTTGATCTTTTGCATAGCATTCTAAGTGAATCATGTCGCATAACTAACTGGTCTATCAGCTTTCGGTTGTTTTGTTTCACTTATGGATTAGGGTTTGATTTCAAAAGCTTCAAAGGTGTTTGAATTAGGGTTTTGGACAGTGCCTATAAAGGGTGCATCAAGGCACAACATCCGTTTCTAGGAATTTCCACAAGGAGTCATTTGTTAAGGCTTCACCAATGGTTTGACTGAAAGATTCTGAATCAAGGTTTTGGTTCTCATTGAAGTTTTTGTTCATAAAGTATGCATTCAAGGCTAAGATTAGGGTTTCTCACCCTTTGGAATTAAGTCAGGAAAATGACGTAAAGTTGAGTTTCACCTGAGGGTAGCAGGTTCATTATGTGCAGTATTATTTCAGTTCAACTGAGGTGGTCTAATTTTGGTCAGGAAAGAGGAGAGCATTTCATTGTTAAGATGGATTTGTCATGAATCAGTATCTTACGCTTAACGATCGTCAACCAAGGTTTTTGTGCCAATTCAAATTCATCTGGTGAAGTCAGGTTACAGGGTTTTGATGCAATGGCAATTTCAATTCAAGTCACTTATGTTGTGGATCATTTGGAGGGAAAGAAAGTGCCAGCTTCAAAGAGTTTATTTATATTAGTTGTCAAATGATCAGGACTAGGTTTTCGCACCCGCTCAAAGCCTATCTAATAAGGTCGAGTGGTAGAACTATCAAGTTAAAACTTTTGGTTAACATTTCAAGTCATGATCATCTGGGTCGTGCTCTCGTCAAGTTTGTTTCAGGTTGGAGTCAGGGTGCAAGCCAGGAGTGTTGCGTATTCAAGATAGATTCAAGTGATTCATTTGCAGGAATTTCTCAAAGTTTAGATCACAGTTTCATTTCATTTCCAGATGGATTTTTAAGGAGTTTTCAGTGATGTTTAAGATTGAATTCAAGTGGTCTTATGTAGAATAATTTCAAATAATTTTGGACGATTCAACCAAGTCAAAACAAAATCCATTCATAACCAATTTCATAATGCAATTCATTTTTGTCCATTTCATTTTAATCCATTAAACCCATCCATATTCCATTTGTTATTTCATACCCATTTCCAATTCTAATCCATTTCCTTTTTTCCAAATTTAATTTATCTATTTCCATCATCTTTATTCAATTTGTCTTCCAAACCATATCTATGTCCAATTCATATTCATTGTTTTTTATTATTGTTTTTTTTTAATTCCACATATCCATTTTAAATCTCAATATCCATTCATTTTAAAATTTTATTTTTATTCTCATAAAGCCCATCAATTTGACAAAGATTTATGTTCCTAAAATGTACATTTTGAAATCCAAAAAGTCCAATTCACATAAAGCCCATCATTCATTTTTATTACAACAAAGTTCAAGGAAATACATTTTGCACTAAAACCTGTCACTACAATCCAAAATTTGAATAAAAAAAACAAAACTCCAAAGAATTATGTACAAACACAGACAACCAGCATATCCATGTTACAACAATTCGTCCAAATTTCCGGCTACAATAAACCATATCAAACTTGTCACTAACATCAAAACTTGCATCAAGCTCCAAACCATGTCAAATTTCCTGCTATAATAAATCCTCCAAATCCCTGCATAATTGTGTCACTGCAAAATGACAACACGCTGCCCCACGTAATCCTTGATAACATGCTACACAACCAAACAAAAAAGAGGTCAACTGTGTGAATCTACCAATGAAAACAACCATATAACAAGCCAATTTCAAAAGGAAAAAGAGGAAATTTATTTGAAAGGGAGAAAGAAAAAGGGAACGATAGCAGAGGGGGGAGTTAACAGGAAAAAAAACCTTTTTTTGTTTAAAAAAAATGACCTTCTCTCTTTTGGATTGGGGGGTCTTCATCTTCACTTCCTCATTCACTTGTAACCATCATCCCCATAGCCAAGAAAAACATCTGCAAGTTTTCATCTAATCAGAAACTTGCAGAATGTTTTAATAAACCTGCAATAACAAGGATTCAGGGATGAACAACAAAAACTCAACGAAGGTTACAGCAAAAAACGAGGCGCAGAGAGGTAAAGTCAACAATGAAACCGCGAAGGAAATAGAACCAAACTCGAAATAATAATTGGAATATTAAGGAATCCACAAACTTAGAGCATCAACTAAAAGATTTGAGTGGAGTGAAGGAAGCATAACATGTCTGAGCATTTTCTTTCAGATTATTCTCTCACTGTGGCAAAGACAATCTCGTAGGTGTCTTTATTCCTTGTTTTAGCATCTTAGGCTCATGATCTTTTCAATTAAATTTATGTGATTGAGATTTCTTCTGACCAAATTGTTATTGAATATGGAAAGAGCATGAAAAATTGAAGAGAGAGACTTGTTTGTCTCGTTCTCCGTTGTCACCGACGATGGACTTCGTCATGGCAGAGGAATACTTTTCTGGTGATGAATGATTTTAAGAGTGAGAGCTCGAGCCGACTTTGATTTCACACAGAAATGGCACTTTCGTGATACCTTCCTTTTGTTCGCATGTTGTGTGTGTTTTCGCTGAGGGATAAAGTGTAAGATTCCACTTTCTCGTGAGGTCTTGATAAATTTTTAGAATCCACTTGCTCTTAGGTAAACCACTCGGAAGTCAAACGGGTCCAATGAGTTGACC
This sequence comes from Lathyrus sativus, assembly GCA_963859935.3. Lineage (NCBI taxonomy): Eukaryota > Viridiplantae > Streptophyta > Magnoliopsida > Fabales > Fabaceae > Lathyrus > Lathyrus sativus. Next base: position 567,070,614 of record OZ012735.1, on the reverse strand, counting down.
CAAGTTGGTATGTGACCCATTTTTTTGGTTCTCTTGGTGGGCCGAAAGCAGCAAGTTTTTTTATAGTTTTTTTTAAATATTATTTGTTTACTTTTTTTTATTGGATATTATCTTGTTTTATATAATATAATAAAAATACAAATTTATAGCTTAGTTAGTTTGTTTGTATAATACTAAAATGACAAAAAAAATTAAATATGTGTTGATCTTTTTGGTAAGCCTGTTAATGATTTATGCTTATGTTTTGTTGATTCCTTGATTAGGGTCTTATTGAGATGGTCTGACGTACCTTGTACAATGAGCTTGTATTGATATTTTGTCTTGATAAGCACCTTACACGCATGTCATTGTCTGGTCACCAGAAATTTTGATACTTGAGATTTTTTCTCCATACTCCCCAATTCCAAAAGGAAGAATTTTCCGTTGACTTGTAAGTCATATTTCAGGGTAGTTTAGATTGTTTTCCTACTACCCACCATATGGCCGTGTTAGAGTCATCTCTTTGGCCTTGTTAAATCTATCTTCCCTCTGGAACCTTGACCATAATCAAGTGTTCCTCACCTCTAGTTAGGCCAAACTACGGAGGCTCTGATTCCTCTTTCCTAGTTAGGATACGTAGGCACAAGATGTGACATCTTGTCGAGCCCTCTAACCACTAACAACTAACACTTATCTCCCTCCTTTTGGTCTGGTTAGAACCAATTGGTCTTGCAACTTAGAATTAGTTTTAGAGTTGGTAAACTCTATGTGAGTATCATGGTTATGAGTACTCACTTTCCCCTTTGACTTTGGTTAAAGTCAACCTTATTTAGATTTCCAACTTAGACTTAGAGAGTTGGTTAAATATGTGTAAGTTTTATGGTTATGAATACATACTCCCTTCTTGAACCTTGACCACAGTCAATAGTTTCTCATCCCTAGTTAGGTGAACTACGGTTGCTCTGATTCCATCCTAGTCAGGATACGTAGGCACAAGATGCGACGTCTTGGCGAGCATACTTAGTGTATATACCCTAGGTCTTTACCTTAGCACCTTTTCTTTAGCAAGCAAACATTAACATAACACAAATACTAATAAGAGTTTCCTGTAGAGTACTACAGATACTTAGGATGCTAACACCTTTCCTAGGTATAACTAACTCTCGAACCTTAGATATCTTAGCTTTGTTGTTACGTAGCGCACTTAGGGTTTTCTTTATTCTTTACCCTTTTCCTTTGGATAAATCAAAGCCCGATGGTGAATTTCATAGATCTGTGATTCAAGTTAATTAATATCTTGATATCCGATTCTCACTGCAACGGAAATGGCGACTTCACTAGGGATACTCCCCTAAGAGGGTTAAGCCCACCTTATTTGTATTTGTGTTTGTTATATGTTTGTTTGCCTGTATATTAGTATATATCTGTATATATATTTGTTTGTGCTTGGGTTTTCTGTATGCAGGGTTGTTATCTTGAGTGGTGAGGATAAGTTCTATACTCGGGCTTGAGTGCACCTATGATAGGAAGATGGTATATTCAAGAAGGCTTATAGGGAGTTGATTCCCGATCAAGTTGACTTGAGAAACCACCGCTCAGTGGAGGCCCTCATGGGAGTAGTTTTGTTAAACGGGTATTCGCGAAAACATTATTACTTATGACCTAGTAACCCGTGACACTGAGAACCTTTAGTTGCATTTTCACCCCACTTTGGCCTTGTTAGGATGTCGTAGTGCGATGACTATGAGGGAGTAATCCCGGAATAATTGATACGCGATACTACACTCAGACGAGACTCTGTTGATAATATTATCGACTACCGAATAATTTGGGAAATTGATAATATCCGAAAGATGGGTTATTGACTCTGGGAACCTCTTAGAACCTTGTTCTGCAGATTTGAGAAACTCTAGTACACACCTTTTGGGAAGGGTAGACCATGGCTCTATGCTCGTGTTCTATAAACCTAGGCCCTTGTCTGTTTATCAGCTTACCTGTGTGTATATGTGAATCTTTTTTTGCCTGTGTTTGTGCATACTTGCATTCATGAGCATCATACCATAAAAGTTTCGTGGAACTTAGACTTTTGTTTGTAAACATCAGGATTGTCACAGATAGCAAAAGGAAGAAACTTTTGAAGTACACTTACAAGAGTCTTAACTTGGATGACCTAAGGAGGTTGGAGACCTTGGGGACAGATCCAGAAAGGTTCAAGAGAAGGTATGCAAAACTGTTTTCATTGTTGAAGATAAAGATGGATAAGGGACTCCTCTCCACTCTACTTCAGTTCTATGATCCAGTCTACCATTGTTTTACTTTCCCTGACTATCAGCTCGTACCTACACTGGAAGAATACTCCTATCTCGTTAGTTTTCCTATTCTTGATAAGTTTCCTATTCTTATCTTATAGAAAGACCCTAAGGAGCAGGGTATTGCTAAGGCTACACATTTGGGATTGGTTGATATTCAAAATAATATGACTACAAAAGGGGAGTTTTTGGATTGACTGCAGAGTTTTTGATTGGGAAAGCTTAGTATTACGCCGACCATTTAAGCATGGACGCATTCGAGGCCATTCTAGCCTTGCTCATTTATGGTATCTTTTTTTCCCTAGCTTTGAAAACTTTGTGGACCTCAATGCCATCAAAATCTTCTTGAGGAAGAATCATGTGCCTACTTTGCTAGTGGATGCCTATCATTCTGTTCATCTGAGGAATTTCCACGGTGGAGAAATGATCACTTGTTGTGTTCCCTTACTATGCAAGTGGTTTATTTCGCACTTTCCTAAGGCTATCGCTTTTTGGGATCTTAAGAAAGGTTGGTTGTCATAGAAGATCATGGCTCTCACCCACTCTGACATTGATTGGTACAATCGTGTCTATAATAGTGTTATGATTATCGATAGCTGCAGAGATTTTGGTAATGTACCTCTTCTTGGTACTAAAGGAGGGATCAGCTATAGCCTAGTCCTTGCTCGTCGACAGTTAGGATATCTTTTGAAGGACAAACCCAACAGTGTTCATGTGGAAATTATTTTCTTCAAGGAAGACGAAAATAACAAGGAGATAAAGGAGAAGATCCTGAATTCTTGGAGCCATTTGCATAAAAAGGGGAAGAAAGACATAGGAAAGCCTAATTGTGTTGCCTTGGAACCCTATCTTCAATGGGTCCAAAAAAGGGCTATCGAGCTGAAGATGCCCTATTCCTGACAAAAGCCCATGGTTCTAAAGGAGGAACTCACCTTGATCTTCATGTCTGAAGCATAAGAGTTGAGAATCGCCTTGAGCAAACCACACCAAATAGGAGACGCTTAGAAGCACAAGTATCAAGTGGTTGTCGAGGAGAATGCAGAACTCCAGAAACAACTGCAAATGAAGAATGAAGAAGTGCTCTCTTGTAATAAGAGGAAAGCATTAGAGGATTTATTTTCATATAGACCTCGGTCAAGTCCGTGGAAGCTGATTGTGGATAAGCTTATTCTCAAGAAGGCTCAGATGGAAGAAGAGATCAAGAAGCTCAACATGAGGCTGCTAGGAGGATCTCCTTAGGACTTTTGTTAGATTTTATTTAGCTTTATATTTAAGACTATTGTAAGAAGTATTGATATGTTGTAATTCAATGTGTTGATTAACGAATTTGAGTTTTTTTGGTATCTCTTGATGTTTGCAAATATTTGAGTTCCATGAAACTTTTTTGCATCGCATGTGCATGTCGTTACATTTGCATTTGCATTTCTTTGCCTTGGTTCTCATCTTCTTCTTCCGCTTCTTATATCTAGAAGGATGCCTAGAACGCATTTTAGACTAATGGTGATGATGAACGAGCTTTTGAAAAGCCAGGAAGCCTTGAAGGATGAAATCAGGATCCTTAAAGGTCAGATGAACTGGGTTTTGGAGACCTTGCAGAATTTGTTGAAGAATGAACGGCATTCTCACCCTGTTGCACCCAGAGAAGTTGTCATTTTGTCATCTCCTAGGGCTCTTCCAACTCAAGGACCTCCTCAGTATCAACAGTCAAACCTCTATCAGCCATGTCAGCATGCCTTACAAAGGCCAAGGAAGCCAGAGAGGCATTTCACTCCGCTAGCAATGTCATACAGTCAAATTTTACTAAATTTGATCAAAGGTGGATTGATAGTTCCAAAGGAGATAGATCTAGTGATACCTCCATATCCACTAGGATTTGATGTTAATGCCTGATTTGACTACCATTATAGGGCATAAGGATACTCAACTGAAAACTGTAATGTGCTCGGGAGAAAAGTTCAAAATCTGCTTGACTCCGAGATGATCTCATTCACGCCTCAAGGCATTCAAATCAACAATCCTTCATCACTTCATGTGCCTCCTCCATATCAAGGACACACACCTGAGGAAAATGTTAGTCAACCAACATTGGGTATGTGCCAAAACGTCATCCTCATCAGGTGGTTACCAAAAGAGTGCCTCAACATTCATTTTTTGTTCCCCCTCAAGGTTCTCAAAGGCAAAACACGAATAAGAAGAATCCTGTCAAAAGGGATATGGCATGCTACAAGCCGGTTCTTATGCCACTAAGTAAGTTTTATCTGCTACTAATTCAGAACTTGTTGGTGACTCTGTGAGCTCTCAACCCTGTGCTAGGACCATGGCTTAATGCAAATATGACTTGTGAGTTTCATAAAAGGGCTGAAGGACATGACCTGGATACTTGTTTAGCATTAGGATCTGTTATGAAAGAGTTTATCTATGAAAAAGATCTGATCCTTGAAGAAGATCACCCATGAGTTGAATACAAGTGCCATACTGGAACAATGGGGCATCTGGTTGAAGAATGCAAAGGTTTTGAGATGAAGTTGCAAAGCTTGTCAGAGTTGCTGAAACCTCAAGAAGGCAAGCCAAGTGCCAGTGTCTCAACTCCTGAAGCGAGAGACAAAGGACCTATGAGGCCTCTCAAGAATCTGTACCACAATGAGCAAGTAATCAGTGATGGAGGTGTTTCCCTGTCTGGGCCTAGAAATTGAAGTTGTTAAAGTTAATTCTCTGAAGCTAGTTGTATTTTGATTGTTTCAGTATTTTCAGTCGTATTTTCCTTGCTTTTTAATTTCATGTATGCTTGTAAGCTTTGTTGTTGTTGAATTGGTAAGATTAATGAAATGTTTATGCATCTTTTGAATTAATCCATTCATATCCACTCATTTTATTTTATTGTCATAAAAAGCAAAAATATTTACCTTTTTCAATCCACTTATTTTTATCAAACTAGGTTTTAAGCAAAGATTGGGGAGGATGACGAAAACATTATACCCATAACTGTTGTTGGTATGCTTTCAATTAAACTCTGCTGATGATGTAAGGCATTGTTTCAATTCCCAAACATTGGAGAAATAAGGAGTTAATCCCTTGTTAACCCTTTTGAGCTTAGACATAGAAGTTTGCTTCATATTTCTAAACCCCTAATCTCAACCTTGGGGTGGGTAGCTCTCAATTAACTCAGAAATATGTGCATACATGACACTTTCATATGAAGGTAGTGCTCACAGGTTTTCCTTTGCACACAACAAGCAAGTGTCAAAGATGTTTTCCAAGCCTAAAGGCCAACGATGGTTCACCATAGTCATTAAACTAGGTAGTCACGTTCTTTCTCAAAAATAAAATTAAAAAAAAAGGGTCCGCTAAGTCAAAACCTATGAAGGAGACTTAGGCAAAATTGGGGCATCCCGCTGATTATAAGCATCAAAAGAAATAGTTCAAGCAAAAGTTAGGGATAATACAAAGAGGAATTCTTAAAAGCTTTCACTATGGAAAGTCCTCATTATCAAAAATAGCCGAGTGTTGTAAGGGAGTAGTGACTACCCTAGGTTTTTGAACCATCAACAACTATCATCAGTTCAAATCCTAACCTATAGGAACCTGAGTGCATAACTTTAGTTAACTAAACGTAGGATGGAAGTTCATTATAAAGATTGGGTGGGAACAAATAAACTTTGAGCCTTTATCCTTTATTTCATGAACCTTGAACCAGACCATGTTACAACCCTTAAAAGACCTAATTGAGGTAAGGTTGTTTTAAAAGCATACTACAACAAGGTTGGATAACCTGACTCCTAATGATTTTTGCTTTTTGTTGGTCACTTCACCTGTAACTCTGTAAATGACAGGATCCACTTTGTTTTTGATCTTTGATCACTCTATTGTGTTGTTTTATCAATAAATCTTGATTTCAAAAGCTTGCATGAACGTTCCATTAAAATTGCTAATTTTTAAATGAACAACGTTATTTGCGAGACAATGTCAAAGGAATCCCGACAAATGAAGCCAGCTAGGAAATTTGATTTGGTAAAGGAAGCTCAGTATGGGACAACCCATTTGAAAGATTTGTTAATCACCCATCCTCAAGAGTTAGTGAATCGGGGGCAGAACTCTTCAAAGTTTAGAATATTGGGGCACATCGTCTTGAGATAATCTTATAGCTAGTTGTTTCCTAACTCCTTTCAAGGCAAGCCACTCCAGACCAGTTAATTAGAAGCAATCAGATCGAGAATTGATAAATCCCTCGAGGGCCAGTTAATTAGGAGCAGTCAGGTCGAGATTAGATAAATCTCTCGAAGATTAGTTAGTCTGGGGCGACTCTTCCATAAATTCACCAGCTAACAGGGGCAAGTTTGTTCCCCATTTGTTACCCCCACAGTCTGACGGATAAGTTTGAGAACTTTATGGTGTAAGGGCAGTTAAATTGGGGTAATTACGTCGAGATTGATGAATCTTTCCAAGAGTTTGAAGATATTTAAGCATCTTGTATGTTAATTCTTCTATAAAATCCTCTTGATGTTTTCCTCCTTTAGACCATGTAATCTGGGGGAAGAGGAAATTTGAAGTTTATTTGTTGCAAGGGTCGCTACTCATTGTGATGATCGTTATGCAAGATAGAGTATAAAGCTACTTGGTTCTTGTGACATCTTCTGCTCGTTCCCAAGTAAGTTGTTGCTTCAATTGATATTGGCAGTTTCCCATGGATCTCCTCTTCCAACAAGGAAACCAGGTTCATGATGACAGATGTTGTTTCCAAATCTAAGTTGGGCGTGCATTTGTTTTGCACTATGTCCCGCAAGAAGAATCTTTCACATATCCTCTTTAGAGACAAAATCACTCTCCAGGAGTGTTGTCGTAACAATATTTCTTTGGGATTTATACCCAGATATCAAACAGCATCTCCTTGAGAGACTTGAGGAAGATTATGTTGGATTTTCTCTTGATTTGAGGAAATTGTCTCATAAAGCAACCATCGTGCATCTCTTTTATAAGATCCCCAGTAAGTCCAGTGGTAACTAGCATCTTTTTTAGGATCTTTGGTTGACACGCATATATCGTTACTGCTTGTCTAGTTGTTACCTGTCTCCCCTTCGAAGTTTAGTTGTTACTGATCTGGCTGGTTATAAGTCTAATCGTCATTGACACCCTTTAAGTCTTCTGTTATCAAATTCTGCTCATTTGGTTATTTCCAGCATCCTTGTAAAGTCTAGTGGTGACTGGCATTTATTTTTGAAGTCCAGTGGTGACTGACATTTCTTTTAAAATTCTAGTGATGACTAACATTTATTTTAAAGTCCAGTGGTGACTGACATTTATTTTAAAGTCCAATGGTAATTGGCATTCCTTTTGAAAGTCCAGTGGTGACTGACATTTACTTTAAAGTCGAGTGGTGACTGACATTTATTTTTAAAGTCTAGTGGTGACTGACATGATTTTAATGTCCAATGGTAATTGGCATTTCTTTTAAAAGTCCAATGGTGACTGACATTTATTTTAAAGTCCAGTGGTGACTGACATTTATTTTAAAAGTCCAGTGGTGACTGACATTTCTTTTAAAAGTCCAGTGGTGACTGGCATTTATTTTTAAGTCCGATGGTGATTGACATTTCTTTTGAAAGTCTAGTGGTGACTGACATTTGTTTAAATTCCAATGGTAATTGGCATTTATTTTAAAGTCCAATGGTGATTGACATTTCTTTTGAAACTCCAGTGATGACTGGCATTTGTTTAAATTCCAATGGTAATTGACATTTATTTTAAATTCCAATGGTAATTGGCATTCCTTTTGAAAGTCCAGTGGTGACTGGCATTTACTTTAAGTGGTGACTGACATTTATTTTTAAAGTCTAGTGGTGACTGGCATGGTTTTAATGTCCAATGGTAATTGACATTTCTTTTAAAAGTTCAGTGGTGACTGACATTTCTTTTAAAAGTTCAGTGGTGACTGACATTTATTTTTAAGTCCAATGGTGATTGGCATTTCTTTTGAAAGTCCAATGGTGACTGACATTTGTTTAAATTCCAATGGTAATTGGCATTTATTTTAAAGTCCAATGGTAATTGGCATTTCTTTTGAAAATTCAGTGGTGACTGGCATTTGTTTAAATTCCAATGGTAATTGACATTTATTTTAAAGTCCAATGGTAATTGACATTCCTTTTGAAAGTCTAATGGTGACTGGTATCTATTTTTAATTCCAGTGGTGACTGACATTTATTTTTAAATTCCAGTGGTGACTGACATTTCTTTTAAAAGTCCAGTGGTGACTGACATTTATTTTAAAGTACAGTGACGACTGACATTTCTTTTAAAAGTCCAGTGGTGACTGACATTTATTTTTGAGTCCAATGGTGATTGGCATTTCTTTTGAAAGTCCAGTGGTGACTGAAATTTGTTTAAATTCCAATGATAATTGGCATTTCTTGAAAGTCCAGTGGTGACTAGCATTTACTTTAAAGTCCAGTGGTGACTGACATTTATTTTTAAAGTCCAGTGGTGACTGGCATGGTTTTAATGTCCAATGGTAACTGGAATTTCTTTTAAAAGCCCAGTGGTGACTGACATTGTTTGAGAGTCCAATGGTCATTGGTACCAAAAGTACAATTGTTTTTGGCGCTCTTATCCTAATTTGCTATTGATATTCATAGTTTATTATTTCTCTGTCTTTTCTGGTGTTTCTTGAAATCCCGTTTGAACTCTTCATTTTAAGAAATTTCCAGAAAGTTTGTTTTCTTTCCAATGTTTGCCTGATCTCTTGTAAGAAGATTATTTCTCAACTCCCTTGGTCTCTGGTTAGAAGACCACTTTCTTTGATTATTTTGTTAGAAGATTAACCTTAAATTGATCCCAAGTGGAGATCATACTTCTTTCTAGTTTTATCCCCAGTAGAGAGTTTGTCTATTCGTCTTTATTTTAGGGTTTCGTTTGGTCATGTCTGAACCTGTTGGCTAACTATTCTGGATATTCTCAGGTGAAGTGTAACACCCTCTTTCTATACCCCTAAATAAACAATTAAATCATTTAGGCACTTAATAAAATTTTCATCAGAGTATAATTAACACATGGTATAAAAGAGGCACGTCACATTATCCAGGAAATTCAAAACACATACAACACCTGCTCATAAAGATATGCAACAAAGGGTAAATCACCACAAAGGAACTTAGTCCTTAAAACCCACACATCAATATTTAGAATAAAAGCGGAAACATCTAAACATTGAATCACTTCATTCATATAAACATTATATACATCAACAGTTTAATTCAAGTCATAAGTCATGTTTACAAAACATTCATCAGCAGATACATACACAGATGTATCACAAAAGAATCAAAACAATTCCTAACTACCCGGTGCTACACATCAGAGCCAACTGACCAAAAAGAATGAAGCCACACTTCCCAAAAGACCTCCAGCAACCCTACTCTGCGATACCTCGTAAAGCATCATAAAACAACAGAAGGGTGAGAAACATTATCATAACAAACAATGCATATAACATATATATCTATATACACCAACACAGAATACACATAACACATATCTCACCACGACTCATCACAATTCAATCACATATATATATATATATATATATATATATATATATATATATATATATATATATATATATATATATATATATATATATATATATATATATATATATATATATATATATATATATATATATATATATATATATATATATATATATATATATATATATATATATATATATATATATATATATATATATATATATATATATATATATATATATATATATATATATATATATATATATATATATATATATATATATATATATATATATATATATCGCAACACATATATAATTCATCAAGCATATCCACCATGCAAACATTCACCACTAAGCATATACAATTATGTTTAGTTCAATACTTCATATAAACATACACAATTATGTTCATTACACCAATATATCATATGAAGATAATAATGCACTCATAGAGACCGACTCACGACCCTATGCAGATGCAAATGCGGTACCGACTCATTCAGCAGGTTCAATTGAAGAACCAAATGGAACCATCGCTCGCTACCGAAGTAACTCCCCGTCGGGCCTACGATGTCCACCCATCGCTCACACCCCACATGGGCACACGATGTTTCAGGATTGCTCACACCCCACACGGGTACACAATCTGATTGCTCACACCCCACAAGGGCACACAATCATTATGCAGATTCTCCACGGAATCAAATATAAACTATTGCTCACACCCCACAAGGGCACACGATCGTTTCTACATATCCTCCTAGGGTTCAAAGATAAACCATCGCTCACACCCCACAAGGGCACATGAGGTTTCTGCAGATCCTACGCGGGATCAGACACACAAGAATGCAATCATGATGCTTCACAAACAAAACGACTCCATACACTCTTGAAATGCATACATATTTACAAATATACTCATGCATTCTTCACATCATACAAATACATACAATTATGCACATTCACATCAATCTTATCATGCATTTTCACTCAATTCAAACAAATGCACAAAATTGCCAAACAGCCACATTCACACTCCACAATTCACAATCTAGGATTCACGCCTTACGGCTACCCACAGCACATCACAACACATCAGTATACAAACTATCTATTCAGGTAAGGATTAAACATAATTAAACCAAACAATCGACAATTGGACGGAAAGCACAGGAAAACAGAAAAATGTTGTCACATTCGCCGACCTTCGCTCGGCGAATGCTCGCCACCACACTCGCCTGGCGAACTCACTCGCGAAGCCATACAGTAGCTACTGACTTGGTTCGCTACCCACTCGCTACCACACTCGCATGACGAAGCCTCTCGCTGGCACCCTCGCCTGGAGAACTCGCTGGCGAAGACAGAGTTGAGCTACTGACTTGGTTCGTTGCCCACTCGCTGGGACTCGCCTGGCGAACCTTCGCTCCCATTCGCCTAGCGAATGCTGGCGAATCTGCAAATAGCAGAAATCCCTAACTGTCAAAATCGCCCAAACCCTCCAAAATCAACCGATTCTCACCAAACTAGTTTCTACCGCCTTAGCCTAACATTCCCCGACTAAACTTTATCACGTATTCTCATTTTTAACCGTTAAAACTCTATTTCTACCGATTAAATCAAATTCAACCTAAAATGGAAAATGAACACAACTCTCCCCAATCCAAAAATTAAACCAATAGAAACATACATAATCATACACATCGAAAGAATAATAAAGTTTCACACCCTTACCTGAATAATCGAAGCTTAGAAGTTTGATTCTTGATGATTCTAGGTTTTTCTCCTCTTCCTCCTCTTTCTCTTCTCTTTCTCTTCTTTCTCTTCTTTCTCTTCTCTTTCTCTTCTTTCCTTTCTATTTATTTCTATCTCTTTTCTTTTCTCTTCTATTTCCACTTATACACTTTCTATCATATTTCTCTCAAATATCTACTAATTAAGGATTATCTAAAACACCCTCTAATTAATTCCCAAAACTCTCCGAATAATAAAATAACATAACACGCACACATAACATTTTAATATTCAAATTTCACAAATATAATAATAATAAATCAAAACAAATTAAAAGACTCAACAAAAATGGGAAATTCAGAATCGGGGCATTACAACTCTCCCCCACTTCAGAAATTTTTGTCCTCGAAAATATTACCTGATCCAAACAATTCCGGATGCGACTTCTGCATCTTACTCTCCAATTCCCAGGTCATGTTGCCTTCTGCAGAACCTCTCCATGCTACTTTCACAAGCGCAATATCCTTTCCTCTTAGCTTCTTAATCTCACGATCCAAAATCCTAATCGGTATAACTTCAACTGTAAGGTTATCTCTTACTTCAACCTCGTCCATAGAAATCACATGTGACAGATCCGGAACATACTTCCGAAGTTGCAAAATATGGAACACATCATGCAAATTTGAAAGATTCGGAGGCAACGCCACACGATACGCCACAACACCCACTCGTGCAATAATCTGATACGGATCTATAAAATGAGAAGTCAACTTCTTCGACTTCAAGGCACGACCCACACCCGTAACCGGTGTAACTCTCAAAAACACATGGTCGCCCTCTTGAAACTCAAGATTTTTCCTTCTCTTGTCATGATAACTCTTCTGCCTACTCTGAGAAGCTCTCATCTTTTCCCGAATAAACTTCACCTTCTCCGTCGTTTGTTGTACCATCTTCGGCCCAACAACCGACTTTTCACTAGCTTCATGCCAACACAAAGGAGTTCGACATCTCCGACCATACAAAGCCTCAAATGGCGCCATACCAATACTTGAGTGAAAACTGTTATTGTAGGTGAACTCAATCAACGCTAAATAACTATCCCAAGCACCACCTTGCTCTATTACGCACGCACACAACAAATCCTCCAACACCTGAATCGTCCTCTTGGTTTGACCATCTGTTTGCGGATGATAAGCCGAACTCAATCTTAGCTTAGAACCCAAAGCCTTTTGCAAACTCTCCAAAAACCTTGAAGTAAATCTAGGATCTCTATCCGATACAATACTCTTAGGAACTCCATGCAACTTCACAATCACACGAACATAAATCTTGGCTAACTTCTCCAAAGGATAACTAATATCAATCAGAATGAAATGAGAAGATTTAGTAAGCCTATCAACAATCACCCAAATAGCATTATGACCTCTTTGCGTATTCGGCAATCCCGTAATAAAATCCATCGATATGCTATCCCATTTCCATTCTGGAATATCCAATGGTTGCATCAATCCACTAGGCTTCTGATGTTCTACTTTAGACTTCTGACAAGTCAAACACGCATACACAAACTGAGCTACATCTCTCTTCAATCCGGACCACCAAAAGATTTTCTTCAAATCTTGATACATCTTATTCGCTCCCGGATGAATACTCAAGTTACTCCGGTGTCCTTCCTCCAATATCATCCTTTTCAACTCCATATCATCGGGAATACAAATACGACCACGAAATCTTAAAACTCCAAAATCATCAACTTTGAAATCCTCACTCTCATTCGTCATTAAGTCAACAAACTTCAAGTCCAACTTTTTCCTTTCACATACGGTAGCAAGAAAATCATTCGTAATACGGAGCATACCAAGTCTCACACTTCTCGGCGTCATTTCACAAACCAAACTCAAATCTCTAAAGTTCTCCAAAAGTTCCCATTCTTTCATCATCAATGTAGACATGTGCAACGACTTCCGACTTAAGGCATCGACCACCACATTTGCCTTACCCGGATGGTAATTCAAACCAAAGTCATAGTCTTTCAAAAGCTCTAACCACCTCCTTTGCCTCATATTCAATTCCTTTGGGTCAAATAAATACCTCAAACTCTTGTGATCACTAAAAACTTCGAATCTTGCACCATAAAGATAATGTCTCCAAATTTTCAAAACAAACACTACGGCCGCTAATTCCAAATCATGTGTAGGGTAGTTCTTCTCATGCACTCTCAACTGTCTCGAAGCATAAGCCACAACTTTTCCATCTTGCATCAACACACCACCCAAACCTGACAAGGAAGCATCACAATAAGCCACAAAAGGCTCCGTAGGATTCGGAAAAATCAAGACTGGCGCTGTTGTCAATCTTCTCTTTAACTCAATGAAACTATTTTCACAATTAGCATCCCAAATAAAAGCCTTTCCCTTACAAGTCAACTGCGTTAACGGAAGTGCCAACTTCGAAAATCCTTCAATAAACCTCCGATAATAACCTGCCAAGCCCAAAAAGTTTCGAATATCCATAACTGATTTAGGAGTCTCCCATTGCATTATTGTATCAATCTTGGATGGATCAACACTAATACCATTACCGGAAATAATATCTCCGAGAAAACTCACTTTCGACAACCAAAATTCACATTTTGACAACTTAGCATATAATTTCTTCTCTTTCAAAATCTGTAACACAATCCTTAAATGCTCTTCATGCTCCTCTTGAGACTTAGAGTAAATCAAAATGTCGTCGATGAACAAAACCACAAAGCGATCCAACTGCTTATGAAAAATACGATTCATGTATTCTATAAACACACCCGGCGCATTAGAAACTCTGAATGGCATCACAGAATATTCGTAATGACCATACCGTGTCCTAAAATCCGTCTTTGGAATATCCTCCTCCTTAACTCGAATCTGGTGATAACCCGATCTCAGATCAATATTTCTAAAAGCACGCGCTCCAACTAATTGGTCCATCAAATCATCGATTCATGGAAGCGGATACTTATTCTTAATTGTCGCCTTATTCAACTGCCGATAATCAATGCATAACCGCATACTTCCATCCTTCTTCTTTACTAACAATACTGGCGCACCCCAAGGAGAAACACTTGGTCTTACAAATCTCTTATACAACAAACCATTCAACTGCTCCTTCAGTTCTACCAACTCTGATGCTGACATACGATACGGTGCCATCAAAATCGGTCTAGTACCGGGAACTAGATCAATAGAAAACTCAACTTCTCTTTCTGGTGATACATCCGTAATCTCCTCCGAAAATACTTCTGGAAAATCACACACCACTGGAAACACATCAAGCTCAACTTTGCTCTCCATAGACAATGATGCAAACAAGCCGAACAACTGAGCTTCGTCCGCTAAAAGCTTCTTCAACTCTTTAGCGGATAGAAAACTCTCACCTTCATCATCTTCCAAAGAAGGAAACCTTACTAACTTGTGATAGCAATCTAAATGAACTCTATTAAATTGCAACCAGTTCATACCCAAGATCACGTCCAAACCTTCCAACGGCAAACACACTAAATTCATAATGAAGTCTTTACCATACATGGTCAAAGAACAACTTACACACACCAAAGAAGTAGTTACCGACTCCGAAGCGGGAGTCTCAATAACCATGTCTCCATTCAACGACACCATGCACAAACCCAAAAGCTTAGAACACTTAAGAGAAATGAACGAATGAGTCGCTCCAGTATCAATAATAGTAACTAAAGGCGTATTATTAATAAAGCATGTACCTTTAATCAAGCGATCCGCATTAGTAGTGTCTGAACCTGCTAATGCAAATACTTTTCCATCCGACTGAGCTCGCTTTGGTTTGGTACACTTGGTGCTAATATGACCAACTTCCCCATAATTAAAACACTTTACCACATTCCTTCTACAACCAGAAGTGGCATGTCCAAGACTTCCACAATTAGCACACTTCTCCTCAGACTTCCCACATTCAAAAGATTTGTGACCCATCACGCCACACTTGTAACATTTGACCGCACCAGAACTTCCTCCTCCGAGTCTCATATCAAAGTTTCCCTTATACTTGCCCTTATCAACAGGCGTCACATAAGGTTCACTCCTTACTTATTACTTGCCTTTCTTCTCACTCAAACTCTTATAATGAGTAGATCGAGCCCTACTGTCCTCTTCAAAAATCCTACAACATTCGGTCAAGTCCGAAAATCTTCATATTCTTTGGTATCCCACCGCTTGCTTTATCTCAGGACGCAAGCCATTCTCATACTTAATGCACTTAGAGAATTCCGCCGTAACCGCCGCATAATGTGGATGAAACTGAACTAATTCCATAAACTTAGCCGTGTAGTCCACCACGGACATATTGCCTTGCTTCAGCTCAAGAAATTCCATTTCCTTTCTCCCCTTTACACTCTCAGGATAATACTTTCTCAAGAATTCGGTGCGAAATAAATCCCAGGTTATTTCTCCGTCATCTACCTCAAGAACTTGTCTCATACCGACCCACCAGTCGCCGACCTCTTCTCTCAACATGTGAGTTATAAGTCTCACCTTGTTTCATTCAGCATACCCCATGACTCTAAAGATTCTCTCAACTTCCTTCAACCATATCTGAGCACCGTCCGGATCAAACCTCCCCTTGAATACGGCAGCTGATTCTTTCTAAACTCATCATTAGCATTCGAATTCGGTGCACCTTGCACCGCCCTAGCATTAGCCTCCAACGCCGAAGCCATAGTAGTGTCATTACGACTAGCCATATTCTGATTATTCCCAAAAATAACAACAAGGTTAAACAACCGTTCAACCAACACAACAACAAGACAGACACAACTGACTCAACACTGGCTCTGATACCACTTAATGTAACACCCCCTTTCTATACCCCTAAATAAACAATTAAATCATTTAGGCACTTAATAAAATTTTCATCAGAGTATAATTAACACATGGTATAAAAGAGGCACATCACATTATCCAGGAAATTCAAAACACATACAACACCTGCTTATACAGATATGCAACAAAGGCTAAATCACCACAAAGGAACTTAGTCCTTAAAACCCACACATCAATATTTAGAATAAAAGCGG
Organism: Lathyrus sativus; assembly: GCA_963859935.3. Taxonomy (NCBI): domain Eukaryota; kingdom Viridiplantae; phylum Streptophyta; class Magnoliopsida; order Fabales; family Fabaceae; genus Lathyrus; species Lathyrus sativus. Next base: position 567,053,987 of record OZ012735.1, on the reverse strand, counting down.
AAACATCTAAATATTGAATCACTTCATTCATATAAACATTATATACATCAACAGTTTAATTCAAGTCATAAGTCATGTTTACAAAACATTCATCAGCAGATACATACACAGATGTATATCACAAAAGAATCAAAACAACTCCTAACTACTCGGTGCTACACATCAGAGCCAACTGACCAAAAAGAATGAAGCCACGCTTCACAAAAGACCTCCAGCAACCCTACTCTGCGATACCTCGTAAAGCATCATAAAACAGCAGAAGGGTGAGAAATATTATCATAACAAACAATGCATTTAACATATATATCTATATACACCAACACAGAATACACATAACACATATCTCACCACGACTCATCACAATTCATTCATATATATATATATATATATATATATATATATATATATATATATATATATATATATATATATATATATATATATATATATATATATATATATATATATATATATATATATATATATATATATATATATATATATATATATATATATATATATATATATATATATATATATATATATATATATATATATATATATATATATATCGCAACACACATATAATTCATCAAGCATATCCACCATGCAAACATTCACCACTAAGCATATACAATTATGTTTAGTTCAATACTTCATATAAACATACACAATTATGTTCATTACACCAATATATCATATGAAGATAATAATGCACTCATAGAGACCGACTCATGATCGCGACTTTCTATGTCTAATACAACTAACTGCAAGTGCACAGTCTATCGCGTAGTAATAAAAGATATCGATCCCACAGGGACTCGTAATCAAACTAGTGTTCTCGGGAGTTACTATGTTTAGCTAGGTAGAATATGTTTTAAGGGAATAAGATTGTCACTAAAAGAGGGAACTAAGATTACTATTTAGATTTTAATTAATTGAATCGATACGTAGTAATTGTGTTCTTCAGGGATTTGATAAATTACTGGTGTATGAAATAGTTTTCACAGTTTAATTAAGCAGAAAATGGAGATTTGAAGACTCTCGTCTCACGATGGTTATTGACGCTAATCATAAGCCTAAGGGCCAAACGTACACTTTCGTATCCCGTTCGGGGTTAAAATTATTTTTTGGAAATCTCTAAGTTCTAATTCGTTTTAAAGTGCTTTCGCTGTTATTAAAACAAATGCCTAGTGTTTACTATCTGACCTTACCGCAACTTTCGCTTGTTGGTTCGTATCTTAATTAATTTCCCACTTTCGTGGCAAAACTACTTTTAAATAAGTTCTCGCTTTCGCGACGAAGTTTATTCAGTGAATCAATTTTAAACACTCAGACCATAGATTACTTTTGTGAAAAGAAAGTTTTCAAACAAGTGTTATCAAATCCCATTCGAATTATTACTACATATCGATTACCTAAGTTTAGCTAGACATGGAATTGGGAAAAACAAAATATAAATAAGAATAATAAATAATAATTTGCATTATAATAAAACAGAAGTCGATCAAAATGAAAACCTGTAAATATGCCAATTGGCCTTTGGGCAGATCCTCCACAGATGTTGGCAGGATTCTGGTCTTTAGTGCCAATTTGATCGTACAGTGCAATAGCAATTACAAAAGAGCGGAAATGAGAATAAGGAAATGTAAAGGGAAATGAATACAGATAAAAACTGGAAAGTAAATTGCTCTGGAAATTAAATTCGGCAGCACTTCGTGGTATGAATACAGCACCCTTTCTGAAGTCCCCTGCTTCCCTTTTTATAGAAGTGGAATCCCAACGGTTATCTCTGAGGATGATGGACCTTGAGGCAGATAATTTAGGGAGTAGTGGTCCACTTAATGGGAATTGGAACTGCTCTTTTGACGTGTAATCTGAGTGGGGCGTTTTTGCCTGCATGACGGTCGTCACAAGGTGTGACGGTCGTCACCCGTGTGACGGTCGTCATGCATCTGTGACGGTCGTCACATCAGCAAAAACAGTCTGCTGCGCTTTTCATTGTGTTTTCACTCCTTTTTCGTCCATATTTCATTTGGGATTGCTTCTTTTCTTCATGTTGCCTTGTTTAGACGTGATCGTTGAATACCTGCAAAACATCAGACAAATACACGGAAATAACCCGAAATCGGATCGAAAACGGTTAGACTTTAGTTGAATTATGCATAAAAACATCTATATGATTTCGTGTTATCAAACTCCCCTAAGCTTGAATCTTTGCTTGTCCTCAAGTAAAACATGGAAAAGTCGGCAAGCACGAGGTTGCTTCTTCGTTCGCAGAGTTTGGAAAGACCGGGATTCTTGGTAGGAACAAGACGAGTATCATGACGACACTAGACTACAAGTCTTCGGAGGTCTCCTTTTTATGCAAATCGGTCTCAGTCATGCTACTGTAGCTTGGTGTCAAGGTTCTCGCGGCAAGTTCACCCTGTTTGTTCCAGCGCAATCACATTAAGCCCGTTGTCCGTACACTTTCATGGCAAGTCGACCTGTTAGTGAATATGATCTCATTTTTGTTTTTGATCTTCTTCATTGATCATAAGTTTATGTCATTGATTTTCAATGGGTTTTTCGTGCCGTTGGGCTAAATGCTCGGGTGAGGAGCACCTAACTTAGAAGGAAACGTATCTTATATTCTTGGGCTTTTTAGCTCTCTTTTCATGATTTTTCATCTTTTTGGAGATCATACACTTATTTGCATCGGTCGCTCGCTTAGAAGTGTTTTTAGGATGGTGCTGACTGCTAGTATAAACTACTTGGGGTTGAGTTTGCGTAGACACTTGAGACTTTGGTACACTTAGGTGGTGAAACCGACTCGCATAAACTAGAGATCTAAGGTGTCTGGACGATACTGGTTTTGTTAGAACTGTCGTTTCCTCGGAGTTTTCAAAACTTGTTTTGAACTCAGGTGCATTCTCGTGATGCTTTTGCTTTTGAGGAACAAATGAAAGTTTTTGTTTACGTTGAATAATGTGGGGATTGTTTGCGTAACATGAAAAATATATAGACGAGCTTTATTTGCTAGAAATAGAAAGTGTAAAAATAGATATTACTAAAATTCAAAGTGCAGTGAAATGGAAATAAAGGAAATAAAGGAAGTTCAGAGTACAGTGGAAATAAGGCTCCACTCCCACACTATCTCGATCAGTGTCCTCACTGATTCTTGAAGCATGTGAGAGGGAGATACAACTGAAAATGAAAATACAAAGAACTGAGATATAGTAAACAATGAAGGAAAAAATGAAAATCTAGTCCCGGCCTCTGTCACGTCCGCGCTGGCGTCCTCAAGCTCTAGCAAGGGCTACTCTGTCCTCATAGCTCATGGCTCCGGTGTGGTAGACGGTGTCCCGGAGTCCTTCGACCTGCAGGGTCAGATTCGCTAGGCTCTCAGTGATCGTAGCTTGGCCGGTGTGAAGTTGTTGCATTTGAGTCCGGTGCCAAGCTTCGAACTGGTCAGCTCGCTGATTCTGCTGCTGCAGCATCGTGAGTATCTGTGCCTGCTGGTCTAGGGAACGACGGGGGTCCTCTTCTGTGTAGTCTGGCACGGGATGGTGACGGCGGCGGCGAGAAGATGTACCTACTGGAGGAGGAGGCTGTGATGCCTCTGGCTGCTCAGACCTGTCCAACTCAGCTTGGATTTCATCGTCGGAATCATGAGTGGGATCCTGAGTAGGAACAGCGGCAGCAGGAGGGGCAGTGAGGTCGAACAACCAGTTGGTACGTCCTCTGGATGGATGCGGGTGCGGGACGGAAGGATGATGCTTCGAACGGTCTTGCCACGCACAACCGGATGGTATTTCCCGTCAGCTCGGGAGCGGATGAGATGGGAGGCTCTGCAGTGGTCGGTGTCAAGGAACACTGAGGGGATGGAATGAAGGTGCTGGAGGCGGTCGCCAAGGTTCAGCCCAAGTGCAATAGCCATGACAATCCCGCCAAAGTAGAATGGCTTCGAGCCACGGTTGCAGTTGGCCTGAATGTGAGCCAGTAGAAACGGAGCAGCGTTGACGGGTTCATTGTTGAAGACGCAATGAAGAAAGAAGAGCTCCTTGGAGTTCACTTTGTGGTTGCTGTCTCTGGAGAAGATAGTGTTACTCAACGCTCTGTGAAAGTACCTGATGGTGGGGTTATGGATGTGAGTGGCGTGCAGGGAGTCCCAACCATCGGCATTGAGGCCGGTCAACTGATACCACAGCGCGAAGGCTTCGTGCTGGAACTGATCAGTGATGCGGCGATGAGCGTTGTCGCCGCGGGGTAGCTGTAGGATGCTGGCGATCTGATTCTGATTCACCTGATAGTTGACGCCAAACATCCGGAAACAAGCGGCACCTATGTGCTGGTTAAGTTCTCCGCTGCTGGTGACGTAAGTGAACGAACTCAAGAGTGAGTTGTTCGTAGGTTGGCTGTGGGTTGGTGCAGAGGTTCCAGATGCCTGCTCGTTGAAGCATCCAGGTTACACCTTCAAGGAGTCCGAGCTCCGTAAGCGATGGAAGGTGCGGGTAGTTGTCGCTACTGCGAAAATCGGCGCCGGCTGAACAGAAGAGTCGCCACCGTGCGTTATTTATCCCACGGGAGGGAAAGGAAACGCTCAGAGTAAACCTCGCACAACACGGGAAAGGTATGGTCATCGCAACCAAAACCTGGATTCGGGAGTCGGTTACGCAAGGGGAAGGTATTAGCACCCCTCACGTCCATCGTACTCGATGGGATCCACGCTTGTTTTCGGGTATGGATTGTTATTCTATCTAAACTATAGGTCAAGGGTGAAAAAGAAAATAAAACGAAAATAAAAATGACTCGGCAAAGTATCGCACTTTATGCCTACGTATTCCCGCCTGGAACGAGAAATCAGAGTCAACGTAGTTCGCCTACCTACGGGAAAGGAGGGGAAGGTTGCTCGCTAGGATGTCGCATCCTATGCCTACGTACTTTCATACAGCATGAAAGATCAGAGCAAACGTAGTTCGGGCCACGCACGACACAAGTCTGTCCTTGATTGATTTTATTCCTTCTGAAAAAGGTTTTTTTGCTTAACAGCCCAAGCGGACAAAAATGACGTTTTGATGAGTTCACATTCTTTTACGGAAGAAGTGTCTTTTATTGTATTCGAAATCTTTATGTGTTTTTCTGTTTGTTTTGAGAAAGAAAGAGACAGAACTCTAACCTACGGTTGCGAAGGGACACAAACTAACCTGATGTTATCATGCATGGGTTAAGACCTAGTGTCTATCATGCTCCTCTCTTGCACAGAGAGAAACAGAGATCCTACGGGATAGGCAGAAACAGAAACAATATCAGATATATACAGTAAAGCAGTAAAATGCATGGATGCAGCAATACAAGCGAGGCAAGGGAGTCCCACTCAACCTCGAACCTAGAAAACAATAGGCGAAAGTGAACAGACTTCACTTTCAACCCAACAGGGTAAACAGCAAACAATACAGTTCAGAAAACCAATCAATACATCAGCAAATGAAATACAGCAAAAGAAACAGCATCAGCAGCTCTGAATCAACAACTGGCTCCAAGAAATCTCCAATCAGCTACAGGCTTCAACAAGCATCAATCTCCATCTTCATGGCTTTCAGACAAGGGCTTTGATCATCAGTCTTCTATCTGCAATGGCTTTTCTTCATGCTCAAACCTCCAGGATGAGGGATTAGTCACAAGAGTGAATTGGGTGTTAAGCAATCAGCTGACTACCAAAGGTGGTGAACAAACTGCTTCTAACACAAGAGACATTTTCTCTCAAGAGTTCTATCTCATAGACACCATCACCAAGCCTTCCAAAGGAAGGGGTGAGTGTCTTAGAGAGACTCTGAATCACAGAGAAGAATGGATGCAGACAAGGCAATCCATGTTTGAGAAACAAACTTTCTAACCTAGAGCTCTGCCTAGCTCCTAAACCCTAGTCTCCTCAGCAACTGCTAGCAAGAAACTCATCCTCAACTCTGACAGTTGATCTTCAATCTTTGAATCTCCAATGGCTTCATCTCCACAAATCTTCAGCTTCCCCAGGGCCCCAGACAAACCCAATACCCATACAAACAATCAATAAACCCCAGAGGGCACCCCACACCAAACAACAGATATACAGACAGTAATAATAGCAGTAGGGGAATCCTAACTGTTCTCTAAGGGATCTGATAACTACCCATAGCCCCTATAGTCCCATAACTAATCTATTCAAATCCTAAGTCCTAAGGGGAATGACATCAAACTCCTAAGTTGTCACCTAAACCCTAGTTTTGTACATGATATTCAAGCATCTATTAATCACCTAAAATTAACTCCTAAAAATGGGAACTAAAATATTTCTACAAGATTAACATCTCATCTAAACAATATGAAAAGAATGATCAAAAAATATCAAAGCATGTGAGAGAACAAAAATCATAAAAATAATGCATGAAATGAATCTAATTAATATGACATTTATTTAGAAAATATGTAAAAAATATGAAATAAAACTAAAAATGAAATTTTATTTTCCTATAATATTCTAGACATTTTAATGAAAATATGGTAAAAAGAATGAATTAAAAATCATTTTTTATGAATTATTTATGATTTTAGGAAAATGGTAAAAATTAAAAGGAATTAAAACAAATAAAATGAATTAAATGAGGGAGAGGGGGTATGAAGAGTAATCACGCCCAGTTCAAATCTGGATGGGCCTCATAAAGGGGGGTGCGCATATCATTTTGAGTTAAGCCCAGCTTGAATTCAGAACTAATGAGAAATAGAAACGCCAGGGGGGGTGAGAAAAGTATCAAATCCATGTTGAAATTGCATTGGGCCTAGTTGCTGGGGGTGGGGTTAGCATAAAATCCTGAGGCCCGCCCGTTTCAATTAATGAAACGGTGCGTTTTGGCCAGTTTCCACTTCCCTCCAAATGATCAGATTGAATGCCAACCATTGGATCACTCTCACAGTCAACAGTCTAACTCCAAACGAAGGGCTATGATTATCTCTTCCTCCTTGGTTCTGCAAGTTAGGGTTTCAAACACCATGAGCCTCCATGCACGACCAATATTCCATCCCTCTGTTCTCACTTTACACGCCACGAATCCACATGCCATAAACATGAAATCTGCTCCAAATCTCTCCCTCTACAATCCTAGGGCATCAATTCATCTTGAAACTCACCACAACAACAAACACGATTGGATCAACACTCGGCCTCCATTGAAATGCACTGATATGGACCATCACCAATCTTCCCCAGACTTAGCCTAAACTAAACTACACCTAATGGAGATTAACATATGCTATCAAGCCACCATTATAACACACTAATCTAAGAGATATGAACACTAACAGTTTATGGCACCTGTCACTAACCATCACCAAATCGTTCCAAATTCATCTAACTTAATCTCCTAACCACCTAGATCAATTCTACACTAACAAAATCATGCCTAACTAATTGGATCAAGCAGTTTGAATGAAAACTTACCTTGTGCAAAATCTTGCAAACAGCTATGGAGATTGATGATTTGAGGCTTTTGAGACTTGGATCTTGATCAATCCTTGATGAACTTGATTCTGTATGCAAGCTTTGGATGAGATTTGGCCAGAATTATGCTATCCACTTGAATTGACAACTTTGATATCCTTGCAAAAAGCACTCGAAAATGGATGATAACCACCTTGTTCTTGATTGAATTATACTATATGATGATGAATCAGTATGAGAAGGTTGATTATGATGAAGATTGATGAAGGTTTTGAGAGAATTGGAATGAAACTTCAATGTAAAAGAATGAGAAATCTTGTGAAAATCTTGGTGCAAATGAGGCCAACCCTTGATCAATGCACATTTCATGAATATATAGACCCCAAATGAACATTCTAGATCCATCTTGCACATTCCCTTGCTTTCCAACTTTGGTTCATTTTGATCATGTTTCTTAAAAGGTAAGCAACCATGGATAACTTCATTTTTTCCTTCTAAACTCAAAAAAGTGTGTGAACCATTGTTCTTAGAATTGTTTTTCCATTCAAAATCATATATTGGAAGTCTCCATTTGGACTTGTAAATCTCCCAAACCATTTTCCAATTTGAAATTATTCACTTTATAAGCCTTTTTAGTTCATATTTTGACCAATTATGCAACTCCATGCTATGAGCTTCTCCAATAACTTGTGACCTTCTTTCTAGACTTAAAATCCCATTTGGAGCAAGTTTGATGTTGTAAGTTTTTCCATTTGAGGCCTCCTTGTATGAGTTTTGGGTATAGGTTAAAATGACCTGTAATCCACAAATGCCCAAAATACCCTTTGCTTGTCAAGACCATAAGTTGAGTTCTCCACATCATATGAAGGCATACCATACCATTCTAGAAAGCTAAGACAATGAGGAACAATTCTTATGTTGACCAAGAATTCATTTGAAATCTCCTTGAGGGGCAAAACTAGCTTGGAAGTCAAGTCACTTTCACAGACAAAAATTCAGACACCCCAGATGGCCTGTAACTTGCAAGGACCATAACTTGAGTTCTATAAATCTCCTTGAGGTCTTCCACCACTCAAATTAAAGGTCTTGAGATCCTCTACAAGTTTCATGTTGGCCAAGAAGCCATTTGAAGCTAGCACTTTGACTTATCTTGCTTGGAAATTTGACCTAAACTAGGGGATTTTACAGAGAAACCCTAATTTAGTAACTCCTCTTCTCCTTGATTTCTCTTGAATTCTCCTTGTCATATCTCCATATCCTTCTTTATATGTCAAATGTTGATCCCCACATCTCTCCAATAGACTTGAATGCCCTCTTAAGTCAGTCAATTGACCTAGGGTTGACCTAGGGTTGACCCAGATGAAACCCTAGTTGACTGTCTTCCATTATAGCTCTTGTGCTTTCATCAATAACTTGCTTTCTTCTCCAAATGACTTTGTGAGTCTCATAGGATGTCTAGATGCTCTCCATGCTTTCATTTCATAGCTCACAACCCTCTTGTTGATCCTCAGATACCCTCAGCTAGGAGATGGACTCAAGGATTGATCTGCTGAACTCTTTGCTTTCAACTTCTTTCCTGATGACTTGAATAGGGTGGAATTAGGATAATAACCTCTTGCTAGGCCTCTAGAGATGAAAATAATGATTGGTCCCCTGTTGAATGACTTGCTATGCTTATGCTATGCAGATGGTTAGTCTATGTACATGACTCTATATGCAAAATGCTAATGATAATGAAACATAAATCCAAGGAATAAGGCTGGGCAAATTTTAGGGTGCAACAGCTGCCCCTATTCAAGCGACTTGGACCCGATTGGGTGAAGAGCCCGGAGCCTTCAGACATTCGCGGTACGAGACGGTTGAATACTAGTGAAACCAGAAATTTGCCAACCGCAGAAATAAACTGCGCTCCTGCTTGAAGAATAACATTCGTCAGCTGAATCTGACTGTTACGATAACCCACTGATCTTGCGCGACCGTGCTGGGGATTGTCTCCATCGTTCTGAAGAGGATTCTGTCATAACAGATTGCTTGCTTGTCCACGTTAGGACTCTGTCTGTCGTCGATACGAAGAAATCTCAACTAAAACTTGTCCACGTTAGGACTCCACTTACTGTCAACCCAGAAAAATCTCGGCAACTCCGCTGGGGATAATTCACCTGCATTTCCGTAAACTGAATCGCCCACGTTAGGAATAACACTCTTCCACGTTAGGAGTAACGCTCTTATCTTTCCACGTTAGGAATCACATCATCCACGTTAGGAGTAACGCTTTTATCTTTCCACGTTAGGAAGCAATCTTCTTTCCACGTTAGGAAACTATATCAATCTGTCCACGTAAGGACTCCAATGCCATTTGACGTGTCCGCGTCAGGACTCCGATCTTTCCACGTAAGGAATTCCACTTTTCTTGAATCTGTCCACGTAAGGACCTCAATTTCTTCCACGTCAGGAATAATCTTCTTCTTTCCACGTTAGGAATCAATCTTGATATGCCCGCGCGAGGACTCAATCTTTCCACATAAGGAATAAACTCGTCTTTCCACGTAAGGAAACCATTTTTCTTCCACGTAAGGGATGCTCTTAATACGTCCACGTAAGGACCCTGATCTTTCCACGTTAGGAATCAATTCTTTCTCAATTTGTCCGCGTCAGGACTCATTTTTCCACGTAAAGAATGCCCTTATCTCCCCGTAAGGAATCTACCTCAATATGTCCGCGTAAGGACTCAATCTTTCCACGTAAGGAACACCAACTTCTTTCCACGTAAGGAATAAATTCATCTTTCCACGTCAGGAAACCATCTTTCTTCCACGTAAGGAATGCTCTTGATATGTCCACGTAAGGACTCTCTTCTTTCCACGTTAGGAATACTGTCATTTCCACGTTAGGAATCACTTCTGATACGTCCGCGTATGGACTCCATCTTTTCCGCGTTAGGAATCTCCGTCTTTCCACGTTAGGAATCACTCCTGTTGATATGCCCGCGTAAGGACTACATCTTTCCACGTTAGGAATAATAATCTCTTTGATCTGCCCGCGTTAGGACACTGATCTCGTCTTGATTCGTCCACGTTAGGACTCAGGCATCTTCGACTCGCTGAGGAAATAACTTGTCCACGTAAGGACTCACACGTCTTCGACTTGCTGGGGAAATATCCGCGTCAGGACTTACCCTTTGCCAACAACACGAAGAAGGATAAATTTGTCCACGTCAGGATTCTTGTATCTTGTCATCACAAAGAACTACAAACTCGTCCACGTCAGGACGCACATTTCACCATTACGAATAAAGATATCTGCTGAAAACAAAATGATCCACGTCAGAATACCAACACGAAGAGTAGCCAATCTTTTTGTCAACGTCATGACCTCCCTTTCTCCAAATTTCGAGAGACCGAATCTATCCATGTCAGGATTAACACGCCTTACCAATCCAGTAAGACAAACCTGTCCACGTTAGGACGCCCACTTCTGAAGAAATCCCGTCATCCTAGGAGTAAATGGTCCACGTCAGGACTTAATTCTTCAATGATCCTCACCCACAAACTTCTTAGCACTGACGTGACAGCGACTTTGAGGCGGACTCTACTGGGGATATCTGGAAACCAACTATCAGACACCTGCTTCGAAATTCTGATTCATGCGACTCGTTGATGACAAACAAACTCTGCTTGGGAATAAGGAGATTCTTATCCTGGCCACTCTGGCTGGGGAAAATCAGATACATTTGCATAAATGACTCTGCTGGAGACAAAGAGAGTTTTATCACGATAACTCTGTGGGGAATACCGCCGAAACTGACATTATCATTGAATATCTCCTGCCGAGATCTTGAATGTTTGGTAATTTATTTGAGCAAGAGCTCTCTCCACCTGAACTACTAGAGTACAGAAACTGCTTCAGCAAAATAAATGCTGGAAGGATAACGCCGACTCGCCGGGGATAGCCTGATGCTACAAAATTATTCCGGCAAAATAAATGCCGTAAGAGTGAAGTCGACTCAGCTGGGAATTTGGGAACTCAAACCACCCGTCTTGTTGAAGTAACCCCCTGCTGAGGAATATAACTCTGCTGGGGAATAGCAGATGCGCACAGCACGATCGGACTTTCTGCTGGAACGTGAACCGATATCACCAGTATCTCTGACAAAATAAATGACAGGACCCACCATCAACCCTGCTGGGGAGAGTCTTGATCTTCGGATTCCACTGGAAGGAAAGAACACTTGCTGAAAAGAGAACTCCGCTGGGGATGGCTGGATTCTCTTGGGGAAAATTAACTGACTCCGCCGGGGGAGAATGCATGACCCTGCGGGGGGAGATGAACCTGTCTGAATACAGCCTTACGATCCCGGAATCACCAAACTCTGCTGAGGACGAGTAACTTCTCTAGAGCACGTCCTTTGGATAAGCTACGGCTAGCTGGAGAATTCTATCCTTCTTCAGGAAGAAAATGCATGACCTGCGTGAAGATCGAGTCTTTCGTTATCACAATCCTTTGATCCTCTTCCTTGTAGGGTCATGAAACCTGCAACAACACAAACAAGACACGACAAGCCTATGCAATCAAATCAATTCAGGTCAGTGACGTTACACTCAGTCAATTCAAAGCTTTAGCAATTGTTGGCAAGGGCCAATGATGTTATACTCATGTTAGTTTCATCAAACTTAGGCGTTTTATCATGCGCAAAACAGTAAAGAACAATCATCAAGTGCTGAATAACACATTTTCATTGATTGGGCCCCTGAATGGGCGGAGTTTTTGTACACGGGATGTAACTCCTGAAAAGAGGAAGCTACGCAAAGCAGATATACAAGTATGCACAGGAAGCATAAATATTGACAAATTAAATTTTGTACACATGTCGGCAACTGGATGCAGATGAACACCACGAACTGATCCTCCCATGACTCGTCCGACTCTTATACTTTCCCGGTATCCCTACTTCTGAAGAGGTTGTATCCGCTAACTGACTTCTCAAATATATTCTCCCGCATAGATGCTCATCGAATACCAAATTCGGACCGCAGTCATTTGCTTGTCTCATCCCTAACTTTTGCGTGAACCGCCCTTTACGGGTTTTCAGTTCACCGGGATACCCCTTTTTGCCGAAGCCGCCCAGTGTAGGTTTTCAACTTCGCGGGTGTACATTTTTTCAATTTTATCCCTAACTTTTGCCCGAACCTTTCATTCTGTTTTTTGGTTCGCCAGGATGCCCCATTTTTGCCTGGACTCTCTTTTTCTGTCCAGCGGGTCTGTTTTAAGCAAAGTATTTTTTAACTGCGTCCGAATTCACAGGTGATGCAAAGTCTTCCCCGTCCATGGTGGACAACAATAAAGCTCCTCCTGAAAAGACCTTACTGACAACGTATGGCCCTTCGTAATTGGGGGTCCACTTGCCCCTGTGATCTGCTTGCGGCGGGAGAATCCTTTTCAGCACAAGGTCGCCCGTCTGAAAGCTTCGCGGAAGTATCTTCTTGTCGTACGCTTTCTTCATTCGTCTCTGATACAAACGACCGTATGCCAGAGAAGCTAGCCTCTTCTCATCCATCAAACTCAGTTGGTTCAATCTATTCGTTACCCATTCTGCCTCGTCCAGCTGAACGTCTCGCAATACCCTCAGAGAAGGGATCTCAACTTCCAATGGTAATACCGCCTCCATTCCGTATACCAACGAGAACGGAGTTGCCCCGGTTGATGTGCGTACCGTCGTACGATAACCGTGCAAAGCGAAAGGTAGCATTTCATGCCAATCCTTGTAAGTCACCACCATTTTCTGGACAATCTTCTTGATATTCTTATTGGCCGCTTCGACAGCGCCATTCATCTTGGGTCGGTAAGGGGAGGAGTTGTGATGTTCGATCTTGAAATTCTGACAGAGCTCCTTCATCATTTTGTTGTTCAGATTAGAACCATTATCCGTGATTATCCGCTCGGGAATCCCATATCGGCAAATGATATCTCTCTTGATGAATCTAGCCACCACTTGCTTCGTTACATTTGCGTAAGACGCCGCTTCCACCCACTTGGTGAAATAATCGATTGCTACTAATATGAACCGATGCCCGTTAGAAGCCGTCGGCTCAATCTTTCCAATCATATCGATTCCCCACATTGAGAATGGCCATGGAGATGACATCACATTCAGAGGACTCGGAGGCACATGTATCTTGTCAGCATAAATTTGGCACTTGTGGCACTTCCTTGCGAACTTGAAACAATCAGTTTCCATCGTCAGCCAAAAGTAACCTGCCCGCAGCAGTTTTCTCGTCATAGCATGTCCACCAGCATGCGTGCCAAATGCACCTTCGTGAATTTCCTCCATGAGAAGCTTTGCCTCTTTCTCGTCTACACAACGCAACAACACCAAGTCGTGGTTTCTTCTGTACAAGACGCCGTCCGGGTTCAAATAAAAATTACCCGCTAATCTCCTGAGAGTCTTCTGATCTTGACTGGATGCCCCAGCCGGATACTCTTTATTCTTCAGGAAATTAAGGATATCAAAATACCACGGTTTGCCATCAGACGCTTCCTCAATAGCAAATACATAAGCTGGCCTGTCTAACCGAGAGATAGTGATTTGGGGAGCTTCGTTCCAGAAATTGACCTTGTACATGGAAGACAAGGTGGCAAGGGCGTCAGCCATTTGATTTTCTGCCCGTGGTACGTGATGCAATTCAACTTTGTCGAAGAAAGGCAACAATCTCCTTGCATAATTCATATAATGTATCAAGTTGGGCTGACGTGTCTCCCATTCCCCTTTGATCTGATTCACTACCAGAGCTGAGTCTCCGTATACGTCTAAATGTTTGATTCGCAAATCAATGGCTTCTTCAAGCCCCATTATACAAGCTTCGTATTCGGCCTCATTGTTGGTAACAGCAAAGGTCAATCGGGCAGTAAACGGGATGTGCGACCCGTGCGGCGTAGTGATAATTGCCCCTATTCCGCTACCGTAAGCATTCACAGCTCCATCAAATATCATCTGCCATTTGGACCCCGGCTCTGGTCCTTCGTCTGGTAACGGCTCTTCGCAATCCTTCATCTTGAGATACATGATATCCTCGTCAGGAAAGTCAAATCTCATCGATTGATACTCTTCAATAGGCTGCTCCGCCAGATACTCAGACAACACACTCCCCTTTATTGCCTTTTGCGAGACGTATTGAATATCATATTCGGTCAAGATCATCTGCCACCTGGCAATTCTACCTGACAACGCCTGCTTTTCGAATATATATTTGATCGGATCCATCTTCGAGATGAGCATGGTTGTATGATTCAGCATGTACTGCCTCAAACGCTTGGCGGCCCAGGCTAGCGCGCAACAAGTTTTCTCCAGCATTGAGTATCGAGATTCACAGTCCGTAAATTTCTTACTCAGATAATAGATTGCATGCTCTTTTCTCCCCGTCTCGTCGTGTTGACCGAGAACGCAACCCATACTCCCCTCAAGAACCGTCAAATACATTATCAAGGGTCTCCCTGCCACTGGGGGTATCAAAATAGGAGGCTCCTGCAGATACTTCTTTATTTTATCGAACGCCTTTTGACAATTATCGTTCCACGTTACAGCTTGATCTTTCTTTAGCAACTTGAATAATGGTTCGCACGTGGCCGTTAGGTGAGATATGAACCGGGCAATGTAGTTCAATCTCCCCAAAAACCCGCGCACCTCTTTCTCTGTTTTAGGCGTCGGCATTTCTTGAATCGCTTTTATTTTAGCAGGATCGACCTCTATTCCTCTTTCACTTACTATGAACCCCAGGAGCTTACCCGATCTCACCCCGAAGGTGCATTTGTTAGGGTTCAGCCTCAGCCTGAACTTCCTAAGCCTTTTAAACAACTTCAACAGATTCACCAGATGCTCTTCCTCTGTCTGGGATTTGGCAATCATATCGTCAACATAAACTTCAATCTCTTTATGCATCATGTCATGAAAGAGAGTTGTCATCGCACGCTGATATGTTGCCCCAGCATTTTTCAAACCAAAGGGCATCACTTTATAGCAAAATGTTCCCCAAGGCGTTATGAAAGTAGTCTTCTCCATATCCTCTGGCGCCATTTTAATCTGGTTATAGCCTGAAAAGCCATCCATGAAGGAGAATATAGAGTATTGAGCGGTATTATCAACTAACACGTCAATATGAGGAAGTGGAAAATCGTCTTTTGGGCTTGCTTTATTCAAATCTCTATAATCCACGCACATTCGAACCTTGCCATCTTTCTTTGGCACTGGTACGATGTTAGCAACCCATGAGGGATACTTCGTCACAGCCAGGAACCCAGCGTCCCACTGTTTCTGAACCTCCTCTTTGATCTTCATTGCCATATCTGGTCGAGTTCTGCGAAGTTTTTGTTTGACAGGCGGGCAGTCTTCTTTCAGTGGCAGACGATGCACAACCATATCTGTATCGAGCCCTGGCATATCTTGATACGACCAAGCGAATACATCGTTATACTCTCGGAGCATTTCAACCAGTTTTCGCTTGATATCACTCTGCAGTGCGGCTCCGATACGAATATTTTTCTCAACCCCTTCCGACCCCAAATTGATAATTTCGATAACCTCGTCGTGAGGCAGAATGGCTCTTTCCTCTTGCTTCACCAACCAAGACAGTTCTTCAGGAACGTCGCTATCTTCAACAACCTCTTCTTCGGTCTGGAATACCGGGTGCTCGAAGTCGGGACGAGTCATAGGTGGTTCAAGAATGTCATCTGAAAATGTTATCCTGCAAAAGAAAGGGTTAAGTGCTTCAAAATGCGTATAAAGCGGATAACCACGTTGCCATTTTATTGAAAAATACAAAACAAGAAAGACAGGGATTACAGTATTTGCACATGAAAAAAACGCCATTTATTTAATGATTAACAAAGCAATGTTTATAACAACACAGCCCTAAGCAAATCCTGATGCCCCGGGCAAGACATCAGATTATTCAACAATTAATAAAGCAAAGCATTACTGTTTAAAAGTCACAGGAACAAGCTCCTGAATAGACCAGTTGCACAGTCATTGTCCTGGCGTGCTTGGCTGAATCCAGGCATCCATATCACAGTCGCTGTCCCCTTCATCGGACTCCGAAGCAGCATTGACAGATTCATGGCATACTCCACTGGCAGAGATGGTGATTGACTTTCTGAAATGAGGGGCCCCCACGGAAGGAGTTGATGACGACGGTCGGTACCCCAGTCCGAACCGGTCCATTTTCATCGGAATGTCCAATACTTTGCCCCAGCCTTTGGCTTCTCCTGCCTTCACTAGCGCTTGAGCCTCTTTATACGAAGAAACAGCTATCTCTGGCACTTTGCTTGGCCCGGGACCCCTGTCCTTAATGCGCAAACCTTCGAATGCCTGGCATGGCGTCTCGTGGATCTCCCCGTCGACTTCCACATATTTAAACGAAGATAAATGACTGACCAGGATGTCTTCTTCTCCGCACACGGTGACTACACTGTCTCCGACCATATACTTTAACTTCTGATGCAGGGTTGACGTAACTGCCCCTGCCCCGTGAATCCAAGGTCTTCCCAGCAAGCAGCTGTACGCAGGCTGTATATCCATGATATAAAACTCCGTTGCAAACACTTCCGGCCCCACTTGCAGAGGCAAGGTAATTGATCCGAAGACCGTTCTCCGCGTGCCGTCAAACGCTCTGACTACCAAATCACTTGGTGTGCACAAAATTCCTCGAACATCCAGCTTCATCATAGCCTTCTTAGGCAGCACATTCAAAGACGACCCGGTGTCAACCAATACGTGCGACATTGTCGACCCTCTGCACTCAACAGATACATGTAATGCCATATTATGATCCCTTCCTTTCGGAGTCAAGTCGAAATCAGTAAAGCCCAGACTGTGGCCTGCATTCACGTGTGCCAATACTCCTTCTAGCTGATTAACGGAGACATCCTGTGGTACAAAAGAAGTGTCCAGGACTCTCAGCAAAGCGTTCCGGTGGGCTTCTGAACACAACAGCAATGACAGAATAGATATTTTGGATGGCGTTTGCTGCAGATGCTCCACGATTTTATAGTCGCTTTTCCGAATCAAACGCATGAATTCCTCTACGTCCTTCGACGCTGCTTCTTTTTCATTTGCTTGAACCGGAACATTTTCCACCGCTTTCCCCTTTCCTTTCGCTAGCCTTTCGGCTTCCACTTCAGGAGATATAAAGATCCTGCCGCTCCTCGTCATGCCTCCTGAGCCCACAACATTATCCACAACCTCCGCTGACCGCTTGTTAACATCGATTTTAATCCCGTCACAATACACCTCTAGCCCATATGACCATGGGACCGCTTTCGTGCTCTCATACGGGATTGGCCCGGCTTTAGTTATAGTAATCGGTGGTCGCTGAGCTGGTGCTGAAATAGTGATCGTCTTCCTAGGAATTGTCACTGTGGCAACATCACTCCGATTATCCACTGCTGCCCCTGCCGGCTCATCAGTTGCTGTTCTATCAAACTGCAATACACCCTCATCAATCAAGGCCTGAATGCCTTTCTTCAAATCCTCACACCCCCCAGACAGGGCCCAACAATCTAAACAGTACTCATTACAACCCGGGTAAACACCTCCTTGCAACAGTCGGCTTTTTATTTCGCTCAGCGGCGTCCTTAAATCCTCAACATTCATAATCAGATTCAGACCTTCCTCAGTCAGCACGGCATTCGCCCCATGATTAGGCATGGGTTTCTGGACTATATTCGCACCGGTCGTTCCGAAGTTGATAGACTTGTTGTCCAAGAGATCCTGCACAACGTGCTTAAAAGCATGACACCCTTCTATATCATGGCCCGGGGCCCCAGAATGAAACTCGCAGCGCCTATTTGCATCATAGCCGAACGGGGGAGTTCCCGTTATCGGTGCCAAGGTTCTTTTCTCTACCAGATTCAATCCCAACAAGGTCTGCAATAAATCAGCATAGTTAGAGGGAGGCTTCTCGAACACCCTTCTCGGCTTACCACCCTGGAATTTTCTCTGAGCTTGCTGTGCCCCCTGCTGAGGCTGCTGCTGCTGTGGCATTGGTTGCTGCTGAACCTGTTGTTGTTGCTGGATTGGCGGCTGTTGATACGGGATGGTGACACTCGACACTTGCTGCGGCTGACGATATTGATTTCTTCCCCTGCCTCGGCCTCGGCCTCGGCCTCCAAATACAGCACTAGCTTCGCCCTGACGGCGCCCACCATAAGCTTTCCTATTACTGCCAGATGCAGCTGACTCGTCAACTTGGAACTTTCCTTGCTTAATGTTCCGCTCAATCTTTTCACCCATCAGAATCAGATCTGAAAAACTAGCCAGAGACGTATGAAACAACATATCATGAAACAGCCCGGTGAATGTGCCGACAAACATATCGTTCATTTCTTTATCTTCCACAGGAGGACGAACCCTGGCAGCCATATCGCGCCACCTTTGCGCGTATTCTTTAAAACTCTCCCCCTTCTTCTGCGAAAGCCCGGCCAACTGGACCCGATTGGGTGCCAGGTCACTGTTATATTTGTAATGGGCTACGAACGCCTCCGCTAATTGCTTCCAAGTCTTGATATCAGTGGGCTCCAACCCCATGTACCACTCTAAGGAAGGACCCGATAGACTATCCTGAAAGAAATGCATGAGCATTCTTTCGTCAGTGGAGTATGCAGACATCTTTCTGTAATAAGCTCGTACATGAACTTTCGGACATGTATCTCCTTTGTACTTATCGAACGCAGGCGCTTTGAACTTGATTGGCACCCTCAGCCCAGGTACCAAGCCCATCGTTGCCATGTCCAGACCCACAGCACTCTGGTTTAGGACTCCCTTCATTTGCTCTTCCAGCATTCTAATCTTTTGAGAATCATCCATCGGCCCGTCAAAACCCCCTCCAGAGAAGGCGTCTTCCTGTTGATCCTCTTGCCACATACCGTTTCCAGCCCCGTATCCATCATATGCATTATTACGTCCAGCTCTGACCTGATTCATCCCCGGAACTCGGCCTCTGTTGCCATACCCTTGAACCCCTCCAGCAGGACCACCAGCCATAAAACCAGCACCGTTTCCGTTTCCAAAACCTCCGTAGCCCTGACTGACCATACCATAACCATCTGGCCCAAAGCCTTGAGCATTAAAGCCATACTTGCCAGTATTGTCGAATCCCTGATCGTTGAATCCGAACCCAGCGTTGACAAAGCCATTGCCTCCGAGATTATCTCCCACATTGACATCACCCAGCCCAGCGTTATGGACAGCAGTTTCATTTCCAACTCCGACGTTACCATTCACAGCAGCGGTAGCGTTGTTGACGTTAGCAGCAGTCACATTGACGACAGGCGGAGCCACTGGCGTTGGAGTGCCATCTCCATGAGCAGTATCAACCCGGACAGACTGATGATCTTCGTTACCATGACCAGCGTTGCGAGCCAATAGAGGCTGGACCATGGCCTGCAAGTTCTCTTGCCCTTTTGCTATAGCTTCCATGGTTTGCATGAAGAGGGCGAGCTTCTCGCGTACATCCTGCATCTCATTCTGAATCTGGTCCATGACTTTCCGACAGTTGGATCGTGTAGAATAGCGGTGCGGATGTTGATCTGGAATCCTGTTACGTACCTGATACAGAGCAAGAGATAAGACACCATTCGTAAATTACCTGTTATGCAATATGAATATGAATGCAATGCAATGTGTCTGTGCATTAGGGAAGCTCATTCCCCCAGTTCTAGTGCGAAGGTGCCGGTGCAGTGACAGTGCTGACAATAAGAATACCGGAGCTGAATCATAGAAAGCCTCATATATTGCAGAGAGAATCAATAATCCCAGGGTACAATATCACTGAGAGTACAAAGAAGGCATGACCTCAACCAACAATCCTGGTGATGGTCAGCACTATGCAAATAAAGCATACAAATAATGGAATGATCAAATCCTCCCAAAAGTCTGGTACTCCTCTATCAACTTCTTGGTCTCCGGATGGCTTGGTCGGTCAAGCAGCCCTTCAACAAGCTGGTTTCTCTTCTTAAGGACACGGCGTACGTCTTCAGCAGTTTCTTCCCATGTTGCTTCTCCGAAGCAATCTTCTAACTTTCGCTTCTGGGACACTGCTTCATCTCTGGATTTGATTGCCTTATTCAGTGCATGCTGGACACTATACCGGTTCATCACTTCTTCCTCACACTTCTTGATGCTAGACTTCAACTTCTCCTCGAGGTCGGAAATTTGCTGCTTCAGCTTATCTTCCCTCTGCTTGTTGTTGGTGAGTGTAGCATTCCAAGTCTTATTGCAAGAGGATATCTCTCGGTGTGCTGCGTCGAGCGCCTTCTTTTTGGCTTCCAGCATATCATGGGAACTTCTGAACTCTTGCCCCAGACGTTCGCGCTTCTTCTTTTCCTCGGTCAACTCAGATCCTAACCTGTTTACCAGCTCAATCTGTTGTTGGAAAGCATACACGGCCTTGTTTTTCTCACTGCGTGCCTGGGCTAACTCTTGCTCCAACCCTTCGTTAATCTTCATCAAGGCTTCTTTCTCTCTCACAACCTGTTCATATGCTTCTCTAGAAACAGTAGTCGGCTCTTCTACCGGAATAGGATCAAGAATTGGTGCATCTGGAAACGGCATCTTCAACTGACTAGCCCTCTCCTGAATCCAAGCTCTATAAGATGCATAGGCCTGACAGTCATTCTTTCCTAACAACGGCTTCCCTTTGCGGTTAATACTCGTCCAGGCACGTCGCAACTTGGCTAATAACTCCCCCTTCACGTCACCGGTGAAGTACAGAGATTCCTGTACTTCTTCCTCTTGAGGTGGATTCTTCAGCGCATATCCGAACTGGCGAATGAATAGAGAAGGGTTGTAATTGATACACCCTTTCCTTCCTATCAATGGCACATTAGGGTACCCAGAACAACTGAAGATGAGCTCAGATCCCAACAGATCTCTATCAAACCACTCCATATCTTCCGACGATAGCCTCATCAAGCGTTCTGGCCAACTGACTGGAATTGTAGTCTCTGCAGCAGATCCTCTCTTAGGAAGGTGACTCTCAAACCACATACTCAATAAGGGTACACAAAGATGAACATTCTTCCCTCTTCCCTTCTCATTCTTGTAATGCAGGGAGTGGTAGAAATCTCCGAGTAAGGTAGGTACTGGATTACCAGCGGCAAACAAGTAGAAAGCATCGAAGTCCACAAAATCCGGTATATTGGGGAATAAAACTATGCCATAAATGCACAAAGCCAACACAGCATTGAAAGCAACCCAGCACCCATTCTTGGCGTACTCTTGGGCTTTACCTACTAAGAACTGAAATGAGAAGCCTGGAACTCCACGGGAAACAGTAGTCACAAGTTCAGAAGCATCAACATGCAAGGCTTTTGCCAATTCCTCCGGCTTGGGTTTGGCATCACAATGAATGAATGGAACCTGGTTCTGCACAGGCAGCTCCACATACTCAGCGTATTCCTCCAAGGTTGGTCCCATAATAAAGTCAGAGAACGTAAAGCACCTCAAAGCAGGGTCATAGAATTGCATCAGAGCATACAGCCCATCTAACTCTACCTCTGTAGGTTTGCACACCAATCTCAGTAGTCTACCATAGCTCATCCGGAAGCTCCTACGAACACCCTCATCAGCAAGAGAGATCAACCCAAGTAAAGGAACAATATCAGGCGTAGGCAATTTGTAAGCAACCGTTCTTCGTAGGCTAGTCATGATCAAATACTCAGAAGTCTGGGCACTAGAACTAGGGAAATGCAAATGCACCTGCAGCACAGACACACGTTAGCGAAATGCAAATGATAATGTATATGCAGGGATGCAATGCAAGTAACATTCAACAGGGACCAAAGCTGCAGCTGAATGGCCTAAACCCAATCAAGAAAGGTCTCAAATAGACCGTCCAGAAGTCATCAAACCCTGGTCTCAGATAGACCTATAATAGAACTCCAACACTGGTCTCTGACAGACCTCAAACCATAACTCACTGGTCTCTGATAGACCTCAAATCCCATCTATAATTGGTCTCTGACAGACCTCATGACTCTCCAACTGGTCTCTGACAGACCTCATAGCTCTCCCAATGGTCTCTGACAGACCTCAGAATAAATCTCCAAGTGGTCTCTGGCAGACCTCATAACTCTCCATAAATAACCCGGATCTCTGATCAAGAAATAACCGGTAATCTGGAGGTCTAGTTACCTGCATAACCCTGAATCCCCTCACAGGTGGGTGGCCCTATAACTGGCACAAGGTACGGCATCCTATGCGGTCGTCGGCGTCACAGACTTTCAGGGTTGATGATACGATTCCCAGAAGGAGTGGCATCATCAATTCCTGAAGAGGCCTCACTCAGCCAACTTCCAAATGATCGGTCCCCAGAGTCGACAATCCAACTAACCAGCAACCCACGCCAACCAAAGGAAGGGGCAGGAGGCCAACCAGAGGAACCTCGTCTGAGTGTAGATTTCATGGGACACCAAAGCAAGCAAAGCAAGCGGGCGCCCACTAATTTCTACTCTAATTCTAGGTGCACTCAAGCCCAGGTCCGGCTTATCTCTCGATATCAGAACACCCGTCACACCCCAATACAGCAATAATAAACAATATATAAAGCTGAAAATACAAGGTTAGAAATATACAATAACTCCATACAAAATCCTCGACGGGAAAACAAGCGTTAGGATTGACTCTCTCAAGGGACGTTGGATCCCAAATGCACAAGAACCATCGCAGTCCTTAGCAGCCAGGGGACGTTGGATCCCCAGCAGAGTCGCCAGCTGTCGCTACTGCGAAAATCGGCGCCGGCTGAACAGAAGAGTCGCCACCGTGCGTTATTTATCCCACGGGAGGGAAAGGAAACGCTCAGAGTAAACCTCGCACAACACGGGAAAGGTATGGTCATCGCAACCAAAACCTGGATTCGGGAGTCGGTTACGCAAGGGGAAGGTATTAGCACCCCTCACGTCCATCGTACTCGATGGGATCCACGCTTGTTTTCGGGTATGGATTGTTATTCTATCTAAACTATAGGTCAAGGGTGAAAAAGAAAATAAAACGAAAATAAAAATGACTCGGCAAAGTATCGCACTTTATGCCTACGTATTCCCGCCTGGAACGAGAAATCAGAGTCAACGTAGTTCGCCTACCTACGGGAAAGGAGGGGAAGGTTGCTCGCTAGGATGTCGCATCCTATGCCTACGTACTTTCATACAGCATGAAAGATCAGAGCAAACGTAGTTCGGGCCACGCACGACACAAGTCTGTCCTTGATTGATTTTATTCCTTCTGAAAAAGGTTTTTTTGCTTAACAGCCCAAGCGGACAAAAATGACGTTTTGATGAGTTCACATTCTTTTACGGAAGAAGTGTCTTTTATTGTATTCGAAATCTTTATGTGTTTTTCTGTTTGTTTTGAGAAAGAAAGAGACAGAACTCTAACCTACGGTTGCGAAGGGACACAAACTAACCTGATGTTATCATGCATGGGTTAAGACCTAGTGTCTATCATGCTCCTCTCTTGCACAGAGAGAAACAGAGATCCTACGGGATAGGCAGAAACAGAAACAATATCAGATATATACAGTAAAGCAGTAAAATGCATGGATGCAGCAATACAAGCGAGGCAAGGGAGTCCCACTCAACCTCGAACCTAGAAAACAATAGGCGAAAGTGAACAGACTTCACTTTCAACCCAACAGGGTAAACAGCAAACAATACAGTTCAGAAAACCAATCAATACATCAGCAAATGAAATACAGCAAAAGAAACAGCATCAGCAGCTCTGAATCAACAACTGGCTCCAAGAAATCTCCAATCAGCTACAGGCTTCAACAAGCATCAATCTCCATCTTCATGGCTTTCAGACAAGGGCTTTGATCATCAGTCTTCTATCTGCAATGGCTTTTCTTCATGCTCAAACCTCCAGGATGAGGGATTAGTCACAAGAGTGAATTGGGTGTTAAGCAATCAGCTGACTACCAAAGGTGGTGAACAAACTGCTTCTAACACAAGAGACATTTTCTCTCAAGAGTTCTATCTCATAGACACCATCACCAAGCCTTCCAAAGGAAGGGGGTGAGTGTCTTAGAGAGACTCTGAATCACAGAGAAGAATGGATGCAGACAAGGCAATCCATGTTTGAGAAACAAACTTTCTAACCTAGAGCTCTGCCTAGCTCCTAAACCCTAGTCTCCTCAGCAACTGCTAGCAAGAAACTCATCCTCAACTCTGACAGTTGATCTTCAATCTTTGAATCTCCAATGGCTTCATCTCCACAAATCTTCAGCTTCCCCAGGGCCCCAGACAAACCCAATACCCATACAAACAATCAATAAACCCCAGAGGGCACCCCACACCAAACAACAGATATACAGACAGTAATAATAGCAGTAGGGGAATCCTAACTGTTCTCTAAGGGATCTGATAACTACCCATAGCCCCTATAGTCCCATAACTAATCTATTCAAATCCTAAGTCCTAAGGGGAATGACATCAAACTCCTAAGTTGTCACCTAAACCCTAGTTTTGTACATGATATTCAAGCATCTATTAATCACCTAAAATTAACTCCTAAAAATGGGAACTAAAATATTTCTACAAGATTAACATCTCATCTAAACAATATGAAAAGAATGATCAAAAAATATCAAAGCATGTGAGAGAACAAAAATCATAAAAATAATGCATGAAATGAATCTAATTAATATGACATTTATTTAGAAAATATGTAAAAAATATGAAATAAAACTAAAAATGAAATTTTATTTTCCTATAATATTCTAGACATTTTAATGAAAATATGGTAAAAAGAATGAATTAAAAATCATTTTTTATGAATTATTTATGATTTTAGGAAAATGGTAAAAATTAAAAGGAATTAAAACAAATAAAATGAATTAAATGAGGGAGAGGGGGTATGAAGAGTAATCACGCCCAGTTCAAATCTGGATGGGCCTCATAAAGGGGGGTGCGCATATCATTTTGAGTTAAGCCCAGCTTGAATTCAGAACTAATGAGAAATAGAAACGCCAGGGGGGGTGAGAAAAGTATCAAATCCATGTTGAAATTGCATTGGGCCTAGTTGCTGGGGGTGGGGTTAGCATAAAATCCTGAGGCCCGCCCGTTTCAATTAATGAAACGGTGCGTTTTGGCCAGTTTCCACTTCCCTCCAAATGATCAGATTGAATGCCAACCATTGGATCACTCTCACAGTCAACAGTCTAACTCCAAACGAAGGGCTATGATTATCTCTTCCTCCTTGGTTCTGCAAGTTAGGGTTTCAAACACCATGAGCCTCCATGCACGACCAATATTCCATCCCTCTGTTCTCACTTTACACGCCACGAATCCACATGCCATAAACATGAAATCTGCTCCAAATCTCTCCCTCTACAATCCTAGGGCATCAATTCATCTTGAAACTCACCACAACAACAAACACGATTGGATCAACACTCGGCCTCCATTGAAATGCACTGATATGGACCATCACCAATCTTCCCCAGACTTAGCCTAAACTAAACTACACCTAATGGAGATTAACATATGCTATCAAGCCACCATTATAACACACTAATCTAAGAGATATGAACACTAACAGTTTATGGCACCTGTCACTAACCATCACCAAATCGTTCCAAATTCATCTAACTTAATCTCCTAACCACCTAGATCAATTCTACACTAACAAAATCATGCCTAACTAATTGGATCAAGCAGTTTGAATGAAAACTTACCTTGTGCAAAATCTTGCAAACAGCTATGGAGATTGATGATTTGAGGCTTTTGAGACTTGGATCTTGATCAATCCTTGATGAACTTGATTCTGTATGCAAGCTTTGGATGAGATTTGGCCAGAATTATGCTATCCACTTGAATTGACAACTTTGATATCCTTGCAAAAAGCACTCGAAAATGGATGATAACCACCTTGTTCTTGATTGAATTATACTATATGATGATGAATCAGTATGAGAAGGTTGATTATGATGAAGATTGATGAAGGTTTTGAGAGAATTGGAATGAAACTTCAATGTAAAAGAATGAGAAATCTTGTGAAAATCTTGGTGCAAATGAGGCCAACCCTTGATCAATGCACATTTCATGAATATATAGACCCCAAATGAACATTCTAGATCCATCTTGCACATTCCCTTGCTTTCCAACTTTGGTTCATTTTGATCATGTTTCTTAAAAGGTAAGCAACCATGGATAACTTCATTTTTTCCTTCTAAACTCAAAAAAGTGTGTGAACCATTGTTCTTAGAATTGTTTTTCCATTCAAAATCATATATTGGAAGTCTCCATTTGGACTTGTAAATCTCCCAAACCATTTTCCAATTTGAAATTATTCACTTTATAAGCCTTTTTAGTTCATATTTTGACCAATTATGCAACTCCATGCTATGAGCTTCTCCAATAACTTGTGACCTTCTTTCTAGACTTAAAATCCCATTTGGAGCAAGTTTGATGTTGTAAGTTTTTCCATTTGAGGCCTCCTTGTATGAGTTTTGGGTATAGGTTAAAATGACCTGTAATCCACAAATGCCCAAAATACCCTTTGCTTGTCAAGACCATAAGTTGAGTTCTCCACATCATATGAAGGCATACCATACCATTCTAGAAAGCTAAGACAATGAGGAACAATTCTTATGTTGACCAAGAATTCATTTGAAATCTCCTTGAGGGGCAAAACTAGCTTGGAAGTCAAGTCACTTTCACAGACAAAAATTCAGACACCCCAGATGGCCTGTAACTTGCAAGGACCATAACTTGAGTTCTATAAATCTCCTTGAGGTCTTCCACCACTCAAATTAAAGGTCTTGAGATCCTCTACAAGTTTCATGTTGGCCAAGAAGCCATTTGAAGCTAGCACTTTGACTTATCTTGCTTGGAAATTTGACCTAAACTAGGGGATTTTACAGAGAAACCCTAATTTAGTAACTCCTCTTCTCCTTGATTTCTCTTGAATTCTCCTTGTCATATCTCCATATCCTTCTTTATATGTCAAATGTTGATCCCCACATCTCTCCAATAGACTTGAATGCCCTCTTAAGTCAGTCAATTGACCTAGGGTTGACCTAGGGTTGACCCAGATGAAACCCTAGTTGACTGTCTTCCATTATAGCTCTTGTGCTTTCATCAATAACTTGCTTTCTTCTCCAAATGACTTTGTGAGTCTCATAGGATGTCTAGATGCTCTCCATGCTTTCATTTCATAGCTCACAACCCTCTTGTTGATCCTCAGATACCCTCAGCTAGGAGATGGACTCAAGGATTGATCTGCTGAACTCTTTGCTTTCAACTTCTTTCCTGATGACTTGAATAGGGTGGAATTAGGATAATAACCTCTTGCTAGGCCTCTAGAGATGAAAATAATGATTGGTCCCCTGTTGAATGACTTGCTATGCTTATGCTATGCAGATGGTTAGTCTATGTACATGACTCTATATGCAAAATGCTAATGATAATGAAACATAAATCCAAGGAATAAGGCTGGGCAAATTTTAGGGTGCAACAGTAGTGAGTCGGCTGGAGTAACCTCTGATGAAATGCAATGTACTGTGCTCGTTGTCTTTCGCCTAACTCGCCCTCAGGGAAGGAAATGTTGCTGACATCTGCGTTCCTGGCCATTGTTGGAAGATGGAGAGGTTTCTGAGGTTTTGGGGTTTTTCTGCAGAGAGGGAAAAATGACAGAACAGTGGTTTGGAGGTTGAATTTAGAGTTGAAGTTTATAGTTCAATGTGGGGAGGACGAAAATTCGTAGTGGGGTAGGAGTTTGGAAGTTTGAAAGTGATAATGGGGGGAGTGGAAGGGAACACGAACCCTGTTTTATCAGATAGCAGTTCTAGACTGCGTGACGGTTGTCACATAGGTGTGACGGTCGTCACCTGCGTGACACTCGTCATGGGGTTGTGACGGTCGTCACAGCAGCAAAATCTGCAGAACGCAGAATTTTGCTCTGAGGGCGTACTCGTGGTGATTTTAAAGCTTAGTATTGATACGGTGATGTAATATAACAGCCAACAAGCAACAATTAATGCGAAAACAAAATAATTGAATAAAAACTAGAATTGAAATGACATAAAATGGAAACAATTGTATGTAGTACATAATGAAAACTAACAATGCGAAAAATCCAAATGATTAAATTAAACTAAACTAGACTAGACTAAACTGAAACTACTGCTACGAGCTAATAATTAATCTTTTCGTGCCTTCAACTCATCGAATTTCTGTGAATAGTAGTCGAGTTGGTCGCAGACTAGATCCATGAAGCCTACCAGTTCGCTGTGCATGCCTGCGATATCAGCTTTTACATTAGTCAGAGCTTTATCAACGTCGTCCAATCTGAGTAACACGGCATCCATTTTGTCGGTGGTTTCCTCAGGGATAGGCTCAGGATAAGTATTGTAGTGTGGAGGAGTTGTAGGGTCTACTTCAGTTTCAGATGCAGCATCCTCATAGTACATGTAGTCGTGTGCCTCAGAGATGTGGTCACTGTCATACATATAGTTCTGCGGTGTTGACTGTGGTGAAGGAGGTCCCATAGGCTCATCCAATTCGTAGAGCCAGTTATCCTTGTTGTGGATGCTTGTCATCAGATGATCAGGCAGTGTGAATAGCTGTACTGGTTTTTCATTAATAAGGTACTCATACGGTCCAGGTCCCATAGTCCCTAAGATGCGCCTGTTAAAGCAGAATTGTATGTTCATGGGTCTGATGGTACCAAAACGAGTGCTGGCATTTAAATGGAATCTAAGGCCCAGCTCGTGGGCAATCATTGTTACTAGGCCTCCTATGAGAATAGGTGTCTGAGGTTCCAGCGTGAGGCGTTTGAAGGATATCATCATGAAAGGCACTGCATTTACTGTCCGTCCCTGAGAAGCACAGAACATGATGAATAACTCTTCCTTAGACACTGTAGTAATATTTTCTTCTTTTCCAAACAAAGTTTGAGCTAGTATCTTATGGAAGTATCTAAAGGTTGGGTTATGAATGTCATCATTGTACATTTTGTCTAGTTCAGGGTGATAGTCGCCTGTGATTCTACCCCAGAAGTGATTGAGTTGCAAATCAATATCGTCATCTTCTGCACTGATGAACACATGCGGTCCGCTAGGGAATCCTAGGAGGTTAGCTAGTGACATCCGGCTATGGGTTTGGTCCATTCCAAACAATCGGAAGGTAATCAACTCTGTGCTGGATCCAAAACCATAGTTGGGTGTGTATCTGAAAGAACTAAGGAATTCGTAGGTAAGATCCTTGTAGGTAGCGAAGCGTGTTTTTAGAGCAGTGTTCTCCTAACCCAGTTGATTGAACAGGTATTGAATGCTATCTGTGATCCCTAGTTTATCCATAGTAGCCTTATCATAATACAGCGTTAAGGCGAATTCTCTTTCGGTCAGTGCTGCAAATCTTGCCTTTTGAGCGAGTCCTCTGAAGTGAACCTTTGTGAAATCGTACTCGGCCATACTCGCAGGTAATTCGGAGAAAACAGAAGGAATGTTTTGAAGGCTTTAAAAAATCCTGAAAAGTTTGAAACAAGAAATTGAAGTCAGGATTTTTAGAAACGAAAAGTGGTAGAAACAAAAGGCAAAAGAGAAAAAATAAAATAAGAATAAAAGTACGAAAATGAACGAAAGTAGAAAGTAGTAGTACTTTTAGAATTTTTGTTGGATTTTTCAAAGTAAAATTTTAAAGAAAAATGAAATGCAATAACGAGGGAAAATTTGGGTTGCCTCCCAGTAAGCGCTGTTTTTAATGTCTAAAGCCTGACGATAGCTTGGTGAGAAGCTATTCGGGTGTCTGACCCGGAAGCTCGAGCAATGTTATATTGCTGACTTGAGGACTGTTGTCGTTCTTATTGTAATGTTTTAGACGTTGCCCGTTTACGATAAACGGTGCATTTGTCTTATCGTTAATTTCAACAGCTCCACTCTGAAGTACTTTAGTCACTTCATAGGGTCCAGACCACCTAGATTTTAGTTTTCCTGGGAAGAGTTTTAATCGTGAATTAAAGAGCAATACGATGTCTCCCACATTGAATTGTTTCCTGATTGAACGTTTATCATGCCACTTTTTAGTTCGTTCTTTGTAGATACGGGCATTTTCGTAAGCGTCTAATCGAAGTTCTTCCAACTCGTGTAAGTTCAAGATTCGCTTTTCTCCTGCCTCGGTGTAGTTGAAGTTGAGTGTTTTAATGGCCCAAAAGGCCTTATGCTCTAACTCTACAGGGAGATGGCAGGATTTACCGTAAACTAATTTATAGGGGGTAGTACCTATTGGTGTCTTAAATGCGGTCCTATAAGCCCATAAAGCTTCTTGTAGCTTTGATGACCAATCTTTTCTCGAGGTAGCGACAGTCTTTTCCAATATCTGTTTTATTTCTCTGTTCGAGACCTCTACTTGTCCGCTAGTTTGCGGATGATAGGGTGTAGCTACTCGGTGCCTGACTCCATATCTAGAGAGAAGTTTATCGAATATTCGTGATATGAAGTGAGATCCTCCGTCACTAATGACGAGTCTGGGTACACCGAATCTAGGAAAGATTGTGTTTTTGAAGAGTTTGATTACTACTCGTGCGTCGTTTGTTGGAGCAGCTATGGCTTCTATCCATTTAGACACGTAATCGACAGCGACGAGTATGTAGTTATTTCCAAAAGAAGGAAGGAAAGGTCCCATGAAATCTATTCCCCAGACGTCGAAGATTTATACCTCTAAGATTCCTTTCTGAGGCATTTCATCGCGTCGTGAGATGTTGCCAGTTCGTTGGCATCTATCGCACTTTTGCACAGCGATGTGAACGTCTTTCCAGAGATTAGGCCAGAATAGGCCAGCTTGGAGAATCTTAGCGCACGTCTTGGACGTACTAGCATGACCACCATAAGGTGCTGAGTGGCATTGGGAAATAATATTTTCTATTTCTTCCTCTGGGACACAGCGACGATATATGTTGTCGGCCCCTCTCTTGAAGAGTAGGGGTTCGTCCCAATAATATTGTTTCAGATCGTGGAAGAATTTCTTCTTTTGCTGATAAGTAAGATCTGGTGGAAGCACGCCCGCAGCGAGGTAATTAACGATGTCAGCATACCAAGGTAATGTGACTTGGGCATAGACGGCTTCTACGGCTTTTTTGAATTCTGGATCTTCCGAGATTGAGTTGGGTATGTCACTTTCTAATTTGGCTATCAGACGTTCGTACGGGAAATCGTCATTTATCGGTACTGGTTCGTGTATGATGCCTTCTATTCGGGATAAATGATCTGCAACAACGTTCTCGGTTCCTTTCGTATCTTTGATTTCTAAGTCAAACTCTTGTAATAACAGGATCCATCTCAATAGTCTTGGTTTAGCATCCTTTTTGCTTATTAGGTACCTTATGGCAGCGTGGTCTGTGTATATTATAATTTTTGCTCCTACTAAGTAAGAACGGAATTTGTCAAGCGCAAATATAACTGCTAGAAGTTCCTTTTCTGTGGTAGCATAGTTCATTTGGGCAGGATCTAAGGTTCTACTGGCATAGTAGATAGCATGGAGTTTCTTGTCCTTCCTTTGTCCTAGAACTGCGCCTACAGCGTAATCACTCGCGTCGCACATGATTTCAAACGGTAGTCTCCAATCTGGTGGTTGCATGATTGGTGCGGTGATAAGGGTTGATTTCAATGTTTCGAATGCTTTTAAACAGTCGTCGTCGAAGACGAACTCAGCATCTTTCATTAACAGGCCGGTCAGAGGTTTTGTGATTTTCGAGAAATCTTTTATAAATCTTTTGTAGAAACCGGCATGTCCTAGAAAACTCCGTATTTCTCGTACGGATTTTGGAGGTTGGAGATCTTTTATAATCTCTATTTTAGCTTTTTCTACCTCAATCCCTCTATCTGATATGACGTGTCCTAGAACTATTCCTTGTCGGACCATAAAATGGCATTTCTCCCAATTTAGGACGAGGTTTACTTTTACGCAACGTTCTAGTACCATTTCTAAGTTTTGTAAGCATCCTTCGAAACTTTGTCCACATACCGAGAAATCGTCCATAAACACTTCCATAATGTCGTCTATGAAATCTGCGAAGATTGCCATCATGCATCTTTGGAAGGTTGCTGGAGCGTTACAGAGTCCGAACGGCATTCGGCGGTAAGCAAAAGTACCGTAAGGACAGGTGAATGTAGTCTTTTCTTGGTCATCAGGATGGATGGGAATTTGGAAGAATCCTGAGTAACCATCTAGATAGCAGAAATATGAATGTTTGGCTAATCTTTCCAACATTTGGTCTATGAAGGGTAGCGGAAAGTGATCTTTGCGCGTAGCCTTGTTAAGCTTCCTATAATCAATACACATCCTACTTCCAGTCACGACTCTTTTTGTTATTGATTCGCCTTTTTCGTTTTTAACTACCGTGACTCCTCCTTTCTTTGGTACGACATGAACTGGGCTAACCCATTCACTATCGGAGATCGGATAGATGATTCCTGCATCTAGCAATTTCTTTACTTCATCTCTGACTACCGTGCTCAGGATGGGGTTCAGTCTTCTCTGATGCTCTCGAGAGGTTTTAGTGTCTTCCTCTATTGTAATTCGATGCATACAGATTGAAGGGCTTATACCTTTTAGATCGCTTATGTTATAGCCTAACACGGTGGGGTACTTCTTTAGGACTTCTAATAACTTTTCGGTTTCTGGTTGTCCTAAGTCGGCGTTGACTATCACTGGTCTTTTTAGTTCATCGTCTAGAAATTCATATCTGAGGTTTTTGGGTAGTGTTTTAAGTTCTAAAGATGGGTTCTTCGGACCTGGCATATGGTTTGGTATCAGTGCTAAGCTTTCGCTTAGGCTGTCATCTTTATACGGTTTACGCCAATTGTCGTCTTTAGAAATGTCGGGTATCTGAATCTTTATTATTTCTGAATACGTGGTCTCTTCATTTTCAAGTTCTCTTATGCATTCGTCAATTTCATCTACTAAATAGCAGGTATTGTCTATTGCTGGTGCTTGTAAGAACTTGGTGAGAATGAACTCTATCTTTTCTTCTCCTACTTCGAATGTTATCCTTCCTTTCTTCACGTCTATAATCGCTCCGGCTGTAGCTAGGAATGGTCTTCCTAAGATAATTGGGGTTACAGTGTCCTCCTTGATGTCCATGATTATGAAGTCGGTTGGAATGTAAAATTGTCCTATGCGTACTGGAACGTTTTCCAGTATTCCGACTGGGTATTTTACTGATCTGTCAGCTAATTGTACGGACATTTTGGTTGGCCTGAGGTCTCCCATATTCAGCCTTTTGCATATAGATAAGGGCATAACACTGATACTGGCTCCTAAATCGCATAGAGCTTTGTCTATTACGAACTTTCCTATGACGCAGGGTATGGAGAAACTACCTGGGTCTTTTAATTTAGGAGGCATGCGGTTCTGAATAATAGCGCTACACTCTGCAGTAAGTGTAACTGTTTCGTTATCCTCGATCTTTCTCGACAGGATCTCTTTGAGAAATTTTGCGTATGACGACATTTGAGTTATCGCTTCTGTAAAAGGAATAGTAATATTCAGTTGTTTAAGGAGCTCTACAAATTTCTTAAACTGTCCTGAAGTTTTAGAGTTTATTAGTCTTTGCGGATAAGGAATAGGTGGTTTATATGGCGCTGGAGGTGCTTGAGGTTTTTCACTTGCGGTATCCTCCTTCTCGTTGTCCTCCTTCTTCTCTAACTCAGATTCCTTTTCTGCTTGTTCAGTTGGTTTTTGTTGCATGGCTGAGTTTTCGGTCCTCGGATCGATCGGTTCGTCCAATTCTTTTCCACTCCTTAGTATCACAGCATTTGCTTGGCCTTTGGGATTCTGTTCGGGTTGTCCAGGAAATGTGCCAGCAGGTGCGGCAGCAGATGCTTGTTGTTGAGCCACTTGTGATATCTGTGTTTCTAACATTTTGTTGTGGGTGGCTAAAGCGTCTACTTTTCCTGTCAACTGTTTAATTTGCTCGCTAGTGTGTATGTTTTGATTCAGGAACTCTTTGTTCGTTTGAGCTTGAGTAGCTATGAACTTTTCCATCATCAATTCGAGGTTAGATTTCCTAGGTGCATTCTGAGCAGCTGGTTTCTGATATCCTTGCGGAGCAGTAGGCATTTGCAATGCATTTTCGCTTTTGTAAGAAAAGTTTGGATGATTTTGCCAACCTGGGTTGTAGGTATTTGCATAGGGATTTCCTTGAGCATAATTTACCTGGTCTGGCGGGATTCCGGCTAGCAATGGGCATTCGGGTGCATTATGAGTGGTGCTTCCGCATAACTCGCAATTTGGAGTTACTGCAGCGACAGTTGCAGTGGGGTTAACGGTCAGACTATCGATCTTCTGTGCTAGAGCATCTACTTTAGCATTGAACTTTTCAAGGCTGCTGATTTCGTACATCCCACCTTTCGCTGTGGTTTTCTCAGTTGGAGTGCGTTCACCTCCCTATTGGCAATGGTTTTGTGACATGTTTTCTATTAATTGATAGGCTTCATCGTATGGCTTATCCATAAGTGCACCGCCCGCGGCAGCGTCTATTGTCAATCTAGTATTGTATAGAAGCCCATTATAGAAGGTATGGATTGTCACCCAGTCTTCTAGACCGTGGTGAGGACATGTTCTCATCATATCTTTGAATCGTTCCCATGCTTCGTAAAGAGATTCAGTATCTTTCTGTCGAAATCCGTTGATTTGAGCTCTAAGCATAGCAGTTTTGCTTGGTGGAAAATATCTCGCTAAGAAGACGTTCTTCAATTGCTCCCATGTCGTAACGGAGTTGGATGGTAACGATTGTAACCATGTCCATGCTCTGTCTCTAAGAGAGAATGGGAAAAGACGAAGTCTTATCGCGTCTGGAGTTACTCCATTTGCTTTCACTGTGTCCGCGTATTGTACAAACTTCGTTAGATGTTCGTTCGGATCCTCAGTTGCGTTTCCTGAGAATTGGTTTTGTTGTACAGCCGACAACAATGATGGTTTCAGCTCAAAATCATTTCGGGTAATAGCTGGGGCAGCAATGCTACTTCTAGGCTCCATCTGAGATGGTGTAGCGTATGCCTTCAGCGGTTTGTTCGGAGGTCCTTCAGCCATCTCTGGTTCTTCTTCTTCTGATTTGGGAATGGGAGTGAGAGGTTCGGGAGTGTTATGTTTGAGTTGTTTGAGTTGGTACTCAATGATTCTACTTCTTAAATGTAAGAAGCGTTCTAGTTCTGCGACTGAAGGTTTTACGATATCGCTTTGCGGGCGATTTCTTGGCATACAATCGACAGAACTAGTAAAGGAAAAAATGAAAATTGTTTACCTAGTCTATACGGCGTAACAGAAGGTTACACTATTGACTAAACGGGTCCCCGACAACGGCGCCAAAAACTTGATCGCGACTTTCTATGTCTAATACAACTAACTGCAAGTGCACAGTCTATCGCGTAGTAATAAAAGATATCGATCCCACAGGGACTCGTAATCAAACTAGTGTTCTCGGGAGTTACTATGTTTAGCTAGGTAGAATATGTTTTAAGGGAATAAGATTGTCACTAAAAGAGGGAACTAAGATTACTATTTAGATTTTAATTAATTGAATCGATACGTAGTAATTGTGTTCTTCAGGGATTTGATAAATTACTGGTGTATGAAATAGTTTTCACAGTTTAATTAAGCAGAAAATGGAGATTTGAAGACTCTCGTCTCACGATGGTTATTGACGCTAATCATAAGCCTAAGGGCCAAACGTACACTTTCGTATCCCGTTCGGGGTTAAAATTATTTTTTGGAAATCTCTAAGTTCTAATTCGTTTTAAAGTGCTTTCGCTGTTATTAAAACAAATGCCTAGTGTTTACTATCTGACCTTACCGCAACTTTCGCTTGTTGGTTCGTATCTTAATTAATTTCCCACTTTCGTGGCAAAACTACTTTTAAATAAGTTCTCGCTTTCGCGACGAAGTTTATTCAGTGAATGAATTTTAAACACTCAGACCATAGATTACTTTTGTGAAAAGAAAGTTTTCAAACAAGTGTTATCAAATCCCATTCGAATTATTACTACATATCGATTACCTAAGTTTAGCTAGACATGGAATTGGGAAAAACAAAATATAAATAAGAATAATAAATAATAAATTGCATTATAATAAAACAGAAGTCGATCAAAATGAAAACCTGTAAATATGCCAATTGGCCTTTGGGCAGATCCTCCACAGATGTTGGCAGGATTCTGGTCTTTAGTGCCAATTTGATCGTACAGTGCAATAGCAATTACAAAAGAGCGGAAATGGGAATAAGGAAATGTAAAGGGAAATGAATACAGATAAAAACTGGAAAGTAAATTTCTCTGGAAATTAAATTCGGCAGCACTTCGTGGTATGAATGCAGCACCCTTTCTGAAGTCCCCTGCTTCCCTTTTTATAGAAGTGGAATCCCAACGGTTATCTCTGAGGATGATGGACCTTGAGGCAGATAATTTAGGGAATAGTGGTCCACTTAATGGGAATTGGAACTGCTCTTTTGACGTGTAATCTGAGTGGGGCGTTTTTGCCTGCATGACGGTCGTCACAAGGTGTGACGGTCGTCACCCGTGTGACGGTCGTCATGCATCTGTGACGGTCGTCACATCAGCAAAAACAGTCTGCTGCGCTTTTCATTGTGTTTTCACTCCTTTTTCGTCCATATTTCATCTGGGATTGCTTCTTTTCTTCATGTTGCCTTGTTTAGACATGATCGTTGAATATCTGCAAAACATCAGACAAATACACGAAAATAACCCGAAATCGGATCGAAAACGGTTAGACTTTAGTTGAATTATGCATAAAAACATCTATATGATTTCGTGTTATCAACTCACGATCCTATGCAGATGCAAATGCGGTACCGACTCATTCAGCAGGTTCAATTGAAGAACCAAATGGAACCATCGCTCGTTACCGAAGTAACTCCCCGTCGGGCCTACGATGTTCACCCATCGCTCACACCCCACATGGGCACACGATGTTTTAGGATTGCTCACACCCCACACGGGCACACAATCCGATTGCTCACACCCTACGAGGGCACACAATCATTCTGCAGATTCTCCATGGAATCACATATAAACTATTGCTCACACCCCACAAGGGCACACGATCGTTTCTGCAGATCCTTCTAGGGTTCAAAGATAAACCATCGCTCACACCCCACAAGGGCACACGAGGTTTCTGCAGATCCTACGCAGGATCAGACACACAAGAATGCAATCATGATGCTTCACAAACAAAACGACTCCATACACTCTTAAAATGCATACATATTTACAAATATACTCATGCATTCTTCACATCGTACAAATACATACAATTATGCACATTCACATCAATCTCATCATGCATTTTCACTCAATTCAAACAAATGCACAAAATTGCCAAACGACCACATTCACAATCTAGGATTCACGCCTTACGGCTACCCACAGTACATCACAACACATCAGCACACAAACTATCTATTTAGGTAAGGATTAAACATAACTAAACCAAACAATCGACAATTGGACAGAAAGCACAGGAAAAATAGAAAAATGTTGTCACATTCGCCGACCTTCGCCCGGCGAAGCCTTTGGCGAATGCTCGCCACCACACTCGCCTGACAAACTCACTCGCGAAGCCAGACAATAGCTACTGACTTGGTTTGCTACCCACTCGCTACCACACTCGCCTGGCGAAGCCTCTCGCTGGCACCCTCGCCTGGAGAACTCGCTGGCGAAGACAGAGTTGGGCTACTGACTTGGTTCGCTGCCCTTCGCTCCCATTCGCCTAGCGAATGCTGGCGAATCTGCGAACAGCAGAAATCCCTAACTGTCAAAATCGCCCAAACCCTCCAAAATCAACCAATTCTCACCAAACCAGTTTCTACCGCCTTAGTCTAACATTCCACGACTAAACTTTATCACTTATTCTCATTTTTAACCGTTAAAACTCGGGTTCTACCGATTAAATCAAATTCAACCTAAAATGGAAAATGAACACAACTCTCCCCAATCCAAAAATTAAACCAATAGAAACATACATAATCATACACATCGAAAGAATAATAAAGTTTCACACCCTTACCCGAATAATCGAAGCTTAGAAGTTTGATTCTTGATGATTCTAGGTTTTTCTCCTCTTCCTCCTCTTTCTCTTCTCTTTCTCTTCTTTCCTTTCTATTTCTTTCTATCTCTTTTCTTTTCTCTTCTATTTCCACTTATACACTTTCTATCCTATTTCTCTCAAATATCTACTAATTAAGGATTATCTAAAACACCCTCTAATTAATTCCCAAAACTCTCCGAATAATAAAATAACATAACACGCACACATAACATTTTAATATTCAAATTTCACAAATATAATAATAATAAATCAAAACAAATTAAAAGACTCAACAAAAATGGGAAATCCAGAATCGGGGCGTTACATGAAGACCATCTCTTGGTTCAACCTCTAGTGAGGATCTTTTCTTTCTAGAGTGTCAACGGGTCAGGTTTGAACCAGTTGCTCGATCACTTTAGATTTCCTCAGTTTGTTTCAGCTCCCCCAGTGTTATTGTCTTTCCCTAGTGAGTGGTTACTCATTGTGTCGCTTCTTTCCCTGTTTGCTTTCTTTGTTAGCTACATCTTTGCATTTAGTATCCCATCATTTTCATCATAGTAGAGTTCATGGCATATCAGCACTGCATAATTTTTCTTTTGTCCATAGCATAGCTTGTCATTCCATCTAAGGGCAAAATTTTGGGTTATCTATATTTAAATACCTTCCACCATGATTTCATGAGGATTTTTATCACTCATGTCACCCGGTGAGGATATTTAAATAGGAGCAACTGTCATACCCCAAATTTTACCCTCAGATTCTTTAATCTTTTGCATAGCATTCTAAGTCAATCACGTCGCATAACTAACCAGTTTATCGGGTTTTGGTTGTTTTATTTCACTTATGAATCAGGGTTTGATTTCAGAAGCTTTAAAGGTGTTCGAATTAGGGTTTTGGACAGTGCCTATCATGGGTATATCAAGGCACGATATCCGTTTCTAGGAATTGCCACAAGGAGTCATTTGTTAAGGCTTACCCAATGGTTTGACTGAAAAATTATGAATCAAGGTTTTGGTTCTCATTGAAGTCTTTGTTCATAAAGTATGCAATCAAGGCTAAGATTAAGGTTTCTCCCCCTTTGGGTTTAAGTCAGACAAATGACATAAAGTTGAGTTTCACCTGAAGGTAGTGTCATACCTCGAAAAATATGATCCTCGCGATGGACGCGGAAAAATACTGTTCGAAACAGAGTCGCCACCGAACTTTATTC
Organism: Lathyrus sativus; assembly: GCA_963859935.3. Classification (NCBI taxonomy): domain Eukaryota; kingdom Viridiplantae; phylum Streptophyta; class Magnoliopsida; order Fabales; family Fabaceae; genus Lathyrus; species Lathyrus sativus. The sequence continues at coordinate 567,014,241 of OZ012735.1, read as the reverse complement.
ATTCCAAGGATGGAATAGGAAAATATCGATAAAACCTTTTAAGGAGATAAGAACATGGTCATCGCAACCAATATTCTAGGTTCGGGAGTCGATTACATAGAGGGAAGGTATTAGCACCCTCTACGTCCGTTGTACTCAACGGGAACCTCTTGATTCGATTCGCGAGAGAGAGTTAACTATGTTTGTTTATCTTCTAAGGAATTGCTTGCTAATAGGAAAAAAGGGGTGATTATTAAGATAGGGTTCTCGCCAAGGATTGGGGCCCTTGTGCCTACGTATCTTCACTTGTAAGAAGTGGAAAATCAGAGCATTCGTAGTTCGTGGGACTACGGGTAAAAATAGGGGATTGTGCTCGCCAAGATCATCGCAATCTTGTGCCTACGTATTCTCATTGATAAATGAGAAATCAGAGCAGCCGTAGTTCGGCTACGGTTTGCTAAAAGGTTTGCGTTTGGAATGAACGAGAATTTAGGTCACATTCTAACTGCTAAACGTTGGCTTGTCTGCTTGCTAGGGGAGGCTGAAGCACGAGTTTGTTATGCGCGGAAGAAGGGACTAAACAATGTTCTTGGTGAAAGGATTATTTGAATTGTAGGTCGCGCGATGGCGAGGAATATTGCTTGATTGGTTAAATATTTTGGTTTGTAAATAAAGATAGATTTGAACAGGTTATAGGATTTTGGTCGCACGGGGGCGAAACAACGAGGTTAGGTTTGACGTATTGGATGTTTAACTAGAGGTGACGATTACTTGAAGCTTAAGAAAGACTTCTCGGACCCAAGTAATCGGGAGAGTGAACCAAAGACTTGGAACTCTCTCTTTTTCAACCTCAATTGCAAAAGAATAAGATGTGGTTCGAGTGGGTTAATCGGATGACGATTACTCAAAGCTCGAGAAAGACTCCTCGATCCCCAAGTAATCGGGAGAGTGAACCAAAGACTTGGAGCTCTCTCTTTTTTATCTAAGTGTTAATGGAATTGGATACGCGTGAGTGAATCGGATGACGATTACTCGAAGCTTGAGAAAGACTTCTCGGACCTAAGCAATCGGGAAAGCGAACCAAAGACTTGGAACACTTTCTTTTTCATCGCAAAAGGATTTGTTTGAATGGCACTCGAAAGATAGCATGTAATTAAAGTATTTTAACAGATGAGGATTAATCGAAGCTTAAGAAAGACTTCTCGGACCCCAAATAATCGGAAGAGTGAACCAAAGACTTGGAGCTCTCTCCTTTTATCATCTAATATTATGAAAGATGTTTAGTATGATTAGAGTGTATTAATCGGGCGACGATTACTCGAAGCTCAAGAAAGACTTCTTGTACCTTAAGTAATCGGGAGAGTGAACCAAAGACTTGGAGTTCTCTCTTTTTCGTCCTAAGTGTTTAGAAAAATAGGCTCGAATAAATTTATCGTTTTTAGAAGGGTTTTTTAGAAGACAATTGCTCGGGCTTAAGAAAGACTCTTCAGACCCAAACAATTGGGAGAGAGACCCAAAGACTTGGGACTCTCTCTTTTTCATCTAATATTAAAAATTGTGTTTAAATAGTTATTAAGTATTTTAGTTTGATTTAAAGAAAAATTTGCCTGATATGAATTAAGGTTTGAAATGAGCGTGATTGAACTAATGGATAGGGGGTCCTATGGGTATAGGGTAAGGTCGATGGCGAGGCCAAAGCACTCGACTTACAAGGATGGGAGGATTTGATAAGATTAAGTGCTAATGAAAGTTGATGATTAGTTACACTTGTTTGAAGATACTTGATGTTGGATCAAGTTTGGAAAAGAGTTAGATTTTAATTTTATACGTAAAGTGTGTAGCAAGCATCGTTGTTCAAAGCCCAAGAGGAGGCTATAAGGTCGATGGCGATCGTAAAAACAATCGGCTTACAATGGTATATGAAAATGGACTTGTCATTAAGTCGAGATATTAGTTTGAAAATAATTGGTTTGAACATGCAAACAACATAAATGTAATTGAAGTATAATAATAAAGCATACACAAACATCACACAAAAAGTCATAAGTTAAATAAAAATGGGGATATGTAAATCAAGGCATGTTAACTTAATTAAATCCTAATTATCTAAGATTAGTAAAAGAAAAGAAATTAAGATTATTTTAGAATTAAGATAATTATTAATTAAAATAGAAAATAAAATTAAGATTAAGTATTTTGTGTTATTTTTAAAAAAACTAACTAAAAGAATTAATCAAATCAATTTATTTTATAATACCAATCACTAACTAAATTAATTTATAAAATGAATTTTTTTAACAAAATTAATTAAATTAATAATAATTCAGAAAATAAAGATGATAATGTCCCAAAGTATTTGTTTTTTAGTATATTAAAAGTTAATAATAGAGTTATTAAATAAAATTAAAAAAAACAAATGGGTCAGGCTGAAAGCAAATCTGGGGGGTGCTAGAAGCGAAATCACCCCAATCAGGCCCAAGATAACGGAAGCCCACGCAAGGGGGGAGGGTCCACCGAAGGCCCTCAAGTCAACTCTGACTTGCCACTACATCCAGACCCTTGATCTTATGATAAGTCAAAAGAGACTCCAAATCCAAGAGCATAAAAACGTGCACGCCTGCGTGAAATAATTAGTAAAAAGAAGGGATGATAACCGGTGACACGTGTCACCGGTAGCCACTACCACTCTCATCATCACGTGGCAAGAGAGTGAGTAAGAAAAAAACAAAAGGGTCAACACACCAAACGTTTAGACTCTCTCGCTCCCTCAACGCTTTCTCAAAAGCCTCTCTCTACAAAAGAAAGCCGTCAAATCGTGGCCGGGGAAGATGGTGGCTAATGGCGGCCACCGCCATCTTCTCCGATAAGGGCGCGTCAAAACCCTATACCCAACATAAACCATACTTCAAAATTCGTCATCTACCCAAATCTGAACTCACGTTTTCCTAAAAAAAACGATCGATCAAAGCATTCAACAATTTTCCCAAATCTAAACCCTAGTTATAAATCAACCCCAGAGTCCCAACAAAAAGCCAAACGAAAATCCTACTTATAAAACATCAATAAGCAAGTATTCATGCCAAGGGAGTTTGAAATGAAGAAGAATAAGATTCAAATGAGATACCAGTTGGAGAATCTTTTTCGAAGTGTCTGTATGTGAGTAGCTTCTTCGCTTTCTTCTTATGCTTACTTGTTCTTCTGTGTCTCGTAAGAAAATTTAGGGTTTTCTTTTGTATTAATTTTTGGGATTTTTTTCTCCTTCTCTCCTTTCTGCCGCCGGTAGTTGTTTTTTAGGGTTTTTTCTCCTCCAATTTTTCCGCCCCCTCTTGGAATGAACAGTATCTCTTTTATAGGGGAGAAACTAGGGTTTTTTTCTCCAGCAGAATTCCAGTTTTGGGTGATAATTAGGTTGCTTTCGGCTCCTCTAGTGAGATTTCTCGTTTGTTAGTTGTTTCAGGAAATACTTGCTTTCACCATGATTTTTTTTTTTACCGCGAGAAGATAAAAATTACCCTGATTTTTTACCATGAATTTTTTTGGGGATTTTACTGCGTACAAATCGTGGTTTCTTGAATCTCTACCATGCTGATGTGTTTTTATCTTTGACTCTGAATGTGTCATCTTATGTTGACCTTATTTCTTCTTGTTTTTAACATTCTGTCGTATTCTTTGAATGACATTGAAATTGAGTAATTATTGCAGGTTACACTGTCCATTGGTCTTGAAGGTCCTGGCAAATTTTCGTGCTTATGAACTGAAGGATCATCCACACTTTGTCTGTCACGATCCTGTTTGTTAATTTCTATTTGCAGGCTTTAAGATGAATTAAGACTCTGTATGGAAACTTGAAGGGTGGAAGACGTATGAGAGCTAGCCATGGAGGGTTCATGAAGATTGTATTATAGTCATTTCCTAGCAGGACGAAGAAATTATGAAGGATTACGAGCCGTGATGTTGAGAAGGCTCGAGATCACTGTTTTGATAAATTTCATGTGTGTCAGGTATGTCTAGGAATCAACTCTTCTGCTTATCATGAAATTTTGAATGACTCTACATGCATAACTGCTATATTTTAAGTCCTCTATCAAATCCTGTTTCGCGCATTACTGTTACTTCACTTGTGCTAATCATTCTTTCATGAGCCGGTCAATTTGAACTTCTGCAGGTTTTGGCTATAGGATGGACGAATGTGAACAATTCCATGAAGATGTTCTTAATTTCCTTTAGAAGCAATTGCCCTCTTGGCAAAATATGGCAAACAGAAAGCTGCTGAATGAATCTCACGGTTGTAAAATTTCAATGGTCTTGCCGCCTGCTGGTTATCATTCTCATCAATAGGATTTACTGGATGCTTGAAATCAACGGAAGGCCCCTCAGTTGAGCAAAGCATAAAACCAATCATCCCACTTGGGTATGCAGGAACTGTGGTCCAAGCATAGTTGATAGACCCTTTGAATACCTGACGACAGTTCCCACAATGTCCTCAATGATGTGCATATGAAGCCATATACTTTCCGCTTGAGTACACACAACTCCTCCTGGACGAAGGGCCCTTGCAACTAATTCAAAAAAGGGCTTTTCAAAAAAACTCTTGAGCTGGGCCAATAGGATCAGATGAATCCACTATCACTGCATCATAAGATCCTTCTGGAGCTGCCTTCAAAAATGCAACTCCACCACCGATATTAAGTGTCACACGTGGATCAGCAAAACCTACAGCTATTTCAGGGAAAAATTCTTTGGAGACATCAACAACCATCTTGTCTATTTCGTAAATGCCTATCTTTTCGATTGAAGAGTGGCATGCAACTTCTCGCAAGACTTCCCCATCTCCTCCACCAATAATCAAAACCTTTTTGGGGTTTGGAATAGAGCAAAGAGGAAGATGAGTGATCATCTCTTGGTAGGCACACTCATCTCTTTCTGTGAGCTGAATAACTCCATCCAAAATAAGAACCTTCCCATATGTTGCAGACTGGAAGACCATAACATCCTGATAATCAGGCTTTCCTTGAAACAAAATTTTTTCCACTTTCAAGGAGTGTGCTTCCCCTGGTCACATTGGGCTAATTTCAGAGAACCATCCAGGACTAACAGATGATAAACCATTAGGTTGGGGTTCCATGGAAAGAGTATCGGAGACACCGTTTACTCCATCTTCTCTTGGCCTCTTTAAGGGAGAATCTATGGAGTGAAGTATGTTTTCTAGTGCCGCCATCTTTGCAATGAGTAGGGAAGTTTGAAAATGGTTGAAGGTGTCGGCACAGTTGTGAATCGGCTCATACATCTTCTTGGTAATGCTATTACTTCTGAATCTCTGTATTCTCCTTATTGATATCTTGTTGTTATGAAAGATAAAACTTCTGTTGGATTTCCTAATGCTCAATTCTTTGGTTGTTAGAATCTGATAGACTTAAGGAGTAACAAGTGAAACATACCCTTGGCTAGACATTTCAACTCTATTTGGACATTGTCGCTACTGCGAAAATCGGCGCCGGCTGACAGAAGAGTCGCCACCGTGCGTTATTTATCCCACGGGAGGGAAAGGAAACGCTCAGAGTAAACCTCGCACAACACGGGAAAGGTATGGTCGTCGCAACCAAAACCTGGATTTGGGAGTCGGTTACGCAAGGGGAAGGTATTAGCACCCCTCACGTCCGTCGTACTCGACGGGATCCACGCTTGTTTTCGGGTATGGATTGTTATTCGATCTAAACTATAGGTCGAGGGTTAAAAAGAAAATAAAATGAAAATAAAAATGACTCGGCAAAGTATCGCACTTTATGCCTACGTATTCTCGCCTGGAACGAGAAATCAGAGTCAACGTAGTTCGCCTACCTACGGGAAAGGAGGGGAAGGTTGCTCGCTAGGATGTCGCATCCTATGCCTACGTACTTCCACACAGCAGGGAAGATCAGAGCAAACGTAGTTCGGGCCACGTACGACACAAGTCTGTCTTGGTTGATTTTATTCCTTCTGAAAAAGGTTTTCTTGATTAGCAGTCCCGGCGGACAAAAATGACGTCTTGATGAGTTCACATTCTTTTACGGAAGAAGTGTCTTTTATTGTGTTTGAAATCTTTATGGTGTTTTTCTGTTTGTTTTGAGAAAGAAGAGACAGAACTCTAACCTACGGTTGCGAAGGGAAACAAACTAACCTAATGTTATCATGCATGGGTTAAGACCTAGTGTCTATCATGCTCCTCTCTTTCACAGAGAGAAACAGAGATCCTAAGGGAATAGGCGGAAACAGAAACAATAGCATATATATAATAAAACAGTAAAATGCATGAATGCAACAATACAAGCGAGGCAGGGGAGTCCCACTCAACCTCGAACCTGGAAAACAATAGGCAAAAGTGAACAGGCTTCACCTTCAACCCAGCAGGGTAAACAGCAAACAATACAGTCAGGAAAACCAGTCAATACATCAAGAACTGAAATACAGCAAAAATAAACAGCCACAGCAGCTCTGCATCAATACCCACCTTCAAGTCATCTCCAATCAGCTGCAAGCTTCAGTCAGCAGTAGTCTCTATCTTCACAGTCCTCAAGCAAAGGCTTTGGTTGTCAATCTTCAGTCTACAATGGCTTTTCTTCAAGTCCTATCCTCCAAGCTGAGGGATCAATCACCAGAGTGGATTGGGTGTTAAGCAATTAGTTGACTACCAATGGTGGTAAACCAACTGCTACTAACACATAAGACATTTTCTCTCAAGAGTTCTATCCCTCAGACAATAGCACCAAGCCTTCCAAAGGAAGGGGGTGAGTATCTCAGAGAGACTCTGTATCACAGAGAGGAATGGAGGCAGTCAAAACCTTCCATGTTTGAGAATCAAGTTTTCTAACCTAGAGCTCTGCCTAGTTCCTAAACCCTAATCTCCTCAACAGCTGCTAGCAAGAAACACCTCATCAACTCTGGAAGTTGGTCTTCAGGCTCTGGATCTCCAATGGCTTCATCATCTTCAATCTTCATCTCTCCCAAATCCCCAGACAAATCCCAACACCCAAACAAGCAAGCAATAATCCCCAGAAGGCACACCACACCAGTCAATTAGATATATACAGTATATTAATAGCAGTAGGGGAATCCTAGTGATTTCTAAGGGGATCTGATAACTACCCATAGCCCCTATAGTCCCATAGCTAAACTATTCAAATTCTAAGTCCTAAGGGAAATGAATTAATTCTCCTAAGTTGTCACTTAAAACCCTAATTTGTTCATGTTGTTTGCACCTAAACTAATCACCTAAAACTAACTCCTAAAAATATGAATTAAATTGCATTTACAAGTTGAATATCTAAACTAAACAACCTAAAAAGAATGGACAAAAAATATTAAAGCATTGGTTAGAACAAAAATCAACAAATTCATGTATGAAATGAAACTATTTAAAATGCTATTTATTTGGAAAATATGGGAAAAATATCAAATAAAAAATAAAAGGCAATTTTTATTTTTTATAATTTTCTTGACACTTTAAAGAAAATGTTAAAAAAAGAATGAATTAAAAATATGCAATTTCTAATTTGTTATGAATTTTCAAAAATGAATGAAAAATAAAAAGAAATTGAAAAAGAAAATAGAAAGAAATAAAGGGAGGGGGTGAGAAAAGCAACTCGCTCCAGTTGTTATTCATGTGGGCTTGAAAAGTGGGGGTGCGTATAGCCATATGAGCCCATTTCCCTCCACTAAATGAAATGGTGCGTTTCATTATTTGAAATCTCCCTCCGTTTTGAACTTTCAATCGCGTCCGTTGGATGAGTCCTCCAGTCAAAGGTCAAAATGTAATCGTGTGGCCCAGGGATCGTCTCCTACCTCCAGCAAACCCTAGGTTCTGCAACTCATCCCCCTGCACGAACCTTACACCTTTCTGTTCTCCTTCAACTCTCCATGGATTCATTCGATGTCAAGAGCAAAATTGCTCTAAATCTCTCCCTCTACACAGCCATAGCCTTAATTCTTCCTAAAACTCACTCACGAAGCAAACTCGATAGGTGTAACAGATCTGATCCACCATTTCCAACTGATATCAATCCTCTCAATTCTCTCCAATTATTACCCTAACATACTCTACACCTTGCACTGATCATTTCAAGCTATTAACCCATGCTTATCGTGCCTTAATCCAAGAGTTATAAGCCTCAACAGAATTGATACATCATGCTCAAACTTCATGAAACTTCTCCAAAATCATCCCAATCAATCCTCTATCCTATCTTAACCATTCTACCCTATCAAAACCCTAAGATTCTAACTAATTCATGCAATACGAAGAGGAAACAAACCTGGTGCAATTGGTGAAAACAGGTATGCAACTCTTTGAATTTGGTGCTTGCAGTGATTGAAACTTGCTCAATAACCTTGATGATGACTTCTGTATGCAGTGATTAGTGTGTAAACTTCATGAATCTTGTCCTTGAGAAGTTCTTGCAATTGGGATGATTGTCTTGAATAGCACAATTCTCCCTCCAATTCTACCAATCTTGATGTGGATTATGGTGTTTGAATGATGATGATGAAGATTCAATCAAAAGATAAAAGGATTGATGGAGATTTAGGATAGTTTGTGAAGCTTATGCAAAAATGAGAAAGTGTGTAAAACTTGGGGTTTTGAACAAATGAAATCACCAACCATGGCATGAACCATCTTGCATCAATATATACATGAGGTTAGAACCTCCTAGAAACTTGGAGAAGTTTCCCTTGCATTCTTTCCCTTGAATTTGGTTTATGTTTCTTCCATTGCAAGCAACCATGAATATCTCACAAATTATGAACTAAGCTCAAAATTCTACTTTAGCCAATGTCTTTAAAATGATCTTTCCATTCAAAATGACCTATAATTTTGCTTCATTTGGCCAAGATATGAAAAATCTCATTTTTAAGGCCATTTTTATTCATTAAATCCAACAATTTTGAAACCTTGTGCTATGAATCTTTCCAATCTCTCATGGTCACTTTTCTAGACTCAAAATGTCATTTGGAACAAGTTTGATGTTGTAAAGTTTTCCATTTGAAGCTTCCTTGTATGAGTTTTGGGCATAGGTTAAAATGACCTGTAATTCACAAATGACCAAAATACCCTTTGCTTGCCAAGACCATAAGTAGAGTTCCACAAATTATATGAAGGCATACTATACCATTCTAGAAATCTAAGGCAATGAGGAACAACTCTTATGTTGACCAGAAATTCATTTGAAATCTCCTTGAGGGGTAAAAATAGCTTGGAAGTCAAGTCACTTTCACAGACAAAATTTCAGATACCTCAGATGACCTGTAACTTGCAAGGACCATAACTTGAGTTCTATAAATCTCCTTGATGTATTCCACCACTCAAATTAAAGGTCTTGATATCCTATACAAGTTCCATGTTGGCCAAGGATTCATTTGAAGCTTGCATTTTGACTTATCTTGCTTGGAAATTTGACCTAAACTAGAGGATTTTACATAGAAACCCTAATTTAGAACCTCCTCTTCTCCTTGATTTCTCTTGATTTCTTCTTAGCATAACAACACATCCTTATTCTCCATGTCAAATGATGAACCCCACATCTCTCCAATAGCCCTTAATGCCTTTCAATCAGTCAATTGACCTAAAGTTGACCCAGGGTTGACCCAGATGAAACCCTAGTTGACTGTCTTCAACTGCAATTCCTGTGATCACATCAACAACTTGTTTTCTTCTCCAAATGCCTTTCTAATTCCTCCAAGATGTCTAGATACTCACCATGCTCTCAATTCACAGCTCATAATTCCCTTGTTGATCCTCAGATGCCCTCAGGTGGGAGATAGACTCAAAGCTTGACCTATTGAACTCTCTGCTTTCAAATTCTTTTCTGATGACTTGAATGAGGTTGGATCAGGATAATATCTTCTTGATAGGCCTCTAGAGATGAGAATAATGATTGGTCCCCTGTTGAATGACTTGATATGCTTATGCTATGCAGATGGTTAACCTATGTTCATGACTCTATATGCAAATGCTAATGATATTGAAACATAAACCAAGTGAATAAGGTTGAGCAAATTTTAGGGTGCAACAGCTGCCCCTATTCAAGCGACTTGGACCTGATTGGGTGAAGAGCCCGGAGCCTTCAGACATTCGCGGTACGAGACGGTTGAATACTAAGAACCCAAAAATTTGCCAACCGCAGAAATAAACTGCGCTCCTGCTTGGGGAACGACATTCATCAACTGGATCTGACTGTTACAGTAACCCACTGATCTCGTACGACCGTGCTGGGGATTCTTCTCATCATCCTGAAAAAGATTTTATCATTGCAGAGATAGAACATTGTCCACGTTAGGACGCCTGCTCCGTCAATTCGGGAAACTTCAACAACTTTGTCGGGGATGGCTCGTCTGCCTTCTCGTCAGAAATAAATCGTCCACGTTAGGAGCAAACTTTTCTACGTTAGGAACAACACCGTCCACGTTAGGACTCACCTTTCCACGTTAGGAGTGAACTTCTTCTTCGTCAAACTCTCCCACGTAAGGAATACGTCTTCTTTTAACTCTGTCCACGCCAGGACTAAACCCCTTCCACGTCAGGAGCACAATCTTTCTTTCCACGTCAGGAATACAAGCCTCTTTCCACGTAAGGACCCCAGTCCTTCTGCGTAAGGAATACAATCTTTCCACGTAAGGAATCACATTTCGATTCGAATCTGTCCACGTAAGGACTCCACTCTTTCCACGTAAGGGATATCATTTTTCCACGTAAGGAAACCACAATCTGATTTGTCCACGCAAGGACTCCCATCTTGATATGTCCACGTAAGGACTCAATCTTTCCACGTACGGAAACATATTTTGATTCGTCCACGTAAGGACTCACATCTTCATCTGATGAAATAGTAGAACCTGTCCACGTCAGGACTCACGCTTCTTCGACTTGCTGGGGAAATAAGACTTTGTCCATGCCAGGACTCATACTTCGCCAACAACACGAAGAAGGATAAATTTGTCCACATCAGGACTCTCGTATCTTGTCATCACGAAGAAATATAAACTTGTCCACGTCAGGACGCACATTTCACCGTCACGAATAAAGCTATCTGCTGGAAATAAATTGTCCACGTCAGGACTCCAACACGAAAAACAATCAACCTTCGCCCACGTCAGGGCTCCACACCCAATCAATACCGAGAACTCGAACCTGTCCACGTTAGGACTAACACACATCGTCAACTTGAGGAAATGTCCACGTTAGGACTCCACATTCCAACAATCATCTCTAGCACAAAGAAATTCTGTCAATAAAAATTGTCCACGTTAGGATTCATCCTGCCATTGGTCCGCGAACTTCTTATCACTGACGTTACAGCAACTTCGAGGCCGACTCTACTGGGGACATTTGGAAACCAAACTTCTGGACGCCTGTTCTGCTACCCGACGGTAGCCTCTGAAATTCTGATTCATGAATCCTTTGATGACCAATAGCTCTGCTTGGGGATAAGGAGAAACTTATCCTGCTGACTCTGTGGGGAGTAGCGCCACAACTGACACTTCGTCGGATGTCTCACGTCGAGATCCTGAATGTTTTATTGATTCACCTGAGCAAGGGCTCTTTCTACCTGCAAGAGAAACAATGCTTGAAACCAAACGGTTAGCCAACCTGGTTTATGTTTCAAAAATGCGTATATTTGACGATGATGCAATGCTCCCTTCGACATGGGAATGCTACACGTTCATTTGGTTAAGGCAAGTACGACACTATATGCTGATGCAAATGCAGACTTGAACTGTCGGGTACAGGAACTGCTTCAGCAAAATAAATGCTGAAGATGATGCCAACTCCGTTGAGGATAGCCAGGTGCTATAGAATTATTCCAGCAAAATAAATGCTGGGCAGATGAAGTCGATTCAGCTAGGAAATTGGGAACTTCCCAGCATCTTGTTGAAGGAACACCCTGCTAGGGAATATAACAACAGATGCGCCTGGTATGATTGAACTTCTGCGGGAAAGTGAACGGGTATCACACGGTGTTCCGGCAAAATAAATGCCATGATCCACACGAACTCTGCTGGGGAGAGTCTTAATCTTCGAGCTCCACTGGAAGGAATACTTGCTGGGAAAAATCAATTGAATCCGCTGGGAAGAGTAAATGACCCTGCGGGGAAAGATAAACTGCCTGAATACAGCTCACAAATATTAGTCTTCTACGGCTAAACCACTCTGCTTGAGCCAAAGAATCCTTCTGGGGGGACACCATACTTGTCCGAATACAGCCTTACGATCTTGGAATCGTCAATTCTGTCGAGGATAAATGACTTTGCTGGAGCATGTCCTTTGGATACGCTACGACTAGCTGGGGAATTCTGTCCCTCTTCAGGAAGAACATGCATGACCTGCGTGAGGGTCGAGTCTTTCGTTAATGCAATCTTTTGGTCATCTTCCTCGTGCGGTGATGAAACCTGCAATAACACAAACAAGACAAGACAAGCCTATGCACCCAAATCGATTCAGGTTAGTGACGTTATTTTCAGTTAATTCAAAGCTTTAACAATTGTTGGCAAGGGCCAGTGACGTTATACACATGCTAGTTTCAATAAACTTAGGCGTTTTATCATGCACAAAACAGTAAAGAACCAGCATCAAGTACTGAATAACATATTTTATTGATTGGGCCCCTGAATGGGCGGAGTTTTATACACGGGATGTAACTCCTGAAATGAGGAAGCTACGCAAAGCAAATACACAAGTATGCACAAGAAGCATAAATATTTTGACAAATTAAATTTTTGTACACATGTCGGCAACGGGATGCAGACGAACACCACGAACTGATCCTCCTATGACTCATCCGACTCTAATGCTTTCCCGGTATCCATACCTCCGAAACGGTTGTATCTGATAATCGACCCCTCAGGTATTCTCCCGCACTGATGCTCACTGAGATGTCAAATTCGGACCGCAGTCATTTGCTTTTCAAATCCCTAACTTTTGCGTGAACCGCCCTTTACGGGTTTTCAGTTCACCGGGATACCCCTTTTTGCCGAAGCCGCCCAGTGTAGGTTTTCAACTTCGCGGGTGTATATTTTTCAATTTTATCCCTAACTTTTTCCCGAACCTTTTATTCTGTTTTTGGTTCGCCAGGATGCCCCATTTTTTCCTGGACTCTCTTTTTTTTTGTCCAGCGGATCAATTTTAAGCAAAGTATTTTTTAACTGCGTCCGAATTCACAGGCAACGCAAAGTCTTCACCGTCCATGGTGGACAACAGTAAAGCTCCTCCTGAAAAGACTTTTCTGACAACGTATGGCCCTTCGTAGTTGGGGGTCCATTTGCCCCTGTGATCTGCTTGCGGTGGGAGAATCCTTTTCAGCACAAGGTCGCCCGTCTGAAAGCTCCGCGGATGTATCTTCTTATCGTACGCTTTCTTCATTCGGCTCTGATACAAACGACCGTATGCTAGAGAAGCTAGCCTCTTCTCATCCATTAAACTCAGTTGGTTCAACCTGTCTTTCACCCATTCTGCCTCATCTAGCTGAACATCTCGCAATACCCTCAGAGAAGGGATCTCAACTTCCAATGGTAGCACAGCTTCCATTCCGTATACCAGCGAGAACGGGGTTGCCCCGGTTGATGTGCGTACCGTCGTACGATAACCGTGCAATGCGAAGGGTAGCATCTCATGCCAATCCTTATAGGTCACCACCATTTTCTGAACGATCTTCTTGATATTCTTATTGGCCGCTTCAACAGCGCCATTCATCTTGGGTCAGTACGGGGAGGAGTTGTGATGTTCGATCTTGAAATTCTGACAGAGCTCCTTCATCATTTTGTTGTTCAGGTTCGAACCGTTGTCCGTGATTATCCGCTCGGGGATCCCGTATCGGCAAATGATATCTCTCTTGATGAATCTGGCCACCACTTGCTTCGTTACATTTGCATAGGACGTCGCTTCCACCCACTTGGTGAAATAATCGATTGCTACTAGGATGAACCGGTGCCCGTTAGAAGTTGTCGGCTCGATCTTTCCAATCATATCGATTCCCCACATCGAGAATGGCCATGGCGATGACATCACATTTAGAGGACTCGGAGGCACATGGATCTTGTCAGCATAGATTTGGCACTTGTGGCACTTCCTCGCAAACTTGAAACAATCCGTTTCCATAGTCAGCCAAAAATAACCTGCCCGCAGCAGCTTTCTCGTCATAGCATGCCCACCAGCATGCGTGCCAAAGGTACCCTCGTGTATTTCCTCCATGAGTAGCTTTGCCTCTCTTTCGTCTACACAACGCAACAGCACTAAGTCGTGGTTTCTTCTGTATAAGACGCCATCCGGATTCAAATAGAAATTACCCGCTAATCTCCTGAGAGTCTTCTGATCTTGACTGGATGCCCCAGTCGGATACTCTTTATTCTTCAGGAAATTAAGGATATCAAAATACCACGGTTTGTCGTCGGATGCTTCGTCAATGGCAAATACATAAGCTGGCCTGTCAAGCCGAGAGATAATGATTCGGGGAGCCTCGTTCCAGAAGTTGACTTTGTACATGGAAGACAAAGTGGTCAGGGCGTCAGCCATTTGATTCTCTGCCCGCGGTACATGATGCAACTCAACTTTGTCGAAGAAAGGCAACAATCTCCTTGCATAATTCATGTAATGTATTAAGTTGGGCTGACGCGTCTCCCATTCCCCTTTGATTTGATTCACCACCAGAGCTGAGTCTCCGTATACGTCCAGATTCTTGATTCGCAAATCAATGGCTTCTTCAAGCCCCATTATACAAGCTTCGTATTCAGCCTCATTGTTGGTAACAGCAAACGTCAATCGGGCAGTAAACGGGATGTGCGACCCGTGCGGCGTAGTGATGATTGCCCCTATTCCGCTACCGTAAGCATTCACAGCTCCGTCAAATATCATCTTCCATCTGGAACCCAACTCTGGTCCCTCGTCTGGCAACGGCTCTTCACAATCTTTCATCTTTAGGTACATGATATCCTCGTTAGGAAAATCAAACCTCATCGATTGGTACTCTTCAATAGGCTGCTCTACCAAATACTCGGACAGCACACTCCCCTTTATAGCCTTTTGCGAGACGTATTGGATGTCATATTCAGTCAAGACCATCTGCCAACGGGCAATTCTCCCTAACAACGCCTGCTTTTCAAATACATATTTGATAGGATCCATCTTCGAGATGAGCATGGTTGTATGATTCAGCATGTATTGCCTCAAACGCTTGGCGGCCCAGGCTAGCGCGCAACAAGTTTTCTCAAGCATTGAGTATCGAGATTCACAGTCTGTAAATTTCTTACTCAAGTAGTAGATCGCATGCTCTTTTCTTCCTGTCTCGTCGTGCTGACCGAGAACACAACCCATGCTTCCCTCAAGAACCGTCAAATACATGATCAAGGGTCTCCCTGCCACTGGGGGTATCAAAATAGGAGGCGCCTGCAGATACTGCTTTATTTTGTCGAACGCCTTTTGACAATTTTCGTTCCACGCTACAGCTTGATCTTTCTTCAACAGCTTGAATAACGGTTCACACGTAGCAGTTAGGTGAGATATGAACCGGGCAATGTAGTTCAACCTCCCTAAAAACCCGCGCACCTCTTTCTCTGTTTTAGGCGTCGGCATTTCTTGAATCGCTTTTATTTTAGCAGGATCGACCTCTATTCCCCTTTCGCTTACGATAAACCCCAGCAGTTTACCCGATCTCACCCCGAAGGTGCATTTGTTAGGGTTCAGTCTCAGCTTGAACTTCCTAAGCCTTTTAAATAACTTTAGCAGATTCACCAGATGCTCTTCCTCCGTCTGGGATTTGGCAATCATATCGTCAACATAAACTTCGATCTCTTTATGCATCATATCATGGAAAAGAGTCGTCATCGCACGCTGATATGTTGCCCCAACATTTTTCAAGCCAAAGGGCATCACTTTGTAGCAAAATGTTCCCCAAGGCGTTATGAAAGTGGTCTTCTCCATATCCTCTGGCGCCATTTTAATCTGATTATAGCCTGAAAAGCCATCCATGAAGGAGAATACGGAGTATTATCAACTAGTACGTCAATATGAGGAAGTGGAAAATCGTCTTTTGGGCTTGCTTTATTCAAATCTCTATAATCCACGCACATCCGAACCTTGCCATCTTTCTTTGGCACTGGTACGATGTTAGCAACCCAAGATGGATACTTTGTCACAGCCAGGAAACCAGCGTCCCATTGTTTTTGAACTTCCTCTTTGATCTTCACCGCCATATCTGGTCGAGTTCTGCGAAGCTTTTGTTTGACTGGCGGGCAATCTTCTTTCAGTGGCAGGCGGTGCACAACCATATCTGTATCGAGCCCTGACATATCTTCATACGACCAAGCGAATACGTCACTATACTCTCGGAGCATTTCAACCAGTCTTCGCTTGATATCACTCTGCAGTGCGGCTCCGATACGAATATTCTTCTCAACCCCTTCCGACCCTAAGTCGATAACTTCGATGACCTCGTCGTGAGGCAGAATGGCTCTTTCCTCTTGCTTCACCAACCAAGACAGTTCTTCAGGAACGTCGCTATCTTCGACAACCTCTTCTTCGGCCTGAAATACTGGGTGTTCAAAGTCGGGACGAGTCATAGGTGGTTCAAGGATGTCATCTGAAAATGTTATCCTGCAAAAGGAATGGTTAAGTGCTTCAAAATGCGTATAAAGCGAATAACCCACGTTGCCATCTTATTGAAAAAATATAAAATAAGAAAGACAGAGATTACAATATTTGCACATGAAAAACGCCATTTATTTAATGATTAACACGCAATGTTTATAACAACACAACCCTAAGCAAATCACGATGCCCCGGGCAAGACATCAGATTATTCAACAATTAATAAAGCAAAGCATTACTGTTTAAGAGTCACAGGAACAAGCTCCTGAATAGACCAGTTGCACAGTCCTTGTCCTAGCGTGCTTGGCTGAATCCAGGCATCCATATCACAGTCGTTGTCTCCTTCGTCAGACTCCGAAGCAGCATTGACGGTTTCATGACATACTCCACTGGCAGAGATGGTGATTGGCCTTCTGAAACGGGGTGCCCCCACAGCAGGTGTTGACGACGACGGTCGGTACCCCAGCCCGAACCGGTCCATCTTCACAGGAATATCCAGCACTTTTCCCCAGCCCTTTGCTTCTCCTGCCTCCACTAGAGCTTGAGCTTCTTTATACGATGAGACGGCTATCTCTGGCACTTTGCCCGGCCCGGGACCTGTGTCCTTGATACGCAACCCTTCGAATGCCTGGCAGGGCGTCTCGTGGATTTCTCCGTCGACCTCCACATATTTAAATGACGACAGATGGCTGACCAGGATGTCTTCTTCTCCGCATACGGTGACAACGCTGTCTCCGACCATATATTTCAACTTCTGGTGCAGGGTGGACGTGACTGCCCCAGCCCCATGAATCCAAGGTCTTCCTAGCAGGCAGCTGTACGCGGGCTGTATATCCATGATATAAAACTCAGTTGCAAACACCTCCGGCCCCACCTGTAGAGGCAATGTTATCGATCCGAAGACTGTTCTTCGCGTGCCATCAAATGCCCTGACTACCAAGTCACTGGGCGTGCACAGGATTCCTCTGACATCCAGCTTCATCATTGCTTTCTTGGGCATCACATTCAAAGACGATCCGGTGTCGACCAATACATGCGACATTACTGATCCTCTACACTCGACAGATATGTGCAGCGCCATATTATGATCTCTCCCTTTCGGGGTCAAATCAAAGTCGGTAAAGCCCAAGTTGTGGCCTGCATTTACATGTGCCAACACTCCTTCCAGCTGATTCACGGAGACGTCTTGGGGTACAAAGGAAGTGTCCAGGACTTTCAACAAATCATTTCTGTGAGCTTCAGAACACAACAGCAATGACAGGATAGATATTTTGGACGGCGTCTGCTGCAGATGCTCCACAATCTTATAATCACTTTTTCGAATCAAGCGCATGAACTCTTCTACATCTTTCGATGCCGATTCTTTTTCGCTTGCTTGCACTGGGACATTACCAACCGCTTTCCCTTTTCCTTTCGCTAGTCTTTCGGCCTCCACTTCAGGGGATATAAAGATCCTACCACTCCTTGTCATACCTCCTGAGCCAACGACGTTATCCACAGTCTCAGCTGGCTGCTTGTTAACATCAATCTTTATCCCGTCACAATACACCTCCAACCCATATGACCAGGGGACTGCTTTCGTGTTCTCGTACGGGATCGGCCCGGCCTTAGTTATGGTGATCGGTGGTCGCTGAACTGGTGCTGCAATAGTGATTGTCTTCCGAGGAATCGTCACAGTGGCCACATCACTCTGATCATCTGCTGCTACCCCTGCGGGCTCTTCAGTTGCTGCTCGGTCGAACTGCAGTGTGCCCCCATCCATTAAAGCCTGAATTCCTTTCTTCAAATCATCACACCCCCTAGCTAGGGTCCAGCATTCTAAATAATATTCGTCACATCCTGGATAAACACCCCCTTGCAACAATCTGCTTTTTATCTCGCTCAGCGGCGTTTTTAAATCGTCGACATTCATAATCAGATTCAACCCTTCCTCAGTCAGAATGGCGTTTGCCCCATGATTAGGCATGGGTTTCTGCACTATGTTCGGCCCTGCTGTTCCGAAATTGATAGTCTTATTGTCCAAAAGATCCTGTACAACGTGCTTAAAAGCATGGCAACCTTCTATATCGTGGCCCGGAGCCCCAGAATGGAACTCACAGTGCCTGCTTGCATCATAACCAAACGGGGGAGCTCCCGTTATCGGTGCCAGAGTTCTCTTCTCTACCAAGTTCAATCCCAACAATGTTTGCAATAAATCAGCATACGTCGTGGGAGGCTTCTCAAATGCCCTTCTGGGTTTACCACCCTGGAATCTTCGCTGAGCCTGCTGCGCCCCCTGCTGAGGCTGCTGCTGCTGCTGAAACGGTTGTTGTTGATGAGGTGGTTGTTGATGATATGGAATAGTAACACTCGCCACCTGCCGCGGCTGATGATATTGGTTTCGTCCCCTGCCTCGGCCTCGGCCTCGGCCCCCAAACACTGCGCTTGCCTCGCCCTGACGGCGCCCACCAAAAGCCTTCCTATTACTGCCAGATGCAGTTGATTCCTCAACCTGGAATTTTCCTTGCTTGATGTTACGAGTCAATCTTTTCTCCCATCAGAATTAGGTCTGAAAAACTGGCCAGAGATGTGTGAAACAGCATGTCATGAAACAAGCCTGTGAATGTGCTGACGAACATGTCATTCATTTCCTTGTCTTCTACAGGGGGACGGACCCTGGCAGCCATATCGCGCCACCTTTGCGCGTACTCTTTAAAGCTCTCCCCCTTCTTCTGAGACAGCCCTGCCAGTTGGACCCGATTGGGCGCCAGGTCGCTGTTATACTTGTAGTGAGCTACAAATGCCTCTGCCAATTGCTTCCAGGTCTTGATATCGGTTGGCTCCAACCCCATGTACCACTCTAGGGAGGGACCCGACAGACTATCTTGAAAGAAATGCATTAGCATTCTTTCATCAGTTGAGTATGCAGACATCTTTCTGTAATAGGCTCGTACATGCACTTTTGGACATGTGTCCCCTTTATACTTATCAAACGCAGGAGCTTTGAATTTGATTGGCACCCTCAAGCCAGGTACCAGACCCATTGTTGCCATGTCCAAGCCCATAGCACTTTGGTTTAGGACCCCCCTCATTTGCTCCTCTAGCATTCTGATCTTCTGGGAGTCATCCATCGGTCCTTCGAAACCTCCGCCGGAGAAAGCGTCCTCCTGCTGATCTTCTTGCCACATACCATTCCCAGCTCCATACCCGTCATATCCATTATTACGTCCAGCCCTGATCTGATTCATCCCCGGACCTCGGCCTCTGTTGCCGTACCCTTGAACACCTCCAGCAGGCCCAAAAGCCATAAACCCCGCGCCGTTTCCATTTCCAAAACCTCCATAGCCCTGATTGGCCACACCATAACCATCCTGCCCAAAGCCTTGAGCATTGAAACCATATTTCCCAGCGTTATCGAATCCCTGATCGTTGAATCCGAATCCAGCATTGACAAAGCCGTTGCCTCCCATATTATCACCCAAGTTGACGTCACCAAGCCCAACGTTATGGACAACAGTCTCATTCCCAACTCCGACGTTACCATTCACAGCAGCGGTAGCGTTGTTGACATTAGCGACAGGTATATTGACTACAGGGGGAGCCACTGGCGTGGGAGTGCCATCCCCATGAATGGTATCGACTCGCACAGACTGATGCTCCTCATTACCGTGACCAGCATTCCGGGCCAGCAGAGGTTGGACCATGGCTTGCAAATTCTCCTGACCTTTTGCAATAGCCTCCATGGTCTGCATGAAGAGAGCGAGCTTCTCGCGCACATCTTGCATCTCGTTCTGCATTTGATCCATGATTCTTCGACAGTTGGTGTGAGTAGAATAGCGGTGCGGGTGCTGATCTGCAATCCTGAAGGGGTACCTGGTACAGAGCAGGAAATAAGATAACGTCCAATGATTACCTGTAATGCAATATGAGTACGAATGCAATGCAATGTGTGTCTGTGCATTAGGGAAATTCATTCCCCGATTCTAGTGTGAAGGTGCCGGTGCAGTGGCAGTGCTGACAATATAAAGATCGGAGCTGAATTACAGAAAGCCTCATATATTGCGGAGAAACCAATAAGCCAAGAATACAATATCACTGAGAGTACAAAGAGAAGGCATGACCTCAACCAACAATCCTGGTGATGGTCAGCACTGTGCAAATAAAGCATACAAGTTACTACATGAAGTGATCAAATCCTCCCATAGGTCTGGTATTCTTCTAGCAACTTCTTGGTCTCCGGATGGCTGGGTCGAGCGAGCAGCCCTTCGACAAGTTGGTTCCTTTTCTTAAGAACACGGCGTACGTCTTCAGCAGTTTCTTCCCAGGCCCCCTCTCCAAAGCGATCTTCCAGTTTACGCTTCTGGGACACAGCTTCGTCTCTCCCTTTGATGGCCTTGTTTAGTGCATTATGGAGACTATACCGGGCCATCACTTCTTCTTCACACTTCTTGATGCTGGACTTCAACTGCTCTTCGAGGTCGGAGATTTGCTGCTTCAACTTATCCTCCCTCTTCTTATTGTTAGTGAGCGTGGCATTCCAAGTCTTATTGCAAGAAGAGATCTCTCGGTGAGCGACGTCAAGCGCCTTCTTCTTGGATTCAAGCATGTCATGGGAACTTCTGAACTCTTGCCCCAGACGTTCGCGCTTCTTCCTCTCCTCAGCTAGCTCAGCGCCTAATCTGTTCATTAGCTCAATCTGCTGTTGGAAAGCATGGACGGCCTTGTTTTTCTCACTGCGTATCTGGGCTAACTCCTGCTCTAACCCTTCGTTGATCTTCAATAAGGCTTCTTTTTCTCTCACAACCTGCTCATAGGCTTCCCTAGAAACAGTAGTTGGCTCCGCTACCGGAATAGGAACAAGAGTTGGTGAATCTGGAAATGGCATCTTCAACTGACTGGCTCTCTCCTGAATCCACTCTATGTATGGTGCATAGGCCTGACAGTCGTTCTTCCCTAACAGCGGCTTCCCTCTTCGGTTAATACGCGTCCAGGCATGCTGCAGCTTGGCCAATAACTCCCCCTTCAAATCTCCGGTGAAGTACAGAGATTCCTGTACTTCTTCCTCCTTCGGTGGGTTCTTCAGCGCATATCCAAACTGACGTACGAACAGAGAAGGGTTGTAGTTGATACACCCTTTTCTTCCAATCAACGGAACATTAGGGTACCCAGAACAACTGAATATAAGCTCAGCTCCCAACAGGTCTCTATCAAACCACTCGACGTCTTCGGAAGATAGCCTCATCAAGCGCTCTGACCAGCTAGCTGTGGTTGCACTCTTCACAAAAGATCCCTTCACGGGAAGGTGACTTTTAAGCCACATATCCAGCAATGGTACACAGAAATGAACATTCTTTCCTCTTCCCTTCTCATTCTTGTAATGCAGTGAGTGGTAGAAATCTCCGAGCATGGTCGGTACAGGATTACCAGCGGCAAACAAGTAGAAGGCATCGAAGTCCACAAAATTCGATACATTGGGAAACAATATTATGCCGTAAATGCACAGAGCCAACACAGCATTGAAGGCAATCCAACATCCGTTCTTAGCGTACTCCTGAGCTTTACCGATCAAGAACTGGAGTGAGAAGCCTGGAACTCCACGGGAAACAGTAGTCAACAGTTCAGAAGCATCCACATGCAAGGCTTTTGCCAAGTCTTCCGGCTTGGGCTTAATGCCCGAATGAATGAATGGAACCTGGTTCTGCACGGGTAACTCAGTGAACTCCACATACTCCTCAATGGTAGGCCCTATAATGAAATCAGCGAACGTAAAACATCTCAATGCGGGATCATAGAATTGCATCAAAGTGTACAGCCTATCTAGCTCTGTCTCCGTGGGTTTGCGCACCAATCTCAATAGTCTTCCATAGCTCATTCTGAAGCTCCTACGAATATCCTCATCAGCCAGAGAGATCAACCCAAGCAAGGGAACAACATCGGGAGTAGGCAATTTGTAAGCAACTGTCCTTCTTAGGCTGGCCATGATCAAACACTCAGAAATCCGGACACTAGAACTAGGGAAATGCAAATGCACCTGCAGCACAGACACACGTTAGTGGGGATGCAATGATGATGAGTATGCAAATGCAATGCGAGTAATATGCAACGGGGACCAACTGCCGTAGCTGAATAGCCTGAACCATATCAAGAAGTCTCAGATAGATTCTCTAGAAGTCATCAAACCCTGGTCTCAGATAGACCTATAATAAAGCTCCAACAACGGTCTTTGACAGACCTCAAACCATAACTCAGACTGGTCTCTGGTAGACCTCAAATCATAAATGGTCTCTGACAGACCTCAGAACTACTCAACTGGTCTCTGACAGACCTCATAACATATCTCCAGATGGTCTCTGACAGACCTCATAACTCTCCATAAATACCCAGGATCTCTGATCAAGAAATAACCGGTAGTCTGAAAGTCTAGTTACCTGCATAACCCCAAACCCTCTCACAGGTAGATGTCCTAGTAACTGACAAAGGTATGGCATCCTATGCGGTCGTCGGCGTCACAGACTTTCAGGGTTGGTGATACGATTCCCAGAAGGAGTGGCATCATCAAATCCTGAAGAGGCCTCACTTAGCCAACTTCCAAATGATCGGTCCCCAGAGTCGACAATTCAACTAACCAGCAACCCACGCCAACCAAAGGAAGGGGCAGGAGGCCAACCAGAGGAACCTCGTCTGAGTGTAGATTTCGCGGGACACCAAAGCAAGCAAAGCAAGCGGGCGCCAACTAATATCTACTCTAATTCTAGGTGCCCTCAAGCCCAGGTCCGGCTTCTCACTCAATATCAGAACACCCGTCACACCCCAATATACAGCAATAATAATCAATATATATAAGGCTGGAAATAAAGGTCAGAAATATAAATCCATACAAAATCCGCGACGGGAAAACAAGCGTTAGGATTGACTCTCTTAAGGGACGTTGGATCCCAAATGCATAAGAACTATCGCAGTCCTTAGCAGCCAGGGGACGGGGTTTCCCCAACAGAGTCGCCAGCTGTCGCTACTGCGAAAATCGGCGCCGGCTGACAGAAGAGTCGCCACCGTGCGTTATTTATCCCACGGGAGGGAAAGGAAACGCTCAGAGTAAACCTCGCACAACACGGGAAAGGTATGGTCGTCGCAACCAAAACCTGGATTCGGGAGTCAGTTACGCAAGGGGAAGGTATTAGCACCCCCCACGTCCGTCGTACTCGACGGGATCCACGCTTGTTTTCGGGTATGGATTGTTATTCTATCTAAACTATAGGTCGAGGGTTAAAAAGAAAATAAAATGAAAATAAAAATGACTCGGCAAAGTATCACACTTTATGCCTACGTATTCTCGCCTAGAACGAGAAATCAGAGTCAACGTAGTTCGCCTACCTACGAGAAAGGAGGGGAAGGTTGCTCGCTAGGATGTCGCATCCTATGCCTACGTACTTCCACATAGCAGGGAAGATCAGAGCAAACGTAGTTTGGGCCACGTACGACACAAGTCTGTCTTGGTTGATTTTATTCCTTCTGAAAAAGGTTTTCTTGATTAGCAGTCCCGGCGGACAAAAATGACGTCTTGATGAGTTCACATTCTTTTACGGAAGAAGTGTCTTTTATTGTGTTTGAAATCTTTATGGTGTTTTTCTGTTTGTTTTGAGAAAGAAGAGACAGAACTCTAACCTACGGTTCCGAAGGGAAACAAACTAACCTAATGTTATCATGCATGGGTTAAGACCTAGTGTCTATCATGCTCCTCTCTTGCACAGAGAGAAACAGAGATCCTAAGGGAATAGGCGGAAACAGAAACAATAGCATATATATAATAAAACAGTAAAATGCATGAATGCAACAATACAAGCAAGGCAGGGGAGTCCCACTCAACCTCGAACCTGGAAAACAATAGGCAAAAGTGAACAGGCTTCACCTTCAACCCAGCAGGGTAAACAGCAAACAATACAGTCAGGAAAACCAGTCAATACATCAAGAACTGAAATACAGCAAAAATAAACAGCCACAGTAGCTCTGCATCAATACCCACCTTCAAGTCATCTCCAATCAGCTGCAAGCTTCAGTCAGCAGTAGTCTCTATCTTCACAGTCCTCAAGCAAAGGCTTTGGTTATCAATCTTCAGTCTACAATGGCTTTTCTTCAAGTCCTATCCTCCAAGCTGAGGGATCAATCACCAGAGTGGATTGGGTGTTAAGCAATTAGTTGACTACCAATGGTGGTAAACCAACTGCTACTAACACATAAGACATTTTCTCTCAAGAGTTCTATCCCTCAGACAATAGCACCAAGCCTTCCAAAGGAAGGGGGTGAGTATCTCAGAGAGACTCTATATCACAGAGAGGAATGGAGGCAGTCAAAACCTTCCATGTTTGAGAATCAAGTTTTCTAACCTAGAGCTCTGCCTAGTTCCTAAACCCTAATCTCCTCAACAGCTGCTAGCAAGAAACACCTCATCAACTCTGGAAGTTGGTCTTCAGGCTCTGGATCTCCAATGGCTTCATCATCTTCAATCTTCATCTCTCCCAAATCCCCAGACAAATCCCAACACCCAAACAAGCAAGCAATAATCCCCAGAAGGCACACCACACCAGTCAATTAGATATATACAGTATATTAATAGCAGTAGGGGAATCCTAGTGATTTCTAAGGGGATCTGATTACTACCCATAGCCCCTATAGTCCCATAGCTAAACTATTCAAATTCTAAGTCCTAAGGGAAATGAATTAATTCTCCTAAGTTGTCACTTAAAACCCTAATTTGTTCATGTTGTTTGCACCTAAACTAATCACCTAAAACTAACTCCTAAAAATATGAATTAAATTGCATTTACAAGTTGAATATCTAAACTAAACAACCTAAAAAGAATGGACAAAAAATATTAAAGCATTGGTTAGAACAAAAATCAACAAATTCATGTATGAAATGAAACTATTTAAAATGCTATTTATTTGGAAAATATGGGAAAAATATCAAATAAAAAATAAAAGGCAATTTTTATTTTTTATAATTTTCTTGACACTTTAAAGAAAATGTTAAAAAAAGAATGAATTAAAAATATGCAATTTCTAATTTGTTATGAATTTTCAAAAATGAATGAAAAATAAAAAGAAATTGAAAAAGAAAATAGAAAGAAATAAAGGGAGGGGGTGAGAAAAGCAACTCGCTCCAGTTGTTATTCATGTGGGCTTGAAAAGTGGGGGTGCGTATAGCCATCTGAGCCCATTTCCCTCCACTAAATGAAACGGTGCGTTTCATTATTTGAAATCTCCCTCCGTTTTGAACTTTCAATCGCGTCCGTTGGATGAGTCCTCCAGTCAAAGGTCAAAATGTAATCGTGTGGCCCAGGGATCGTCTCCTACCTCCAGCAAACCCTAGGTTCTGCAACTCATCCCCCTGCACGAACCTTACACCTTTTTGTTCTCCTTCAACTCTCCATGGATTCATTCGATGTCAAGAGCAAAATTGCTCTAAATCTCTCCCTCTACACAGCCATAGCCTTAATTCTTCCTAAAACTCACTCACGAAGCAAACTCGATAGGTGTAACAGATCTGATCCACCATTTCCAACTGATATCAATCCTCTCAATTCTCTCAAATTATTACCCTAACATACTCTACACCTTGCACTGATCATTTCAAGCTATTAACCCATGCTTATCGTGCCTTAATCCAAGAGTTATAAGCCTCAACAGAATTGATACATCATGCTCAAACTTCATGAAACTTCTCCAAAATCATCCCAATCAATCCTCTATCCTATCTTAACCATTCTACCCTATCAAAACCCTAAGATTCTAACTAATTCATGCAATACGAAGAGGAAACAAACCTGGTGCAATTGGTGAAAACAGGTATGCAACTCTTTGAATTTGGTGCTTGCAGTGATTGAAACTTGCTCAATAACCTTGATGATGACTTCTGTATGCAGTGATTAGTGTGTAAACTTCATGAATCTTGTCCTTGAGAAGTTCTTGCAATTGGGATGATTGTCTTGAATAGCACAATTCTTCCTCAAATTCTACCAATCTTGATGTGGATTATGGTGTTTGAATGATGATGATGAAGATTCAATCAAAAGATAAAAGGATTGATGGAGATTTAGGATAGTTTGTGAAGCTTATGCAAAAATGAGAAAGTGTGTAAAACTTGGGGTTTTGAACAAATGAAATCACCAACCATGGCATGAACCATCTTGCATCAATATATACATGAGGTTAGAACCTCCTAGAAACTTGGAGAAGTTTCCCTTGCATTCTTTCCCTTGAATTTGGTTTATGTTTCTTCCATTGCAAGCAACCATGAATATCTCACAAATTATGAACTAAGCTCAAAATTCTACTTTAGCCAATGTCTTTAAAATGATCTTTCCATTCAAAATGACCTATAATTTTGCTTCATTTGGCCAAGATATGAAAAATCTCATTTTTAAGGCCATTTTTATTCATTAAATCCAACAATTTTGAAACCTTGTGCTATGAATCTTTCCAATCTCTCATGGTCACTTTTCTAGACTCAAAATGTCATTTGGAACAAGTTTGATGTTGTAAAGTTTTCCATTTGAAGCTTCCTTGTATGAGTTTTGGGCATAGGTTAAAATGACCTGTAATTCACAAATGACCAAAATACCCTTTGCTTGCCAAGACCATAAGTAGAGTTCCACAAATCATATGAAGGAATACTATACCATTCTAGAAAGCTAAGACAATGAGGAACAACTCTTATGTTTACCAGAAATTCATTTGAAATATCCTTGAGGGGTAAAAATAGCTTGGAAGTCAAGTCACTTTCACAGACAAAATTTCAGATACCTCAGATGACCTGTAACTTGCAAGGACCATAACTTGAGTTCTATAAATCTCCTTGATGTCTTCCACCACTCAAATTAAAGGTATTGAGATCCTCTACAAGTTCCATGTTGGCCAAGGATTCATTTGAAGCTTGCATTTTGACTTATCTTGCTTGGAAATTTGACCTAAACTAGAGGATTTTACATAGAAACCCTAATTTAGAACCTCCTCTTCTCCTTGATTTCTCTTGATTTCTTCTTACCATAACAACACATCCTTATTCTCCATGTCAAATGATGAACCCCACATCTCTCCAATATCCCTTAATGCCTTTCAATCAGTCAATTGACCTAAAGTTGACCCAGGGTTGACCCAGATGAAACCCTAGTTGATTGTCTTCAACTGCAATTCATGTGATCACATCAACAACTTGTTTTCTTCTCCAAATGCCTTTCTAATTCCTCCAAGATGTCTAGATACTCCCCATGCTCTCAATTCACAGCTCATAATTCCCTTGTTGATCCTCAGATGCCCTCAGGTGGGAGATAGACTCAAAGCTTGACCTATTGAACTCTCTGCTTTCAAATTCTTTTCTGATGACTTGAATGAGGTTGGATCAGGATAATATCTTCTTGATAGGCCTCTAGAGATGAGAATAATGATTGGTCCCCTGTTGAATGACTTGCTATGCTTATGCTATGCAGATGGTTAACCTATGTTCATGACTCTATATGCAAATGCTAATGATATTGAAACATAAACCAAGTGAATAAGGTTGAGCAAATTTTAGGGTGCAACAGACATGCTACAACCTTTTGAATTATCAAAGAACATCTTCCTCCAATACAAAGGTTCCTAATGCCAGTAAGAACATCCAACTCTGTATGCACTTTCCTCTTTAACATGTGCTGTTGGAAATACTGTATTGATAATGTTCTCAATTCTTTCTTGATAATAATTATAATTGATGTCTATTATTTACTCTTGTATATTGCTGCTATGCCCTCTTCCTTATGGAGTATGAATTTCGTTGGCATTTGTTATGCGGTCTGTATTATACACAAAATCGGTTTATGCTCAACATTATTTCATACACTGTACTGATGCACTCTATTCCTTTTCTGTGTCGCATTGGCTCGAGACATGGAGGCTTAGGATCTTGAATTGTTATGGAGTTGGTGAAAAAATTCATGGCTTGTGAAAATGGAGTTGACTTTGTAAGCTGGATTTGGTACGAAGAAACAAATGGAGGACACACGAGAATACCGCAAAATTTAGATTCCAGTTAACGTAGCACTTTGGTTTCTCATTGAAATTGTAATGTAAACATCTTTGGATTTAATGAGCAATCTCTCTTGCCCTCTTATCTTGTCATGAATGAGCTGAATATGTTTGAATCTTCATGGATAAGAACTTTGGATTTCTCAAATTAATACCACATGTGAATTTAAAGTAATACTCACAATTTCAAAGTGCTTAAAGTAATAATCTAAATTATATTCTCGTAGCATCCCTTAAAGAATAAAACTTGTTCATGGGCATAGCCTTGCATTATGTAGCATGATTCAAGTGAACTATTTTAATGATGAGCTCTTGTTTTTTTTTTTTTTTACCAACACCTTGTCTCCATTTGAAGCTACCCATTGGTATTGCTCACATACTCTTAACAATATGTACAATATACCTTGGACAAGCATGACTATTTATGAAACCTTTTGGGCTTTATCGCATGATCCACCGGTCCGTAGGTTTGGCTTTCTTTTGCAGGCATATGCAACTACCTATGATCTTAATCTCAACATGGCTCGACAGCCCCCCTTCAAAGTGGTTTGATAGGGTTCCACCATGCTTTGAAAATTATCTTAATCATGTGTTGGTTATGACATGTACCCCTTCGGCAAATTATCTATTAGTCTGGCCAGCAAAACACACTCTAAAAATAAATTCATTAACTTGAATCATGCCTTGAGAACAAGTAACCACAGGGTTAGGAATCCACTTGAAATCAATCATACAAAAACATCCTTCTTTTATCTCTACTTGAATTCGTCATGCTATCAGGAGCCTCTAATTGCAAAGAGTACAAACCAAATCTTTGTGACCTAATCTTTAAAGAGTCATGGCCAAGAGTTGCCTAATTATCTCAACAAAAAGTCAGGAAGCAACACAATGCTTATCATGAGACCTAACAGGGTAGGACAAATTTGGGGTATGACAGATGCCCCTATCTAATTGTTTTGAACCCAAGAGAATGAACTGTTGCATGGCGTTCATTTGTAGGGTGGAAATCAATTAGATACAAGAAGACCCCAAAATTTGTCCGACAAGCAAACAAAATGTAGTGAGATACTAGAACAGGATAGCAGGATGCGAAGGATGAACAAGATAATCTGACATTCTCTGGGTGGTCGAAGCAGCCCCTTATCCAATAAGGTCCTTCACGAGACCAGAGTAGTATAACCGAGCCTCTTTGGGTGGTCGAAGCGGTCCCTCATTCGTTAAGGTCCTTCGATGATACCAAAGCAGTATCTTTGACCACAACTTGAGATTCTTCGGGTGGTCGAAGCAGCATCTTATCCAATAAGATTCTTCGATGATACCAAAGCAGTATCTCGAAACACATGAGATTCTTCGGGTGGTCGAAGCAACATCTTATCCAGTAAGATTCTTTGATGATACCAAAGCAGTATCTCGAAACACATGAGATTCTTCGGGTGGTCGAAGTAGCATCTTATCCAATAAGATTCTTCGATGATACCAAAGCAGTATCTCTAAACACATGAGATTCTTCGGGTGGTCGAAGCAGCATCTTATCCAATAAGATTCTTCGATGATACCAAAGCAGTATCTCGAAACACATGAGATTCTTCGGGTGGTCGAAGCAGCATCTTATCCAATAAGATTCTTCGATGATACCAAAGCAGTATCTCGAAACACATGAGATTCTTCAGGTGGTCGAAGCAGCATCTTATCCAATAAGATTCTTCGATGATACCAAAGCAGTATCTCGAACAAAACTTGAGATTCTTCGGGTGGTCGAAGCAGCCTCTTATCCATTAAGATTCTTCGATGATGCCAAAGCAGTATCTATGATCAAAACTCGAGATTCTTCGGGTGGTCGAAGTAGTCCCTTATCCAATAAGGTTCTTCGATGATACCAAAGCAGTATCTCGAACAAAACTTGAGATTCTTCGGGTGGTCGAAGCAGCACCTTATCCATTAAGGTTCTTCGATGATACCAAAGCAGTATCTCGAACAAAACTTGAGATTCTTCGGGTGGTCGAAGTAGTCCCTTATCCATTAAGGCTCTTCGATGATACCAAAGCAGTATCTCGAACAAAACTTGAGATTCTTCGGGTGGTCGAAGCAGTCCCTTATCCAATAAGGTTCTTCGATGATACCAAAGCAGTATCTCGAACAAAACTTGAGATTCTTCGGGTGGTCGAAGCAGCACCTTATCCATTAAGGTTCTTCGATGATACCAAAGCAGTATCTCGAACAAAACTTGAGATTCTTCGGGTGGTCGAAGCAGTCCCTTATCCATTAAGGCTCTTCGATGATACCAAAGCAGTATCTCGAACAAAACTTGAGATTCTTCGGGTGGTC
This sequence comes from Lathyrus sativus, assembly GCA_963859935.3. NCBI lineage: Eukaryota > Viridiplantae > Streptophyta > Magnoliopsida > Fabales > Fabaceae > Lathyrus > Lathyrus sativus. The sequence goes on along the minus strand of OZ012735.1, from coordinate 566,983,289 downwards.
GAAGCAGTCCCTTATCCAATAAGGTTCTTCGATGATACCAAAGCAGTATCTCAAACAAAACTTGAGATTCTTCGGGTGGTCGAAGCAGCACCTTATCCATTAAGGTTCTTCGATGATACCAAAGCAGTATCTCGAACAAAACTTGAGATTTTTCGGGTGGTCGAAGCAGTACCTTACCCATTAAGGCTCCTTGATGATACCAAAGCAGTATCTCGAACAAAACTTGAGATTCTTCGGGTGGTCGAAGCAGCACCCTATCCATTAAGGCTCCTCGATGATACCAAAGCAGTATCTCTGATCAAAACTCGAGATTTTTCGGGTGATCGAAGCATTCCCTTCCAATAAGGTTCTTAGATGATACCAAAGCAGTATCTCGAACAAAACTTGAGATTCTTCGGGTGGTCGAAGCAGCACCCTATCCATTAAGGCTCCTCGATGATACCAAAGCAGTATCTCGAACAAAACTTGAGATTCTTCGGGTGGTCAAAGCAGCACCTTATCCATTAAGGCTCTTCGATGATACCAAAGCAGTATCTCGAACAAAACTTGAGATTCTTCGGGTGGTCGAAGCAGTCCCTTATCCAATAAGGTTCTTCGATGATACCAAAGCAGTATCTCGAACAAAACTTGAGATTCTTCGGGTGGTCGAAGCAGCACCTTATCCATTAAGGTTCTTCGATGATACCAAAGCAGTATCTCGAACAAAACTTGAGATTTTTCGGGTGGTCGAAGCAGTACCTTACCCATTAAGGCTCCTTGATGATACCAAAGCAGTATCTCGAACAAAACTTGAGATTCTTCGGGTGGTCGAAGCAGCACCCTATCCATTAAGGCTCCTCGATGATACCAAAGCAGTATCTCTGATCAAAACTCGAGATTTTTCGGGTGATCGAAGCATTCCCTTCCAATAAGGTTCTTAGATGATACCAAAGCAGTATCTCGAACAAAACTTGAGATTCTTCGGGTGGTCGAAGCAGTACCTTACCCATTAAAGCTCCTCGATGATACCAAAGCAGTATCTCGAACAAAACTTGAGATTCTTCGGGTGGTCGAAGCAGCACCCTATCCATTAAGGCTCCTCGATGATACCAAAGCAGTATCTCGAACAAAACTTGAGATTCTTCGGGTGGTCAAAGCAACACCTTATCCATTAAGGCTCTTCGATGATACCAAAGCAGTATCACGAACAAAACTTGAGATTCTTCGGGTGGTCGAAGCAGTCCCTTATCCAATAAGGTTCTTCGATGATACCTAAGCAGTATCTTGAACAAAACTTGAGATTCTTCGGGTGGTCGAAGCAGCACCTTATCCATTAAGGTTCTTCGATGATACCAAAGCAGTATCTCGAATAAAACTTGAGATTCTTCGGGTGGTCGAAGCAGCATCTTATCCATTAAGGCTCTTCGATGATACCAAAGCAGTATCTCGAACAAAACTTGAGATTCTTCGGGTGGTCGAAGCAATCCCTTATCCATTAAGGCTCTTTGATGATACCAAAGCAGTGTCTCGAACAAAACTTGAGATTCTTCGGGTGGTCGAAGCAGTCCCTTATCCAATAAGGTTCTTCGATGATACCAAAGCAGTATCTCGAACAAAACTTGAGATTCTTCGGGTGGTCGAAGCAGCACCTTATCCATTAAGGTTCTTCGATGATACCAAAGCAGTATCTTGAATAAAACTTGAGATTCTTCGGGTGGTCGAAGCAGCATCTTGTCCATTAAGGCTCTTCGATGATACCAAAGCAGTATCTCGAACAAAACTTGAGATTCTTCGGGTGGTCGAAGCAGTCCCTTATCCATTAAGGCTCTTCGATGATACCAAAGCAGTATCTCGAACAAAACTTGAGATTCTTCGGGTGGTCGAAGCAGTCCCTTATCCAATAAGGTTCTTCGATGATACCAAAGCAGTATCTCGAACAAAACTTGAGATTCTTCGGGTGGTCGAAGCAGCACCTTATCCATTAAGGTTCTTCGATGATACCAAAGCAGTATCTCGAACAAAACTTGAGATTCTTCGGGTGGTCGAAGCAGTTCCTTATCCAATAAGGTTCTTCAATGATACCAAAGCAGTATCTCGAACAAAACTTGAGATTCTTCGGGTGGTCGAAGCAGCACCTTATCCATTAAGGTTCTTCGATGATACCAAAGCAGTATCTCGAGCAAAACATGAGATTCTTCGGGTGGTCGAAGCAGCACCTTATCCATTAAGGCTCTTCGATGATACCAAAGCAGTATCTCGAACAAAACTTGAGATTCTTCGGGTGGTCGAAGCAGCACCTTATCCATTAAGGCTCTTCGATGATACCAAAGCAGCATCTCGAGCGATAAATTTGCTGAGTGATGGTTGAGCTAAAATTCATATTAGAGGAACAACATTGTCCAAACTCTGTAGGGGAAAGTCTTCAAGAAACTTTTTAAGATAACCTCTGCTTGGGGAGCCATAAGAGCAACGGTCGCCGGGGGGCTAACATTATCAACTGCATGGTTGAAGAATGACTTGCTGGGGAGTAAAATTCCCGGAACTCGCGGGGTATCAACTCTTTGCAGAGAAATATTGCCGTCTTTGATGAAGGACTGACCAAGATGCTCGCGAATCGATCCTGGATCCTGCTATGCTGCTATGTTATGTTGCTGAAGACAGCGATGATATGCGTCATGATACATAAACATGCAACCAAGATGCAACTGCTAGGGAGTGCAAGATGCGAATGCAAATGATATGCTAATGCTTGATATGATTATGATATGATGTGATATTGTATGTCGTGCTTATGATAACGCACATGATCAGGTATACTGGGGATAAAATCTTGTCGGGGAATATCACCAGGGATGGGATTTGGTAGTTGTCAAACGGATTTGGCCTTTATTGTGAGGAAGATTCCATCGAGGGTGGACTTTTAGTGGTTGCCAATGAATACTGGACTTTTAGGGTGAATTGAAGGTGCCAATTGGAGTGGCTTTTTGTAGTTGCCAATAAAAGATTGGGCTTTCTGTGGGGATAGTAAGAGGATTGGACTATTCGACATTCTGGATTTAGATACTCCATGACGACTGGGGGAACTGATTGCCCTATTTTAGTTCTTGAACTCGACGCTGGGGGAGCCACCTCATATAGACCCTATAGAAAGGCAAGACTTTTCATGATGACAAGCCTGGATAGCTGACGCCTAATTCAAAGCTTCTACCTGTTGACATTTTTCTTGGAGACCATCTATTTTCCCCAATATCTTCGAACATCAAAGCAAGCCCCCTACCTTGCCAAAAGTTATATTTTATTTTTTTATTATCATGTTTTTTAGCTGAAGTTTCGAACACAAATTATCAGAATAAAAATTAATTTGCGAACAATCGGATAAAGTAAAAGAGTGAGCACAATTTAATTGAGAAATCTCTCTTTATATTGATTTTTCCCTTGAATGGGTGAGTATACAGAGATGTAATCCCTTAATGAGGTGATTACAGTGCAAGAAAAAACATAATGGCAAAAATCAAAGTTCCTTTGAGTTTCGACACTGCTATAATCCCCATGGCTTTGGAAGTCTTCAACACCTCGCTTCGTAGAAAGATGGCCGGACCAATTATGTCTCTTGATTATGTACTAGGGTCGAGCGATCATGCATAATGGATACTTTGCCTTGGAATTTTGCCCCTAACTTTTGCCTGGATCGCCCTTTCGGGTTTTCAATCCACCGGGACGCCCTTTTTTGCCTGAGCCGCCCTTTCGGGTTTTCAACTCAGCGGGCCTATTCTTATTTTATCCCTAATTTTGCCTGAACCGCCCTTTCGGGTTTTCGGTTCACCGGGATAGCCAATTTTGCCTAAGTTGCCCTTTCGGGTTTTCGACTTAGCGGCTTTATTATTCCACTTTTTTAGGCAAAGTATCGTTTGACCAAATCTGCATTCACTGGATAAGGTAACTCCTCCCCATCCATGGTTGCGAGCTTTAGGGCACCCCCAGAGAATGCTTCTGTTACCACATATGGGCCTTCATAGTTTGGCGTCCACTTGCCCCTAGATTCATTATACATAGCCATGATCCTCTTGAGTACTAAGTCTCCTTGCGCGAATGTTCGGGGGTGCACTCTTTTGTCGAAGGCTCTCTTCATTCTTCTCTGGTAAAGCTGGCCGTGGCATATGGCTGTCAAGCGCTTTTCCTCAATGAGATTAAGTTCTTCAAACCTCGTTTTTACCCATTCGGCTTCATCAAGTTGAGCTTCCATTAAAACCCTCAGAGAAGGGATTTCGACCTCTATTGGGAGAACTGCCTCCATGCCATAAACCAATGAGTAGGGAGTTGCCCCTGTTGAAGTTCGTACGGAAGTACGGTAGCTGTGTAATACAAAGGGTAACATCTCGTGCCAATCTTTGTATGTGACCATCATCTTCTGGATGATTTTCTTGATATTTTTATTGGCTGCTTCTACGGCTCCATTCATTTTGGGTCTATATGGTGTTGAGTTATGGTGTTCTATTTTAAAACTGGCGCACAACTCGTCCATCATTTTGTTGTTGAGATTCGACCCATTCTCAGTGATGATGTGACTGGGCACTCCATATCTGCATATGATGTTGTGTTTCAAGAAGCGGGCGACTACTTGCTTAGTAACGTTGGTATACGAAGCAGCTTCAACCCACTTGGTGAAATAGTCTATAGCCACCAGTATGAAGCGATGTCCGTTTGAAGCTTTTGGTTCAATCATCCCAATCATGTCTATTCCCCACATGGAGAAGGGCCATGGTGAAGTTAAGACGTTCAATGGAGTGGTGGGTACATGAATCTTATCAGAGTATATTTGGCACTTGTGACAAGTTCGGGCATGATGGTAACAATCTGCTTCCATGGTAAGCCAATAATATCCCGCCCTCAATATTTTCTTTGCCATGGTATGTCCATTCACATGAGTTCCAAAGCAGCCCTCATGAATGTCCTTTAGAATCTGTTCAGCTTCACGTTTCTCCACACATCTAAGCAAAACAATGTCATGGTTGCGCTTGTACAATACATTTCCGTTGAGGAAGAAGTTGGATGCCAATCTTCGCAAAGTTCTTTTGTCGATACCCAGGGCTCCTTCAGGACATTCGTGCTTTTCAAGATATCGCTTTATATCATAAAACCACGGCTTTTCATCTGCGTCTTTATCAGCAGTCAGACAATGTGCGGGCTCTTCAAAGCGTCGCAAATCAATAGATGGTCTATGATTTGGCCACATTAACTTGTACATGGATGCCAGAGTTGCCAAAGCGTCAGCCATTTGATTCTCTTCTCGAGGTATGTGAGCAAAAGTGATATCATCAAATCGGGGAAGCAATTTGGCCACATAATCCCGGTATGGAATTAAGTTTTCGTGCTTGGTATCCCAATCGCCTCTTATCTGGTAAATTACTAGAGCAGAATCCCCAAACACATCGAGAGTTTTGATTCTCAAGTCAATGGCTTCTTTTAGCCCTAGTATACATGCCTCGTACTCTGCTATATTAGTGCACGGGAAACAAAGCTTGGCCGTAAACGGTAAGTGAACATTTTTGGGAGATGTAATCACTGCCCCAATTCCATGTCCATAAGAGTTAGAAGCACCATCGAACATAAGAGTCCATCGCTTCCCTGGTTCTGGCCTTTCATCTGGCCCTGGCTCTTCGCAATCTATTGCCATCATGATATCCTCATCCGGAAAGTCAAATCTCAAAGGTTGGTACTCTTCCACCGGCTGATGGGCCAAATGATCTGCTAACACACTGCCCTTTATAGCTTTCTGAGTGGTGTATTGGATGTCATATTCAGATAGAAGCATTTGCCACCGGGCTATCCTACCGGTGAGAGCAGGTTTCTCGAAGATGTATTTGATTGGATCCATCTTGGAGATTAAGTATGTGGTGTGCGTCAGCATATATTGTCTGAGTCGTCTAGCAGCCCATGCAAGTGCACAACAAGTCTTCTCAAGCAAAGAGTATCTAGTCTCACAGTCGTTAAACTTTTTGCTGAGATAGTATATAGCATGCTCTTTCTTGCACGTATCATCTTGTTGTCCTAATACGTAACCCATGGACTCTTCTAGCACAATTAAGTACATAATGAGCGGCCTTCCAGGAACTGGTGGTATCAAGATCGGTGGTTCTTGCAAATATTCTTTGATTGCATCAAATGCCCCTTGGCACTCATCATTCCATACAACCGGCTGATCTTTCCTGAGTAATTTAAAAATTGGCTTGCAAGTGGCTGTGAGATGTGAAATAAATCTTGCGATATAATTCAACCTTCCCAGAAACCCACGGACCTCCTTTTCGGTCTTTGGCGCAGGCATGTCCTGAATCGCCCTTACTTTATCAGGATCCACCTCAATCCCTTTCTGGCTTACGATAAAGCCCAACAACTTTCCAGACCGCACCCCGAATGTACATTTGTTGGGATTAAGTCTCAACTTGAACTTCCTCAGTCTGGCGAACAACTTTTCCAGATTACCCACATGCTCCTCTTCAGTCTGGGACTTAGCAATCATGTCATCAACATACACTTCGATCTCTTTGTGAATCATATCGTGAAAGAGTGTTACCATTGCACGTTGGTATGTTGCCCCAACGTTCTTTAATCCAAATGGCATTACCTTATAACAGAATGTGCCCCATGGTGTAATGAACGTGGTTTTTTCCATGTCATATGGATCCATCTTAATTTGATTGTAACCATAGAATCCATCCATGAAGGAAAAAACAGAGAACTGTGCCGTATTATCTACCAACACATCAATGTGAGGCAATGGAAAATCGTCTTTAGGACTTGCTCTGTTTAAGTCGCGGTAATCCACACACATACGGACCTTTCCATCTTTTTTCGGTACGGGAACGATATTTGCAACCCATTGCGGGTATTTGGCCACTGCTAAGAACCCTGCATCGAATTGTTTTTGGACCTCATCACGGATTTTCAGAGCCATATCAGGGCGAGTTCTTCTCAACTTCTGCTTGACGGCATGACACCCTTCTTTGAGTGGCAACTTGTGTACAACAATGTTCGTATCCAGACCAGGCATGTCCTGATACGACCATGCGAATACATCAGCATATTCTCGGAGGAGCCCTACCAACTTTGCCTTGACAGTATCTTGAAGAGACGCTCTAACCTTTATCTCCCTTTTATTTTCTTCTGAACCTAGGTTGATAACCTCGACATCCTCTTTATGCGGCATAATGACCTTTTCTTCTTGCTGCAGCAACCTAGCCAATTCGTTGGGGAGCTCATTCTCGTCTTCCTCATCCGCTTGGTATATTGGACAATCAAAATCGTAAAGGCCTACAGCAGTGTCGATATCAAGGACCTCGGTAGTGTCTCTGCATGATTATGATTTATGCAGCTTATTTAGGAAAGTGAGTGCGCGAAAGAAATGCCATTAATTATGAAAAAAAATCGAAAAGAAAATGAGCAAAAATTGAATGCAAATCAAAATTTATTCATGTTAAACATGTTTCGAAACATCAGGGGGCCCGATACAAAGCTCCATTACGCCTTGGGCAGAGCGTATGGTTTTTGAAAATCAATTAAAACTTTACTTTTGAAGAGGGAAAAACTGGGGTATTTCGATGGTCTTCTAGTTCTTCAATTCTTCACCAGGTTCGGCTTGTCGGATCCAGCTTGCGGAGGCTTCTTTGTCATCCACCCCATCTTCAATTACCATGGCGGAGGTATGGTCGAAGATATGCCCAGCGCTCTTGAAGACTTCTGCTACAGGAGGAATCTGCTTCTTTCCATATGCAATTGTCACAGTGTTAGATGAAGGATGGTATCCTAGCCCGAATTTGTCGAACTTTTCAGCCACTTCCACCATTTTGCCCCAGCCTTGGGCGTTCCCTTTGTCTACAACCATCTTAGCTTCTTCATAAGATGCCATTGCTGATCTTGAACTCTGACCCTCTGAAATTCGCTGCACTGCTAATGTATTCACCATTTCGAAAGACTGAAAAGGCGTTTCCACCATTTCCCCTTCAAATTCAATGTACCTGAAGGATGTTAAGTGGCTAACCAAGATATCCTCCTCTCCTCCAATTTGAACTATTTTGTCATTACTGACAAATTTTAGCTTCTGGTGAAGGGTGGAGGTAACAGCTCCTGCATAATGAATCCAAGGTCTTCCTAATAGACAGTTGTACCCTGGATAAATATCCATTACTTGGAAAGTGATAGTGAAGACAGTTGGCCCGATTTTTATTGGCAAGTCCACATCGCCAATCACCGCACGCCTGGAACCATCAAAAGCTTTGACTACCAGAGCACTTGGCTTCATGCTAACTCCTTTTACTTGCATTCTCTCCAGGGTGACCTTGGGAAGCACATTCAAAGAAGAACCTGTATCCACTAGGACTCGGGATATCAATGTGTCTTGGCACTTGATAGAAATATGGAGAGCTTTATTGTGGTTTCTCTTCTCTGCAGTCAAGTCATCATCATTAAACCCAAGAAAGTTTCTGGTTGTTACGCTAGCTATCACATCATCGAACTGGGCTACGGTGATGTCTTTAGCAATATGCGCAGCGCTCAACATCTTCATCAAAGATAACCTGTGGGCCTCTGAATTAAGTAACAACGAGAGCATGGAAATTCTGGCAGGAGTCTGGTTTAGTTGATCAATCACTTTGTAATCACTTTTTTTGATGATCTTCAAAAACTCCTCAGCTTCTTTTGGTGTTACTACTGCTTTTGGTGATGACACCTCAACAGGTGGCTCAACACTTGGTAGTTCAATTGTAGCTTTTTCTTTACTTCTAGCTGGCACTTCTACTGGTTTGGCGGCAAATAAACGACCGCTACGGGTCATCCCACTAGGCCCCACAACTGCATCGCATTTGGCAGCGTCATACTCAATCACTAGTCTCTCTGGCCTCTGTTTAAAAACTTTGGGCTCAGAATCATTGACAGAATATTCTATTACCACCGGAGCTGGTCGTGCTGCTCTTTGTCTATTGACGTCATCTTCATCATACTGCATAATCACGGGTGCTGGTCGGCCGGGCCTCTGTTGAAAGGCTTCCGAAGGATCATACTGTAAGACTACTGGCGCTGGTCGAAGTCGCCTTGTCGGATAAGCACTTGTTTCATCATACTGAATATCAATAGCAGACACGTTCGAATCTCTTTGTTCTATTTGTATTATCCCATGCTCTAAGAACCTTTGCAGATGTTTTTTTACCACTTCGTTAGTCAAATTCTCCACTTCTTTTTGGGGAATCATCCCACTTTTCTTCAATTGTTCTCCGATAACGGCCATCGGAGTACGGACATCTTCAACATTCGTAATTAGCCTCAAACCACTATTTTCTTCCACATCATTGACAGAAGGACCTCCATGTTTATGTAACGGATCCTTCATAATGTTGGCACCTCTAGGTGTAAAAGTGAGATCTTTGGACTCTATCAAATCCTGCACCCTGTTTTGAAACGCATAGCAGTTGTCTATGGAGTGTCTAGGGGCTCCCTTATGAAACTCACAATGGGCATTCGCATCGTACCCGGGGGGTATGGAAAGGTTGTTGGACGTAAATCTCGCAATGTTAAGTGTCCACTCTGATTTAGCTGAGCAAAGATCTGCCCATATGACATAGGCAGTGGGTCAAGTTGTCTTCTTGGCTGTCTCGGCCTTTGTTGTCTTTGAGCCGGGGCATTCTGATATTGCGGTGGAGGAACTCTCTGATAATTTTGCTGCTGATTCTGCTGTTGAGCTGGTTGTTGATAAGGAGCATGGGCTACTGCAGCTACCTGTGGATATTGGATGTTCACTGGAGCTCTATCTCCTCGTCCTCTCATCACGGCATTAGTTTCGTCTTCCCTTTTCTTCACAAAAGGCTTCCTCCCCCCATTCATCGGGACCGCAACCTTGTTCTTCTTCAAAGTACTCTCGATTCTTTCACCTACTGACACCACTTCAGCAAAGTTAGGGAAACTGGACCCGAGCATGCGATCCAAGTACTGAAGTTGTAGAGTTCCCATAAACATGTCAGTTAACTCCTTGGTCAGCAATGGTGGTTGAACACGGGCAGCCAGCTCCCTCCACCTTTGGGCATACTCCTTAAATGACTCGTTGTTACGTTGAGTCATGTCTTGCAGCTGCGTGCGATTCGGTGCCAAATCAGTGTTATACTGATAATGTTGTGAAAACGCATCTGCTAGATCTCTCCACGTACTGATTTGTCCTTTTTCTAACTGCATATACCATTCCAATGATGCCCCACTGAGGCTATCTTGGAAGTAATGTATTAAGATCAGGTCGTTATCAATGTGAGCTGCCATCTTGCGACAGTACACTCGCAGATGGGTTTTGGGGCAACTGACTCCCTTGTACTTCTCAAAGTCCGGGACCTTGAATTTCTTCGGTATCACCAATCCTGGTACTAGGCACATGTCAACAGCATCCAACCCTGGAGTCTTCTTAATTTCCAATGACTTGATTTTCTCTTCAACAGTTCGTAGTCTATCTGCAGCAAAGTCATTAGTAGCCCCCATATTGTGTTGAGGAGGAGGTGGTGGAGGTTGGTAGAAAGCATCATATTGTTCGTCCATGTCTGCTTCAGAACCCTGACGCGCGGATATGGAACGGTCAACAAGGTCTACGTGGGGAGTTTTAACAATCCCAGAAGTTCCTATATTGTCAGCCGCTTTCTTGGCATCAGCAAAAGTCTCAGCATTGTTTTCTTTTTGGGCTAGCGTCAGCATTGTCTCCAGCAACTGGTCCATCTTCATCTTGAGAGCGTCGATGTCGCCTCTCATAGTGTTCTAAGTCTCTTCCATCTGCTCCAGCGTCATTTGGTAATTGCGTCGAGTTTCGTAACGGTGATGAATAGTCAGCTTAATTTAAATCTGATACGCAAAGGGTATAAATTTAGAATCGTGCGGCGTGGAAAAAGACGTATTCCATGATATGCAAGATGATATGCACTTGTTTTTCAGGGAATTTTTGAATTAATTGCTTAACATACACAAGAATATTGAGAACAAATTAAACCACATTCATTCATAGAAGGATAATATTCATGTGATACAAAAAAGGAAAATCATTCAAAATACAGCCCATAATGTTTGATTAAAAATAAACAAACTTCAAACTCTTGGCCTTTGGGCTTCACGTTCTCTTAACTCCTCTTTGAACCTGCTCAACATGTCCTTGCACGTGCACAAAAAGTCGCAGATACTGTGGGGAGTAGAATCATCCATCGCTTCCATAGCATCCCTATGCTTCCAAACCAGATCTTTGGTCAACCAGTTGCAGAACTTGATTAATCCGTTGAGTTTGTTGCGATACATGTCCCGGTCAGCTATCAGTATATGTATGGACCTCTCATAACCTTTGAAATCACTAGCCGTTTTCTCTCTTGCAGCAGACCACACAGCTTTATCTGCTAAGACATCTTTTATTTGCTGCTTCAAGTTAGCTGCATAGTCTTTGACGGAGTTTAACTCTATGCACACCTTGTCCCAATCAGCAGTTTTAGCCTGAGCAACCCTTAAAGCCCCCTCTTTGAGCCTGCGTTCCTCTATTTCAGCAGCTCTTGACTGGCGTAAAGCAGTGTCTAGCTTATGGATCTCTAGTCCCATCTCCTCTCGGATTGTCTTGTTTCTTTTGGTAGCCGCAAGCCAACAGTTTTCATTTTGAACACATTTCTTCCTGGCACTGTCTAATTCTTCTTTCAAGCCCCTCACCCTGCTATCAGACTGATCAAGACATACCTTAACCTTTTTCTTTCGATGCTCTTCTTCGTCAGCTTTCTTCCCTACTGCCTCTAGCTGGGTATTCTTGCGCTGGAGCTCCCACTTCATATCATTTTTCTCTCTGGTGACTTCTTGAAGTCTCACCTCAAGGTTCTCATTTTCTTTCAACAACTTGGCTATGGTAGCTTTGAGGTCTTCAGCTTCTTCTATTGGAATATGAGTAGGTTTAGGTTCAGGCACAGGCTCATATACCTTTTCTTTAAAAGGCATTTTGACCTTATTGGCCCTCTCCATAACCCATACAAAGTAAGGCTCTTTAGTTATACCATTTCTTCTTCCCAATTCACTTCTTCCCTTCTTCTTAATGGTCTTCCAAGCTCTTGTAATCTTTTTGAACAAATCAGGGTTCTCAGACCCTAAGTTGTGCATCAAGAAGGCTTCAAGGTCATTTTCCTTAGGAGGTGCTACCATAGGGTACCCAAGCTGCCTAACTGATAACATCAGATTAGAATTAATACAGCCTCGAGTTCCTATTAGCGGGATATTAGGAAATTCACCACAACTAGTGATAACTTCCTCAAAGTCTTGTGAATACCAAGAGAGATCAGCAGACCTAAGCGACACCATCCTTTGAGCCCAACTATCATCGGCTCGATCGACAAATGGTCCCTTAGTAGGCATGTGCAAATGCAACCACTGGTACAAGAGAGAGGCGCAACAAACAATAGAGCCACCTTTCCTGTCACTCCTCCAACTCAAGTAATAGAAGACATCAGCCATAAGGGTTGGCACAGGATTTTTGGTTAAGAACACATGAATAGTTGTCACGTCTACAAAATCATCTATGTTAGGGAATAAAATGATTCCATAAACAGCTAAAGCCACCACTGCATAGCAAGCATCCCAACTTTGGGCCTTAATAAGTGCATCCGCTTTGTTTATAAGGAACTTGAGAGGAAGTCCTTTAACTCCACCTTTAGCTTTCCAATTATCAGTGATGTCCCTCTTATGCATGTGAAGTGCATCAGCAATTACTTCGTCTTCTAAATCTTCCTTTACTCCTACAAATGGCAATTTATCCTTCATAGGAATACCCACTAGTTTCTCAAATTCTTCCAATGTTGGTGCTAGCTGAAAATATTGAAACGTGAAACACCTTAAAGGAGAATCATAGAACTGAGCCAAAGTGATAAGTGCCTTAGAATCCACATCTTGCATTAACAGGCGAATAATCCTGCCATAATCCTTCGTAAAGTTAATTTTGAACACAGCAGGGATACGAGAAACCAAACTGTGCAAGTCTTCCAATTTTGGTCTCTTGAAGTTGTAAGGAAGTGGGCACCTGACGTTGCTTCCCATAATTCCTGTATGTTGACAATATAATTCTTAAATTCCCTAAAAATCAAAATGTAAATGTTATGGTATGAGTATGATGCAGATGCAAGGACGGAAGTAACCAAAACAAAATCTGAAGTTAAGAGTTCTCTGATTTCTGAAATCCCATGGGTAGGTTCTATACGGGTAAGTGCCTAGAGTCATAGGTCCTTCAAAAAATATTATTTCTAAGGTGAAGATTCATCCCACAATAATACTTATGAAAGAGTCTCTTCTAGGTGAGGTTTTCGTGTCGTCCCACGAGAAAGACTCCTCGTGAGTCTCTACTACACAACCATCGAATCCAAGGTTTCTTAAAGGGACCTCAGAGTCATAGATCGAGGTTGAAAATATCATTATCAGAATAACAATACGTTCAAGGGATCTCATCTGATTGGGGCGTTCGCATCAACCCAAAAAGGAGTGACCCTCATGAGTTAATACTACCAACCACCATGGAAAAAAGGTAGACGATCCTTAGAGTTATAGATGCAACCTAGAAAATACTACTGCCATGGCAAAGACTTACCACAACAATAATATCCTTAGGGAATCAACTCTAAGCGGGGCTTTCGCTTCCTCCCAACGAGAAAGACTCCTCGAGGGATTCCACTACACAACCACCATTCTAATCCTATGTTTTTTCTCGGACTCGGGTGTAGAGCCATCTCACAAAATTCCCAAAATCAGAACCCCAATAGTATCACAAGGAATAATAATAGAATATATAAAAGCAAGCAGATAAATAGCAAATAAATAAGACAAGAAAACAAATAAAAGAAAATCACAAACAAGCGGGTCTAACTCTTGCGAATCGAGTCAAGTTAGGCTTGACTCTCTCTAGCATAGGGCTATGCATTGTCCCCAGCAGAGTTGCCATCTGTCGTACCTCGAAAAATACGATCCTCGCGATGGACGCGGAAAAATACTGTTCAAAACAGAGTCGCCACCAAACTTTATTCATTCCAAGGATGGAATAGGAAAATATCGGTAAAACCTTTTAAGGAGATAAGAACATGGTCATCGCAACCAATATTCTAGGTTCGGGAGTCGATTACATAAAGGGAAGGTATTAGCACCCTCTACGTCTGTTGTACTCAACGGGAACCTCTTGATTCGATTCGCGAGAGAGAGTTAACTATGTTTGTTTATCTTCTAAGGAATTGCTTGCTAATAGGAAAAAGGGGTGATTATTAAGATAGGGTGCTCGCCAAGGATTGGGGCCCTTGTGCCTACGTATCTTCACTTGTAAGAAGTGGAAAATCAGAGCATTCGTAGTTCGTGGGACTACGGGTAAAAATAGGGGATTGTGCTCGCCAAGATCATCGCAATCTTGTGCCTACGTATTCTCATTGATAAATGAGAAATCAGAGCAGCCGTAGTTCGGCTACGGTTTGCTAAAAGGTTTGCGTTTGGAATGAACGAGAATTTAGGTCACATTCTAACTGCTAAACGTTGGCTTGTCTGCTTGCTAGGGGAGGCTGAAGCACGAGTTTGTTATGCGCGGAAGAAGGGACTAAACAATGTTCTTGGTGAAAGGATTATTTGAATTGTAGGTCGCGCGATGGTGAGGAATATTGCTTGATTGGTTAAATATTTTGGTTTGGAAATAAAGATAGATTTGAATAGGTTATAGGATTTTGGTCGCACGGGGGCGAAACAACGTGGTTAGGTTTGACGTATTGGATGTTTAACTAGAGGTGACGATTACCTGAAGCTTAAGAAAGACTTCTCGGACCCAAGTAATCGGGAGAGTGAACCAAAGACTTGGAACTCTCTCTTTTTCAACCTCAATTGCAAAAGAATAAGATGTGGTTCGAGTGGGTTAATCGGATGATGATTACTCGAAGCTCGAGAAAGACTCCTCGATCCCCAAGTAATCGGGAGAGTGAACCAAAGACTTGGAGCTCTCTCTTTTTTTATCTAAGTGTTAATGGAATTGGATACGATTGAGTGAATTGGATGACGATTACTCGAAGCTTGAGAAAGACTTCTCGGACCCAAGCAATCGGGAAAGCGAACCAAAGACTTGGAACACTTTCTTTTTCATTGCAAAAGGATTTTTTTGAATGGCACTCGAAAGATAGCATGTAATTAAAGTATTTTAACAGATGAGGATTAATCGAAGCTTAAGAAAGACTTCTCGGACCCCAAATAATCGGAAGAGTGAACCAAAGACTTGGAGCTCTCTCCTTTTCTCATCTAATATTATGAAAGATGTTTAGTATGATTAGAGTGTATTAATCGGACGACGATTACTCGAAGCTCAAGAAAGACTTCTTGTACCTTAAGTAATCGGGAGAGTGAACCAAAGACTTGGAGCTCTCTCTTTTTCGTCCTAAGTGTTTAGAAAAATAGGCTCGAATAAATTTATCGTTTTTAGAAGGGTTTTTTAGAAGACAATTGCTCGGGCTTAAGAAAGACTCCTCAGACCCAAATAATTGGGAGAGAGACCCAAAGACTTGGGACTCTCTCTTTTTCATCTAATATTAAAAATTGTGTTTAAATAGTTATTAAGTATTTTAGTTTGATTTAAAGAAAAATTTGCCTGATATGAATTAAGGTTTGAAATGAGCGCGATTGAACTAATGGATAGGGGGTCCTATGGGTATAGGGTAAGGTCGATGGCGAGGCCAAAGCACTCGACTTACAAGGATGGGAGGATTTGATAAGATTAAGTGCTAATGAAAGTTGATGATTAATTACACTTGTTTGAAGATACTTGATGTTGGATCAAGTTTGGAAAAGAGTTAGATTTTAATTTTATACGTAAAGTGTGTAGCAAGCATCGTTGTTCAAAGCCCAAGAGGAGGCTATAAGGTCGATGGCGATCGTAAAAACAATCGGCTTACAATGGTATATGAAAATGGGCTTGTCATTAAGTCGAGATATTAGTTTGAAAATAATTGGTTTGAACATGCAAACAACATAAATGTAATTGAAGTATAATAATAAAGCATACACAAACATCACACAAAAAGTCATAAGTTAAATAAAAATGGGGATATGTAAATCAAGGCATGTTAACTTAATTAAATCCTAATTATCTAAGATTAGTAAAAGAAAAGAAATTAAGATTATTTTAGAATTAAGATAATTATTAATTAAAATAGAAAATAAAATTAAGATTAAGTATTTTGTGTTATTTTTAAAAAAACTAACTAAAAGAATTAATCAAATCAATTTATTTTATAATACCAATCACTAAGTAAATTAATTTATAAAATGAATTTTTTTAAAAAAATTAATTAAATTAATAATAATTCAGAAAATAAAGATGATAATGTCCCAAAGTATTTGTTTTTTAGTATATTAAAAGTTAATAATAGAGTTATTAAATAAAATTAAAAAAACAAATGGGTCAGGCTGAAAGCAAATCTGGGGGGTGCTAGAAGCGAAATCACCCCAATCAGGCCCAAGATAACGGAAGCCCACGCAAGGGGGGAGGGTCCACCGAAGGCCCTCAAGTCAACTCTGACTTGCCACTACATCCAGACCCTTGATCTTATGATAAGTCAAAAGAGACTCCAAATCCAAGAGCATAAAAACGTGCACGCCTGCGTGAAATAATTAGTAAAAAGAAGGGATGATAACCGGTGACACGTGTCACCGGTAGCCACTACCACTCTCATCATCACGTGGCAAGAGAGTGAGTAAGAAAAAAACAAAAGGGTCAACACACCAAACGTTCAGACTCTCTCGCTCCCTCAACGCTTTCTCAAAAGCCTCTCTCTACAAAAGAAAGCCGTCAAATCGTGGCCGGGGAAGATGGTGGCTAACGGCGGCCACCGCCATCTTCTCCGATAAGGGCGCGTCAAAACCCTATACCCAACATAAACCATACTTCAAAATTTGTCATCTACCCAAATCTGAACTCACGTTTTCCTAAAAAAAAAACGATCGATCAAAGCATTCAACAATTTTCCCAAATCTAAACCCTAGTTATAAATCAACCCCAGAGTCCCAACAAAAAGCCAAACGAAAATCCTACTTATAAAACATCAATAAGCAAGTATTCATGCCAAGGGAGTTTTAAATGAAGAAGAATAAGATTCAAATGAGATACCAGTTGGAGAATCTTTTTCGAAGTGTCTGTATGTGAGTAGCTTCTTCGCTTTCTTCTTATGCTTACTTGTTCTTCTGTGTCTCGTAAGAAAATTTAGGGTTTTCTTTTGTATTGATTTTTGGGATTTTTTTCTCCTTCTCTCCTTTCTGCCGCCGGTAGTTGTTTTTTAGGGTTTTTTCTCCTCCAATTTTTCCGCCCCCTCTTGGAATGAACAGTATCTCTTTTATAGGGGTGAAACTAGGGTTTTTTTCTCCAGCAGAATTCCAGTTTTGGGTGATAATTAGGTTGCTTTCGGCTCCTCTAGTGAGATTTCTCGTTTGTTAGTTGTTTCAGGAAATACTTGCTTTCACCATGATTTTTTTTTTTACCGCGAGAAGATAAAAATTACCCTGATTTTTTACCATGAATTTTTTTGGGGATTTTACTGCGTACAAATCGTGGTTTCTTGAATCTCTACCATGCTGATGTGTTTTTATCTTTGACTCCGAATGTGTCATCTTATGTTGACCTTATTTCTTCTTGTTTTTAACATTCTGTCGTATTCTTTGAATGATGTTGAAATTGAGTAATTATTGCAGGTTAC
Organism: Lathyrus sativus; assembly: GCA_963859935.3. NCBI lineage: Eukaryota > Viridiplantae > Streptophyta > Magnoliopsida > Fabales > Fabaceae > Lathyrus > Lathyrus sativus. The sequence goes on along the minus strand of OZ012735.1, from coordinate 566,965,575 downwards.
ACTGTCCATTGGTCTTGAAGGTCCTGGCAAATTTTCGTGCTTATGAACTGAAGGATCATCCACACTTTGTCTGTCACGATCCTGTTTGTTAATTTCTATTTGCAGGCTTTAAGATGAATTAAGACTCTGTATGGAAACTTGAAGGGTGGAAGACGTATGAGAGCTAGCCATGGAGGGTTCATGAAGATTGTATTATAGTCATTTCCTAGCAGGACGAAGAAATTATGAAGGATTACGAGTCGTGATGTTGAGAAGGCTCGAGATCACCGCTTTGATAAATTTCATGTGTGTCAGGTATGTCTAGGCATCAACTCTTCTGCTTATCATGAAATTTTGAATGACTCTACATGCATAACTGCTATATTTTGAGTCCTCTATCAAATCCTGTTTCGCGCGTTACTGTTACTTCACTTGTGCTAATCATTCTTTCATGAGCCGGTCAATTTGAACTTCTGCAGGTTTTGGCTATAGGATGGACGAAGGTGAACAATTCCATGAAGATGTTCTTAATTTCCTTTAGAAGCAATTGCCCTCCTGGCAAAAGATAGCAAATAGAAAGCTGCTGAATGAATCTCACGGTTGTAAAATTTCAATGGTCTTGCCGCCTGCTGGTTATCATTCTCATCAATAGGATTTACTGGATGCTTGAAATCAACGGAAGGCCCCTCAGTTGAGCAAAGCATAAAACCAATCATCCCACTTGGGTATGCAGGAACTGTGGTCCAAGCATAGTTGATAGACCCTTTGAATACCTGACAACAGTTCCCCACAATGTCCTCAATGATGTGCATATGAAGCCATATACTTTCCGCTTGAGTACACACAACTCCTCCTGGACGAAGGGCCCTTGCAACTAATTCAAAAAAGGGCTTTTCAAAAAAACTCTTGAGCTGGGCCAATAGGATCAGATGAATCCATTATCACTGCATCATAAGATCCTTCTGGAGCTGCCTTCAAAAATGCAACTCCACCACCGATATTAAGTGTCACACGTGGATCAGCAAAACCTACAGCTATTTCAGGGAAAAATTCTTTGGAGACATCAACAACCATCTTGTCTATTTCGCAAATGCCTATCTTTTTGATTGAAGAGTGGCGTGCAACTTCTCGCAAGACTTCCCCATCTCCTCCACCAATAATCAAAACCTTTTTGGGGTTTGGAATAGAGAAAAGAGGAAGATGAGTGATCATCTCTTGGTAGGCACACTCATCTCTTTCTGTAAGCTGAATAACTCCATCCAAAATAAGAACCTTCCCATATGTTGCAGACTAGAAGACCATAACATCCTGATAATCAGACTTTCCTTGAAACAAAATTTTTTCCACTTTCAAGGAGTGTGCTTCCCCTGGTCACATTGGGCTAATTTCAGAGAACCAGCCAGGACTAACAGATGATAAACCATTAGGTTGGGGTTCCATGGAAAGAGTATCGGAGACACCGTTTACTCCATCTTCTCTTGGCCTCTTTAAGGGAGAATCTGTGGAGTGAAGTATGTTTTCTGGTGCCGCCATCTTTGCAATGAGTAGGGAAGTTTGAAAATGGTTGAAGGTGTCGGCACAGTTGTGAATCGGCTCGGACATCTTCTTGGTAATGCTATTACTTCTGAATCTCTGTATTCTCCTTATTGATATCTTGTTGTTATGAAAGATAAAACTTCTGTTGGATTTCCTAATGCTCAATTCTTTGGTTGTTAGCATCTGATAGACTTAAGGAGTAACAAGTGAAACATACCCTTGGCTAGACATTTCAACTCTGTTTGGACATGCTACAACCTTTTTAATTATCAAAGAACATCCTCCTCCAATACAAAGGTTCCTAATGCCAGTAAGAACATCCAACTCTGTATGCACTTTCCTCTTTAACATGTGCTGTTGGAAATACTGTATTGATAATGTTCTCAATTCTTTCTTGATAATAATGATAATTGATGTCTATTATTTACTCTTGTGTAATGCTGCTATGCCCTCTTCCTTATGGAGTATGAATTTCGTCGGCATTTGTTATGCAATCTGTATTATACACAAAATCGGTTTATGCTCAACATTATTTCATACACTGTACTGATGCACTCTATTCCTTTTCTGTGTCACATTGGCTCGAGACATGGAGGCTTAGGATCTTGAATTGTTATGGAGTTGGTGAAAAAATTCATGGCTTGTGAAAATGGAGCTGACTTTGTAAGCTGGATTTGGTACGAAGAAACAAATGGAGGACACATGAGGATACCGCAAAATTTAGATTCCAGTTAACGTAGCACTTTGGTTTCTCATTGAAATTGTAATGTAAACATCTTTAGATTTAATGAGCAATCTCTCTTGCCCTCTTATCTTGTCATGAATGAGCTGAATATGTTTGAATCTTCATGGATAAGAACTTTGGATTTCTCAAATTAATACCACATGTGAATTTAAAGTAATACTCACAATTTCAAAGTGCTTAAAGTAATAATCTAAATTATATTCTCGTAGCATCCCTTAAAGAATAAAACTTGTTCATGGGCATAGCCTTGCATTATGAAGCATGATTCAAGTGAACTATTTTAATGATGAACTCTTGTTTTTTTTTTTTTTTTACCAACACCTTGTCTCCATTTGAAGCTACCCATTGGTATTGCTCACATACTCTTAACAATATGTACAATATACCTTGGACAAGTATGACTATTTATGAAACCTTTTGGGCTTTATCGCATGATCCACCGGTCCGTAGGTTTGGCTTTCTTTTGCAGGCATATGCAACTACCTATGATCTTAATCTCAACATGGCTCGACAACCCCCCTTCAAAGTGGTTTGATAGGGTTCCACCATGCTTTGAAAATTATCTTAATCATGTGTTGGTTATGACATGTACCCCTTCGGCAAATTATCTATTAGTCTGGCCAGCAAAACACACTCTAAAAATAAATTCATTAACTTGAATCATGCCTTGAGAACAAGTAACCACAGGGTTAGGAATCCACTTGAAATCAATCATACAAAAACATCCTTCTTTTATCTCTACTTGAATTCGTCATGCTATCAGGAGCCTCTAATTGCAAAGAGTACAAATCAAATCTTTGTGACCTAATCTTTACAGAGTCATGGCCAAGAGTTGCCTAATTATCTCAAGAAAAGTCAGGAAGCAACACAGTGCTTATCATGAGACCTAACAGGGAGGGACAAATTTGGGGTATGACAGGTAGCAGGTTCATTATGTGCAGTATTGTTTCAGTTCAACTGAGGTGGTCTGATTTTGGTCAGGAAAGAGGAAAGCACTTCATCGTCAAGATGGATTTGTCATGGATCAATATCTTATGTTTAATGATCGTCAACCAAGGTTTTTGTGCCAATTCAAATTCATCCGGTGAAGTCAGGTTATAGGGTTTTGATGCAATGGCAGTTTCAATTCAAGTCACTTATGTTGTGGATTGTTTGAAGGGCAAGAAAGTGCCAACTTCAAAGAGTTTATTTATATTAGTTGTCAAATGATCAGGACTAGGTTTTCGCGCCTGATCAAAGTCTATCTAATGAGGTCAAGTGGCAGAACTATCAAGTTAAGATGTTTGGTCAACATTTCAAGTCAGGATCATCTGGGTCATGTTCTCGTCAAGTTTGTGTCAGGTTGGAGTCAGGGTGCAAGCCAGGAGTGCCACCTATTCAAGATAGATTCAAGTGATTCATTTGTAGGCATTTCTCAAAGTTTAGATCACAGTTTCATTTCACTTCCAGATGGATTTTTAAGGAGTTTTCAGTGATGTTTAACATTGGATTCAAGTGGTCTTATGTAGAATAATTTCAAAGAATTTTGGACGATTCAACCAAGTCAAAACAAAATCCATTCATAACCAATTTCATAATCCAATTCATTCTTGTCCATTTTATTTTAAACCATTAAACCCATCCATATTCCATTTTTTATTTCATATCCGTTTCTAATTTTAATCCATTTCCTTTTTTTTTTCCAAATTTAATTTATCTATTTCCATCATCTTTATTCAATTTGTCTTCCAAACCGTATCTATGTCCAAATAATATTCATTGTTTTTTATTATTGTTTTTTTTTAATTCCATGTATCCATTTTAAACCTCAATATCTATTCATTTTAAAAATTCATTTTTCTTCTCATAAAGCCCATCAATTTGACAAAGATTTATGTTTCTAAAATATACATTTTGAAATCCAAAAAGTCCAATTCACATAAAGCCCATCATTCATTTTTATTACAACAAAGTTCAAGGAAATATATTTTGCACTAAAACCTATCACTACCATCCAAAATTTGCATCAAAAAAACAAAACTCCAAAGAATTATGTACAAACACAGACAACCAGCCTATCCATGTTACAACAATTCGTCCAAATTTCCTGCTACAATAAACCATACCAAACCTGTCACTAACATGCAAACTTGCATCAAGCTCCAAAACCTGCCAAATTTCCTACTACAATAAACCCTCCAAATCCCTGCATAACTGTGCCATTGCAAAACGACAACACGTTGCCCTACGTAATCCTTGATAACATGCTACACAACCAAACAAAAAAGAAGTCGATTGTGTGAATCTGCCAATGAAAACAACCATACAAAAAGCCAATTTCAAAAAGAAAAAGAGGAAATCGATTTAATGGGGAGAAAGAAAAAGGGAACGATAGCAGAGGGGAGTTAACAGGAAAAAAAACCTTTTTTTGTTTAAAAAAAACGACCTTCTCTCTTTTGGATTTGGGGGTCTTCATCTTCACTTCTTCATTCTCCTGTAACCACCATCCCCATAGCCAAGAAAAACTTTTACAAGTTTTCATCTAATCATAAACTTGCAGAATGTTTTAATAAACCTGCAATGACAAGGATTCAAGGATGAACAACAAAAACTCAACGAAGGTTACAGCAAAAAACGAGGCGCAGTGAGGTAAATTCAAAACGACACCGTGAAGGAGAGTAGAACCAAACTCGAAATAATTTGGAATATTAAAGGATCCACAAACTCAGAGCATTAATTAAAAGATTCGAGCGGAGTGAAGGAAGCATAACATATCTGAGCATTTAATTCCAGATTATTCCCTCACTGTGGCAAAGAAAATCTCGTAGGTATCTTTATTCCTTGTTTTAGCATCTTAGACTCATGATCTTTTCAATTAAATTTGTGTGATTGAGATTTGTTCTGACCTAATTATTATTGAATATGGAAAGAGCATGAAAAATTGAAGAGAGACTTGTCTGTATCGTTCTCTGTCGTCATCGATGATGGACTTCATTGTGGCGGAGGAATACTTTTCCGGTGATGAGTGATTTTGAGAGTGAGAGTGAGAGCCGACTTTGATTTCACACAGAAATGGCACTTTCGCGATACCTTCCTTTTGTTCGCATGTTGTGTGTGTTTTTGTTGAGGGAGAAAGTGCCAGATTCCTCTTTCTCATGAGGTCTTGAGAAAGTTTTAGAATCCACTTGCTTTTAGGTAAACCATTTAGAAGTCAAACGGGTCCAATGAGTTGACCCAAGTTGGTATGTGACCCATTTTTTTAGTTCTCTTAGTGGGCCAAAAGCATCAATTTTTTTATATTATTTTTTTACTTTACTTTATTTATTTATTATTATTAGATATTATCTTGTTTTATATAATATAATAAAAATAGAAATTTATAGCTTAGTTAATTCGTTTGTATAATACCAAAATGACAAAAAAAATATTTTAAATATGTGTTGATCTTTTTGGTAAGCCTGTTAATTATTTATGCTTATGTTTTGTTGATTCCTTGATTAGGGTCTTATTGAGCTGGTCTGAAATACCTTGTACAACGAGCTTGTGTTGATCATTTGTCTTGATAAGCACCTTACACACATGTTGTTGTCTGGTCACCAGAAACTTTGATACTTGAGATTTTTTCTCCATACTCCCCAATTCCAAAGGGAAGAACTTTCCGTTGACTTGTAAGTCATACCTCATGGTAGTTTAGATTGTTTTCCTACTACCCACCACATGGCCTTATTAAAGCCATTTCCCATCTAGAACCTTGACTACAGTCAAGTGTTCTTCACCCCTATTTAGGCCAAACTACGGAGGCTCTGATTCCCCTTTCCTAGTTAGGATACGTAGGCACAAGATGCGATATCTTGTCGAGCCCTCTAACCACTAACAACCAACACTTATCTCCCTCCTTTTGGTCTGGTTAGAACCAATTGGTCTTGCAACTTAGAATTAGGTTTAGAGTTGGTAAACTCTATGTGAGTATCATGGTTATAAGTACCCACTTTCCCCTTTGACTTTGGTTAAAGTCAACCTTAGTTAGATTTTCAACTTAGACTTAGAGAGTTGGTTAACTCTGCGTAAGTGTTATGGTTATGAATACTTACTCCCTTATGGAACCTTGACCATAGTCAAGAGTTCCTAATCCCTAGTTAGGTGAACTACATGTAAGAGCACAGATTGTGTCTTAGTAATATCTCTATGTTTTGATGATAACATTAATGATAATTTGTATACAAGAATTATACTCTCTAAATTTGTTCTAAACTGTTTTCTACAGGCACAAAAGATTTTAATCTTAAAGAGCAAATTTGATGTGAACAATAAATTCTGAATGGCTCAAGAGCATCTAAAGATTAGAAGAATCTGAAGTATAAGAGCTTAGTCATCAAGATTCTGAAGATACAACACGCTGCATATATTATCAAGAATCTGAATGAAAGAAGACTCTGAGTGAAGAGACTCTGAATGAGAGAAGACTCTGATCTGAGTGAAGACTCTGATCTAAGAGCATGTTACGCTTCAAGCACTCAGCTGCACCAGACTCTGATTCATCAACATCTGAAGAACATCTTATGCTCTGAAGTTTCCAGAAGATTCTGAAGACTGAAGACTCTGATATTGATTGTTGATCTGAACTATCTGAAGAATTATTTGAAGAAGATTATTTTAATATATCCGTTGGAATATGCCAGCAAATCTTTCCTTAATTGGGATAGACAAAATTCTCTGCAAGAATATTATTCCTCTGATACATTCCATAAATGGTATAATCACAGCTCAGCAGACAATTGCTACACCCACATTTTGTGCGCCGTCTCTCTGCTGTAATAGTACAAAGGACAGTACTATTTGATATTGGAAATATCTTCTCCAACGGTATTATATTCTCTCCAATATTCAAGTGGCTATATAAAGGAAATCATAGCTCATTCTTCAGTGACTAATTTTGAGACAAAAACAATTGCAAGAACTCTCTCACGCGAAAAGCTCTCATATTCTTTGCTGTTCATACATTGTTCTAAACTTAGAGAAATAACACAGTTGTGTTTATAGCTTTCATAGAAGCAATTTATTACTCTTACTTTGTATTACATTAATTTGTAAAGGAAGTTTTCCTTAAGAGGATCTAGGTTAGATCAGTAGCTCTTGAGAAGACTAAGAACAGTTGTTCTTAGGTGTTGCTATTTGTAATCAGTTGATTTGAATAGTGGATTAAGTCCTTGTTGAGAAAGGCAAATCACTCTTGAAAAGGGTGGACTGGAGTAGTTGAGTTCAACGAACCAGGATAAAAATACTTGTGTTTTTATCTTTGATTATTTTCTGTCATACTTATTCAACCCCCCCTTCTAAGTATTTTCTCACCTTCAGTTGGCATCAGAGCTCCGGTTCTGAGTGTGCATTCACTTAACCGTGACAGATAAAGATCCAGTGAGAAGAATACTCTGTTATTTATTTGGTTGCTAATATGGGTGATATTCCTACATCAAGCAACAAATATGAAGGAGACAGAATCAGCACCAAACCTCCAATGTTTGATGGAGAAAAATTTGATTATAGGAAAAATAGAACATTGCAAGAAATGGCCAGAACCATGATCAACGAGACAAATCTGGCAAAATACTTTTGGGCAGAAGCAATAAATACAGCATGTTATATTCAGAACAGAGTGTCTGTAAGACCTCTTCTGGAAAAGACTCCCTATGAATTGTGGAGAAACAGAAAGCCCAACATTGCTTATTTTCATCCATTTGGATGTATTTGTTATATGCTTAACACTAAAGATCATCTGAACAAGTTTGATTCCAAAGCACAGAAGTGTTTCATGCTTGGTTATTCTGAACGCTCTAAAGGCTACAGAGTATTCAATACTGAAACACAGATTGTGGAAGAATCTATTCATGTTAGATTTGATGATAAGCTTGGCTCTGAAAAGCCAAAGCAAGTTGAAAGTTCTGCAGATAGAGAAGTTATTCTCACAGACTCTGAAGGCTCAGAGGCAGACAAGACTGAAGACAAAGACTCTGAAGCAAATCCAGATGCTACGCCTCTAACTTCCCAACTTGACAATCTGCATATTTCTGAAAGACCAACAGTCAAAGGATCTTCTTCCAGAATGAAAGCTTCTCATCCAGAGGATGTGATAATTGGAAAGAAAGATGATCCAATAAGGACAAGAGCATTTCTCAGAACTTCTGAATCTTCCTTCTGTGGCTTAGTGTCAATTATAGAACCAACATCTGTTGATGAGGCTCTGGAAGACAATGAATGGATTTTAGCTATGCAAGAGGAGCTGAATCAATTCACAAGGAATGAAGTCTGGGATCTGGTTCCAAGACCTAAAGGTTTCAATGTCATTGGAACAAAATGGGTTTTCAGAAATAAACTTAATGAAAAAGGAGAAGTTGAAAGGAACAAAGCAAGACTGGTTGCTCAAGGCTACAGTCAACAAGAAGGCATAGACTACACAGAAACATATGCTCCTGTTGCAAGGTTAGAGTCTATACGCTTGCTTATTTCATTTGCTGCACAACATAACATCACTCTTTATCAGATGGATGTTAAAAGTGCTTTTCTTAATGGAATTATAGAAGAGGAAGTGTATGTCCACCAACCTCCTGGTTTTGAAAATGAAAATTTTCCAGATCATGTTTACAAACTGAAAAAATCTCTTTATGGACTAAAACAAGCTCCCAGAGCTTGGTATGAGAGGTTGAGTAATTTTCTTCTGAAGAAAAATTTCATCAGAGGAAAAGTGGATACCACACTATTTTGTAAAACCATTAAGAAAGATTTGTTGATTTGTCAAATTTATGTAGATGATATTATTTTTAGATCAACAAATATTATGCTTGGAAAGGAGTTTGCTAAATGTATGCAGGAAGAATTTGAGATGAGCATGATGGGAGAACTGAAATTCTTTCTGGGAATCCAAGTAAATCAGACTCCAGAGTGCACCTACATACATCAGACCAAGTATGTTAAAGAGCTTCTGAAGAAGTTTAACATGCTGAATAGCAAAATGGCAAAGACTCCGATGCATCCTACAAGCACTCTAGGTAAGGAAGAGGTAAGTAAGAAGGTAGATCAGAAACTCTACAGAGGTATGATAGGATCTCTTCTTTATTTGACTGCTTCTAGACCAGACATTCTGTTTAGTGTTTGTTTATGTGCTAGATTCCAATCAGATCCTAGAGAATCACACTTAACTGCTGTTAAGAGGATTCTAAGGTATCTGAAAGGTACTGCTAATGTTGGTTTGTGTTACAGAAGATCTGACAAATATTCACTAGTTGGATTCTGTGATGCTGACTATGCTGGAGATAAAGTTGAGCGCAAAAGTACTTCTGGAAGCTGTCAGTTTCTTGGAAGTCATCTGATCTCATGGTACAGCAAGAAGCAACCAACAATTGCACTATCAACCACAGAGGCAGAATACATTGCTGCTGCTGGATGTTCCACTCAGATGCTCTGGATGAAGAGTCAACTAGAAGATTATCAAATCTATGAGAGTAATCTTTCTATCTTCTGTGACAATACTTCAGCTATATGTTTATCCAAAAATCCAATTTTACACTCTAAGGCCAAACATATAGAGATTAAACATCATTTCATCAGAGACTATGTTCAGAAGGGTGTAATAAATTTAGCCTTTGTTGATACAGATCATCAATGGGCAGATATTTTCACAAAACCCCTTGCTGAAGATAGGTTTAAGTTTATTCTGAAAAATATTTGTATGGATTTTTGTCCAGAGTAATATTTCTCAGAATCAACTTCTCAGATGCTAAGTGTTTAACACTCTGAAGTATTTCATCTGTTTTGCTTGTTTAATTTATCTGTGATTTATTTTTTTGTGTGAAACTCTGTACTGACCATCTCAGAGGATCTGAAAGTTGAAAACGTTTCATTTCTTAAGAGTTATAGAATCACATGCAAGCAAACACGTGTCACTCAGAATCTGAAAAGATGGAGTACACCTACTGATTATGACGTTTAAGGTATTGCTTTGAAAATCTCAATCTGTCTTGATTTTCCCCCAAATGTCATATCATAATTAAAAATGATTACTTTTCATTTAATGCAAACGTGCGTATGTGTCCTATGTGTGTCTGTTGTGTTTCCCATGCTTGCTTTATTTGTCTATATAAACCACTCTCATAACACATTCACACTTTTCACATTCTCAAACACATATGCGTTTTTGTTTGTTGTTCTCTCTCTTTGCAAACCCTAAAAGAACTCAGAAACCTTCATCTTCTTCATCATCGTCAACAATGGCATCTACTTCAAAAGCTGTTACTACCAAAGATGCTACCACTGTCATAGAACCAGTACGCACTCTCCTAACTCCTGTTGATTCACTAGAAGTACTGTGTGAAAGTTTCGTGGATTTAGAAGATCTTGCTGAAAATGGGTTTGATCTGATTTCTTCAATCAAAGCACAAGGCTGGGACGGTTACTTTGACAGGCTTATGGGTCCTGTGTATCCAAAGTTAGTGAAGGAGTTCTGGATTCATGCATTTGCTACTCCAAAGTTCATTCACTCCTCTGTGCTGGGAAAGAAGATAGTTATCACTGAAAACCTGATAAGGAAACTCATAGGTTTTAAGGCAACAGATGGAGTAACCTCTCTGTCTTCTGCGCGTGAAGATCTGAAAGATGTATGTCAAGAAATCTGTACTACTGGTGAACCTTGTAAGAAGGTTAAGTTCTTGAAACCCACTTACAAGATATGGGCTAAGATTTTCATGAACACCATCTTTCACAGACCCTCTTCAAACTCTTCTGATTATGTTAATGCTGAACAACTTTACTTCATGTATTGTTTACACCAAAACATTCAGATTGATCTTCCATATCTGTTGTTTAATCATCTGGTGTCTCACGTCAAGGAAACAAGGGAAACAGCCAGAGATAAATCTGGAAAAGTCAGAACATGGATCCCTATGGGAAGGTTGATTTCAGATATTCTGATAGAAAACCAACTTGTGGCGCATCTGCAAGAGGCTGGGTTGACAGAAGATCTGACTTATATCATTGGCTCTGAAATAAACGGTTTAACTCTGAGAAGGATGAAACTGGTTGATGATTTATCTGAGAAACCAAGGAAAACTAACTCTGAAGAAGTTAGGGGAAGAAGGATTCCTGTTGAGGATTTTCCTTTATTCACCTCAGATGAACCTAGAGAACTTATTGCTGAGTATGTTGCTCGTTGCATTAGAGATGGTGTTGAGATTCCTGCCAATCTTGTGCAGAAGGAAGGCCAAGTTCTTCCTGATTTGACAAGGGAAAGAAGACGTAAGAGAAAAGCTGATAGTGAAGGTCATCAGAAGAAAAGGAAGCATTCAGATGCTGAAAAGAAGAAGAAAAGGAAGAAGCTGAAGAAGGTTCAACAAAATCAACAAACAACACCACAACCACAAAACACTATCCCAGAATATACCATTCCAGAGGATGTTCACCCTGAACACTCTGACCAACCTGAAAATCTCATTAATCCTAATGAGATATTAGATATCACACCTTTAAACCAGTCTGTCATTTTATCTTCAACTTCTGAAAAATCTAACCACTCTGATACATCATCTGATGATGAATCATCTGGTTACATTAATGAATGCTTGAATGATCTCAAACAACCTCGTTCTGAGAGTGTTTGGAAACAGCTGTTTAAATCTCCAACTTCTGAACATCCACCTTCTCCACAAAATTCCCCAACTCAAACTCTCACTCCACAACCTATTGAAATTCAAAACACTCCACAACCAACAGAAACCCAACAAACATCTGAACCACAAAACAACCAACCAACATCTGAACATCCATCTTCACAACCTCAACCTTCTGAACCACAAACATCTGAACATCCATCTTCACAACCTAAACCTTCTGAACAAACACCACAAACACAACCAACCCAACCCAGAATCCCTGATGAAGCAGAATTGGGATCAAGTGTTTATACTCTGTTAAGAAATTTTGATAAGGATAATGTCTCAGACTTTGCTGACATTATGGATGTTTGCATGACTACTATGGACAAAGAGGCTGCTAATGCTGTTTGGAAGAAATATCTTTACAGACTGAATAGGGAGGCTTTGAAAATCAGGACTCAATGTCTTAGATTGTCAAAAGTAAGGTTTGCTGCTTATCAAAAACGGATTAAGAGAAACCCTCCTCCTATTCTTCTTCTAGAAGCTCCTCCACCTCCAGAAATTCCTGCACCTGGTGTTACTCAGATTGTTTCAGAATCTGCTGTTCCAGAATCTACTATTTCAGAATCTACAGATCTTCAGAAGGATGTCAAAGAACTTAAGGATTTTATGGTTGATCAAAAGAAAACAAATGAAGAAATGAAAACTTGGATGGCTAAGCAAGATGAAAATTCAGAAAGGATTACAGCACTGCTGCAACTCATTGCTTCTCAACAAGCCTCTTCTGCTAAACCTACTTGATGTTTTGCACAAGTTGTTCATGTTTTGCTTTGTTTTGATTTTCTTCTGATATGTTTTGTTTGCTTCTATCTGAATCTGGATGTTATCTTAATGACAATGATCTTTTTGCTTATCTGGATATATGTTTCTTCTGCATCTTTACTGTCTTTTAAAAATCTTTTTGATTATGACAAAAAGGGGGAGAAACAAAATAGAATCTGATTGTTCAAATCTATAAGCAATTATCTGAACTAAGTCAGACATGTTACTAACATTCTTTGAATTTAACCAGACTCTGACAAATTTAACCAGACTCTGACAAATTTCATTGAAGTTTTTCCTGAGATCTATCTTTTCAGAACCTGATCAAAAATAGCTAAATCTGAGTAGACCAGACTCTGATATCTAACCTTGAGTACTATGATCTAAAAGATAACTCAAGACAGGAAATGGCAAGATAAACAACCAGGTGTTCTGAAGTTGTTCATCTGGCATCAAGCTTTAATATGGCATCAAGCTTTGACTCTAGAAGTCAAACATATGTCAACCAGGCTTCAATCAGGATGTTAACCAGGCTTCAATCAGGCTCTGAATCTGAAATGTAATCAGGCTCTGAATCTGAAATGTACTCAACCAGAAAGGGAAGTATCTAATTCCATTAGAGTATTCATTTCAGGGGGAGATTGTAAATCTCAGGGGGAGTAATTTTAATTTTTATTGAACAAAATTCTCATGTTTTGTCATCATCAAAAAGGGGGAGATTGTAAGAGCACAGATTGTGTCTTAGTAATATCTCTATGTTTTGATGATAACATTAATGATAATTTGTATACAAGAATTATACTCTCTAAATTTGTTCTAAACTGTTTTCTACAGGCACAAAAGATTTTAATCTTAAAGAGCAAATTTGATGTGAACAATAAATTCTGAATGGCTCAAGAGCATCTAAAGATTAGAAGAATCTGAAGTATAAGAGCTTAGTCATCAAGATTCTGAAGATACAACACGCTGCATATATTATCAAGAATCTGAATGAAAGAAGACTCTGAGTAAAGAGACTCTGAATGAGAGAAGACTCTGATCTGAGTGAAGACTCTGATCTAAGAGCATGTTACGCTTCAAGCACTCAGCTGCACCAGACTCTGATTCATCAACATCTGAAGAACATCTTATGCTCTGAAGTTTCCAGAAGATTCTGAAGACTGAAGACTCTGATATTGATTGTTGATCTGAACTATCTGAAGAATTATTTGAAGAAGATTATTTTAATATATCCGTTGGAATATGCCAGCAAATCTTTCCTTAATTGGGATAGACAAAATTCTCTGCAAGAATATTATTCCTCTGATACATTCCATAAATGGTATAATCACAGCTCAGCAGACAATTGCTACACCCACATTTTGTGCGCCGTCTCTCTGCTGTAATAGTACAAAGGACAGTACTATTTGATATTGGAAATATCTTCTCCAACGGTATTATATTCTCTCCAATATTCAAGTGGCTATATAAAGGAAATCATAGCTCATTCTTCAGTGACTAATTTTGAGACAAAAACAATTGCAAGAACTCTCTCACGCGAAAAGCTCTCATATTCTTTGCTGTTCATACATTGTTCTAAACTTAGAGAAATAACACAGTTGTGTTTATAGCTTTCATAGAAGCAATTTATTACTCTTACTTTGTATTACATTAATTTGTAAAGGAAGTTTTCCTTAAGAGGATCTAGGTTAGATCAGTAGCTCTTGAGAAGACTAAGAACAGTTGTTCTTAGGTGTTGCTATTTGTAATCAGTTGATTTGAATAGTGGATTAAGTCCTTGTTGAGAAAGGCAAATCACTCTTGAAAAGGGTGGACTGGAGTAGTTGAGTTCAACGAACCAGGATAAAAATACTTGTGTTTTTATCTTTGATTATTTTCTGTCATACTTATTCAACCCCCCCCCCCTTCTAAGTATTTTCTCACCTTCACTACAGTTGCTCTGATTCCATCATAGTCAGGATACATAGGCATGAGATGCGACGTCTTGTCGAGCATACTTAGTGTATATATCATAGGTCTTTACCTTAGCACCTTTTCCTTAGCAAGCAAACATTAACATAACACAAATACTAACAAGAGGTTCCTGTAGAGTACTACAGATACTTAGGATGCTAACACCTTCCCTAGGTATAACCAATCCCCGAACCTTAGATCTCTTAGCTTCATTGTTACGTAGCATACTTAGGATTTTCTTTGATCTTTGCTCTTTTCCTTTGGATAAAGCAAAGCTCGATGGTGAATTTTATAGATATGTAGTTCAAGTTAATTAATATCTTGATATCTGATTCTCACCGTAATAGAGGGCGAAACAACTCCACTTTAATAGCTAGTGATTATACCCCTTCCTGTTTTAGGGCCTTAACATTGGGCGAGTCAGGAGGCAGTTATTTAGCTTGCCTCTTCTTGCCTTTGACAATGAAGCCCTCATGATGACTCCAAGGGCTGTCCATTTCCCCATGCACGACTTGAATTTTGTCCAACATTTTCCTCAGCTCCTATAGGGTAATCTTCGTCATCTGGACTGCAAGATAAAACATGACGGTCACACACTACTTTTGCGATACTCATAAAATGCACAAAAGTATTCAAAGCTTACTCAGGTATTCATCAAGGGAGTCACCGCCCTCCTTCTACAAATCAATCGTCGTGCATGAATCCATCACCTCAAACTTTTCCAGGAGGCGAACTATCCTTGCATCTCTGGATGTAAGATATTTATCGTCATATCCCGCGATTGCAACAGGTTCTCCATCCATGCCAATGGAAAAAGATGAACGTCATTTATCCCTACCACAGTGTGTGAATCTGATCTCCCCTCACTCGAGGGAACTTATACTTAAAAATTTTATAATGATTAGTGTGGGGTTTAAAAAATGACTTTCTCACCCTACTGCATAGGGTTACCCAGCCTTCTTTTGAAGGCGTATGGCATAAAACCAAAATAATACCCAAATAGCAGGGAAGATTTCTAGCCCTTTGCTCACCATTTCGAAGGCCCTAATAAAGCCTCAACTGTTATGAACTATCTGAGAAGGAACATTATTAAGACCCTTAGGATCTCTGTTGAGAAGGCCCCAAGGAAGCCCTCAACTGTTAGGGAATCATTTTTCCCTTTACATGCTCTCGTATTTGAGGGACTGTGTAGTAATATATTTGCGAGGGTCCCCAAATAGGGCAACATATGTCCTCATTTGGTGCCTGCCCCATGAGATGTCTCCCACGGTGTATCCTTTACGTGGCACTGGGGCTCGCCCCAAGGGGAAACTTGGATAATACTGTTTATCATATCCCTAATTGCATATGAAAAGTCATGCCTATGACTCCATAGAAAATAAATAATCAACAACTTCCCCTAGTCACAGAGGAACAATTACCACTTCTTGGGGGTTCCGTGAACTTTAGGCCCATAAGCCTCTATAAACATCTCAACCTTAGGGTTTAAAAGACAAACTATAATACACATGATACACCACTAATAGCTACAGAGCTTCTCAGCTCATGTAAGCTTGCTTCCTTAATACCATAAACATCACCAAATAGAGCCTCTCGCTACTGTGAGCAAGCCATAATCTCCCAAAAAAATTACTAAGGTCTCTAGCCACCCCTATCAGCATAAGGGTGCCACACATTATGTAATTTTTGACGAGTACACTTGTCGTTCCTCTGATCCAAGGTGATCATGGTACAAGAGTCCATGACCTCAAACTCGTTCAAAAGTTGGATCACCTCTACCTCTTCAGTAGTAAGATGGTTGAAGTTTATGACACGTGCAAGAGATTAATGCTAATTTGGCGTCCCAAGGTTAAATAATCATTAATAACATTAAATACCTCACACGTTTCCCCTCAATTGACATTTGGGGATTTTTCCTCAGTTGATGTATGTATCACATCATTGACACTTGGAGACATATCATAAAGTCGTCCCATATATACGACAGACTCGACATACATGAGGGACTCACCCCCTTATATGAGGGACTCGCCTCATGCTTTAGGGACTCATCCAAATAAGGAGAAAGGAACAAAAATAAATTACGTTGCCCTTTTCAACACCTTTGTGTTTAAGAGACTCTATATTGGTATTTTAGTAAAAGGCCCACGAGGGGGCGACATGAGAGACAAGTGATGCATCGCCTAACCCATAAAGCTCTCCCCATCGTCCGTTTCCTAGATCGATTGCCCATTTATTACATACGTCGTCTTTTTATTTTAAGGATAAGTTGTCAGATGTGGGAAATGGGGGAACTGACCTGTCTAGGTCCACAACGGTGTGTAATACGTCATTCTGAAGTTAACCACGCTCTCCTGAATAATAAGAGATTAAGTACCCACTTTCACATTCTCTTAAAAAATTGTTACTATTTCTAAAGAGCTTAAGATCATGACACAATACTGCTATAAATACCCCTACAACATGCCCTAAAACCTTTGACAATCCTTAATCATTACGATTTGTCACATATTGTGCTTTTAACAAGTACACCATTTATCTACTAATGAAAGAAATCTTGAATTACTCAACTTGTACTTTATATTGTTGGTGCAATAAACTTATATAATAGAGAAATTTATTAAAAGGATTAACACACTTTCTATCTCCCTAACTAAAGTTTTTAAGAAACTTAACCAACTAACAATTACATAATAATCTCTAATATTTAAACAAAAAAACAATTAATATCAAAAGAAGTGGTTTTAGGTCAAAATTAACCCTAAATTATTCTTTTATAATAGATGATGAAGAGAAATAGACAATTTGTGGTTAAGAGTAATCTTGTGATATCAACTGTGATTATTTAAATTGGTGAATACATCTACATATAAAATCATCAAATTAATTACATAAAGTAAAATACTTCCCCAGTCATCTTTGTTGGGTACAAACTCGTCCATCCTTTATTATAAGACTCCTTCCAAATTTCATGGATATTTAAAAAAGTGTGTTAATTTTACATAATTATTCATATAATTAATAATAAAATAATAAAATAAAAAAAGTAATTTATATTTAAAAAAGTGTGTTAATTTTACATAATTATTCATATAATTAATAATAAAAGAAAAAAGAAAACAGTAACTTATATTTTCCAATTATTAATTTAATACAAGTATAGTCGAATAGGCATACATTTTTTTAGAGAGTCTTAGAAAAAATAAATTAAAAATATAAAAAAGCTAATCTTATTAATTAGAGAAAAAAAATAATAACATATGTTTATAGGAAACAATTAATAATTTTTCTTTGCTATTATTAATATTAAGATTATTATTATTAATATTATTTTATTATTAGTATTAATATAATTGTTATTATTATCATTAGTATTATTATTATTATAATTATAATTATTGTTGGGTGTATTACTATTATTATTATTATGTTGAATATTACTATAATATTATAATAGTATTATATTATATTATATTATATTATTATTATTATTATTATAATGATTATTATAATTATTATATTAGAATTATTATTGGGAATATTAGTGGTTGAAATAAGTAAAATAAGAGGTGGAAGGGTTATTGAGAAGTTAGAATGGAAATATGAAAATTCATGATAGAAACCGTGAGGAAGGAAATATGAAGGGGTAGCAAGGAGATATTAGAAAAGTTGGAATAGAGAGAAAAGGGATTACCATAAATCGTGGGAAATTGGTGTGATAATAATAATAATAATAATAATATTATTATTATTATTATTATTATTATTATTATTATTATGTTATTTTTATTAGTTATTATTATTATTGGGATAGGAAATAAAAAGGAAAATAGAATATGAAGGGGTGGGGGAAGTATTAGAGAAAATAACACGATAGAAAGAGGGAAGAGAGAAAGAGCAATAGAAAGAGAGAAGAGGAAAGAACGAGAGAAGTGAGAAGAACGAAGGAAAAAGGGAACGAAGAACGAAAAGAAAAGAGGAGGCCAAGAGACCAAATCCAGGAAGAATTTCATCGATCAACCGATTAACAAGGTAAGGGGGGAGAAACTTGATTGGGAATGGTATATACATGTATAGGGTAGTGGGGATTCCTTAACCCCGTAGGAATGTATCGTTGATGAAGTTTTATATTGACATGCTATTGATTGTTGAGTTATGTTGATGTTGATGGATTGAAATATGTTGAGTGTTGGTGAATTGTTGTTTTTGGTTAATTTGGCGTATAGATTGAGTTTACGGTTTTAGGGAAGTTCTGTGTGACCTTTTTGATGTGTCGATAGATTGTTTAAGTGATGACTTTGGAATAATATGTATATGATGATGTACGGATGTTTGATGTTGCCATTGTTGATTGACTGTTGGTGTTGGTTTGGTTTGAGTAAGGTTCAGAGTAACTCTAAAGTGCCGGTAGTGTGCCGTAATGTTGATCTGGAGTAGAATTATAGGAAGATTGATAAGCCTAATATGCATTGGTCCTAATACGGATAGTATAGGAAGTGGATGTTATAGAATAGGCTTGAATCGGAGAAGAGTGAGAATTCTGAACTGTGAGAACTTGAGAAGTCGCAGGCAACTTGCTAGCACTTCGCTTAGCGAGAAGGCAGCGAGCGTTCGCTAGGTGCTCGCCTAGCGAGTGAGGTAGCGAGTGAGTCCAGTAGGTTCTGCTGTCATTCGCGAGGAGGTTCGCTAAGCGAACAGGTAGCGAGCATTCGCTGGGAGCTCGCCTAGCGAGGGTGTAGTGAGCGTAGCAGAATGTGGTTTTTCTATGCTGTTATGCTGTGTGCGCTAAGAGTGTAGTGCCCTTGGACTTTGTTGATTACAGGGGAGATGATTGAGTGTTATAGAGTGAGTACTCGGTGATAGTATGTGATTTCCGTTACTAATTATTTAAATGGATAATTAGTTGGTGTATGAATCGTGCGGAGCATGGTGTAGTGATCAGTAGGATCGTGTATTCCTGAGTGGTGGGACGTGTTTATATCTTGGTGATAAAGTATGAACTTGTTTACTTGGTGATGGTACTCGTTTTCCTTGATATTGTTGGTGAACAATTGGTTAACGTATATGTATGTAGTGATCAGTAGGATCGTGTGTTCCTGGGTGTTGGGATGTGGTTATATATGGTGTTATAGTATGAATTTATTTACTATCTGATTGATTTATATGGTGTTGGTGTAATATATCTACACATATATGCATTGATGTATGATGATATGATCAGGAGGATCGTGTGCACTTAGTGTGCCTAAATATGATAGTTATGCATTGGTGTGTGCATATCATGGTGTTTTTGGTGGGATGAATCATGTCTCAGGAGGAGCGTAAGTGATTCATCCGTACTCCTTGGTGGAGAATGGTGGGGGATAGATCATGTCTCAGGAGGAGCGTAAGTGATCTATCCAGGTTCGATTGAATGAACCAATGAGTCGGTACCGCATGCATGGTGTTGAGTTGCATATTTGCATTATAATATGTTATATTGTAATTTGAACAGTAGGTTCGTTATATGGAGTTGTTGGGGTGAATATTGGTGTGTTGGTGTGTTTTACTACCTTGTTTACATGTATTACATTACCAATATATTTTTGATCATGTTTTCTCACCCCTTGGTTGTTGTTGTGTCTGTGCTTCTCCGGAAGTACAGATAATCCAGGTACTTAGATAGCTTGGATGGTGGTGTGCCAGTCGAGTCTAGGATGCTCTGATACGTAACATGGGATATGGGTGTTTTAATTGTTTTATGTCAAACTTGTTGTAATCCTGTGACGTATCACTTTTTTTTTGTGAGTTATAATAATAAAGATTTTACGAAATTTGGCGGATGGCCGAGAATGTTGGAATAATGTTTTCCGCTGTATTATTTTTGAGAATGATTAATAAAGTATTTTTATAAAAATTTGGTGATGTGATATCCCACTATTTTGGTGAAAACTCTGATGTTTATTTATAATGTTTATATTTTATTTAATTTGGGAAGTGGGGTGTTACACCTATGACTCCATAGAAAATAAATAATCAACAACTTCCCCTAGTCACAGAGGAACAATTACCACTTCTTGGGGGTTCCGTGAACTTTAGGCCCATAAGCCTCTATAAACATCTCAACCTTAGGGTTTAAAAGACAAACTATAATACACATGATACACCACTAATAGCTACAGAGCTTCTCAGCTCATGTAAGCTTGCTTCCTTAATACCATAAACATCACCAAATAGAGCCTCTCGCTACTGTGAGCAAGCCATAATCTCCCAAAAAAATTACTAAGGTCTCTAGCCACCCCTATCAGCATAAGGGTGCCACACATTATGTAATTTTTGACGAGTACACTTGTCGTTCCTCTGATCCAAGGTGATCATGGTACAAGAGTCCATGACCTCAAACTCGTTCAAAAGTTGGATCACCTCTACCTCTTCAGTAGTAAGATGGTTGAAGTTTATGACACGTGCAAGAGATTAATGCTAATTTGGCGTCCCAAGGTTAAATAATCATTAATAACATTAAATACCTCACACGTTTCCCCTCAATTGACATTTGGGGATTTTTCCTCAGTTGATGTATGTATCACATCATTGACACTTGGAGACATATCATAAAGTCGTCCCATATATACGACAGACTCGACATACATGAGGGACTCACCCCCTTATATGAGGGACTCGCCTCATGCTTTAGGGACTCATCCAAATAAGGAGAAAGGAACAAAAATAAATTACGTTGCCCTTTTCAACACCTTTGTGTTTAAGAGACTCTATATTGGTATTTTAGTAAAAGGCCCACGAGGGGGCGACATGAGAGACAAGTGATGCATCGCCTAACCCATAAAGCTCTCCCCATCGTCCGTTTCCTAGATCGATTGCCCATTTATTACATACGTCGTCTTTTTATTTTAAGGATAAGTTGTCAGATGTGGGAAATGGGGGAACTGACCTGTCTAGGTCCACAACGGTGTGTAATACGTCATTCTGAAGTTAACCACGCTCTCCTGAATAATAAGAGATTAAGTACCCACTTTCACATTCTCTTAAAAAATTGTTACTATTTCTAAAGAGCTTAAGATCATGACACAATACTGCTATAAATACCCCTACAACATGCCCTAAAACCTTTGACAATCCTTAATCATTACGATTTGTCACATATTGTGCTTTTAACAAGTACACCATTTATCTACTAATGAAAGAAATCTTGAATTACTCAACTTGTACTTTATATTGTTGGTGCAATAAACTTATATAATAGAGAAATTTATTAAAAGGATTAACACACTTTCTATCTCCCTAACTAAAGTTTTTAAGAAACTTAACCAACTAACAATTACATAATAATCTCTAATATTTAAACAAAAAAACAATTAATATCAAAAGAAGTGGTTTTAGGTCAAAATTAACCCTAAATTATTCTTTTATAATAGATGATGAAGAGAAATAGACAATTTGTGGTTAAGAGTAATCTTGTGATATCAACTGTGATTATTTAAATTGGTGAATACATCTACATATAAAACCATCAAATTAATTACATAAAGTAAAATACTTCCCCAGTCATCTTTGTTGGGTACAAACTCGTCCATCCTTTATTATAAGACTCCTTCCAAATTTCATGGATATTTAAAAAAGTGTGTTAATTTTACATAATTATTCATATAATTAATAATAAAATAATAAAATAAAAAAAGTAATTTATATTTAAAAAAGTGTGTTAATTTTACATAATTATTCATATAATTAATAATAAAAGAAAAAAGAAAACAGTAACTTATATTTTCCAATTATTAATTTAATACAAGTATAGTCGAATAGGCATACATTTTTTTAGAGAGTCTTAGAAAAAATAAATTAAAAATATAAAAAAGCTAATCTTATTAATTAGAGAAAAAAAATAATAACATATGTTTATAGGAAACAATTAATAATTTTTCTTTGCTATACACAATTAACTATACTCCTTCCAATTTTAAACATATACAATTATAAATTGAATCAAAATACATTAATTTTTTCCCCTTATATTTAAGATTCAAGGGTTTCTTAATTTATTTAAAATTAACAAAAGTGATTTACAATTGTAAAAATATATATATATATATATATATATATATATATATATATATATATATATATATATATATATATATATATATATATATATATATATATATATATATATATATATATATATATATATATATATATATATATATATATATATATATATATATATATATATATATATATATATATATATATATATATATATATATATATATATATATATATATATATATATATATTAAGGAACAAAAGAAAAAGGGAACAAGTGAGACAAATCCAAACACTTCTTCACTCCACTCTGCACAAAATGAGGTTCTTTCTTTCTCTCTTTTTCCTTTTACTTTTGCTGAAATCTCAAACTTTTCTATGATCTTCTATGAAGAAAAACTATCATTACTTGCACTATTGCTTTGTTTTAGCGTTGCCCCATTTCAATTTGATGTTATTATTTGCTTTGCTACATTTGTTTTCAGCATCAAAATCATATCCTTTGTAATAATGAAGAAAAGAAAAAGAAATTTTATGATATATTGTTGACTCATTTGTTTGTAAAGCCCTGTGAAATTTCAATATTCATAGTCATTTAAACAATTTTGTGTTTATTAGGTAATTGAATGTTAGTTTTTAAATCGCGGAATCTGATATCGCGATGAATTGCATTCGAAGACTGCTGTTAGGGTTTCAGTTATGGTTGCATTGTAGAGACATTAGAAACATTTGATGTTGAGGCTTAAATTGTAGTCACAGGACATTTTTGTAAAACCCTATAAAGTTTCAATTATGTTATTGAATGTTGGTTTTCAATCGCAATATTTGATATTGCGAAGAATTGAATTCAATAACACTGTTAGGGTTTCAAATATGGTTGTATTGCAGAGACATTAGAAAGCTTTGATGCTGTGGCTTAGATTGTAGCCGTTGAACATTTTTGTATGAGTTTCAAAATTTTGATCATTCAAGCAAATTATTTTTATTAAGTTATTGAATGTTGGTTTCAAATAGCGGAGAATCGCATTAGAATTAGAGTTTTAACCTAAACAGGCTTCAGGTACTCTTTAACAATGGAGGCCTATTTTTATACAAAATATCAGTAGACAAGTAGTGTATTGGTCGAGCTGATTCAAGGCTTCCCCGAGTAACCCCACGGGTTGTTCTTTGCCCAATTCCACTGGTCCCTGCACATTTCCTCTACACCATATTTGGCCTTCCAACCGAGTTCTCTCTCAGCTTTCTCTGTAGATGCATAAACCTCGGTAGCATCTCCCGGCCTTCGCGGACACAATTTCAATGCGATTTTCTTACCAGAAGCTTTATTAAATGCGCCAACCATTTCAAGCACAGATGTACCACGACAGGTTCCCAAATTGTAAGCCGTTCAACCTATGTTTTCAGTTGCGAAAAGCTTTCTCAGGGCAGCAATGTGACCATCTGCTAAGTCCATCACATGGATATAGTCCCGCACTGCAGAGCCATCCCTTGTAGGATAATCATGACCGTAAACATTGAGCTCAGATAATCTTCCGACGGCTACTTGCTGTATATAAGGCACGAGGTTATTTGGGATGCCCCTAGGATCTTCACCAAGTTTACCACTTTCGTGTGCCCCAACTGATTGAAGTATCTCAATAAAATGATTCTCCATTCTGGCTTAGCTTTTTGAATATCTCGTGCAATTTCTTCAAGGAAAAGCTTCGTCCATCCATAAGGGTTCATTGCTTGTAACTTGAAATCCTCCACACATGGCATCTTTTCAGGTTGGCCATAAACAGTTGCAAATGATGAGAAAACCATGTTTTTGCAATTGTGCTTAGCCATAACCACATAGAGATTGATGGTGCCGACAAGATTATTATCGAAATAATGATGAGGATTTGCAACACTTTCACCAACTGCTTTTAACCCAGCAAAATGAATCACAGCGTCGAATTTAGTTTTCGAGAAGAGTTTCTCCAAATCATCTTTATTCCTGAGATCTCCCTATGTGAATTCAAGATTCTTAGAAAGGGTTGGACCAACTACTTCACGAACACGGTCCACTGTTTTCATAGCAGAATTATCGAAATTATCAATGATGGAAACATGAAACCCATCTTTGAGAAGCTGAACCACGGTGTAAGCACCAATGAAACCGGCCCCGCCAGTTACAAGTATCTTTTGCGATGAAGAAGCCATATATTGGAATCGGAGAGATAGAGAGAGGCTTGGGATATTGATGTTTTGAAAAAGGTGATAGATTTGGAATTTGAGTTTTGGATTTTATATACAGTTATGAGATATTATTAATAGCTATTTTTGGGTAATGGACAGAAAATTGGGATCTGGAATGATTTTATTAGTTTTTAATTTTGTTTATCTCTGTATTCCGTTTTTGATTTGTTAAATTTGGCGCGCAGCTAATTTAAGATAAGATTTGTAATTCTGTTTTGTAAATAGGATCCATTTTTAGCTTCTGGATTGGATTGCCAAATAAGCTTCTTTTCAACCGCGCGTCACCACTAAGCTATTTTGTTTTAGAGAATTAGGCCAACCTCTAATTTTAAGATGGCATTCAGAGACTATCGATCGGGCCACGGACCACGCGCTGTTTATATGCACGCCCAAGTTCCATAATGCTGAGCGCGAGGAGTGTATTGGAAAATTTTCAAATTCCACATTGGTTATCGATAGAGTCTGGAAATAGTTTATATCGAGTGACACGTCTCATCTTACTAGCCGGTTTTATAGTGAGGATTAGACAAACTCTGATTCTAATAGTTGTATTGTGGTTACATATATTATTGGAAAACCCTATTGTTGAAATATTATTTCCCCCCTAATTTGATTTTTGATTTGTGTGTAGCCGCCATCCGGAAGTTCTGTGGGCGCAGCGTTCTAATAAGCTTTACCTGACTGTTTCTCTAACTGATGCCAAGGATGTTTCTGTGAAGTGTGAGCCTCATGGTTTGTTTACTTTCAATGCTTCTAAGCTTCAACATGAATCATACAGCTTTACATTGGAACTTTATGGATCGATTGAACCTGAGGTGAGTCATCTTTTGCTTAGTTGCATTTGAAAATTGCGATTGCATTTGTCTGCATTTTCCACAATATCAACGATTGTATCTTGAGTTTTTGACTCTTCCACTTTACCGATAGTTTCAGTTTTTTCCATATCAAGTTTTAAAAAGGGTGGATGGTTCTGTTGGTAAATCTGTCATTGTGCTGTGTAGGGCTGTAAAATAAAATCGAGCTCAAGAAACATACTCTGCTCAATTCAGAAAGGACAAAGAGGCTGGTGGAAAAGACTACTGAAGTCTGAAGAGAAACCTGCTCCATACCTTAAGGTTGATTGGAATAAATGGTGTGACGAAGACGAAGAATCAGATTGTAAGCTTTCTTTATCATAAATAATTTTTTGATTTCCGATTCAGAATATAACTCTAATTCAACATGAATAGAATATTAACTCTAATTCAACATGAATATTTATATATTGGTTCAACAACCGTGAAGATTAAAACTAAATCAATTACTTGCGAGTATTACACTTGTCTGATTAAAGTTTCTATTGGAATTATTGCAGCTGAATTGATATCTGACGATGATGGACGGGTAAGTCAACTTTATCGCTCGTCACATGTAATTTTGAGGTGTAGAGTTTAACAAACCTTGAACTCCAAGTACGTAATCTTATACAATGCAACTTGTTTTTTTGCAGTTTGCTGGTGAAGATGATGAAAGCAGTGATGATGAAGGAATGTTATGTAAGTGAATCCATTGCATCTCTATACTTAGTTGCAGCGATTCTTTCAATTGCTTAATGATATTTTTGGTAGTATTGATGTCTGTTTAGAACATATAGTTTATCAGCAAGACCGTCTTTGAATGCGGGCTATCACACAAGGTTCAAAATTTGTCACAGTTAAATTGTGGCTAATTAGAGTCTCAAAGTATTTGTCAAGATTAAGTCGTAGTTAAACAGGGTCCATATTTGTTTTGTCACAATTTAACAGTGACTAACCTACCTGGTGCCTCAAAAAACTTAACATGACCCTCTCTATGAGATACCTTAGTCTCTGTTTGGATAAACAACTTTGTTAAGCAGTTATGCTTATAGCATAAGCACTTATCTTACGGTTTATGTATCAAATGTGCTCTACTTTCCAACTCACACATGACATAAATGATTATCATTTGCAGATCTCCCTGACTTGGAAAAGGCTAGAGGAAAGTGATTCTTAGAGTAGTAACAAAGGTTAAAGAAGCTTCAAGGAGATGGAATTATATGTTAGTGTTAGTAGATAGGTACATGGATAGACTACTTTATAAGAAACACTGATATTGTTGTAGCTATCCTGTATTGTATATATAAAATCTGAGTAGTGCTTTCGAATCTGAAAACAGTCTTGATCTTGTTTGATACTCTTGGCACTAATTCTAGTAAGGTTTCTTTGATTGAATGGTGGTTGCATCATAATCTAACCTCTTTTATTGAAAATATGTTTTCTGAAATTATACAACCTTGACATCCATTATTGTTGACTCAAGTTTCTATCTTTGATGATAAATCCATGTTTCTTATTTATAGACACCATCAATGGAATGATTCCAGATTTTTTTGCCATATGCCTAGTGTCGCTACTGCGAAAATCGGCGCCGGCTGACAGAAGAGTCGCCACCGTGCGTTATTTATCCCTCAGAGCGGGAAAGGAAACGCTCGAAGTAAACCTCGCAAAAAAACGGGAAAAGGTATGGTCATCGCAACCATAGCCTGGGTTCGGGAGTCGGTTACGCAAGGGGAAGGTATTAGCACCCCTCACGTCCGTCGTACTCGACGGGATCCACGCTTGCTTGGGTTGTCTACTGGATGCAAAACAATCTTATCTACGGCTGCTAAATCTAAACGGAAGGGAATTGACTCGATAGAGCGTCGCACTCTATGCCTACGTATTCTCGAGAGAGAAAGTCAGAGTCAACGTAGTTCGGGACTACAGGAAAAAAAATTGGCTCGCAAAGACCTCGCGTCTTGTGCCTACGTACTTCCACTGGATGGAAGATCAGAGCTTTACGTAGTTCAGACTAACTACGGCTAGACAAACATTCTCACACAGCAGTGAGAAAAACAACTGGTTTCACAGGGTCGGGAACCTATGGTCAAAACTATGGCTCGGTCTCAAATGCACTCAGGCAAGAGAGAAAAAAGGGTACTCAATTAGTCGTCAGCGGGAAGGTCTCGATCGCACAGCAGCGAGAGAACAAAAGTTAGTCGTTAGTGTGCTCGCTAGGATATCGCATCCTATGCCTACATATCTTCGTCTGGTACGAAGAATCAGAGCAGCTGTAGTTCGGCTACTTCGGGACCACAGCTCAAATCTCGTTTTATTAATCTCTGAAAAATGATTACAATGAGTTGAATAATGAAATAAATCTCCTAGGAAACGCTATCCTATTCTATCTTGAAAAGATCGAATGAAAATAGCCCCCTAACAAATGGGCTTCTAAGCTATCCTAAAAGTCGTAAAATAAAGTCTATGAAAATATCCCTAAAAGAAAATGCTTTAAAAAATATTAATCCTACTTTAATATTTTTCTCTTTTTTCTCCTTTTCTCTTTAACGTATTTTTTCATATTTTTCAACATCTTTTTCTCCATATTTTTTCAATATATTCTTTCCATATTTCTTTTTCTTTTCTTTTTCTATATCTCAAATATATTTTTCTTTTATTATTTCTTTTTTCTAGAAACTCAAAACAAAAGAAAGAAAAGAAAATAAAATAAAAAAAATACAACAAAGAAAGGGAGGGGGGTACACTGCTATTACAGGGGGTATGCAAGAAAAAAACAAATAAAACAAAACTGTGAGGATTGGGCCCAGCCCAAATCTTTTCAGAAAAAACGCAGAGGGTATGTGAGTAATCTGGGAGTATGCCATTGAACCCCATTGGGCCTGAGCCCATCCTCATCAGAGAAAGAGAAAAAAACTTGAGGGGAGATGTTACTCCAAAAATTTGGTTGGGCCTGGCCCAATCTGCTGCGAACCCTTCCTCTCTTCCCTTTCAGCTTCCGTTCTGAAACAAAAGAAAACCCTAATCTTATCTCCGCCGCCGCCGCCGTTGACGTCCACTCTCAACCTTCTCCATTCTCACCGTCTCAGCCTCAAACCTCAATCTCCTTACTTCTTTCTGTCTGAACCTCGCGGACATCTCCTTCCCTCCAATCAAACAAAACGCATCTGCGAACGCGTGGTTGTTGCATGGATCTGAAGCACGGTGGTGATTGAGGAAGTTTCATTTGAAGCTCCTTGAAGATGCTTTGAAGATTTGCTGTTGAAGTGGTGGTTCGTTGAGGAAACAGGAAGAACAACGAAGGTGTCGATCGTGACGAGATCCATAACCTTCTAGAAAGCTATTATGGTGATGGACGAATGAAGATCCAGAATGGTGATCTTCGTCGAGTTCTTGAAGAATTTCTGGAGAGAAGAAAAAAAACGGAGGAATGTATGAAGGTTGGATACTCATGGAGTTCTTGGAGATACAACGAAGGTTTAAAGATTCAACAAAACAAATCTGGAAAAAACGTGAACAGGCTTGTGATGAACTTGATGAAATCGGAGGAAGATCTGTTGGAAATTTTTCCAGAATCTATGATGAATCTGAGAAACGTGATGGAGATCGTTAAACTTGGTGAAGATCATTGAAGTTCTCTGATGAACAAGCCGACGGCGAGCGCCTGGAGGAAGGTCGTTTGGAGATGGTGAAGGTTGAAGATCTTGAACGAAGATCGTGATGGATCAGATCTTGATGATGAACGTTCGTGGATTCTGAGAGTTCGTTGATGGTGGAGGACGAAGTCTGGAAGATTTACCTGAAGGTGGTTGAAGGTGGATGATGAACACGATGCAGATGAGAGATTTCTGGGAATTTTTTCTGGGGTTTCTGGTGGTGGCCGGAGTACAGGCATGGCGGTTGGGTGAGAGGAAGAAGATGAAGATAGGAGGAAGAAGATGCAGGTGGCGGTTTCTGGGATTGGTGGTGGCCGGAGTGATTCAGGCGCGGCGGCTGCATGGCCGCCGGCCATGCAACAGGGGAGCCCTCAGAGCGTGACGCGTGGTGGCGATGGTGGAGTGGGTCTCTGCATGTGGGACATGTGGCTGAGAGAGAGGGCGTCTGGGGGTGAGGTGGCGTAGCGTGGGTGATGCAGCGTGGGTCCTCTCTCCCTCCAACACGTGGCGCTCTGAGCTTATAAAGGCTGAGATTTCTGGCGCCTTCTGGAAGGTTCTAGCACTTGCTGGAATTAGCTGGATCATTCTGGACTCTTTGGACTGAGACTGGACAAAAACACTCTAACTGGGCCTGCGGAAATGAACTAAGGCCCAACGAAAATGAATAAAAAACCCACAAAAATCTGAATTGAATTAAAAGATTAATTAAATCTGATTAACCTAGACTAAACTCAATTAAACTAATTAACAAAACTCTAATAAATCTCTAATTAAATTCCACTATTAAATTCTATGAAAAACTATATTATAAAAGAAAACTCTAATTCCTATTAACCTATTTAATATCTAATATATGAAAAATCTATTTATGAAAAATCCATTTATTTATTATTTCTATAAAAGAAAACTCTATTTATTAATGAGAAATCTATATTATTCTATCTCTAAAATTAAAAACAATTAATTTCTATTAACAAAACTATTTATTAATAAGAAAAATTCTATCTATTTCTATATTAAAAGAAAAACCATATATTTCTATCAAAGTCATTTAATATCTAATATATTCAAAACTCAATTAATATCCTAGAAAATTCTATATTATCTTAAAAAAACCATTAAATCCTAAAAATCTATTTAAAATCTAATATATTCTAAAAATGAATTAAATCTATTAATATTCTATAAAATGCTAAAAAATGATTTAAAAAGAATTAAAAATATCAAAAATTCTATTAAATCCTAAAAAATGATTTAAAAGCTATTTAAACCCTAAAAAAATGCTAATAAAATCCAGAAAAATCACAATAATTCCCAGAGGGACAAAATAAGCACCGAACTGATAAAAAAACACCCGAAACACGAGACGAGAGCTGTGATCCCTGATAAAATCAAACCAAAAATGAAACAATGCCCTGTATGCAATATGCAGATGCGAATGCGATTATGCGTCGAAACATAGGACCAAATACGAGACCCGGTTGGTCAAATTTTGGGGTGCAACAGCTGCCCCTATTCAAGCGGCTTCGACCTGAGTGGGTGAAGAGCGCTCAGCCTTCAAACATTCAAGGTAGATGACGGTTGAATACAAATGGAACCCTGAAATTTGCCAACCGCGAGAATATACTGCAAAACTGCTTGAGGAATAGCTTCCAATAAACTGAAGTTTGGTTGTCACGGCAACAGCTGGTCAATTTCCTGATAAATTTTCTTCTCCTTTTCAACACCTGTGTGACGCCACAAGTATTGAAATAATGCTTCGTAAAGCAAACACCTTGATTCCCATCTCTCTCATGGGATCAACTCTGGTCCACTCACAGTTCACTGCGAACTTGAGGACAATTCTCCTGGGGAATTCTGAATGGAACTGCCTGGCACCTATTTTGACGAAGGGGGCAGCTTCAGAAGTCTGGTATATGTCAATCTTTGTTGTTGTTGTTGTTGTTTTTTTCCGATGCTGACGTAACAACCAAATGAAGAATCACTCCGCTGGGGAAGACAAGAAGCTGAACCACACAACTCTGCAGGTGAACAAATTCGAAATCCAATAGGTAACCATCTTGGTCTATGTTTCGACATGCGTATGCTTGAAATGATGCAATGTCCTATACGACATGTAAATGCTATGCGTTTTGTTTGAAAATGCGAGGCCCAGACGGCATGGATATGCTATATGCTTGTATAAATGCTATGACTATATATGCAAATGCTAATGCAGGCTCGAGCTGCCAGAGAACACCAGGTCTGAAAACCACTTGGCAAAATAAATGCTGAAGGAAACGCCAACTCCACTGGGGATGAACTGAAGTCACAGAACCATCTCAGCAAAATAAATGCTGGAAACGAGAAATCAAATCCGCTGGGGATAACTGCCCTGCTGGAGAAATGAAAAGGCAACCCTGCTTGACAACTTCACTGGGGAAAGAAAGACAACTCTGCTCGGGGATGCTTTCTTCAAACCATTGGCAACTGGTTGTGCTCTGCGGGGATTGACCCAAACTGAGGTTGATTACGCGCGGCACACTGCTGGAAATGCTCCTACTATCAAGGATATCGATCTTAATCTGCTGAAGATACTCCTGATCCTACTCTGATACGGGGTAATCTCGACTCTTCCGGGTATAATAAGCAACTTTCATCTGCTGGAGAGTGGCAATTCTGATTTAACAACATCCACAAGGAATTCAAACATTACTCGAAGCGCTGGCATCCGTCGAGCTTCGTATCGGGGAACATGACGACATGCGAGTCATTGGGAAATATTGTGTCAGATCTCTTTAGATTTTTTTGTTTTTCTGGTTTAGGATAAACATGGACTATGTACAAAGTGGAAGATATGGAAAATACTAGACGAGAACTAGCATTCAAAGGTAGACTATCAGGCGAGAACTGATAGGAAAATAGGTTAGGAAAATTGATTTTTTGTGTTTTTGAACCAGACGGGCTGACTGGATAACAGACTGAGGTATAGCCAACCAGGCGAGAACTGATTGAAAGCTAACGTACACCAGGCGAGAACTGGTATAACACATAGGGTAAAACACACGATGACCAGGCGAGAACTGGTTACGCAACGACATGTACCAGGCGAGAACTGATACAACACTCGAAGAAACGGTGACCAAACGAGAATTGGTTACCAATAAACTGCACCAGGACGGGAAATGCTGCTTACAATAAACTGCACCAGGACGGGAACTGATGCTTACGGAAGGTGGGCCAGACGAGAACTGGTTACCGATTTGCCAGGCGAGAACTGGACTTTGGAAACGACTGGTTACTGACACGCAACAGGTTTAAACTGCAGGATAATGATCCAACGACAACAAGATCTTCTTATTTGAAAGGTTTTCGATAAGGGTATTGACATGATTCCCCGATACTCAACTCTGGCTGGGGATAAACAAGCGGGTTTGAATGACTTGCCCCTGGTACACTCAGCTGGGGGATAAAAGACTGGCTTGCACAACTTGCCCCAGTACAATTCAACTTGCCCCAATCTATCTCTTGGGAGTACTTGCTCTGAACAGCTTGCTACGAGAAGACTTTGAGAATACTTGCCCCGGCATCTGCACGACAACAGAATTCAATCTCCAATTAAACACCTAACAACCCAGTTGATTTCAACATTCTCTGCGATGACTTGCCCCTGAATGAGCGTTCTAGCGACTCAACCCGATCTGATTATCTACTGGAAGTCTCTGCTTTCAAATCTCAGCATTCTGCATAATTGCCCCTGATTGGCTCTCAAGAAGACGCACTTCTGATCAACTGCTTCTCAGATAATCTGCCCCTGCTCAACTGAGACTTCGGGACTTGTCCTCAAACTGACCGATTCCGAACTCACTGGAAGATAATGCCCCTGATTCACAAGGCTTCACAACATACACCATTCTGGTTCAGATTGCTGAATTACTCAGTCCTGCTCGATTATTCCCTGGAATTCCTTTCATGCCAACTACCAACCTGCAATTAAAATTGTCTGTCTACGAATGGTAATCTTAATACAGTGGTTATGCAAATTTTGAAAAAATTTGAGCTGTCACTCATTTACATGCATATGATTGAGAGTGACGAATGAACCAAAGTTCAAACGCAGTGCTTACATGGTCAGTGAAAATACAACAAGGATGTGACTAGCAAGTCAAGAAGGAGTCAGGTTACTCAACCTTATCGTAATGCGCTTCAGACTAACCCTACCTCAATTAGGTCTTTTAAGGGTTGTATCGTGGTCGGGTTCATGGTTCGTGAAACAAAGGATATTTGGCTCAAATTTTATTTGTACCCACCCCTTCTACGTGATGATCTCCGATCCTAAGGTTCAGTTAACCTGGCACAAGCGCTCGCCTCTTCGAGAAGTATGTTGAATGGTAAGAACCACAGTTAAGGAATTCACAAGCTTTTCTTCTAGCGTGATAGTTACTCTTTCTTCGCTTTCGGTGTCTGTGTACACGACTTTGTGATTTGCTGGGGAAAATTTTCTTTTTAACCCTCTTTTTCATTCTTTTGATTCCCTAATTTTTGCCTGGACTGACTCATTTTGAGTTCTTTTCAATTTTCTTTTTGAAGTCCAGCGGGATGCCCTAATTTTTGCCTAAGTATTAGCTTTCTAGCTTTTCTTCCTTTTTTACTTAGCGGGCTTTCTTTCTTTCTTTCTTTTGGAACAAAGTCGTGCGACACTGGTTGTCTTGATTGCTCCGAAAGGATTGTAACTGTCTCACTCCTGATTGGTGAGGTTTGACCTCTTGAAAGTATAAACTGATTGGTCCTCGAAAGACAACACTCCTCTGTAAGACTTGAACGCTCGGTCAAGCTAACTGACAACTACCCTGCCCCGGGTTAAGATGTGAGGGTTTATAAGTCCGAAAAAACTTCTACTTCCTGGCTCGAAGTGGTTAACAAGGGACTAACTCCTTATATCTCCAGTGTTTGGGGAATTTGAAACAATGCCTTGTACGTCATCGGTAAGGTCTTATCTGAAAGCATACAATCATTGGTTATGAGTTCAGTTTCGTCATCCTCCCTCCTAACTTTGCTAGTCACAGCGAAAAAATGGAGTGAATAAAATGCAAGTGTCAGTGCAATGCCATAAATGAGCGACAGCGACATGATTAATTCAGAAAAATGCATAGTCACTTTATTATTATCACCATTCGAAACATACAATGTTTAAAAGCAGGTAGTAACTAACAGAAAAAGAAACTACAGATGCAAATGATGCAAGTCCGAGGACTGCCAATGCTGAGGCGCCTGCCTGTCTGAACCCCTGGCTTTTGCTGGGGAACACCTTCCGAGTCACGAGCTTAGACAGCTGAGCGGTTGGGATGAACAAACAGAAACCCTTCTCGAAAGGAAATGCGATCCTGATCAATCAATTGCTGTACCTTCGCCTGAAATGCTTTACAATCTTCCGTTGAATGCCCCGGAGAGCCACCATGATAACCACACTGAACGTGGGGATTGTACCCAGGAGGGTAAGGTTCTGGAACTGGCTTAAGAGCTTTAGGTTCCACCAAAGAACTCTGGATCAAAGACGGTAGCAGCTGGCTATACGGCATAGGCACTGGGTGAAAAGGATCTTTCCTTCGTTCCAAGTTGTTGCGAGGTCTGTTCTGATTCTGACGCGGATTCTGATAACCTCGACCACGAGTTCGCTGATTTGCAATGGAAGCGACATAAGATTCCTGATAGAGTGCCCCAGGCACGGCTGTCTGTTCAGTATAACAAGCCACGGGAGGTACTGATCTCTGATAAGATGATGAACCAACAAAATTCACTGATTCGCTTCGAGGATATTCAACCCTTGGCATGACTGAGTTGATCACAACTTCTTCTTCACTCTGATAGTCACAAGGGTATTCAGTTTCACCAGCTTGATCATATGAAGTAATCTGAATTTTCCCCATTCTTATGGAGTACTCAAGGCGTTCTCCTAATGCTACCACGTCAGAGAAACTTGCCGGAATTCCGAGCAATCTTTTGAAGTACGGATATTGTAGGGAATCTACAAACATGCTTGCCAGCTCTTGGTCTAACAGCGGGGGACGCACTCTAGCAGCAAATTCTCTCCATCTCTGAGCATACTTCCTGATCGGTTCATTGATCTCTTGAGACAACTCTTGCAAATGCATGCGATAAGGAGCAATGTCTAGGTTGTAATCGTACTGCTTCAGAAAAGCTCTGGCTAAATCCATCCATGACTGAATCTGATTCCTCTCTAACTGCATGTACCACCTCAAAGATGCCCCAGTCAGACTATCTTGAAAGCAATGGATCATCAACTTATCATCTCGCGCAAACGCAGTCATTCTTCGACAGAACATCATCAAATGCAGCTTTGGACAGCTATCTCCCGTATACTTCTCAAATTTCGGCACTTTGAACTTGTAAGGCAACACCAGGTCAGGAACCAAACACATGCCTACAGCATCCAGGTTGACAGCATCTTTGGCTTTCAAAGCTTTCATTTGCTCTTCCAACACTCGGAGTCTTCTACCATCGTCAAGGGCTCTTGGATCTACCATCCCAGCCGTTGGAATATCTCTTCGGTAATTCATCACAGGGAAAGCAACACCTTGATTGTTGACAGGAGGAGGACGCTCATTCTGGGCAACAAACTGCTCATGTCGATCTCGGTTCTCAACAGAAGGCTGTACAACTTGGTCTGCAGCAACGTTGTTCACTTGCGGGGAATCTTCCATGGAATCATACAGAGGGTTGGACGCCATAGTGAACCCTGTCAAGGTGTTAGGAGACTGGAAATTGCCTTCAGACATGGCTACCAATAATTTCGACACTTGATTCTGCTCAAATCTACTCAACCCCCTAGGTAGGTCTTCTGACAATCAACAGCTGCTCAATCCAAACTCCGGGTAATCACCTTCAGGAAACAAAGGCTGGATCAGAACTGTGGCTAGCTGGAGGATGATATGCAATGCAACACTGATATGCATATGATATGCAAAATGCAGCAAACAATGGGACCACAGCCCCCACACAAAATCTGAATAATGCTGCGCTGCTGACGGAGACGTTCTCTGAAAAGAAGACCAGAATAACGGGTAGGTTGGAAGTCAAGTTTCCTGCACAAAAAACCCCCCACTCACAGGTGTGGACCTATATCTGACAAGGTACGGCATCCTATGCGGTCGTCAGCGTCACAGACTTTCATGAGGAATGATACGATTCCCAGAAGGAGTGGCATCGTCATCTCATGAAGAGGCCTCACTTAGCTAACTTCCAATTGATCGGTTCCCAGAGTCGACAATCCTCACGTCTGGACTCCCCTCAGATCCTCAGGACCGGAAAGGAGCACCTCTGCGAGAACCTCGTCCGAGCGCGAATTTTCGTAGGGAACTGTGCCTGCTCCGCAGACAGGTTCGTCTACTACTTCTCCGCAACTATATCTAGGTGCATACTCATACTCGAGCCCAGGTCCGGCTTATCTCAATCATAGAACACCCGTAACAGCCCAACAGATAAAATCAATAAATAAACACCTAATAGACAAGCAAACAAACGCTAGGATTGACTCTCTCTAGGGGACGTTGGATCCCACATGCATGGGGAACTATCGCAGTCCCCAGCAGAGTCGCCAGCTGTCGCTACTGCGAAAATCGGCGCCGGCTGACAGAAGAGTCGCCACCGTGCGTTATTTATCCCTCAGAGCGGGAAAGGAAACGCTCGAAGTAAACCTCGCAAAAAAACGGGAAAAGGTATGGTCATCGCAACCATAGCCTGGGTTCGGGAGTCGGTTACGCAAGGGGAAGGTATTAGCACCCCTCACGTCCGTCGTACTCGACGGGATCCACGCTTGCTTGGGTTGTCTACTGGATGCAAAACAATCTTATCTACGGCTGCTAAATCTAAACGGAAGGGAATTGACTCGATAGAGCGTCGCACTCTATGCCTACGTATTCTCGAGAGAGAAAGTCAGAGTCAACGTAGTTCGGGACTACAGGAAAAAAAATTGGCTCGCCAAGACCTCGCGTCTTGTGCCTACGTACTTCCACTGGATGGAAGATCAGAGCTTTACGTAGTTCAGACTAACTACGGCTAGACAAACATTCTCACACAGCAGTGAGAAAAACAACTGGTTTCACAGGGTCGGGAACCTATGGTCAAAACTATGGCTCGGTCTCAAATGCACTCAGGCAAGAGAGAAAAAAGGGTACTCAATTAGTCGTCAGCGGGAAGGTCTCGATCGCACAGCAGCGAGAGAACAAAAGTTAGTCGTTAGTGTGCTCGCTAGGATATCGCATCCTATGCCTACATATCTTCGTCTGGTACGAAGAATCAGAGCAGCTGTAGTTCGGCTACTTCGGGACCACAGCTCAAATCTCGTTTTATTAATCTCTGAAAAATGATTACAATGAGTTGAATAATGAAATAAATCTCCTAGGAAACGCTATCCTATTCTATCTTGAAAAGATCGAATGAAAATAGCCCCCTAACAAATGGGCTTCTAAGCTATCCTAAAAGTCGTAAAATAAAGTCTATGAAAATATCCCTAAAAGAAAATGCTTTAAAAAATATTAATCCTACTTTAATATTTTTCTCTTTTTTCTCCTTTTCTCTTTAACGTATTTTTTCATATTTTTCAACATCTTTTTCTCCATATTTTTTCAATATATTCTTTCCATATTTCTTTTTCTTTTCTTTTTCTATATCTCAAATATATTTTTCTTTTATTATTTCTTTTTTCTAGAAACTCAAAACAAAAGAAAGAAAAGAAAATAAAATAAAAAAAATACAACAAAGAAAGGGAGGGGGTACACTGCTATTACAGGGGGTATGCAAGAAAAAAACAAATAAAACAAAACTGTGAGGATTGGGCCCAGCCCAAATCTTTTCAGAAAAAACGCAGAGGGTATGTGAGTAATCTGGGAGTATGCCATTGAACCCCATTGGGCCTGAGCCCATCCTCATCAGAGAAAGAGAAAAAAACTTGAGGGGAGATGTTACTCCAAAAATTTGGTTGGGCCTGGCCCAATCTGCTGCGAACCCTTCCTCTCTTCCCTTTCAGCTTCCGTTCTGAAACAAAAGAAAACCCTAATCTTATCTCCGCCGCCGCCGCCGTTGACGTCCACTCTCAACCTTCTCCATTCTCACCGTCTCAGCCTCAAACCTCAATCTCCTTACTTCTTTCTGTCTGAACCTCGCGGACATCTCCTTCCCTCCAATCAAACAAAACGCATCTGCGAACGCGTGGTTGTTGCATGGATCTGAAGCACGGTGGTGATTGAGGAAGTTTCATTTGAAGCTCCTTGAAGATGCTTTGAAGATTTGCTGTTGAAGTGGTGGTTCGTTGAGGAAACAGGAAGAACAACGAAGGTGTCGATCGTGACGAGATCCATAACCTTCTAGAAAGCTATTATGGTGATGGACGAATGAAGATCCAGAATGGTGATCTTCGTCGAGTTCTTGAAGAATTTCTGGAGAGAAGAAAAAAAACGGAGGAATGTATGAAGGTTGGATACTCATGGAGTTCTTGGAGATACAACGAAGGTTTAAAGATTCAACAAAACAAATCTGGAAAAAACGTGAACAGGCTTGTGATGAACTTGATGAAATCGGAGGAAGATCTGTTGGAAAATTTTCCAGAATCTATGATGAATCTGAGAAACGTGATGGAGATCGTTAAACTTGGTGAAGATCATTGAAGTTCTCTGATGAACAAGCCGACGGCGAGCGCCTGGAGGAAGGTCGTTTGGAGATGGTGAAGGTTGAAGATCTTGAACGAAGATCGTGATGGATCAGATCTTGATGATGAACGTTCGTGGATTCTGAGAGTTCGTTGATGGTGGAGGACGAAGTCTGGAAGATTTACCTGAAGGTGGTTGAAGGTGGATGATGAACACGATGCAGATGGGAGATTTCTGGGAATTTTTTCTGGGGTTTCTGGTGGTGGCCGGAGTACAGGCATGGCGGTTGGGTGAGAGGAAGAAGATGAAGATAGGAGGAAGAAGATGCAGGTGGCGATTTCTGGGATTGGTGGTGGCCGGAGTGATTCAGGCGCGGCGGCTGCATGGCCGCCGGCCATGCAACAGGGGAGCCCTCAGAGCGTGACGCGTGGTGGCGATGGTGGAGTGGGTCTCTGCATGTGGGACATGTGGCTGAGAGAGAGGGCGTCTGGGGGTGAGGTGGCGTAGCGTGGGTGATGCAGCGTGGGTCCTCTCTCCCTCCAACACGTGGCGCTCTGAGCTTATAAAGGCTGAGATTTCTGGCGCCTTCTGGAAGGTTCTAGCACTTGCTGGAATTAGCTGGATCATTCTGGACTCTTTGGACTGAGACTGGACAAAAACACTCTAACTGGGCCTGCGGAAATGAACTAAGGCCCAACGAAAATGAATAAAAAACCCACAAAAATCTGAATTGAATTAAAAGATTAATTAAATCTGATTAACCTAGACTAAACTCAATTAAACTAATTAACAAAACTCTAATAAATCTCTAATTAAATTCCACTATTAAATTCTATGAAAAACTATATTATAAAAGAAAACTCTAATTCCTATTAACCTATTTAATATCTAATATATGAAAAATCTATTTATGAAAAATCCATTTATTTATTATTTCTATAAAAGAAAACTCTATTTATTAATGAGAAATCTATATTATTCTATCTCTAAAATTAAAAACAATTAATTTCTATTAACAAAACTATTTATTAATAAGAAAAATTCTATCTATTTCTATATTAAAAGAAAAACCATATATTTCTATCAAAGTCATTTAATATCTAATATATTCAAAACTCAATTAATATCCTAGAAAATTCTATATTATCTTAAAAAAACCATTAAATCCTAAAAATCTATTTAAAATCTAATATATTCTAAAAATGAATTAAATATATTAATATTCTATAAAATGCTAAAAAATGATTTAAAAAGAATTAAAAATATCAAAAATTCTATTAAATCCTAAAAAATGATTTAAAAGCTATTTAAACCCTAAAAAAATGCTAATAAAATCCAGAAAAATCACAATAATTCCCAGAGGGACAAAATAAGCACCGAACTGATAAAAAAACACCCGAAACACGAGACGAGAGCTGTGATCCCTGATAAAATCAAACCAAAAATGAAACAATGCCCTGTATGCAATATGCAGATGCGAATGCGATTATGCGTCGAAACATAGGACCAAATACGAGACCCGGTTGGTCAAATTTTGGGGTGCAACACCTAGTCACAACCATTCTTCAGCATAACCTTGACATCCATTTTTGCCACTGAAATAAGCAAGTCGTCGCCTTCACATAATGCAAATTCTTGGAAGAACGATGATGGATATTCATTGAAAAATGCACTAAACCTTTGCGTGGAAAATTACCATTAAATTGGACAATTCAAACTTTCTTTCCTAGAAGCAGCAAGTTGAAATGAATATCCGCATCCAAATGCTTGAGTTGTGGAAGGTTTGGTCATTCAAAAGAAGGTTGTAGTGTTCAAACAATCACAACAGGTGCGAGAAACTTAGGGGGAATAATGAAGGATACTGACAATGGAAATGAGCCTATAGCCAATAATGCTAAGGAGGACGGTTCTTGGACTGTTGTTCAAAAAATTAGGAAGCAAAGAAAAGGGAAAGAAGTGGATGGAAATGGAGGTCTGGCGAGACATCGAAACGAAGCTCCAGCGACTTTAAATGGCATTAAAGCTAATGCGGGGAACAAGGGATCTCAACTCGTTATGCTTGATGATTAAGCAACGTTTGTGGATCAAGATGCTATTCATGGAAACATTAGCAAAAATAATGATGGATTAATAATTGATGATAATAATGTGCCAATAATTAAGGAAGAATTGGAGGATGGTAGTTTTTAAAAAATTTCAAAACAACCAATGAGATTGAAGCATGATAACAGAGATGCTGAGAGAAGAAAAAAAGTAATATAGGGTCAAAAAAAAGGTATTCATGTGGCATTAATAAGGAGAAAAAAATGTGGGCCCGTATGGGAAAAATAAAGAGATGTATGGGCGTTTGTTTTGTAAAAAGAGGATTTGACTGAGATTGTAGCAAATCTTTGCTTGACGGATATATTTGTTGGAAAGGGTCCCCTTTAGTCCAAAAATTGACAGTGGGCCTGACACAAGTTATACACAGAGAATTTAACTTGTCACTGTAAGTTCTGTGATTGGCAATAATTTTGTTAAAATAAGTATCACACCAAAATGTTGAGTAAGATGTCTTGACATGTTGGTTATACATCATTGATGGTCGGCACGATGTCGTGACATGATGTCATGACATGTTATACCAGGTGTTAGAGTTTTATATATTTGAAAGATTTGTTTTTAAAGTGTGAGATCCTATATGGTTTTAGTTTACACTCTGCCGCATTCTAAGAAGAGTTATTTTAGGAACATCAGTTTTGTGCCTGAAGTACATCTGTTTCATAAAGAGGATCTTGGAGACTTTTTAGGAAACTTTTTATTTTGTTCTTATTTTCGTGCAGAAGATTTGCAACTGGTGTTTTTTGGGATATGCGTTTTACTGAGATAAAGAGCCTAAGCTCATGCTGATCAAAAGTTATAAAAAGAGATGTTCTAAACCTAATGGATCATTGAAGCTGCATATTGAAAAGAAGAGTTTTAGGGTTTAGTGTGTTTTTGTTATTTGTGACCCACTCATATATCACTTTGATATCTAAGTTGAACTGTGTTGATTGTGCATTTTTGAGCCATTAATGTGCCTCTTAGATGCTTGAATTGGATTGTGTTTGAGTTGTAATCACTCATAAGCTTTTAAGCAATAATGGATTTTGTGTCATTGGAAGTGTGTCTTCTATTGTTCATTGTTATTGGTTTTATCACTATTGTGTGATTGAAGGAAGTGAGAGGGGTCTCATATCTAGGAGTGTCTTAGATATAAATAGCACGGGCACTGATTAGGTGCGAAGTTTGTAAAAATCAGAGGTTGTTTAGAACTTCAAACTAATACTATTATAGTGGATTTCCTTCCTAACTTGGATGCCTTCAGATGTAGGTGATGTTGCGCCGAACTGGGTTAACAATTGTGTGTTATTTACATTCAACCATTTACTTTAATTGCATAATTATTTGTGTTGTCACACTGTCCTGATCCCAGTGTCGTGACATCTTACTCAACATCTGGTGTCTGATTACTAAAATTTCAATTGGCATCAAAGCAGACATCCTGTTCTGTTTAGGATGAGCTCCAGGGAAGTTTTGTTCTGGTATTATGGGAAAGGAAGGAGGAGGAAATGTTAACAGACCCCCAGTCTTAGATGACACCAAATATGGCTATTGGAAGACACATATGGTGGCTTTTCTAAAGTCTATGGATAGCAAATCCTAGAAAGCTATCGTCAAGGGTTGGGAACACCCTGTGGTTAAGGACAAAGATGTGAAGGAGACTTTGAAGCCAGAAGAGGACTAAACTAAGGAAGAAGATGAAACTGCTCTTGGAAACTCCAAAACTTTGAATGGCTTATTAAATGGAGTTGACCAAAACATGTTTAGGTTAATAAACACATGTGTTGTGGCCAAAGATGCTTGGGAAATTCTTAAGACCACTCATGAAGGCACATCTAAGGTGAAAATGTCTAGACTTCAGCTGCTCACTACCAGATTTGAAAATCTAAAGATGAAAGATGATGAAAGCAATCATGACTTTCACATGAATGTTCTTGAAATAGGAAACTCTTTTAGTGCTTTGGGAGAAAAGATATAAGAAGAAAAGATGGTTGAGAAGATTCTCATATCTCTTCCTAAGAGATTTGACATAAATGTAGCAACCATTAAAGAAGCCCAAAACATCAGCAACATGAGAGTAAATGAACTTGTTAGGTCACTTCATACTTTTGAATTGACTATTAATGGCAGAATGGAAAATAAAAAAAGCATAGATTTTGTCTCCAACACTGAATATAAAGAGAATCAATGTGACCTGGACACTGATAAAGGAATGTCTAATGCCATTGTTCTGCTTGGAAGGCAATTCAATAAGGTGCCGAAGAGGATGGACAGAAATTCAAGACTTAATTTCAAAAACATTGTGTCTGACATCAACAAGAACATGATTCTCAAAGAAAAGCAAGAACAAAAGAAAGGCCCAATCAAATAAAAAGGGCTCAATGTCATGAATGTCAAGGCTTTGGGCACATTAGAGGACAATGCCTTACTTATCTAAAGAAACAACATAAGGGGTTGTCAATTTATTGGTCTGATAATGAAAGTGAACCTGAGGATGAATCTGCTAAACCTGTAACTACTTTGACTGGGTGGTGGACTTCTGATGAAGACTCCTGTGATGAAGAAACTTCATATGATGGATTGGTTGCCTCTTACAAAGATTTGTGCATCAGAAATGACAAGCAGAAAGAAAATATTTCTCAACTACAAACTGAAAAGGAAGAATGTTTATCCACTATCTGTCCTCTGCATAATGAGGTAACCCTGTTGACTTCAAAGCTCAAAAACATGACCAAGTATGTAAAAATGTTGAACAATGGGTCTGATATGTTAGATGAAATTCTTCAAATTAGAAAAAGGGATGATAAATTAAAAGGTATAGGTTTTGATTATCAATCACTGAAAGGAGACATCCATGTGACAAAAAAATATTCTCCTAGAAGGAAGCCTGAGCAAATGATGTCTAATCATATGTTTCAACATCATGCTAGACATCAAAACA
The DNA here is from genome assembly GCA_963859935.3 of Lathyrus sativus. Classification (NCBI taxonomy): domain Eukaryota; kingdom Viridiplantae; phylum Streptophyta; class Magnoliopsida; order Fabales; family Fabaceae; genus Lathyrus; species Lathyrus sativus. The sequence goes on along the minus strand of OZ012735.1, from coordinate 566,921,501 downwards.
CTTAACCTAGAAGCAAGGCCTTACATTGGAGATGTCATTACGTGGTAAATTTGGTCATATTAAGCTCTTTTATTTCAAACTGTATGGCTATCCAAAAGGTCCAACACAACAAAGGGTTAATCAAGTAGTGGTTAAAACTAGAAAGGAATAGATACCCAAGGAAGCTACTACTTCTCTTATTGCTCATACCTCTCTCAGAGCCTCTGCTAGAGAAGATTAGTACTTTGACAGTGGATGTTCTAGATATGTGACTAGAGTAGAGAAGTTCCTTGTGGACATTAAGTTCCACTCCACCAGTTATGTCACTTTTGGAGTTGGGAGACTAGCCTACACATGATTCCCTAGTCTTGATAATGTTCTCCTTATGAAAGAACTGACTGCTAATTTGATAAGCATAATTCAGTTGTGTGATCAGGGTCTGAAAGTCAATTTCACTGAGTTTGAGTGTCTGGTCACTAATGAGAAAAATGAAGCACTAATGAGGGGAGTCAGATCTAAGGATAATTGTTACTTATGGACACCTCAATTAACAAATTATTCCTCCACATGTTTGATGTCAAAGGGAGATGAAGTCAAGTTGTGGCACTAAAAGCTTGGTCATCTCCATCTGAAAGGGATGAAGAAGATTGTATATACATAAGCTATCAGAGGAATCCTTAAGCTCAGAATAGAGGAAGGAAAATTTTGTGGTAAGTGTCAAATTGGAAAGCAAACCAAGATGTCACACCCAAAGATTCAACATCTGACTACTTCAAAAGTTTTGGAACTTCTCCACATGGATTTGGTGGGCCCCATGCAAGTTGAAAGCCTTGGTAGAAAGAGGTATGCTTATGTTGTTGTTGATGGTTTTTCAAGATTCACTTGGATACACTTCATCAGGGAAAAATCATATGTTTTTGATGTCTTTGAAGAATTATGTTAAAAGCTTCAAAGAGAAAAGGAAAGTAAAATTTCCAGGTTAAAAGTGACCATGGAAAGGAGTTTGAAAATAGAAAATTTGCTGAGTTTTGCTCCTTTGAAGGTATTAGCCATGAATTCTCTTCTCCAATCACTCCTCAGCAAAATGGAGTGGTTGAGCACAAGAATAAGACCCTTCAAGAATCAGCTAGAGTCATGCTTCATGCTAAACATCTACCATATTATTTTTGGGCTGAAGTAATGAATATTGCATGCTATATTCATAACAGAGTTACTTTGAGAACTGGTACTTCAACTATACTCTATGAGTCATGGAAAAGAATAAAGCCTATTTTCAAACACTTTCGTGTTTTTGGAAGTAAATTCTACATCTTGGTTGATCGTGAGCAAAGAAGAAAGATGGATCTCAAAAGTGATGAAGGAATATTCCTGAGCTACTCTACAAATAGCAAAGCATATAAAGTCTTCAATACCAGAACCAAAGTCATGATAGAGTCTATTAATGTTGTTGTTGATGACTCAACTATATAAAAGAATCCAGATGTCGAAGATGACGTTGAAACATCACCTCAGATGGATGATACTTCAGAAAATATGGTTAATGCTGAGACTAACAATGAAGCTGCAGATATTGAGGATGATAATAGTCAAGCCAACAAAGGTCCCTCTATTAGAATTCAGAAAGATCATCCTTAGGAACTCATCATAGAAAATCCTAATGAAGGGATTATCACTAGATCAATGGAGGTGGTATCCAAATCTTGTTTTGTTTCTAAAATTGAACCCAAGAATGTGAAGGAAGATTTAATTGATGAGTTATGGATCAATACCATGCAAGAAAAATTAAGTCAGTTCAAGAGGAATGAATTTTGGGATTTGGTTCCTAGGCCTGAAGGAACAAATGTCATTGGTACAAGGTGGGTCTATAAGAATAAGTCTAACAAAAATGGAGTTGTCACTAGAAATAAGGCCAGACTTGTAGCTCAAGGATACACTCAAATTTAATGAGTAGATTTTGATGAGACTTTTGCTCCAGTTGCTCATCTTTAATCCATAAGACTTCTGCTAAGAGTGGCATGTTTACTCAAGTTCAAGCTATTTCAGATGGATGTGAAAAATGTCTTCTTGAATGCGTATTTGAATGAAGAAGTATATATTAAACATCCAAAGGGGTTTATTGGTCCTACTTTTCCAGATCATGTGTTCAAACTGAAGAAAGCTCTTTATGGACTAAAGCAAGCCCATAGGGCTTGGTATGAAAGGCTGATAGAATTTATTGTCAGTAATGGGTACAGGAAATATGGAATAGAAAAGACTTTGTTTGTTAAAGAAAAGGATGGAAAGCTCGTGATCGCTCAAATATATGTGCGTGAAATTGTATTTGGTGGGATGTCAGACCAAATGGTCCAATATTTTGTCAAACATATGCAATCTGAATTTGAGATGAGTCTTGTAGGTAAATTAACCTATTTTCTTGGACTTCAAGTGAGACAAATGAATGATTCTATCTTCATCTCTCAAATTAAGTATGCAAAGAACATAGTGAAGAAGTTGGAATGGAGAATGCTATTCACAAGAGGACAACTGCACCTACTCATTTGAAGCTATTTAAAGATGCAAATGGTGTTAATATGGACCAAAGTTTATACATAAGCATGATTGGTAGCCAGTTGTACTCACAACTAGCAGACTTGACATCACATTTGTTGTTGGTGATTGTGTAAGATATCAAGCTGAGCCCAAAACTAGTCACATCAATCAAGTGAAAAGGATTCTAAAGCATGTCAATGGTACAAGTGACTATGGTATGTTATATTCTCATGGTTCTTATGCAATGCTTGTTGGATATTGTGATGTTGATTGGGCAGGTAGTGCTGATGATAGGAAAATCACCTTATAGGGTATTTCGTTCTAGGGAACAACCTTATATCTTGGTTTAGCAAGAAGTAGAATTGTGTGTCCTTATCCACTACTAAGGCTGAGTATGTTGTAGCCATAAGTAGTTTCTCCCAACTGATCTGGATGAAGCATATATTAAAAGAGTATAATATCAAACAAGATGTCATGAAATTATTTTGTGATAACTTGAGTGCTATCAACATTTCTAAAAATACCGTTCAACATAGCAGGACAAAGCACATTGACATTCGTCATCATTTTATTAGGGATCTTGTTGAAGACAAAGTTGTTGCTCTTGAACATGTGGCCACTGAGAAACAACTTGATGATATTTTAACTAAAGCTTTGGATGCAAATTCGTTTGAGAAATTGAGAGGTGAATTGAGAATTTTCATTTTTGAGGAATTATAGCAATTAGTTTTGTTGGAGAAGGAGATAAATAAGAGGACGATGTTGTTGCTGGTGATATCTCATATGAATTTGTTGTTGTCTAATTTACGGCTAAAAAGGGGGAGTAACGGTGATTGTAATGTTATTGAGTTAATATACTGTAGGGGTCTCTGTGTGAAAAGGAGAATGATTTAGGGGGAGAAGCATGAGAATGATTTCTTTTTCTCTGTGTTTTATTGTGCGTGCTGGGAGGTCGGTGTTAGTGGTACTTGGATGTCATTCTATATGTCCTAAATTTTTTTCTTGTTTGGGAGAATTTATTTTCCTTTTTTTTCTAAGCTCCTATGTGATTGTGTCTGTCCTACTGTGTGGGAAGTGCTTTGGTTTCTCCTTGAGGGGGAGTGTATGTGGTTCTATGTGACAGGGGGAGTAAAGATCTGAATTACTAATCATGCAATTCAGAGGGATTTTGGTGCTTAGGGCTTTCTAAGCGTGGTTGTTGTGATGTTAGACGGGATGTCCTGACATTGTGTTTCAATTTTTTTCTGTGAGGCTAGGTTTTTTTTCCTGCTGCGTGTGCCTCTGAATTGTCTTGGTATTATTTTTTTGGTTGCTGCTTCTGTGTCTGTTTCTGCTTTTTCAGTATTGCATGCAAATGTTGTTTTAGCCAGAACTTTCCTAAGGGGGAGATTATAAGTTCTGTGATTGGCAGCAATTTTTTTTAAAACAAATATCACAACAAGATATTGAGTAAGATGTCTTAACATGTTGGTCAGACATTATTGATGGTCGACACGATGTCGTGACATGATGTCATGACATGTTATACCAGGTGTTAGGATTTTATGTATTTGGAAGATTTGTTTTTAAAGTGTGAGATTTTACATGGTTTTAGTTCATAGTCTGTCGCACTCCAATGAGGGTTATTTTAGGAACATCAGTTTTGTGCCAGAAGTACATTTGTTTCATAAAGAGGATCTTGGAGACTTTTTAGGAAACTTTTTAATTTGTTCCTATTTTCATGCAGAAAATTTGCAGCTGATATTTTTTGGGAGATGCGTTTTCTTTAGATAAAAAGCCTAAGCCCATGTTGATCAAAAGTTATCAAAAGAGTTATTCTGAACCTAATGGATCATTGAAGCTGCATATTGAAAAAAAAGTTTTAGGGTTTAATGTGTTTTTGTTATTTGTGATCCATTCATATATCACTTTGATATTTGAATTGAACATTATTGATTGTGCATTTGTGAGCCACTCATGTGCTTCTTAGGTGCTTGAATTAAATTGTGTTTGAGTTGTAATCACTTATAAGATTTTAAGAAAGAGTGAATTTTGTGTCATTAGAAATGTGTCTTCTATTGTTCATTGTTCTTGGTTTTATGATTGTTGTGTGATTGAGGGAAGTGAGAGGGGTCTCATATCTAGGAGTATCTTAGATAGAAATATCACGGGTAGTGAATAAGTGCATACTTTGTAAAACCAGATGTTATTTAGAACTTCAAACTAATACTATTATAGTGGATTTCCTTCCTGGCTTGTATGCCCCCAGATGTAGGTGATGTTGCGCTAAACTGGGTTAACAATTGACTGTGTTATTTAATTCATCCATTTACTTTAACTGCATAATTGTTTGTGTTGTTATACTTTCCTGATCCCAATGTCGTGACTCTTACTCGACAACTGGTGTCTGATTACTAGAATTTCAACCACCCCTCAATTATACCTGTAACAGCCCAATTTTCATTAATTAATTATTTATGTTAATTAATTGATATATTGAAATTATTGGATGATTATTTAAAGGAATTGGTAGATATTTTGAGAGAAGAAATATATTGGAGAGAAATAGAATGAAAAGACATATAAAGAAAACTGGAAGGAAAAGGAAATGATAGGAACATAAGAGAAAGAGAAGAGGAAGAAAGAGGAATAGGGGAAAAGATTGATTGAGTAGTTTTGAGACTTGTGTTTGGTGTGTATGCTACGACAACAGATTGTGAGGTCGAGTATAAGGATGGATAATGACTTCTGGTGATTATTAAAGAAAGTAAGATGTGGAATACAATATTGGTATAATTAGACCTTTAAACATTTCAAGAGTTGAAGATGTGTTGAATGGCCTTCTAAGTGTGAAAATGTTGTTTTCGTATTTTTGACTTAACGGGAGAACCGTAACTCGGAATGACGCACGGTTCGAAGCATTGGACGCTATTATAATGCTCTATGTAAAGGTGAAGTAGTGGCATGGAATTAAGTTATTTATTGATGGAATATGTTTGGATGTTGTAGTAAGTGCAGAAAGTGCGGTTTGTGTTTCCGCCATAACTCACAAATTGAATGTCCGTTTGGCATGAGATTTTCCATACTTAATTGAGCGAGTCAATGGTTATGTTAACCGATGATATTTTGATATATTCAAAGAGTATAGAGGATCGTGTTGAGCATCGGGAACTTGAGTTATCAGTGTTGGAGAGGAAGCAGTTATATGCCACTGTGAAAGAAGTTCAAAGAGTTTTGGGAGAGCTGTCAACAGCTCGTGTGTTGATTTTTGCCAAATCTGACAGAACTGTTCGTTGTGTTTTGTGATGCTTTGTTGATATGATTGGGAGATATGTTAAGTGCAACATCAGCGAGTTTAGTTATGCTTGGAGGAAATTTAAAGTACATAAGAGGGATCATCTGACAAGTGATTTAGAGTTTGTTGTTGTTGTGTTTGTGCCGGAGTTGGAGGCTTCAATTGGTTAGTGTGAGATTTGAAATGGTTGGTGATCTCAAGAGCTTAAAGTATTTGTTTGATTTGGAAGAGTTGAATATGAGGCAGAGAAAATAATTGGGACTCCTGAAGGATTATGGTTTTGGATTGAATTACCATTCGGGTGAAGCAAACGTGGTAGCTTATGCATTGACTTGGAAATCTTTGCATATACTGATGATGATGGCGAAAAGAGTTAGAACGGATTGAGCAATTTTGTGATATGAGTTTGGTTTGTTAAGAGACTTCTTATGGAGTTAAGCTTTGTATTTTGGACCTTACTAGTGGTTGAGTTTGTATATGCTGGTTAGACTTGTCGGGAGTCGAAAAATAAACGTCAGAGACCGCTGGGTCTGATGCAACCGTTGAATATTCCAGAGTGGAAATCAGATAGTATTCCCATGGATTTTGTGTTGGGTTTTCCGGAGAATTTGAGGGATATGATTTTAATTGGGTGATTTTGGATAGAATGACTAGATTGGCTCTTTTCCTGCCAAGGAAGATTAATTATTCTATGTTGAAGCTAGTTGAGATGTATATCAATGAAGTGATGAAGTTGTATGTGATGTCGTCGAATATTGTGTCAGATGGGAATCTGAGTTTTCTTCGAGATTTTGGGAGAGTTTGCAGACGCTTTTGTCGCACCTCGAAAATTCATTTTCGAACATACGACCCTCGCGCGAAAGGTGTGGAAATGCGGTTCGACAGAGTCGCCACCGAACTTTATTTTTCCCGAATATACGGGAGAGGAAAATATCGAGAAAACCTCATAAACACGGAAGGAACACGACCGTCGCAACCATATTCCTGGGTTCGGGAGTCGGTTACGCGAGGGGAAGGTATTAGCACCCCTCACGTCCTTCGTACTCGACGGGAACCTCTTAATTCGAGTTAATGGATGTTAGCTAAACTTAATTCTTCTCTTCTCGCTACTAAAGGCTAAAGGATACTACAAAGGGATAAAGACACTAGGGGAAAGGGGATGGTTAGAGGATAGGGTGCTCGCCAAGGATTAGCCCTTGTGCCTACGTATGCTCATTCGGACGAGAATGAGAAATCAGAGCATCGTAGTTCGACTACGGATAAGGATGGGGGAAACGGAAGATGGAGGGGATTGTGCTCGCCAAGATCATCGCAATCTTGTGCCTACGTATCTTACATTCGGACGAGAATGAAGAATCAGAGCAGTCGTAGTTCGTGATAACGACTACGAAAAAACTAGTTTGAATTGGATTGAAGTGGGTACGAATGACGATTATTCGAAGCTTAAGAAAGGCTTCTCAGACCCCAAATAATCGGGAGAGCGAACCAAAGACTTGGAACACTATCTTTTTCATCTTGAAGATAAGGTTGTACGAAAGGGTGAAGTTTGAAATGATGACGACTACTTTGAAGCTTAAGAAAGACTTCTCAAACTCCAAACAATCGGGCGAGCAAACCAAAGACTTGGAACACTCTCTTTTTCATCGCAAGAGATGAAAGTGTTTGAATGGTGTTTGAATGAGTGGTGGGAAACAGATGACAATTATTCGAAGCCTAAGAAAGAGTTCTCAAACTCCAAATAATCGGGAGAGCGGACTAAAGACTTGGAACACTCTCTTTTTCATCGTGAAAGGAAAGTTGCTTGAGTTGGAGATAGTTGAACGATGTCGAGTTGTTAATGTTATTTAGAGGCGTCAATTGTTCACACCCGAATAAGACAACTCGTATGTAAACAACTGAAAGCAAGATCAAAGACTTGAACCTACTCTTTACACCTTGAAAAGAATTAAATAGTTGTTAATTGATTGATGTTTTGTTTCGAAAATCCGCTTGACGTTGGATCAAGGGTTTGACTCGTTATCGCGTGCAAAGCGTGCTGAAAATGAAATGGTTTGAAATAAGAGACCGACTTGACTTACGCATCAAGGGTCGAGTTGTAATAGGTTGATGGCGAATGCGTATGAGCACTCGACTTACGGGGTTTAAAAATGGCTCGATGATGAATCGAGAATTAGTTTGAAAATAGTTTGAATCCGCTCTAGTCCCTATGGGTGCTCCTAGGAGATAAACTAATAATCAAAGAAATACGAAACATACATCGGAATGGGAGAGGGGTACATGTAATTTACACGGGATTGCACGAAATAAAGGGGTTTCATTGTCAGGTAGCCCAAGAGAAAGCCGTGTGTGTGCATTTGTGTCCTAAACTATGATACAACAGTCCACCAAATCGGCTTTTAGCGGTTTCGATAATTTGTTAAGTGTTTTCAAATATGGGTGAATGAATGAATAATGAGATATGACAATAATAGTATGAATAAATAATGTGACAATAATATAGTAGGATAATATAATAATATCCGCGATAATATTCAACAGAAATTAAATTCAATGGTTAGTGAATCGAAGCGGGATATGAAAGAAAAAATCTCGTCTTAATCGCAAACATAATGTCGATTAATCGAAGGTAGCCTATCACGATCCCAAAGTACGGGAAATGACCCCAATGGTCATTCACCATAGATTTGAAATCGAGAAGGTTATCAACCTCGATACGCGACGCTTACGAATAAAAGACTTCATTGATCCAAAAATCGAAATAAAATCGGAGAAAAACAAGTGGTCTCAGATCCTTTGTTTCACGTCAATATTTTGACGGCTAAACGGCGGAAACTTCGTCATCGACCGCAAAAGGCGAAGATGCCCAATAATAAAAGAGAAATAAAATTAACTCGTAATAGTACGAAGAGAAAATCTAAAAGAATATTGGAATGAAATATAAACTATAATAAACATTATACATAATATATAACCATAAAAAAAATCAGATATTCTAAAATACATAAAGTTCTAAAAAAAATAGTATATAAAATATAGGTAAAATATATTTACAATAAAATCAAAATGTAATACATTCACATAATACATGATAATAATATATATAATAAAATCAATAAAATCAACATGGATCATTCAAACCCATCAATCTGACACGGTCCAACATCATTTCAAAAGCCACATTAGAAAACATTACTCAGCAAAGTTACGTCGTACTCCCACCTTCGATGCTTCACGATCTGGCACGATAATCTCTTCCTCTTTTACTTCTATTCTGATTGAAACCAAGAGAGTAAATATTTGGGTTTATGATTCTCCGTTGTTGGGATTGATGAAGATTAATGCGGTCAGGTTTGGTTTTATTGGTGGTGGAGGTTCGAAAGGGTGAGGCTTTTGGGATTTTAGGTTTGTTTAAAGGATTTTGGGGTTTCGATCTGGATTTTTCGGCGGCTTTCGCTGGGTTGTTTCACCGAGTTTATTGGGTATTGTTGAAGTTCTGGGTTTGGAAGGTGTTTGAGTTTGAAGAAATTTGTTGGTCTGATGTTGAGGACGGTGGAAAATGATGGTGATAGATTTGGTGTTACGGAAGAGAACGGGTTTTGAGCTGCTTGGAAGAAATTCGTTTTGATTTCTGGGTTTATTTGTTCTGGGATGTTTTAGTGTTGCGTGAGTTTCGTTTAAAGATGAAGATGATGATGTTGAGCTGGAAGCTGGAGATTTGAGGTTTAATGGCGGAAGATGGGCGAAGGTGAGTGTTGAAGGTTTGGATGAAAGAATGATGATGGTGAAGACGAAGGAGGCAGATGAAGGTTGGTAGGCGGCTGATGATATTGGGATTAGGGTTCTCTCCTTTTTGCTCTGCAAGCAGAGGGTTTTTATGCAAACTTTAGAGGGTCTCCTCAAAGCATGGTGGGCCGTGTGGAATGACTCCCTCTTTTGTCTGTAGTGAGGTGTAAGTACTCTGATTGGTTTGTAACTAAATTTAAAATGATGCAGGGGTTTTAACCATTTGTGGTTTTCAGGGTAGTGTAGGTTTGACAGAAGTTGTTTGGGGTGAGATGAAGATGATTATTCTGGGATTCGCGGAAATGGAGCGTTTTGAGTTGAGAAGTTGTTACCGGATAGGTTGAAGGCAAGATTTCTGGGCAGGTTAAAGGTGTGATTATGGTGTGAAGTGGAAAGGCCGTGAATGGTCATTGGTTGGTGTTGATGATGATGGGGTCTGTGCTGACACGGGTGGTAATTCTTACATCAAGTGATTTTGCCATTTGGTTACGGCAGGTCGTGAAATGCAAGGTCTATGAGGCGGGTTCTTTATCGTTATAACAGGTACTACAGAAAAACGCCATAGAGTGAGGGTCTTTTGGGGGTTTCTGTTGGCTGTGTCATTTGCAAGTTATACATGTAATGGCCCTTTGGGTCAGCTATGCGTTTCGTACTGCTATTGTATTTCCATTTGAATTTTTTGTATGGTGCAGATGGGGACTTCAACATTGGTAGCAGGCCAACTTGTTGGATTGAGCGGTTTCCGTACGGTATCTGTAGATTCGTGGGAAGGCAAGGTTGAAGCAGCGGGACGGTGCTTGCCATGGCTTGAGGTGATTTGCGCCGTACGGTTGTGCACTGAACTTGTTTTGTGCCAAGGCTTGCAAATTATTGCGTAGTACGTTCAACACTTGTCTGTATTTGCTGCTTGTGGGTTAGTTGTTATAACCAAGATGAATTGCGAGCATCACCGTAATACACGTTCTGCTGGAAAGTGTTGTTTGTTTTAATATTATGGTCATGTTCTCAAACTTTTGCGCAGGTGCAGTTTGTTATGCACAAGGTGCCGTGAGCGGTCATTACGGTAACGTCTGGCTGAAGGTGTAAGTACTCTGATGTTTTACATTTTGAATCCTTCTCTTTGGGCCCAAGTAATTTGTTTTATCCATGCTGCAGGAATCTTATAATGTGGTGGAAAGGCTTGCGTGAAACAGTTTTGTGATGCTTGCGTATGATGGTAATGCTTCTTTAGCTACAGAATGATGCAGTATTGTGCATCGCACACATATAAGGCTCCATACGTAAATCATCGGGTTGTTCTTGATGCAGGTCATAAAAATTTGTGGCATGTCGTCGGTACAGGTGAAACTTGGAGGCGCTGGGAATAGCGTAACACGTAACTGACCGAGCCACAACTTCGAACAATGTCCTTTACCAACTCAAGCCGATGAAGCCTATTTCTATTTTGTCATCTTTCAAAGCAATTCCTCTCTCTTTTCATCTGGTTTTGCAACTACATTTCTGTAAATAGTTCATGGTAATTGTCTCTTTTGTCGTGCAGGTCATGAGTCATGGAACGGGTTGATCGGTGCATACAGGAAGTGCTACCATCATCATGGATTTTCGCAGCCGTACACGTCTTACGCATAGGAGACCCCACGCATAAACCGTTTTTTGCAGCTGGAGTTGTGGCTATGGTATGAACGGCTTCTTTCGTACCAGTCTCGACGTGCTGCTGAATTTTCTTTTTACAATACGCAGGCTGTTGTCCACTGTCGTCTACCTTGTGGTATATGGGGTTTAATGTTGCAGGTCATGGTCGTACCGGCTGCGAGTGTGTATTGGCAGGTTTTTGTGAGAGCAAGATCATTTGAAGAGTAGAGCTGCAGCTAATACATTGGAGACTCACAAGCTTCTTATGGTAAAATTGTGCCTTTATAGGATTTTTGTCTACCGTTTTGTGTGACTTTCATTTGTGGACTCTCTCTGTTTTGGCAGGCCGTGTTCCTCGCGAGAAGAAGGTGCGCGGGCTGCAGGATCTAGCAACTTATGTTCTGTCAAGAGCAAATAGTTTTACATGTCAGTCTAGTTTTCTCTCTTGAGACACCAACTGTAACATTGCCTCTTTGCCAATTGCTTTGAATTGCTCCTATATTGAACTTAGTCTTTTGCAGGTTTATAGCTTGAACTCGGTTTACGAGTTTGTGCCGCAAGGTGACGCTTAAACTGCATTAAACTCATGTCTTAGATCACATAGCATCTTGAGGTAATACACTTGGCCCCATGATCTTCAAGCTATTAGTTCTGGTGTGATAACCTTGCCCCAACTGAAATATCTCAGCACATATACTCAAACATTCTTTTCGCCGTTCATTTTGAACAAACATTTTGTTAGTATTTTCTCTGCTAACCTCCTTCATTCTTCTTTTTTCATGTACATGATGAGAATCTAAATCAACCTTGAAACTTGCCTTACGAGAGATTGGGCGCGGTGGACTTAGCATGGCTAAGAGGTCTGGGTATGAAGAGAAAGTCCACGGTTAACCAAAGGTGGATGCACCATTCAGTTTTTATAGACTTCTGCAGAAATTGGAATTTAATGCCTCCTTGCATAGATCAACACTTCGACAAATCTTGTTATTCGTTCGCAAGTAATTTGATCGAAAAATTAAGTTATAATGAGCAACAAATAGTTGTGGTTACTCGCAATTCCACAGCTGTGTGTATGCGACTTGAAGATTGGTGCGAGATGCATATGAAGACGTTATAGATTTGCTGCGCATTCTCTACGAGTTTGTCGCTTCTGTGGGGGTATTGGCCGTGTATTATGTTGGCGTACGGTAAGCCCCTTTTCTATGGTAACGGACGCGTCAATTTTGATTTGCAACTTTCATGGATACCGTCATCTGAATCAAGGCATGAAATTCGTGCAGGTAACCATGAATTAATTTGTGGATTACATGACAGCGGATTTGCAGCTTGGTCTTTTACAGCTTCTAACTTGTTAGTAGCGTGGGGCTGCTGTCACTTGATGACGTGCCGGTAACATGAGTTTTTTAGCGCCTGTCCCGTATGCTGCTTTAATGATGTGATAATATTATGGGTTGATGTTCTGTGATGATATAATCAGGTGGCCAATCCGATAGGAGCTGAGGATGAAGTGACCGGCGAATCAAAAGTGAAGCCAAGAGTGGACCAGTGAAAGAAAATGAGGGCTGCCTTATGAATTGCCTTTTTTGTTTTTTTCTCTATTGTTGCGGGTACACTAGTTGCACTGCATCAGGGTCATTTGGTGTGGGATCTCCTCCTTTCATTTCCTGCAGGCCGTACCAAGTTGCGGTTGAGGTGAAATCCCGTTGTAGATGTGTTGCAGATTTTTTATCGGCAATTGTTGCACTAACTATTTTCATGTGCTGGAAATTTGCTCCCTACGTAAGAGTCCCCATTCATTTGGATACCGGTCGTTTGACGCGCCTATTGGGTGAGAGTGGAAGTCTACATGAATAGCTCAGAAGTCACTTACAGTGTGCACAGGCCATGTTTTTCTCTAATTACTGTGTGAAAATCAACTTGCGGGGTGTGGGTAAACATGTAGTAGCAAATTCATAGCCATATGGATTTATTTTAGCTGCCGTTGTATAATCGATGGTGTAGGTGAACTGTTGCTTTTGCTGCTGTTTATTTTGCTGTGAAAACGCGACATTACGGCTCGGATTGGACGGTGTTTGGAGGAACCTCTGTTCTTCTTTTGTACATGTATGAAGAGTAGCTAAAAAAAACCTCAATGTTATCCCATTATTGTATGATAGACCTAACTAAATGCACCAATTGTAAAATTAATTTCTTATTATTACTGTAACGAGCATTTCTCATGAAATAAAAGCTAAATGGGCTTGTAACTTTTGGGCAATGGATTTTAATAACTTGTGACCCTGCGTTGAACCTTCCAAATATTGCACGATTAAAACTTCCAAATGGGCCCAACAGATTTGTTTTTAGACACAAATGTCCTGAGAGATGAAATTATTCTTGAACATAGGCTTAGCATCTTATTTATGACATGAGCCCCTTTGAAAATCTACTTGCATATGCCTTTAAAATCATTCATCCATATTTGAATCACTTCAAGCTTGGATTAAACAAATGACCAAATAATCTTAACATCACGTTGGTACGCCAATCAGGCTCATCCTGAAATATGGCCCAAAACCACTAAAACCAACCAACCATACTCTGAATTCAAACTCCTCGCAAAAAAAACCATAATCGATATACGCATACACAAGGTTCCATGACCTATCTTTTAGAGGACCCTGACCATAGGTCAAATGACCATCTAAAGAGAAAAACGTTAATTAACATAAGTACTTGTTAATAAACAGGTAGGACAAATTTAGGGTATGACAGATGCCCCTATCTAATTGGCTTAAACCGAGTGAGATGAATTGCTATAGAGTTCATTTTTTCAAGGTAGAAGACAATTAGATATAAAGAAAACCCTGAATTTTTCCAAAAAGAAAAGGAAAGCTTGGGAGTTGAAAATGCTGGACGAGGCATAACTTTAAGCAAACTGTGGATAACTAATAAAAGGTCGCCATCACCAAAAGGATGATGGGACAAAACACGCACGACTACTACCACCAAAAGGGGTGATAAAACACACCCGCACAATCTGACATTAATGACTATGACAGACCCCCACCAAAAGGATGACGGAGCAAAACACAAACAAACTATCGCACATTCTATCATTAATGACCATGATAGACCCCTCACCAAAAGGATGACGGAGCGAAACACAAAACAAACTATCGCACAATCTATCATTAATGACCATGATAGACCCCCCACCAAAAGGATGACGGAGCGAAACACAAAACAAACTATCGCACAATCTATCATTAACGACCATGATAGACCCCCCACCAAAAGGATGACGGAGCGCAACACACACCAAACATATTGCACAATCTATCATTAATGACCATGATAGACCCCCCCACCAAAAGGATGACGGAGCGAAACACAAACAAACTATCGCACAATCTATCATTAACGACCATGATAGACCCCCCACCAAAAGGATGACGGAGCGAAACACACGCCAAACAATATCGCACAATCTATCATTAATGACCATGATAGACCCCCCACCAAAAGGATGACGGAGCGAAACACAAACAAATGTCGCACAATCTATCATTAACGACCATGATAGACCCCTCACCAAAAGGATGACGGAGTGAAACACAAAACAAACTATCGCACAATCTATCATTAATGACCATGATAGACCCCCCACCAAAAGGATGACAGAGCGAAACACAAACAAACTATCGCACATTCTAATATTAATGACCATGATAGACCCCTCACCAAAAGGATGACGGAGCGAAACACACGCCAAACAATATCGCACAATCTATCATTAATGACCATGATAGACCCCCTACCAAAAGGATGACGGAGCAAAACACAAACAAATGTCGCACAATCTATCATTAACGACCATGATAGACCCCTCACCAAAAGGATGACGGAGCGAAACACAAAACAAACTATCGAACAATCTATCATTAATGACCATGATAGATCCCCCACCAAAAGGATGACGGAGCGAAACACAAACAAACTATCGCACATTCTATCATTAATGACCATGATAGACCCCTCACCAAAAGGATGACGAAGCGAAACACAAAACAAACTATCGCACAATCTATCATTAATGACCATGATAGACCCCCCACCAAAAGGATGACGGAGCGAAACACAAACAAATGTCGCACAATCTATCATTAACGACCTGATAGACCCCTCACCAAAAGGATGACGGAGCGAAACACAACACACAGGTCGCTATCACCAAAAGGATGATAGGACAACACAGATCTGAAGTTTACCAACACCAAAAGGATGCAGACTGGGTTGAACTGACGAGGTTCGACTATCACCAAAAGGATGATAGTAAGGCAATTGACAACGGTCACGCTTGCTGAATACAACTCATTGGGGAATACCCAAGAGGAAGATTGGGTTGAAATGAATCAATGGGGACGACCACTGACTTGCTTGGAGTTCGTAATTGTTGAAATGATTTCATGGTTACGCCCATGAATTCTGAAGAGGATGCCCCTGACTGGACTGAGTTAGCCTTGATGTCTTGTCTTGCTCAACAAAAGGCTGCTCAACTTCATGAGGAACGCTCACGGTTTTGCTGAAGATGCCCCTGCTCGGGTTAGATCTTGCACTGAACTTCTTGGATTTGCCCAACAAAAGGTTGAACAACTTCGTGGGGAACGCCCACGGTCTTGAATGGTATGCCCCTGACTGGGATGAATATTGACTTGAAGATAATCGCAGAAGATCGCCCCTGACTGGGCTGATGGTTGCAATGAAGCTCTTGAAAATCGTGGGACAAACCCACAATCTTGCAAAAATGCCCCTGACTGGACTGATGATTGCTTTGAAGATGTTGTGGAAGATGCCCCTGATTGGGCTGGTGACGGTCTTGGAAACCTTTAAGATTGATCCTGGACCTTGACTTGCATACATGAATGTTGGATGATAAATGATATTCCATGCGAGTGGAAGTGCAAATGCAAATGCTGACGCGCGGAGATGCAAGAGCCGGGGAAATATGATATGGTTGGGTATGCATATGATGCAAGATGCTTATGATAGCGAATGCAATGCGTATGATGCGCATGATTGCAGACAGGTGATTGGAAATGCAGGTGGAAATGCCAGCGTGGTGGCCTCTGGTAGTTGCCAATGCGGATTGGACTTCGGGTGGTGGGAGGGATTGACTTCCTCGACACGTAGTTTGTTGAAGACGCCACGATTGAAGCAAAAGATGACGCTCTGGTTGCCCCAAGTCTGGGTATTTGGTGATTGTGAGTTTGCTTCTGAGAAGGTTGCAGCCCTGCTTGATGGTCAAGACGACCTGGTCTTGCCCCAATTTGAACTTGTTAATGGTTTGCCCCAAATTAACCAGTTCTGAAGTCGAAGCTGAACTTTGATGACTTGCCCCTGCTCGAGCCATTGAAACGATTTGCCCCAGCCTGTGGATTTTGAGGTAGTCTTGCTTCGTGACAGCCACTGAAAGTCAGGTTCCTCCTTAATTGCTCCTTGTTGAGATGTCTTTGAATACCTAGCACTGATTTGCAATTAAAATTGTACATTCATAAATGGTGATATTAATGCAAAGTTTAATGTAAGTTTTAAAAAAGTGTGTCGTTTATTGAGAGTGTCGTGATAGTGAGATGAATGGACCGTTAGCCCAAACATTGTGCTGTTTGATTGGTGTAAAAGATATTGCAAGGATAACGACACCAATGCTGGTGATTAGCAATCATGTGAGGAGTCAGGTTACGCAACCTTGCAATAGTATGCTTTCAGAGTAAACCTCGCCTCAATTAGGTCTTTCGAGGGTTGTAACGTGGTCTGGTTCACAGTTATGAAACAAAGGATATTAGGCTCAAAGTATAATTTGTACCCACCCCTTCTTCTTAATGATCTCCAGTTCTACGCTCAGTTAATTCTACACATGCTTGTCTTGACGGTGTAAACTCGATGGCAATCACTTTATTTTGATGGATGCCAGTGACCCTATTTGAATGACCACTGAATCTTATTTTATTTTTGTTGAGGGTTTCGGGGTCCTCTTTTGTTTTTGTTTTTGATCCCTAACTTTTGCATGGATTAACTTGGCTTGTCAGACCCATCAGGATTGCCTTGATTTTGCCTAAGTCCCCTCTAAGGTGTCTGACTTAGCAGGCTTTTGATTTTTTTTTTTGATTTTGTTGGAAGGTTGTGACTGCCATGTTATGGGTCATTGAAGAACAACCGTCTTCTGGATTTTGCTTGTTGATTTGAGTGCGGGGTTGAATTAACTGAACACTACCCTGCCTCAGGTTGAGTGTAAAGGTTTGAATATCCGAAGGAAACTGCTACTTCTAGGCTCGAAGTGGTTTACTAGGGATTAACTCCTTATATCTCCGACATTTGGGTAATTGAAGCAATGCCTATACATCATTGACGAGATTCTGTCTGAAAGCATACGGTTTGCAATTATGGGTATCTCGTTTTCATCATCCTCCCTCAAATCACGCTAAACAACAATGAATAGAGTGGAGTGAATAAATGTGTCGGTGATAAGTGAAAAATGAGTGAATACGACATAACTAATTCAAAACATGGATAAACAATACATTAATGAAAACCAAATACGAATGACAATTGTTCAAAGCATACAATACTTAAACAAACAAAGACAAAATATAAGAACTGCGAATAATGAAATGGCAACATGACTGCCTTCTTCGGGGAATGAACTTGACTGGAATCGATCTGATGTTGGAACTAGTTGACTGGTGGCATCGGATTGTTGATGATATTTGGAGACTTCCCATTGAAGTTGATAGCGTCCCTGTCAATCATGTCTTGAATTATGTGCTTGAAAGCTCTGCAATCCTCAATGGTATGACCTGGAGCACCCTTATGAAACTCACAATGAGCATTTGCATCATAATCGGCAGGAATGACAGTTGGAGGAGACAAATCTCTTGGAACAACAACTTTCTTCTCCATCAACTGAGCAAAGATACTAGCATATTTCATTGGTAGACGGTCAAAGACTCTATCTGGTTTCCATGTTCTCTGCGGACGCTGTGGGCGAGTACCTTGTCGTTGCTGAGTAGCTTGCATCTGCTGTTGCTGAGGAGGATACTGATATCCTTGCTGGTTGTAGGCTTGTTGCTGAGGAGCCTGTTGTCGTGGCATCTGAGCTTGCGCTGCTTGAACAACTGGCTGATAAGGCATTTGAGCGTATTGCGCAGCAGCAACATATGGATACTGATAGTAGGGAACTTGATAAGGCATAGGAGCAGGAGCTCGTTGAGAAGCTTGCCCTTTCTGCAAAAAGATGGCATTTGTTTCACCCTCCTTCTTCTTGTATCCATTGAAAGGTTTCTTGGCATTGGCCTGGTTATTGGAACCTCCTGGAATCTTTCCACTCTTCAGCCCTTCTTCAATTCTTTCGCCGACGATCACCAAGTCAGAGAATCCAGCAGAGACACTACCGATCAACTTTTTGTAGTACTGGCCTTGCAAGGTACCCATGAAGATGTCAATCAGTTCATGGTCAACCAGAGGTGGATGCACCCTTGTGGCTAGCTCTCTCCATCGTTGCGCGTACTCCTGGAAGGATTTGCTATCCTTCTGAGTCATACTCTGAAGCTGAGTACGATTTGGAGCAATATCGGTGTTGTATTTGTACTGCTTGACAAATGCATCGGCTAGCTCGGCCCAGGTGCGCACACTGTTACGTTCCAGCTGCATATACCATTCGAGTGATGCCCTAGACAAGCTGTCTTGGAAGCAATGGATCATGAGCTTTTCATCTCTGGCATAGGCAGCCATCTTGCGACAGTACATCTTCAGATGAATGTTTGGGCAACTGAGACCTTTGTACTTCGAAAATTCGGGCACCTTGAACTTGGGAGGAATGACAACATCAGGCACCAAGCATAATTCTAAAGCACTGAAAGAACTTGAACTGTGCCCCTCCATGGCTCGGAGTTTCTCGGCTAGATCTCGGCACATCTTCATGGCTTCAGAATCCTGAGCAGCAACAGGACTGGAAATGGGGATAGCAGCATGATAGTTCTGAACGTCGTCATAATGATCCATCAGAGTATCTTCGGTATGGGGAGCTGGGATTTGCACAACAGTAGGCTGGGCCTGCGGGATAACTCCAATGGTAACTCCGGGCGCTGGGGTTGGATGAGAAGCGTTCCCTTCGGCTGCGTTATTGAAGTTCAATGGCATCCCCTGAGGATTTGGAATTGGAACCAAAGGGATGACTGTAGACCCTTGTCCTTGACCATTGTTGTTGACGACAGCAGCAGCTTCACGTTGTTCTTCCTCTCTTCTGGCCGTGAGGATGGCTTCGAGGATCTGGTCAATCTTTCCCTTCATAGAATCCAACTCTTCCCTGAAGGTAGCTTGCTCCTGTTGAATCTGCTCCATCATTCGTCTTGTATTGGCTCTAGTTGTGTACTGGTGTCGAGGACTCAGCTTGATTTACTGGATATGAAGGAAAGAGAAACATGAGAAACTGCTGAAGGAAGGAGAATGCAAGATGCACAACAAATGAGATGCAATGCAAATGATATGCAATGCAAGATGCAAGATCCAGGATCACAGGATCACAAATTCAAATGATTCTGAGATTAGCCGGGTGAACGGTTCAAGGATCACGGTCACTGCTCAAAGAAACCCCCACAGGTAGGATTCTAAAACTGGTAGGTGCCTAGAGTCATGGATATATTTCAAAGATATTACAGCCATGACAAAGCCTCATCACGACGATAATATCCTCAATAAAATCTCCTGTAGGTGAGGTTCTCGTATCTTCCACGCGAGAAAGACTTCTCGGTGGCATCAACTACATAACCATCGACACATGGATTCTAGAAAAGGTTCTCAGAGTCATAGATCGAGGTTGAAAATATTACTGTAAGAAAGTAATACGTTCAAGGGATCTCATCTGATTGGGGCGTTCGTATTAATTCACAAAGAATTAACACTACCAACCACCATGGATAAAACGGTTTATGGTCCTTGGGATCAACGATTCAAACTCGAAAATATTATTGTCATGGCAAAGACTCGCCACAACAACAATATCTCCAAGGAATCTACTCCAAGCGGGGTTTTCGCTTCAACTCAACGTGAAAGACTCCACGCAAGTCTCCACTACACAACCACCATCCTAATCCTAGGGATATACTCGGACACGAGTGTAGAGCCATCTCACAAAGTAACCATGAGCAGAACAACCCCACAATGCCACAAGCACAAGTAACCAAGATAAGGATCCAAATAAAAAAGCGAGAAGAAAATAAAAAACAAAAAGCTAACAACTCAAACTAAGATAGGCTCGACTCTCTCTTGCATGGAGCAAAGTCCCCAGCAGAGTCGCCACCTGTCGCACCTCGAAAATTCATTTTCGAACATACGACCCTCGCGCGAAAGGCGCGGAAATGCGGTTCGACAGAGTCGCCACCGAACTTTATTTTTCCCGAATATACGGGAGAGGAAAATATCGAGAAAACCTCATAAACACGGAAGGAACACGGCCTTCGCAACCATATTCCTGGGTTCGGGAGTCGGTTACGCGAGGGGAAGGTATTAGCACCCCTCACGTCCGTCGTACTCGACGGGAACCTCTTAATTCGAGTTAATGGATGTTAGCTAAACTTAATTCTTCTCTTCTCGCTACTAAAGGCTAAAGGATACTACAAAGGGATAAAGACACTAGGGGAAAGGGGATGGTTAGAGGATAGGGTGCTCGCCAAGGATTGGGGCCCTTGTGCCTACGTATGCTCATTCAGATGAGAATGAGAAATCAGAGCGTCGTAGTTCGACTACGGATAAGGATGGGGGAAACGGAAGATGGAGGGGATTGTGCTCGCCAAGATCATCGCAATCTTGTGCCTACGTATCTTACATTCGGACGAGAATGAAGAATCATAGCAGTCGTAGTTCGTGATAACGACTACGAAAAAACTAGTTTGAATTGGATTGAAGTGGGTACGGATGACGATTATTCGAAGCTTAAGAAAGGCTTCTCGGACCCCAAATAATCGGGAGAGCGAACCAAAGACTTGAAACACTCTCTTTTTCATCTTGAAGATAAGGTTGTACGAAAGGGTGAAGTTTGAAATGATGACAACTACTTTGAAGCTTAAGAAAGACTTCTCAAACTCCAAACAATCGGGAGAGCGAACCAAAGACTTGGAACACTCTCTTTTTCATCGCAAGAGATGAAAGTGTTTGAATGGTGTTTGAATGAGTGGTGGGAAACGGATGACAATTATTCGAAGCTTAAGGAAGAGTTCTCAAACTCCAAATAATCGGGAGAGCGGACCAAAGACTTGGAACACTCTCTTTTTCATCGTGAAAGGAAAGTTGCTTGAGTTGGAGATAGTTGAACGATGTCGAGTTGTTAATGTTATTTAGAGGCGTCAATTATTCACACCCGAATAAGACAACTCGTATGTAAACAACTGAAAGCAAGATCAAAGACTTGAACCTACTCTTTACACCTTGAAAAGAATTAAATAGTTGTTAATTGATTGATGTTTTGTTTCGAAAATCCGCTTGACGTTGGATCAAGGGTTTGACTCGTTATCGCGTGCAAAGCGTGCTGAATATGAAATGGTTTGAAAGAAGAGACCGACTTGACTTACGCATCAAGGGTCGAGTTGTAATAGGTTGATGGCGAATGCGTATGAGCACTCGACTTACGGGGTTTAAAAATGGCTCGAAGATGAATAGAGAATTAGTTTGAAAATAGTTTGAATCCACTCTAGTCCCTATGGGTGCTCCTAGGAGATAAACTAATAATCAAAGAAATACGAAACATACATCGGAATGGGAGAGGGGTACATATAATTTACACGGGATTGCACGAAATAAAGGGGTCTCATTGTCAGGTAGCCCAAGAGAAAGCCGTGTGTGTGCATTTGTGTCCTAAACTACGCCTTGAGCAAAGTCGAGCACGATTTAAAATTAAGATACCTGCAAATAACCAATGATACAACAGTCCACCAAATCGGCTTTTAGAGGTTTCGATAATTTGTTAAGTGTTTTCAAATATGGGTGAATGAATGAATAATGAGATATGACAATAATAGTATGAATAAATAATGTGACAATAATTGTCGCTACTCGAAAAAAAAATAGCATCGTGCAACGACGGGGAGGCGAAAAAGATAGACAGAAGAGTCGCCACCGAACTTTATTTATCCCATGAGGGGAAAGGAAAATATCGAGAAAACCTTAAGAAAGAAATGGATAAGATGGTCTCGCGACCAAGAACGGGTTCGGAAGCCGGTTATGCGAGGGGAAGGTATTAGCACCCCTCGCATCCATCGTACTCGATGGGAACCTTTTGTTTGTCGATGTGTGATTTTATTTGCTTAAATATTATGCTATAAAAGTGTGTTCCAAAGGGTAAAGAAAGAGGATTTAGAAACTAAGAAATGAGGCATAACGGGGAAGAAAAGAGAAAGAACAGACTCGGTAAGACTTCGCGGTCCTAGGCCTACGTATTCTCAACGGATGTGAGAAAATCAGAGTCGACGTAGTTCGGGGCTACGGATATTGGGGGGAAAGTGCTCGACAAGGATTGTGGCCCTTGTGCCTACGTATCTTTACTTGAAAGAAGTGAAGAATCAGAGCAGCCGTAGTTCGGCCAACTACGGGTGAAAGGTGAAAAAGGGAGCTCGCCAAGACATCGCCGTCTTGTGCCTACGTATTCTCATCCGGCATGAGAAATCAGAGCAAACGTAGTTCGTGCTTACGGTGCGGATAACCGATGTGTTTATGTGGATGATGTTATCGTGCGCATTCTAGCAGTTAGGTGTTTTGCTGCTCGCTCGTTGGAGACTTAGGCATTACCTGTTTGCGGTAGAACGGACGTAACATATCCTTTTGAAAGATTGATTAGTTTTCGCCACGCGGGGCAAGAAGTCACGTTTGATTGATTGGATTGTTTTTTTAGGGGGCGAGACAGGTCCTCGGATAGTAACCCCTACGGGTAGTACCCAATTCGTTATCTCAGAGTTTTTGTTATAAAAGGATGTGACGAACGAGGCGTCTTCGTATTGAAAGACGAGCGTCGAAACCACCCTCACTACAGTGGGCATCCCTACGCTCGGAGAAGAAGAGGTCTACACCCAATCCTCTCTCTTTAATTCAATGCAAAGAGTACTTTGTTCTCTTATTAAAGATGTTTTTGGTTTTGAATGGTAAGTGCTTTGCAACAGAGAACCCTACGGTAAACGTCAGCACTCGGGATAGGAGAAGGCCTACGCCTAACCACTCCACGACCATTCAAGTTTTTTGTATGAAAAGGAATTTGAAAATGCACTCGGTACGTGACCGAGGTTTTAGGTGTGAAAAATTACGGAAGGAAGTCGTGAAAGTGAGAGGTGGTGGGTAAAGGCGCGTCTTCGTATCGAAAGATGAGTGTCGAGACCACCCTCACTACAGTGGGCATCCCATCACTTGGGGAAGAAGAGGTCTACACCCAATCTTCTCTCTTTAATTCGATACAAAGAGAAATCAATTTATTACGGTTTGAAAATGGACTCGGTATGAGACCAAGGTTTTCGAAAATGCACTCGGTGCGGAGCCGAGGTTTTAGGAGGAAAAGGGGTGGAAGCGTCTCCGTATTGAAAGACGAGTGTCGAGACCACCCTCACTACAGTGGGCATCCCAACACTCGGAGAGGAAGAAAGTCTACACTTAATCCCCTCTTTTAATTCAATACAACGATAATTGGATTTTGAAGATTGTTTGACAATGTTTTTGAATCGAGTCGGGACAAGAAATGAAGAGAGAAAAGAGGTGGTCTCAGATCCCTCATTTCTCATCAATAATTTGACAGAGGGTCGAAGGAAATGTCGTCATCGACCGGAAAATGAGGAAAAATAAAAATAAATAAAAAAAAACTCAAATGACAATGAAAATGTTAAAACTTAACTCTTATTAAAACCAAATAAAAATCTAAAATTATATGCATAAATATTTAAAAATATACTAACAATCTGAAGAAAAGAATGTAACAATACGGTTAATTTATATAAAGAAAACATATTGAAAAATTACTAAAAGGCTAAGATATCTACATTTCTTAAAACAAGAAAACAGGGGGTAGAGATTTGGAATGGGAGTATGTCAAGAGTGAGGAATCATTTGAGCTGAATCAACCCATCATCCCACATAAACGTAGCTGGCAAAGACCAGAAATGGGGACCTAAAGCACACGGGCCTTTGAGCCCACAAATTTCATTCAACAGAATAACATAACATACTTTTTTCTTTTAACAGTTAACATACACTGCACCTTCAAATTTCGAGATCATGAACCAAGTAGCATAGCACCATAACAAAATTTTTGATCCTAGCTACCTCCAATTTCACCCCAAAATTAACCCGAAGTGAATCAGTGTTTATTTCGCTATAATCCTCAGTGTGTAACCTCCTCTCTGACACCTGCATAGTTGCTCGTTCTTCGTGCTCTTCGTGTTTCTGTGTAGATTAGTGTGAATAGTGTAATATTCTGTTTGTTTTCTGATAGTTTGTGAGGATAAGGTTAGGAATTTTTAGGGCTTCGATCTGCGCCATTGGTGAGAAATTAGGGATTATTGTGTTAGGTTTTTGAGAGAGAAATTAGAGAGGTCCATTTTTTCCTAAGTTTGGACCTGTTTGGCCTCCCTCCGCCCCTCCGGCGCGGCGGAGGCGATTCCCGGTGAGGAACTCCGGTAGAGGTGAGAGGCAGAGAGCGCGTTGTGTTTGATGATGGAGGTCCGATTGAGGGTTTCTTATGGATTTTTGTCGAGTGAAGATGATGATGAGGAAGATTAAATTAGGGATTTGGGGTCGTGAATCTGGTGAGGCGTTTTGGATGTGATTTTCAGATTGGATGTTGTTGAAAGTTTGATGGGTTTGCGAAAATGGAAGGTGAGGGTTTCGAACGACGGTTTGCTGTGGTTTTCGTATTACCGAAAAAAATGTTGAATCTTCTGTTTCTGATATGGGTTTGGTGTAAGAGGCGGTGAAGTTTCAACGATGAAGTTCAGGGTTATTTTTGAGATGTTGATGTTCGGCGGAAAATGAAGGGTTACGGTGAAGAGTTGAACGGAAGGGAGTTCGGAGAAATGACTTCGTGGAGGTTCAATGGTTTTGGTTATTTCTCTTTGAATCTCTTTTCCATTTTCGGTTCTGGTTGTGATTTGAGATGGTGTGAAGTTCTTCAGAAATAGTGAAAACAGATGGTAATGGTTGATGAAGATTGCTGAATGTTGTGTTATGAAAGTTTTAAGGAGGAATGGTTTGGTTATGTTGGAAATGATACGTGATGATATTTGTAATGGTTGTTGTTGGTTTCAGAATAGTTGCTGAGTGATTTTCGGTTTGAAGCAGATTTTCGGAGCTGCAAGTTGGATGAGAATGGTGAGTTTAACAGTTCTCTGGGTTGTAACGGCTGGGTCCATGATGGAGATCACAGAGGTTTGAAATTGTTACAAGATTGTGAATGACGACGGGGAGTCGCGGATGTGAGTTGCTGTTGTACAGGTTTTGAGGAGGTTTGCAAGTAGAGATTTTTGTTGTTGTTAATGGAAGACTCAATGAGGTTTTGTGAATGAAACTTGCAGGTTTTCATGGTGATGATGTGAGGTTAGACAGGATGTTGTTGACGCCAGGTGCAGACTGAAGGTTTGTCCGTTTGGAGATGGCGAAGTTTGCAGAGGTAAAGTGTTTTGAAGGAGATTTCAGGTTTAGACGTCCGCAAATCAAAGTTAATAAACCAACAACTGATAAAGAAATGAACTTGCAAGTTACCTATGCCAGAGGAACTGAAAAAAGGATGTGCGTTTGAACTCATCAGGTATGAAAGTTCCAACCTTGCTTCTGCTGCATTGCGATCTTCCTTTTCTGTTTTACTCCCCTTGTTATTCAGAATGGAGTGGTGCTCAGCTCTCCCTGTTGTTGAAAACAGCAGATTAAAGTTTTTTAGCCACCAGTCAGGAGGAGATGGAAG
Organism: Lathyrus sativus; assembly: GCA_963859935.3. Classification (NCBI taxonomy): domain Eukaryota; kingdom Viridiplantae; phylum Streptophyta; class Magnoliopsida; order Fabales; family Fabaceae; genus Lathyrus; species Lathyrus sativus. The sequence continues at coordinate 566,895,339 of OZ012735.1, read as the reverse complement.
ACCGGTAGTTAAGAGTGGTTCTCTGATTTTTGGCTTTCAAGGTGTCATTGAAGGTTTCTCTGACTTTGGATTATGTTGCAGGTTTTTTTTTTAGGGGAGCCGTTTTGAAGTTGTAATGGTTAAGGTTTATAAAGAATCCATGGAGGTTTGATGTTCTGGAGGTGGTTTGATGGTGTTGAATGGAAGTTGGTTATGTGGTTGAAGAGTGAGTTTGAAGAATGGAGAAAATGGGTTTGCTGTTACGGTTTTGGGTGGATGAAGGGTGGTTCAATGAGGTTTCTGTTTTCTGGGTCAGGTTTGAAGTCTCTTCCTCTCCTCCTTCGTTCCAGCTCTGTTTCTGTTGTGGGTTCTCAAAAAATGGAAGATGGGTTGAAAAAGAGAGAAGGTTGTTTTATCGCTGTTGATGAAGAATGAAACGGTTCCCCCCTTTTCTGCCTGCTATTTCTTTTTTTTTTAAAGAGTTTTTTTCTGTTGTATTGATACTACTTTTTTCTGATACAGAATGAGGAGGGCTGGTTTGTTGGTCCATATTTGGAAGTTTTGCAGACTGTAGGTGAAGGTTTTGTTTGGTTGTTTCACAGATGTGTGGGCTATAGCAGATTGCTGTCTGGTGTGGTATTTTGGTGCAGCAGGCTGTTGCCATTTTGCTTGTGGCAGGTTGTTGTCTGGTGTGGGAGGAGTTAAAGCAGGGTAGTGGTAGAATGGTTGGCAGCTTGTCTGGTGGTACGATTTATGCGGGTGCGTGGGCTGCAACTGAGAGGTTTGGCGGTGATGCACAAGTGGTGCACTGGTTGGAGTGAGTGAATCATGGTCTGAATATTTACAAATCCTATTGTAAACTGTAGCATAAACTTCTGGAAACTCAAAGGGTCCTACCATGTCAACATTCTGAGCCATGTAAGCTTCACATCATATCCTCATTTCTCTCCATTCAAAATTGATAAAATGAGGGCTTTGTTATTTTTTGCATATTATCGTTTTCCCTGCATTGTTCTAGTATATCTCGTAATGCCCTTCTTGAATTTATGTGACAATTGATGTGCATTCTGATGTTGCAGAACACGGCTCGTATGGCGGTGCAATATCATGTTAGCTTGTATCCCGCTCGCATTTGTGTAAAAAACAAGCGGCTTGCAATTTCTCTGTACTAAGTGGTAAGTTTGATGTATGAATCAGTGGTAATGCCGGAGAGAAGTTGCGATGTTCTTCCGTCCAAGTTTCCTTGCGAGAAGGATAATTCTGGTAGTTCCCATGTTCCTCAACACCTTGAACTTACGTTTTCTCTCCATGCAGACGCAAGGCCACAAATTTCCTTTAAATAGCTGTGTGTTGATATGGACATCTTATGATATTTTCCTGTAACTTTAGCTTTCAGTTTATACAATTAGGAAGTGTGTATGAGTCAAATTTGGATTCCTTTGATTTAAATAACAATTTTGAGCCCAATTGTAATATTACTTTAATGCCAAACATGCATCTTTACTATAACAACATACCCACCAAGTGTACATGGTATAAAAGTTGTTCTAGTGAAACAAAACAATATGTGCCACATTTTCTGCGTGTCCGTGAGCGGCAACCATATCCAAAGCTAGCCTTGCTATTTTTTCGAAATAGATCGAAGAGTTCATCAAGCAATTCAAAGCATTTTAATAAACTTGAAACTAACACTTTCCATTTCTTTTATGATCCGGTTTTCAACATAGATAACATTAATAACATAAGCATGCATGCTTCCAATAATTCCATGGAATATTTGAAACGAAATTTTTTAAAAAGCATATCGGGCTGAGAACATGAATACGGCAATGTCCATACACTTGAGCCACTTGATTTGAAACACATCTTAACCGTGCATCTCAACCGGAACTATCATGTCGGAGAAAATTCTTGACATCGAATGAATAATCCATATTCTTGTTCCCCGTCAATCTAATTTTGTTTGCCATTTTATCAGAGATAACATCCTTGAGATGGATCATGAAGCAAATCTCGACATTTCTTCTGATTTTATGATTCCAACTTTTTTTTCTTAACCCAACCTCCTGATATCATGGGACATGACTTGAAAAGCTCAAAAAGGCACCTGAATCCTAAAAATTTGACTTTGAGAAAGGCGACAATTGACGTTAGACCAGGTGACTCCAAAATTTCCTCCATGCGCTTGAAAATCTCTTGTCATAACTCGAAGTGAACTATGAGAGTTGTATGGATGCCTCGAGGTGTATGTCGATTCTTGAGGACACTTCTTGCCATAGAAGCCTGCGATAGGAGGCCTTGTAAAGAGAAACCTTAGTCCAGTTAGTCTAGGAGCAGTTTATCTCTCAACACTCTCGTTGCTATGCACACATGTGACTTAACGAATTCAATCTTACACAACACTCTCTTATGTTCTATTTTTGAATAAAAGGTCAGTTGACAGAAATACGAATGAAAACCAAATGTACAGGTAGGATAAATTTAGGGTATGCTTATGCAATGTGATATGCTAATGCAATGAAATGAAACATAGACCAAATGGAGAAAATGTAGGGCAAATTTTGGGGTACAACAGCTGCCCCTATTCAAGCGACTTAGACCTGAAGGGATGAAAGGTAAGCGACTTTCAGACATTCAAGGTAAAAGACGGTTGAATACCCAAGGACCCGGAAATTTGACAACCGCGATACGAACTTCTGACATCGCCGCCAGGCACCCATATTAAGTAGAACGTCTGACCTCGCCGTCAGCTCCTTTAACAGCATCTAACCTTGCCGTCAGATCTCAGCGTCCAAATTATAAATCAACTGACTTTATCGTCGGTCTTCAATATTTTCTGACTTCGCCGTCAATTTTTTTACAGAACTTTGGTAAAGCCCCTGACTTCGCCGTCATTTCTTAAAACAATCTTCTGACTTCGCCGTCATTTCCAACAGTTTTGACTTCGTCGTCAATTCCCATATTAAGTGGAACATCTGACTTCACCGTCAGTCATAAATCAAGTAAACATCTGACCTCGCCGTCAATTCTTAAAATAATCGGTAAGAGCATCTGACCTCGCGGTCAGGCCTCGACATTAAGTCGGTAAAAAGATCTAACCTCGCCGTCAGTCCTCTATTAAATACAAACAGATATTGAATCCACAGATACGATCCTCCGACATCGCCGTCAAGACAAAATCCAACATCGCCGCCAGAAACAAACATCCAACATCGCCGCTGAACAAACAAATCACTCGACCTCGCCGCCAGAAACAAACATCCAACATCGTCGCCAGAAACAAACATCCAACATCGCCGCTGAACAAACAAATCACTCTGACATCGCCGCCAGAAACGAACATCCAACCTCGCCGCTGAACAAACAAATCACTCCGACATCGCCGCCAGAAACAAACATCCAACCTCGCCGCTGAACCAACAAGTCACTCCGACATCGCCGCCAGAAACAAACATCCAACCTCGCCGCTGAACCAACAAGTCACTCTGACATCGCCGCCAGAAACAAAAATCCAACCTCGCCACTGAACCAACAAATCACTCCGACATCGCCGCCAGAAACAAACATCCAACCTCGCCGCTGAACCAACAAATCACTCCGACATCGCCGCCAGAAACAAACATCCAACCTCGCCGCTGAAGAATATAAATACTTGACATCGCCGTCAAAACAGACTTCTCAACATCGCCGTTAAAGAATACTAAATCATCTAACATCGCCGTCAGAACAAACTTCTCAACATCGCCGTTGAAGAATATAAATACTTGACATCGCCGTCAAAACAGACATCCAACCTCGCCGCTGAATAAACAAATCATCTGACATCGCCGTCAGAACAAACTTCTCAACATCGCTGTTGAAGAATTAAATTATCTGACATCGCCGTCAGAACAGACTTCTCAACATCGCCGTTGAAACACTAAATCATCTAACATCGCCGTCAGAACAAACTTCTCAACATCGCCGTTGAAGAATTAAATTATCTGACATCGCCGTCAGAACAAACTTCTCAACATCGCCGTTGAAGAAGATAAATCATCTAACATCGCCGTCAGAACAAACTTCTCAACATCGCCGTTGAAGAATATAAATACTTGACATCGCCGCCAAAACAGACTTCTCAACATCGCCGTTAAAGAATACTAAATCATCTAACATCGCCGTCAGAACAAACTTCTCAACATCGCCGTTGAAGAATATAAATACTTGACATCGCCGTCAAAACAGACATCCAACCTCGCCGCTGAATAAACAAATCATCTGACATCGTCGTCAGAACAAACTTCTCAACATCGCCGTTGAAGAATTAAATTATCTGACATCGCCGTCAGAACAAACTTCTCAACATCGCCGTTGAAGCACTAAATCACTTGACACCGCCGCCAAGCCTTCGCTAAATATAAGCGAGCAACAAGATTCAAACGAAGTTAAGACCATCCATTGGTGATAGTCGCAAAATAACTCTGTTGGGGAAACAGCATGAGCTGGGGTCAAGCCGACATACGGGCAAAGATACTAATCATCTGCGAGATTCATTTGAAACAAAGGGTAACGACTTGGCTTATGTTTCACATGCATATGTTTGGATATGACGAAATGCTCCATACGAAATGGAAATGCTTCGCGTTTGGGTAGATGCTATGCATGTATGTAGATGCAAATGAACCACTTTAGCAAAATAAATGCTAAAGAGAAAGAGCCAACTCCGTTGTGTCAGAGCTAGATACGCCTAGCGCAAACAAACTCATGCTGGGGAATGCAAGCCGTGGATGGCCTCCGAGAAAAACTTCTGGGTAAAACTGCTCTGCTAAGAACAAAACCACTCCGCTGGGGATCCAAATCAAACTCTGCTGCGGAAAACGTCCCGGATGGCCTATCAGCCTACAACTCTTTTGGGGAACAAACAACTTGGCTGGAGACAACAACTCCACTCTGGCGGGGAAATTAACCATGAATGATTAGCCAGAATAAACCTACTGGGGAAACACGGCTAATTGCCGAGGAATAACTCTCTTCTGCCGGAGATTGAATCCGCTATCTGCTAGGGATATTGAATAAGACTTACTGGGAGCTTATCCCATACTTATCTCTGCTGGGGATGGAGATGAACGATCTCTGAGTTAGTTCCACTCTGTGGGGAAGGAAAATTAACTCCGCTGCCTTGGCTGGGGATTGGATACGGAGGGAATCAACATCAATCTCTGCTTGGGGAAAATGAGAAGTAAACTTCAACAATACTTCCGTTTGAGGAATGAGTCAATGACCTAGACTCTGAGGGGAAAGAAGTCAATTGTTCGGACTCTGTGGGGATAACAGTACTGCACTTGCCTCACTGCTGGGGAAATAAACCCAAATCTGCTTCTATAACTCTGATAAGCTCTGAAGATATGGAGAGGAACACATCTCCTTTGTTTTCGATTTTGCCCCAGCCCGCGGGACTTTTGTAAAAACTTTCCTCGAAAGGAAACCTGAAATTTCGGTACCCTGATGGTTAGATATGAACTGCCCCAGCGCTTCGAACCCCGAAGAAGTGCTTCAAGTTAATTTCCTTTCTGGACAAGGATAGTCTTTGTGCTCTTCGGGTGACCTGCCCCAGCTTTGAAGTGATTTCCTCCTAATTGGCTGATTTGTAGAGAAGTACCCCTGGCTGACTTCGAGAGATTTATCAAATCTCGACCTGATTGCCCCAGATTAACCGACCTTAGGGAATGGCGTCTTCGACTGGCCTTCGAGTGGTTTGATGAGTCTCGACCTGATTGCCCCAGATTAACTGCATCTAGGAATGACCGACTCTGCTTACGTTTACCTGACGTGACTTGCCCCTGCTCAAAGGAGTACTTGGGCGCTCTATATCTTATTTCTATCAAACTTCGCATTGTAGAAACTTTCCTGATGTCAAATGCTTTCTCGGGAGTAAAACAAATTGTTTTGCAAAAGATAATATTAATGCAATGCATATGTCATTTTTGAAATCCAAGTCTGGTCACTGGAAAAAAGTTGTGGCATTTAGTGAACGAATCACCTATCAGAAATATCAATATCCATACCCATAGGGTAAGAAAAATCCTTTTAGGAGTCAGTTTCGACGCGATCTTTACCGAAGTATGCTTTCGAAACAAACCAGCTTCAATTAGGACTTTTGAAGGTTGTAACTTGGTCAGGTTCACGGTTTGAAAGAAAAGATATGAGGCTCAAAGTTCTGTTTAACCCACCCATTCTCCTTGATGTTCTTCAATCCTATGTTCAACTAATTCGACATACGCACTCACCTCTTAAAGGTTGAATGATAGGAGTGATGGTTCAAGAAACCATAAGTTTTCGGAGTGACAGTCACTCGCTTTTCGTCTTTGGTGTCTGGCTCACACGACTTGTTCTTCATCATTTTTTATTTCTCTATTTTTTCCTGGTCTGACTCTTTTGAGTATATCTTCTCTCGAAGTCCAGCGGGATGCCCTAATCTTTGCCTAAGCCACTTGTTTTCAAGTTAACGACTTAGCGGGCCTTTTTTCTTTCTTTTGATTCTCTTTTTTTTTGTTGAACAAATCGTATGACACCTGGCTTGTCTGACTTGTTGAAGGGGTCGTGACTGTCTCACTCCTTGGCTGGTGAAGGACAACCATTGTGGTTTTTTAGGTGCGACCTATATAGGTGTGATTGATCCTCGAACAGGAACACTCCTCTTGCAATTTGGATGCTCGGTCAAATTAACTGACACCTACCCTGCCCCAGGTTAAGATTGAAGGTTTTTCGTTTTTCAGAAAGAAACTCCTACTACTAGGCTCAAAAGGGTTTAACAAAGGATTATCTTCCTTATATCTCCGGTGTTTAGGAATTTGAAACAATGCCTGTACATCATCAGCAGAGGTTTTAATTCAAAAAGCATACATTCAGAAGTTTGCGTCTTTAAATTTCGTCATCCTCCCTCAAGGGATTCCGCTTAAACAAGCGTTTGACATTAATGAAAAAGCAATATTGAGTGAACACGAATGGATTTAATCAAAACAAACATATTCAATTCATTATCATTATCAACTGAAAACAACAGAGTTCCACAGACAAGATTTGCAAATAAGTTCAAATTTAAACAGAAAAGAAACTACAAATGCAAAGAAATGACATGGTAAAAAGATTGCCAGCTTCGGGGAACTGGGCTTCCGAGTCTTGATTTGCTGCTGAACCAGCCATCTTCAGAATTGCTCGTCGAAGTCATCCTGATAATCTTCTGAACACCCGCTCTCGGTGAATCCCTCCATAACATTAGTTGTTGCACCCACATGACTGGACGAAGGAAGATCGTTGATCTGGATACCCTGAGGTGTGACAGAGAACATGTTGGAGTCAAGCAGAGTTTGAATCTTGCTTCTTAGCACCTTACAGTCTTCGGTTGAATGCCCCTGCGCCCCAACATGGTACTCACAGCGGGCGTCGATATCAGAACCTAGCGTATGTGGATGAATCTCTGGATCAGTATTTTTCGGCACTATCAATCCATATGTGATCAAGTCTGGCAATATCTGACTGTACGACAACGACAAATGGGTGAACTGCTTCTTTGGCTTCCTTGGTCTTCGTCGGGCGTGCTGACGCGGCTGATGACAGTATGACTGCTGACTCTGGCGGGGAACAGATATCTGATGCAAAGACCCAAAGGATCGTTGACTCTGAATAGTTGAGACATCGGGAGACTGAGTCTGAGGTATCGGGGACTCCCTTCGTTCAGGAACTTTCATTCTTAGGCTTGGCCTAGGAACGGGCAGTAGCTGCGGGCAGGGAGACTCTAGGGTCACAGATTGCAAGACAGGCTCCTGACCTGATGCAACTTCAGGGGAGAGAATAGGAACATCCAAATCTTCTGGAATAAGACCATTGCTCGGCATGAACTCAAATTCTCTCGAATCGATTAAATCCTGAACCTTGTGCTTAAAGGCTTTGCAGTTCTCGATATTATGCCCCGGTGCCCCAGAATGGAAATCACAATGGGCATTTTCATCATAGCCCTGTGGTGGCTCGCCAGTCAACGGAGCCATAGTCCGGAGTTTAACCAAACGAAGTTGAAGCAAGAGTTGCAACAACTGAGCATAAGTCATAGGGATCTGGTTGAACATTCTGTCGGACTGCTTCGTCCTTTGAGCATACCTCATAATCCTAGGATTGTCTCGGGAAACAGGAAGTAGTTGTTGGCGAGGAAATACTGGAACCTCAGGTTGTGTAAGATATCTTTGAGGCACTTCACGCCTTGGGAGAGGTTCCACATGTAAAGGTGGGATGGCCATCTCTGCTGCAGCTTCGGGCACATGATCGCCTTCCTTTCTCAACACATTCCTCATGACTTCTGTTATCAGGCCCATCTGAGTCTTCAGTTGATACTCTCCTCTCTGAGTGCATCCTGATCCAAGCGCAGCGCTTGCACCTTTGCCACAAACTGCCCCAACTGGCTCTGAACTTCCCTTAGTTCTTCTCGAGTCTGTTCCATGGTCGTCTCTGTTGGTTTCCTTTGGGTGGAATGATCTTCAATTCTCTGGAACAAGCCGGATGGAAAACCACATGAAGCAATTACGTCCACAAAATTAGAACACCTCTATGCAAATGAATAATGATGCAATATGCAAGACATGCAAAGAAATGCAAATGAATATGCAAATGCAACAGGGGATCAAAAGTTGTTGTGTTGTCGACTGAGATGGACCAGCGCTTCGCCTTGAGACCACACAACACTAGTACAAGGATCCCACTGTAACTGTTCATACTGACAAACGGGTAGGATGAAAGTCAAAGTTTTTCCTGCAAGGCAGCACAACGAGATACCTCTCACCTCGGGTGAGCAATCTATTGGTTTAAGAGGGTATTCCAAAGGCTTTTCAAACAAAGTCCCATGCACTAACCCTCAAAAGTTTCCCATCATAACGACTACTCGTAAGACGGTAATCCCTTCAAAAGGATGAACACAGAGTTATGTTTTAGCAACCTTTGGAATAAGGTTCTACAAAAGGTCCTCAGAATCGCGGACCTCCAAGTTGAAGATAAGAACGTCATTACGACTACACGTAAGACATAATTATTCCAACGGGGTCTCATCTGAGCGGTGGAATTCGATCCAACTCAACGAGTCCTAAGTCTCGCAAATCAGAAAGAAACCACCTCCTAACTTAGTGCATACTCGAAAGCTCGGGTAGAAAGCTTTATCCTCACAAACCAAACCAAATGAACCCAACAAGTTAGAAAGAAACATAACCATAAAATAAATAGCAAAACAAATAAAGCACAAATGCGACAAACAAAATAGGCGTGGCTTGCTAGGTTTGTCCCCAGCAGAGTCGCCAGCTGTCGCTACTCGGAAAAAAAAAATAGCATCGTGCAACGACGGGGAGGCGAAAAAGATAGACAGAAGAGTCGCCACCGAACTTTATTTATCCCATGAGGGGAAAGGAAAATATCGAGAAAACCTTAAGAAAGAAATGGATAAGATGGTCTCGCGACCAAGAACGGGTTCGGAAGCCGGTTATGCGAGGGGAAGGTATTAGCACCCCTCGCATCCATCGTACTCGATGGGAACTTTTTGTTTGTCGATGTGTGATTTTATTTGCTTAAATATTATGCTATAAAAGTGTGTTCCAAAGGGTAAAGAAAGAGGATTTAGAAACTAAGAAATGAGGCATAACGGGGAAGAAAAGAGAAAGAACAGACTCGGTAAGACTTCGCGGTCCTAGGCCTACGTATTCTCAGCGGATGTGAGAAAATCAGAGTCGACGTAGTTCGGGGCTACGGATATTGGGGGGAAAGTGCTCGACAAGGATTGTGGCCCTTGTGCCTACGTATCTTTACTTGAAAGAAGTGAAGAATCAGAGCAGCCGTAGTTCGGCCAACTACGGGTGAAAGGTGAAAAAGGGAGCTCGCCAAGACATCGCCGTCTTGTGCCTACGTATTCTCATCCGGCATGAGAAATCAGAGCAAACGTAGTTCGTGCTTACGGTGCGGATAACCGATGTGTTTATGTGGATGATGTTATCGTGCGCATTCTAGCAGTTAGGTGTTTTGCTGCTCGCTCGTTGGAGACTTAGGCATTACCTGTTTGCGGTAGAACGGACGTAACATATCCTTTTGAAAGATTGATTAGTTTTCGCCACGCGGGGCAAGAAGTCACGTTTGATTGATTGGATTGTTTTTTTAGGGGGCGAGACAGGTCCTCGGATAGTAACCCCTACGGGTAGTACCCAATTCGTTATCTCAGAGTTTTTGTTATAAAAGGATGTGACGAACGAGGCGTCTTCGTATTGAAAGACGAGCGTCGAAACCACCCTCACTACAGTGGGCATCCCTACGCTCGGAGAAGAAGAGGTCTACACCCAATCCTCTCTCTTTAATTCAATGCAAAGAGTACTTTGTTCTCTTATTAAAGATGTTTTTGGTTTTGAATGGTAAGTGCTTTGCAACAGAGAACCCTACGGTAAACGTCAGCACTCGGGATAGGAGAAGGCCTACGCCTAACCACTCCACGACCATTCAAGTTTTTTGTATGAAAAGGAATTTGAAAATGCACTCGGTACGTGACCGAGGTTTTAGGTGTGAAAAATTACGGAAGGAAGTCGTGAAAGTGAGAGGTGGTGGGTAAAGGCGCGTCTTCGTATCGAAAGATGAGTGTCGAGACCACCCTCACTACAGTGGGCATCCCATCACTCGGGGAAGAAGAGGTCTACACCCAATCTTCTCTCTTTAATTCGATACAAAGAGAAATCAATTTATTACGGTTTGAAAATGGACTCGGTATGAGACCAAGGTTTTCGAAAATGCACTCGGTGCGGAGCCGAGGTTTTAGGAGGAAAAGGGGTGGAAGCGTCTCCGTATTGAAAGACGAGTGTCGAGACCACCCTCACTACAGTGGGCATCCCAACACTCGGAGAGGAAGAAAGTCTACACTTAATCCCCTCTTTTAATTCAATACAACGATAATTGGATTTTGAAGATTGTTTGACAATGTTTTTGAATCGAGTCGGGACAAGAAATGAAGAGAGAAAAGAGGTGGTCTCAGATCCCTCATTTCTCATCAATAATTTGACAGAGGGTCGAAGGAAATGTCGTCATCGACCGGAAAATGAGGAAAAATAAAAAAAAATAAAAAAAAACTCAAATGACAATGAAAATGTTAAAACTGAACTCTTATTAAAACCAAATAAAAATCTAAAATTATATGCATAAATATTTAAAAATATACTAACAATCTGAAGAAAAGAATGTAACAATACGGTTAATTTATATAAAGAAAACATATTGAAAAATTACTAAAAGGCTAAGATATCTACATTTCTTAAAACAAGAAAACAGGGGGTAGAGATTTGGAATGGGAGTATGTCAAGAGTGAGGAATCATTTGAGCTGAATCAACCCATCATCCCACATAAACGTAGCTGGCAAAGACCAGAAATGGGGACCTAAAGCACACGGGCCTTTGAGCCCACAAATTTCATTCAACAGAATAACATAACATACTTTTTTCTTTTAACAGTTAACATACACTGCACCTTCAAATTTCGAGATCATGAACCAAGTAGCATAGCACCATAACAAAATTTTTGATCCTAGCTACCTCCAATTTCACCCCAAAATTAACCCGAAGTGAATCAGTGTTTATTTCGCTATAATCCTCAGTGTGTAACCTCCTCTCTGACACCTGCATAGTTGCTCGTTCTTCGTGCTCTTCGTGTTTCTGTGTAGATTAGTGTGAATAGTGTAATATTCTGTTTGTTTTCTGATAGTTTGTGAGGATAAGGTTAGGAATTTTTAGGGCTTCGATCTGCGCCATTGGTGAGAAATTAGGGATTATTGTGTTAGGTTTTTGAGAGAGAAATTAGAGAGGTCCATTTTTTCCTAAGTTTGGACCTGTTTGGCCTCCCTCCGCCCCTCCGGCGCGGCGGAGGCGATTCCCGGTGAGGAACTCCGGTAGAGGTGAGAGACAGAGAGCGCGTTGTGTTTGATGATGGAGGTCCGATTGAGGGTTTCTTATGGATTTTTGTCGAGTGAAGATGATGATGAGGAAGATTAAATTAGGGATTTGGGGTCGTGAATCTGGTGAGGCGTTTTGGATGTGATTTTCAGATTGGATGTTGTTGAAAGTTTGATGGGTTTGCGAAAATGGAAGGTGAGGGTTTCGAACGACGGTTTGCTGTGGTTTTCGTATTACCGAAAAAATGTTGAATCTTCTGTTTCTGATATGGGTTTGGTGTAAGAGGCGGTGAAGTTTCAACGATGAAGTTCAGGGTTATTTTTGAGATGTTGATGTTCGGCGGAAAATGAAGGGTTACGGTGAAGAGTTGAACGGAAGGGAGTTCGGAGAAATGACTTCGTGGAGGTTCAATGGTTTTGGTTATTTCTCTTTGAATCTCTTTTCCATTTTCGGTTCTGGTTGTGATTTGAGATGGTGTGAAGTTCTTCAGAAATAGTGAAAACAGATGGTAATGGTTGATGAAGATTGTTGAATGTTGTGTTATGAAAGTTTTAAGGAGGAATGGTTTGGTTCTGTTGGAAATGATACGTGATGATATTTGTAATGGTTGTTGTTGGTTTCAGAATAGTTGCTGAGTGATTTTTGGTTTGAAGCAGATTTTCGGAGCTGCAAGTTGGATGAGGATGGTGAGTTTAACAGTTCTCTGGGTTGTAACGGCTGGGTCCATGATGGAGATCACAGAGGTTTGAAATTGTTACAAGATTGTGAATGACGACGGGGAGTCGCGGATGTGAGTTGCTGTTGTACAGGTTTTGAGGAGGTTTGCAAGTAGAGATTTTTGTTGTTGTTAATGGAAGACTCAATGCGGTTTTGTGAATGAAACTTGCAGGTTTTCATGGTGATGATGTGAGGTTAGACAGGATGTTGTTGACGCCAGGTGCAGACCGAAGGTTTGTCCGTTTGGAGATGGCGAAGTTTGCAGAGGTAAAGTGTTTTGAAGGAGATTTCAGGTTTAGACGTCCGCAAATCAAAGTTAATAAACCAACAACTGATAAAGAAATGAACTTGCAAGTTACCTATGCCAGAGGAACTGAAAAAAGGATGTGCGTTTGAACTCATCAGGTATGAAAGTTCCAACCTTGCTTCTGCTGCATTGCGATCTTCCTTTTCTGTTTTACTCCCCTTGTTATTCAGAATGGAGTGGTGCTCAGCTCTCCCTGTTGTTGAAAACAGCAGATTAAAGTTTTTTAGCCACCAGTCAGGAGGAGATGGAAGACCGGTAGTTAAGAGTGGTTCTCTGATTTTTGGCTTTCAAGGTGTCATTGAAGGTTTCTCTGACTTTGGATTATGTTGCAGGTTTTTTTTTTAGGGGAGCCGTTTTGAAGTTGTAATGGTTAAGGTTTATAAAGAATCCATGGAGGTTTGATGTTCTGGAGGTGGTTTGATGGTGTTGAATGGAAGTTGGTTATGTGGTTGAAGAGTGAGTTTGAAGAATGGAGAAAATGGGTTTGCTGTTACGGTTTTGGGTGGATGAAGGGTGGTTCAATGAGGTTTCTGTTTTCTGGGTCAGGTTTGAAGTCTCTTCCTCTCCTCCTTCGTTCCAGCTCTGTTTCTGTTGTGGGTTCTCAAAAAATGGAAGATGGGTTGAAAAAGAGAGAAGGTTGTTTTATCGCTGTTGATGAAGAATGAAACGGTTCCCCCCTTTTCTGCCTGCTATTTCTTTTTTTTTAAAGAGTTTTTTTCTGTTGTATTGATACTACTTTTTTCTGATACAGAATGAGGAGGGCTGGTTTGTTGGTCCATATTTGGAAGTTTTGCAGACTGTAGGTGAAGGTTTTGTTTGGTTGTTTCACAGATGTGTGGGCTATAGCAGATTGCTGTCTGGTGTGGTATTTTGGTGCAGCAGGCTGTTGCCATTTTGCTTGTGGCAGGTTGTTGTCTGGTGTGGGAGGAGTTAAAGCAGGGTAGTGGTAGAATGGTTGGCAGCTTGTCTGGTGGTACGATTTATGCGGGTGCGTGGGCTGCAACTGAGAGGTTTGGCGGTGATGCACAAGTGGTGCACTGGTTGGAGTGAGTGAATCATGGTCTGAATATTTACAAATCCTATTGTAAATTGTAGCATAAACTTCTGGAAACTCAAAGGGTCCTACCATGTCAACATTCTGAGCCATGTAAGCTTCACATCATATCCTCATTTCTCTCCATTCAAAATTGATAAAATGAGGGCTTTGTTATTTTTTGCATATTATCGTTTTCCCTGCATTGTTCTAGTATATCTCGTAATGCCCTTCTTGAATTTATGTGACAATTGATGTGCATTCTGATGTTGCAGAACACGGCTTGTATGGCGGTGCAATATCATGTTAGCTTGTATCCCGCTCGCATTTGTGTAAAAAACAAGCGGCTTGCAATTTCTCTGTACTAAGTGGTAAGTTTGATGTATGAATCAGTGGTAATGCCGGAGAGAAGTTGCGATGTTCTTCCGTCCAAGTTTCCTTGCGAGAAGGATAATTCTGGTAGTTCCCATGTTCCTCAACACCTTGAACTTACGTTTTCTCTCCATGCAGACGCAAGGCCACAAATTTCCTTTAAATAGCTGTGTGTTGATATGGACATCTTATGATATTTTCCTGTAACTTTAGCTTTCAGTTTATACAATTAGGAAGTGTGTATGAGTCAAATTTGGATTCCTTTGATTTAAATAACAATTTTGAGCCCAATTGTAATATTACTTTAATGCCAAACATGCATCTTTACTATAACAACATACCCACCAAGTGTACATGGTATAAAAGTTGTTCTAGTGAAACAAAACAATATGTGCCACATTTTCTGCGTGTCCGTGAGCGGCAACCATATCCAAAGCTAGCCTTGCTATTTTTTCGAAATAGATCGAAGAGTTCATCAAGAAATTCAAAGCATTTTAATAAACTTGAAACTAACACTTTCCATTTCTTTTATGATCCGGTTTTCAACATAGATAACATTAATAACATAAGCATGCATGCTTCCAATAATTCCATGGAATATTTGAAACGAAATTTTTTAAAAAGCATATCGGGCTGAGAACATGAATACGGCAATGTCCATACACTTGAGCCACTTGATTTGAAACACATCTTAACCGTGCATCTCAACCGGAACTATCATGTCAGAGAAAATTCTTGACATCGAATGAATAATCCATATTCTTGTTCCCCGTCAATCTAATTTTGTTTGCCATTTTATCAGAGATAACATCCTTGAGATGGATCATGAAGCAAACCTCGACATTTCTTCTGATTTTATGATTCCAACTTTTTTTTCTTAACCCAACCTCCTGATATCATGGGACATGACTTGAAAAGCTCAAAAAGGCACCTGAATCCTAAAAATTTGACTTTGAGAAAGGCGACAATTGACGTTAGACCAGGTGACTCCAAAATTTCCTCCATGCGCTTGAAAATCTCTTGTCATGACTCGAAGTGAACTATGAGAGTTGTATGGATGCCTCGAGGTGTATGTCGATTCTTGAGGACACTTCTTGCCATAGAAGCCTGCGATAGGAGGCCTTGTAAAGAGAAACCTTAGTCCAGTTAGTCTAGGAGCAGTTTATCTCTCAACACTCTCGTTGCTATGCACACATGTGACTTAACGAATTCAATCTTACACAACACTCTCTTATTTTCTATTTTTGAATAAAAGGTCAGTTGACAGAAATACGAATGAAAACCAAATGTACAGGTAGGATAAATTTAGGGTATGCTTATGCAATGTGATATGCTAATGCAATGAAATGAAACATAGACCAAATGGAGAAAATGTAGGGCAAATTTTGGGGTACAACAATAATATAGTAGGATAATATAATAATATCCCCGATAATATTCAACAGAAATTAAATTCAATGGTTAGTGAATCGAAGCGGGATATGAAAGAAAAAATCTCGTCTTAATCGCAAACATAATGCCGATTAATCGAAGGTAGCCTATCACGATCCCAAAGTACGGGAAATGACCCCAATGGTCATTCACCATAGATTTGAAATCGAGAAGGTTATCAACCTCGATACGTGACGCTTACGAATAAAAGACTTCATTGATCCAAAAATCGAAATAAAATCAGAGAAAAACAAGTGGTCTCAGATCCTTTGTTTCACGTCAATATTTTGACGGCTAAACGGCGGAAACTTCGTCATCGACCGCAAAAGGCGAAGATGCCCAATAACAAAAGAGAAATAAAATTAACTCGTAATAGTACAAAGAGAAAATCTAAAAGAATATTGGAATGAAATATAAACTATAATAAACATTATACATAATATATAACCATAAAAAAAATCAGATATTCTAAAATACATAAAGTTCTAAAAAAAATAGTATATAAAATATAGGTAAAATATATTTACAATAAAATCAAAATGTAATACATTCACATAATACATGATAATAATATATATATATATATATATATATATATATATATATATATATATATATATATATATATATATATATATATATATATATATATATATATATATATATATATATATATATATATATATATATATATATATATATATATATATATATATATATATATATATATATATATATATATATATATATATATATATATATATATATATATATATATATATATATATATATATATATATATATATATATATATATATATATATATATATATATATATATATATATATATATATATATATATATATATATATATATATATATATATATATATATATATATATATATATATATATATATATATATATATATATATATATACACATAAAATAAACAGTTATGTATTTTTTTTAAAAAACAAAAAAAACAGGTGGGTTGAGGATAAAAAAACGGAGGGGTGCATATTAAAACTTCCACAGGCCCATGAGCCCTCCAGTTATCAACAAGAAAACTGATAATAATAATAATAAAAACAAAGAGAATCACTTGGGCTTTGAATGAATGGAAACCCATCATCATTCCTCTAAAAGAAATGCACGATTGAATAAATGAGGAGCAACATGGATCATTCAAACCCATCAATATGACACGGTCCAACATCATTTCAAAAGCCACATTAGAAAACATTACTCAGAAAAGTTACGTCGTACTCCCACCTTCGATGCTTCACGATCTGGAACGATAATCTCTTCCTCTTCTACTTCTATTCTGATTGAAACCAAGAGAGTAAATATTTGGGTTTATGATTCTCCGTTGTTGGGATTGATGAAGATTAATGCGGTCAGGTTTGGTTTCATTGGTGGTGGAGGTTCGAAAGGGTGAGGCTTTTGGGATTTTAGGTTTGTTTAAAGGATTTTGGGGTTTCGATCTGGATTTTTCGGCGGCTTTCGCTGGGTTGTTTCACCGAGTTTGTTGGGTATTGTTGAAGTTCTGGGTTTGGAAGGTGTTTGAGTTTGAAGAAAGTTGTTGGTCTGATGTTGAGGACGGTGGAAAATGGTGGTGATAGATTTGGTGATACGGAAGAGAACGGGTTTTGAGCTGCTTGGAAGAAATTCGTTTTGATTTTTGGGTTTATTTGTTCTGGGATGTTTTAGTGTTGCGTGAGTTTCGTTTAAAGATGAAGATGATGATGTTGAGCTGGAAGCTGGAGATTTGAGGTTTAATGGCGGAAGATGGGCGAAGGTGAGTGTTGAAGGTTTGGATGAAAGAATGATGATGGTGAAGACGAAGGAGGCAGATGAAGGTTGGTAGGCGGCTGATGATATTGGGATTAGGGTTCTCTCCTTTTTGCTCTGCAAGCAGAGGGTTTTTATGCAAACTTTAGAGGGTCTCCTCAAAGCATGGTGGGCCGTGTGGAATGACTCCCTCTTTTGTCTGTAGTGAGGTGAAAGTTTCAATTGATTTTTACTGCGGTAACTGCCCCTTTTCCTTACTTTTTACTGTGGTAATTGGTTTGTAACTAAATTTAAAATGATGCAGGGGTTTTAACCATTTGTGGTTTGCAGGGTGGTGTAGGTTTGACAGAAGTTGTTTGGGGTGAGATCAAGATGATTGTTCTGGGATTCGCGGAAATGGAGCGTTTTGAGCTGAGAAGTTGTTACCGGATAGGTTGAAGGCAAGATTTCTGGGCAGGTTAAAGGTGTGATTATGGTGTGAAGTGGAAAGGCCGTGAATGGTCATTGGTTGGTGTTGATGATGATGGGGTCTGTGCTGACACGGGTGGTAATTCTTACATCAAGTGATTTTGCCATTTGGTTACGGCAGGTCGTGAAATGCAAGGTCTATGAGGCGGGTTCTTTATTGTTATAACAGGTACTGCAGAAAAACGCCATAGAGTGAGGGTCTTTTGGGGGTTTCTGTTGGCTGTGTCATTTGCAAGTTATACATGTAATGGCCCTTTGGGTCAGCAATGCGTTTCGTACTGCTATTGTATTTCCATTTGAATTTTTTGTATGGTGCAGATGGGGACTTCAACATTGGTAGCAGGCCAACTTGTTGGATTGAGCGGTTTCCGTACGGTATCTGTAGATTCGTGGGAAGGCAAGGTTGAAGCAGCGGGACGGTGCTTGCCATGGATTGAGGTGATTTGCGTCGTACGGTTGTGCACTGAACTTGTTTTGTGCCAAGGCTTGCAAATTATTGCGTAGGACGTTCAACACTTGTCTGTATTTGCTGCTTGTGGGTTAGTTGTTATAACCAAGATGAATTGCGAGCATCACCGTAATACACGTTCTGCTAGAAAGTGTTGTTTGTTTTAATATTATGGTCATGTTCTCAAACTTTTGCGCAGGTGCAGTTTGTTATGCACAAGGTGCCGTGAGCATTCATTACGGTAACGTCTGGCTGAAGGTGTAAGTACTCTGATGTTTTACATTTTGAATCCTTCTCTTTGGGCCCAAGTAATTTGTTTTATCCATGCTGCAGGAATCTTGTAATGTGGTGGAAAGGCTTGCGTGAAACAGTTTTGTGATTCTTGCGTATGATGGTAATGCTTCTTTAGCTACAGAATGATGCAGTATTGTGCATCACACACATATAAGGCTCCATACGTAAATCATCGGGTTGTTCTTGATGCAGGTCATAAAAATTTGTGGCATGTCGTCGGTACAGGTGAAACTTGGAGGCGCTGGGAATAGTGTAACACGTAACAGACCGAGCCACAACTTCGAACAATGTCCTTTACCAACTCAAGCCGATGAAGTCTATTTCTATTTTGTCATCTTTCAAAGCAATTCCTCTCTCTTTTCATCTGGTTTTGCAACTACATTTCTGTAAATAGTTCATGGTAATTGTCTCTTTTGTCGTGCAGGTCATGAGTCATGGAACGGGTTGATCGGTGCATACAGGAAGTGCTACCATCATCATGGATTTTGGCAACCGTACACGTCTTACGCATAGGAGACCCCACGCATAAACCGTTTGTTGCAGCTGGAGTTGTGGCTATGGTATGAACGACTTCTTTCGTACCAGTCTCGACGTGCTGCTGAATTTTATTTTTACAATATGCAGGCTGTTATCCACTGTCGTCTACCTTGTGGTATATGGGGTTTAATGCTGCAGGTCATGGTCGTACCGGCTGCGAGTGTGTATTGGCAGGTTTTTTGTGAGAGCAAGATCATTTGAAGAGTAGAGCTGCAGCTAATACATTGGAGACTCAGAAGCTTCTTATGGTAAAATTGTGCCTTTATAGGATTTTTGTCTACCGTTTTGTGTGACTTTCATTTTTGGACTCT
Organism: Lathyrus sativus; assembly: GCA_963859935.3. Classification (NCBI taxonomy): domain Eukaryota; kingdom Viridiplantae; phylum Streptophyta; class Magnoliopsida; order Fabales; family Fabaceae; genus Lathyrus; species Lathyrus sativus. The sequence goes on along the minus strand of OZ012735.1, from coordinate 566,875,712 downwards.
CTCTGTTTTGGCAGGCCGTGTTCCTCGCGAGAAGAAGGTGCGCGGGCTGCAGGATCTAGCAACTTATGTTCTGTCAAGAGCAAATAGTTTTACATGTCAGTCTAGTTTTCTATCTTGAGACACCAACTGTAACATTGCCTCTTTGCCAATTGCTTTGAATTGCTCCTATATTGAACTTAGTCTTTTGCAGGTTTATAGCTTGAACTCGGTTTACGAGTTTGTGCCGCAGGGTGACGCTTAAACTGCATTAAACTCATGTCTTAGATCACATAGCATCTTGAGGTAATACACTTGGCCCCATGATCTTCAAGCTATTAGTTCTGGTATGATAACCTTGCCCCAACTGAAATATCTCAGCACATATACTCAAACATTCTTTTCGCCGTTCATTTTGAACAAACATTTTGTTAGTATTTTCTCTGCTAACCTCCTTCATTCTTCTTTTTTCATGTACATGATGAGAATCTAAATCAACCTTGAAACTTGCCTTACGAGAGATTGGGCGCGGTGGACTTAGCATGGCTAAGAGGTCTGGGTATGAAGAGAAAGTCCACGGTTAACCAAAGGTGGATGCACCATTCAGTTTTTATAGACTTCTGCAGAAATTGGAATTTAATGCCTCCTTGCATAGATCAACACTTCGACAAATCTTGTTATCCGTTCGCAAGTAATTTGATCGAAAAATTAAGTTATAATGAGCAACAAATAGTTGTGGTTACTCGCAATTCCACAGCTGTGTGTATGCGACTTGAAGATTGGTGCGAGATGCATATGAAGACGTTATAGATTTGCTGCGCATTCTCTACGAGTTTGTCGCTTCTGTGGGGGTATTGGCCGTGTATTATGTTGGCGTACGGTAAGCCCCTTTTCTATGGTAACGGACGCGTCAATTTTGATTTGCAACTTTCATGGATACCGTCATCTGAATCAAGGCATAAAATTCGTGCAGGTAACCATGAATTAATTTGTGGATTACATGACAGCGGATTTGCAGCTTGGTCTTTTACAGCTTCTAACTTGTTAGTAGCGTGGGGCTGCTGTCACTTGATGACGTGCCGGTAACATGAGTTTTTTAGCGCCTGTCCCGTATGCTGCTTTAATGATGTGATAATATTATGGGCTGATGTTCTGTGATGATATAATCAGGTGGCAAATCCGATAGGAGCTGAGGATGAAGTGACCGACGAATCAAAAGTGAAGCCAAGAGTGGACCAGTGAAAGAAAATGAGGGCTGCCTTATGAATTGCCTTTTTTGTTTTTTTCTCTATTGTTGCGGGTACACTAGTTGCACTGCATCAGGGTCATTTGGTGTGGGATCTCCTCCTTTCATTTCCTGCAGGCCGTACCAAGTTGCAGTTGAGGTGAAATCCCGTTGTAGATGTGTTGCAGATTTTTTATCGGCAATTGTTGCACTAACTATTTTCATGTGCTGGAAATTTGCTCCCTACGTAAGAGTCCCCATTCATTTGGATACCGGTCGTTTGACGCGCCTATTGGGTGAGAGTGGAAGTCTACATGAATAGCTCAGAAGTCACTTACAGTGTGCACAGGCCATGTTTTTCTCTAATTACTGTGTGAAAATCAACTTGCGGGGTGTGTGTAAACATGTAGTAGCAAATTCATAGCCATATGGATTTATTTTAGCTGCCGTTGTATAATCGATGGTGTAGGTGAACTGTTGCTTTTGCTGCTGTTTGTTCTGCTGTGAAAACGCGACATTACGGCTCGGACTGGACGGTGTTTGGAGGAACCTCTGTTCTTCTTTTGTACATGTATGAAGAGTAGCTAAAAAAAACCTCAATGTTATCCCATTATTGTATGATAGGCCTAACTAAATGCACCAATTGTAAAATTAATTTCTTATTATTACTGTAACGAGCATTTCTCATGAAATAAAAGCTAAATGGGCTTGTAACTTTTGGGCAATGGATTTTAATAACTTGTGACCCTGCGTTGAACCTTCCAAATATTGCACGATTAAAACTTCCAAATGGGCCCAACAGATTTGTTTTTAGACACAAATGTCCTGAGAGATGAAATTATTCTTGAACATAGGCTTAGCATCTTATTTATGACATGAGCCCCTTTGAAAATCTACTTGCATATGCCTTTAAAATCATTCATCCATATTTGAATCACTTCAAGCTTGGATTAAACAAATGACCAAATAATCTTAACATCACATTGGTACGCCAATCAGGCTCATCCTGAAATATGGCCCAAAACCACTAAAACCAACCAACCATACTCTGAATTCAAACTCCTCGCAAAAAAAACCATAATCGATATACGCATACACAAGGTTCCATGACCTATCTTTTAGAGGACCCTGACCATAGGTCAAATGACCATCTAAAGAGAAAAACGTTAATTAACATAAGTACTTGTTAATAAACAGGTAGGACAAATTTAGGGTATGACAGATGCCCCTATCTAATTGGCTTAAACCGAGTGAGATGAATTGCTCTAGAGTTCATTTTTTCAAGGTAGAAGACAATTAGATATAAAGAAAACCCTGAATTTGTCCGAAAAGAAAAGGAGAGCTTGGGAGTTGAAAATGCTGGACGAAGCATAACTTTAAGCAAACTGTGGATAACTAATAAAAGGTCGCCATCACCAAAAGGATGATGGGACAAAACACGCACGACTACTACCACCAAAAGGGGTGATAAAACACACCCGCACAATCTGGCATTAATGACTATGACAGACCCCCACCAAAAGGATGACAGAGTGAAACACAAACAAACTATCGCACATTCTATCATTAATGACCATGATAGACCCCTCACCAAAAGGATGACGGAGCGAAACACAAAACAAACTATCGCACAATCTATCATTAATGACCATGATAGACCCCCCACCAAAAGGATGACGGAGCGAAACACAAAACAAACTATCACACAATCTATCATTAACGACCATGATAGACCCCCCACCAAAAGGATGACGGAGAGAAACACACACCAAACATATCGCACAATCTATCATTAATGACCATGATAGACCCCCCCACCAAAAGGATGACGGAGCGAAACACAAACAAACTATCGCACAATCTATCATTAATGACCATGATAGACCCCCCACCAAAAGGATGACGGAGCGAAACACACGCCAAACAATATCGCACAATCTATCATTAATGACCATGATAGACCCCCCACCAAAAGGATGACGGAGCGAAACACAAACAAATGTCGCACAATCTATCATTAACGACCATGATAGACCCCTCACCAAAAGGATGACGGAGCGAAACACAACACACAGGTCGCTATCACCAAAAGGATGATAGGACAACACAGATCTGAAGTTTACCAACACCAAAAGGATGCAGGCTGGGTTGAACTGACGAGGTTCGACTATCACCAAAAGGATGATAGTAAGGCAATTGACAACGGTCACGCTTGCTGAATACAACTCATTGGGGAATACCCAAGAGGAAGATTGGGTTGAAATGAATCAATGGGGACGACCACTGACTTGCTTGGAGTTCGTAATTGTTGAAATGATTTCATGGTTACGCCCATGAATTCTGAAGAGGATGCCCCTGACTGGACTGAGTTGGCCTTGATGTCTTGTCTTGCTCAACAAAAGGTTGCTCAACTTCATGAGGAACGCTCACGGTTTTGCTGAAGATGCCCCTGCTCGGGTTAGATCTTGCACTGAACTTCTTGGATTTGCCCAACAAAAGGTTGAACAACTTCGTGGGGAACGCCCACGGTCTTGAATGGTATGCCCCTGACTGGGATGAATATTGACTTGAAGATAATCGCAGAAGATCGCCCCTGACTGGGCTGATGGTTGCAATGAAGCTCTTGAAAATCGTGGGACAAACCCACAATCTTGCAAAAATGCCCCTGACTGGACTGATGATTGCTTTGAAGATGTTGTGGAAGATGCCCCTGATTGGGCTGGTGACGGTATTGGAAACCTTTAAGATTGATCCTGGACCTTGACTTGCATACATGAATGTTGGATGATAAATGATATTCCATGCGAGTGGAAGTGCAAATGCAAATGCTGACGCGCGGAGATGCAAGAGCCGGGGAAATATGATATGGTTGGGTATGCATATGATGCAAGATGCTTATGATAGCGAATGCAATGCGTATGATGCGCATGATTGCAGACAGGTGATTGGAAATGCAGGTGGAAATGCCAGCGTGGTGGCCTCTGGTAGTTGCCAATGCGGATTGGACTTCGGGTGGTGGGAGGGATTGACTTCCTCGACACGTAGTTTGTTGAAGACGCCACGATTGAAGCAAAAGATGACGCTCTGGTTGCCCCAAGTCTGGGTATTTGGTGATTGTGAGTTTTCTTCAGAGAAGGTTGCAGCCCTGCTTGATGGTCAAGACGACCTGGTTTTGCTCCAATTTGAACTTGTTAATGGTTTTCCCCAAATTAACCAGTTCTGAAGTCGAAGCTGAACTTTGATGACTTGCCCCTGCTCGAGCCATTGAAACGATTTGCCCCAGCCTGTGGATTTTGAGGTAGTCTTGCTTCGTGACAGCCACTGAAAGTCAGGTTCCTCCTTAATTGCTCCTTGTTGAGATGTCTTTGAATACCTAGCACTGATTTGCAATTAAAATTGTACATTCATAAATGGTAATATTAATGCAAAGTTTAATGTAAGTTTTGAAAAAGTGTGTCGTTTATTGAGAGTGTCGTGATAGTGAGATGAATGGACCGTTAGCCCAAACATTGTGCTGTTTGATTGGTGTAAAAGATATTGCAAGGATAACGACACCAATGCTGGTGATTAGCAATCATGTGAGGAGTCAGGTTACGCAACCTTGCAATAGTATGCTTTCAGAGTAAACCTCGCCTCAATTAGGTCTTTTGAGGGTTGTAACGTGGTCTGGTTCACAGTTATGAAACAAAGGATATTAGGCTCAAAGTATAATTTGTACCCACCCCTTCTTCTTAATGATCTCCAGTTCTACGCTCAGTTAATTCTACACATGCTTGTCTTGACGGTGTAAACTCGATGGCAATCACTTTATTTTGATGGATGCCAGTGGCCCTATTTGAATGACCCCTGAATCTTATTTTATTTTTGTTGAGGGTTTCGGGGTCCTCTTTTGTTTTTGTTTTTGATCCCTAACTTTTGCATGGATTGACTTGGCTTGTCAGACCCATCGGGATTGCCTTGATTTTGCCTAAGTCCCCTCTAAGGTGTCTGACTTAGCAGGCTTTTGATTTTTTTTGGATTTTGTTGGAAGGTTGTGACTGCCATGTTATGGGTCATTGAAGAACAACCGTCTTCTGGATTTTGCTTGTTGATTTGAGTGCGGGGTTGAATTAACTGAACACTACCCTGCCCCAGGTTGAGTGTAAAGGTTTGAATATCCGAAGGAAACTGCTACTTCTAGGCTCGAAGTTGTTTACTAGGGATTAACTCCTTATATCTCCGGCGTTTGGGGAATTGAAGCAATGCCTATACATCATTGACGAGATTCTGTCTGAAAGCATACGGTTTGCAATTATGGGTATCTCGTTTTCATCATCCTCCCTCAAATCACGCTAAACAACAATGAATAGAGTGGAGTGAATAAATGTGTCGGTGATAAGTGAAAAATGAGTGAATACGACATAACTAATTCAAAACATGGATAAACAATACATTAATGAAAACCAAATACGAATGACAATTGTTCAAAGCATACAATACTTAAACAAACAAAGACAAAATATAAGAACTGCGAATAATGAAATGGCAACATGACTGCCTTCTTCGGGGAATGAACTTGACTGGAATCGATCTGATGTTGGCACTTGTTGACTGGTGGCATCGGATTGTTGATGATATTTGGAGACTTCCCATTGAAGTTGATAGCGTCCCTGTCAATCATGTCTTGAATTATGTGCTTGAAAGCTCTGCAATCCTCAATGGTATGACCTGGAGCACCCTTATGAAACTCACAATGAGCATTTGCATCATAATCGGCAGGAATGACAGTTGGAGGAGCCAAATCTCTTGGAACAACAGCTTTCTTCTCCATCAACTGAGCAAAGATACTAGCATATTTCATTGGTAGACGGTCAAAGACTCTATCTGGTTTCCATGTTCTCTGCGGACGCTGTGGGCGAGTACCTTGTCGTTGCTGAGTAGCTTGCATCTGCTGTTGCTGAGGAGGATACTGATATCCTTGCTGGTTGTAGGCTTGTTGCTGAGGAGCCTGTTGCCGTGGCATCTGAGCTTGCGCTGCTTGAACAACTGGCTGATAAGGCATTTGAGCGTATTGCGCAGCAGCAACATATGGATACTGATAGTAGGGAACTTGATAAGGCATAGGAGCAGGAGCTCGTTGAGAAGCTTGCCCTTTCTGCAAAAAGATGGCATTTGTTTCGCCCTCCTTCTTCTTGTATCCATTGAAAGGTTTCTTGGCATTGGCCTGGTTGTTGGAACCTCCTGGAATCTTTCCACTCTTCAGCCCTTCTTCAATTCTTTCGCCGACGATCACCAAGTCAGAGAATCCAGCAGAGACACTACCGATCAGCTTTTCGTAGTACTGGCCTTGCAAGGTACCCATGAAGATGTCAATCAGTTCACGGTCAACCAGAGGTGGATGCACCCTTGCAGCTAGCTCTCTCCATCGTTGCACGTACTCCTTGAAGGATTCGCTATCCTTCTGAGTCATACTCTGAAGCTGAGTACGATTTGGAGCAAGATCGGTGTTGTATTTGTACTGCTTGACAAATGCATCGGCTAGCTCGGCCCAGGTGCGCACACTGTTACGTTCCAGCTGCATATACCATTCGAGTGATGCCCCAGACAAGCTGTCTCTGAAGCAATGGATCATGAGCTTTTCATCTCTGGCATAGGCAGCCATCTTGCGACAGTACATCTTCAGATGAATGTTTGGGCAACTGAGATCTTTGTACTTCGAAAATTCGGGCACCTTGAACTTGGGAGGAATGACAACATCAGGCACCAAGCATAATTCTAAAGCACTGAAAGAACTTGAACTGTGCCCCTCCATGGCTCAGAGTTTCTCGGTTAGATCTCGACACATCTTCATGGCTTCAGAATCCTGAGCAGCAACAGGACTGGAAATGGGGATAGCAGCATGATAGTTCTGAACGTCGTCATAATGATCCATTAGAGTATCTTCGGTATGGGGAGCTGGGATTTGCACAACAGTAGGCTGGGCCTGCGGGATAGCTCCAATGGTAACTCCGGGCGCTGGGGTTGGATGAGAAGTGTTCCCTTCGGCTGCGTTATTGAAGTTCAATGGCATCCCCTGAGGATTTGGAATTGGAACCAAAGGGATGACTGTAGACCCTTGTCCTTGACCATTGTTGTTGACGACAGCAGCAGCTTCACGTTGTTCTTCCTCTCTTCTGGCCGTGAGGATGGCTTCGAGGATCTGGTCAATCTTTCCCTTCATAGAATCCAACTCTTCCCTGAAGGTAGCTTGCTCCTGTTGAATCTGCTCCATCATTCGTCTCGTATTGGCTCTAGTTGCGTACTGGTGTCGAGGACTCAGCTTAATTTACTGGATATGAAGGAAAGAGAAACATGAGAAACTGCTGAAGGAAGGAGAATGCAAGATGCACAACAAATGAGATGCAATGCAAATGATATGCAATGCAAGATGCAAGATCCAGGATCACAGGATCACAAATTCAAACGATTCTGAGATTAGCCGGGTGAACGGTTCAAGGATCACGGTCACTGCTCAAAGAAACCCCCACAGGTAGGATTCTAAAACTGGTAGGTGCCTAGAGTCATGGATATCTTTCAAAGATATTACAACCATGACAAAGCCTCATCACGACGATAATATCCTCAATAAAATCTCCTGTAGGTGAGGTTCTCGTATCTTCCACGCGAGAAAGACTTCTCAGTGGCATCAACTACATAACCATCGACACATGGATTCTAGAAAAGGTTCTCAGAGTCATAGATCGAGGTTGAAAATATTACTGTAAGAAAGTAATACGTTCAAGGGATCTCATCTGATTGGGGCGTTCGTATTAATTCACAAAGAATTAACACTACCAACCACCATGGATAAAACGGTTTATGGTCCTTGGGATCAACGATTCAAACTCGAAAACATTATTGTCATGGCAAAGACTCGCCACAACAACAATATCTCCAAGGAATCTACTCCAAGCGGGGTTTTCGCTTCAACTCAACGTGAAAGACTCCACGCAAGTCTCCACTACACAACCACCATCCTAATCCTAGGGATATACTCGGACTCGGGTGTAGAGCCATCTCACAAAGTAACCATGAGCAGAACAACCCCACAATGCCACAAGCACAAGTAACCAAGATAAGGATCCAAATAAAAAAGCGAGAAGAAAATAAAAAACAAAAAGCTAACAACTCAAACTAAGATAGGCTCGACTCTCTCTTGCATGGAGCAAAGTCCCCAGCAGAGTCGCCACCTGTCGCACCTCGAAAATTCATTTTCGAACACACGACCCCCGCGCGAAAGGCGCGGAAATGCAGTTCGACAGAGTCGCCACCGAACTTTATTTTTCCCGAATATACGGGAGAGGAAAATATCGAGAAAACCTCATAAACACGGAAGGAACACGACCATCGCAACCATATTCCTGGGTTTGGGAGTCGGTTACGCGAGGGGAAGGTATTAGCACCCCTCACGTCCGTCGTACTCGACGGGAACCTCTTAATTCGAGTTAATGGATGTTAGCTAAACTTAATTCTTCTCTTCTCGCTACTAAAGGCTAAAGGATACTACAAAGGGATAAAGACACTAGGGGAAAGGGGATGGTTAGAGGATAGGGTGCTCGCCAAGGATTGGGGCCCTTGTGCCTACGTATGCTCATTCGAACGAGAATGAGAAATCAGAGCGTCGTAGTTCGACTACGGATAAGGATGGGGGAAACGGAAGATGGAGGGGATTGTGCTCGCCAAGATCATCGCAATCTTGTGCCTACGTATCTTACATTTGGACGAGAATGAAGAATCAGAGCAGTCGTAGTTCGTGATAACGACTACGAAAAAACTAGTTTGAATTGGATTGAAGTGGGTACGATGACGATTATTCGAAGCTTAAGAAAGGCTTCTCGGACCCCAAATAATCGGGAGAGCGAACCAAAGACTTGGAACACTCTCTTTTTCATCTTGAAGATAAGGTTGTACGAAAGGGTGAATTTTGAAATGATGACGACTACTTTGAAGCTTAAGAAAGACTTCTCAAACTCCAAACAATTGGGAGAGCGAACCAAAGACTTGGAACACTCTCTTTTTCATCGCAAGAGATGAAAGTGTTTGAATGGTGTTTGAATGAGTGGTGGGAAACGGATGACAATTATTCGAAGCTTAAGAAAGAGTTCTCAAACTCCAAATAATCGGGAGAGCGGACCAAAGACTTGGAACACTCTCTTTTTCATCGTGAAAGGAAAGTTGCTTGAGTTGGAGATAGTTGAACGATGTCGAGTTGTTAATGTTATTTAGAGGCGTCAATTGTTCACACCCGAATAAGACAACTCGTATGTAAACAACTGAAAGCAAGATCAAAGACTTGAACCTACTCTTTACACCTTGAAAAGAATTAAATAGTTGTTAATTGATTGATGTTTTGTTTCGAAAATCCGCTTGACGTTGGATCAAGGGTTTGACTCGTTATCGCGTGCAAAGCGTGCTGAATATGAAATGGTTTGAAAGAAGAGACCGACTTGACTTACGCATCAAGGGTCGAGTTATAATAGGTTGATGGCGAATGCGTATGAGCACTCGACTTACGGGGTTTAAAAATGGCTCGAAGATGAATCGAGAATTAGTTTGAAAATAGTTTGAATCCACTCTAGTCCCTATGGGTGCTCCTAGGAGATAAACTAATAATCAAAGAAATACGAAACATACATCGGAATGGGAGAGGGGTACATGTAATTTACACGGGATTGCACGAAATAAAGGGGTCTCATTGTCAGGTAGCCCAAGAGAAAGCCGTGTGTGTGCATTTGTGTCCTAAACTACGCCTTGAGCAAAGTCGAGCACGATTTAAAATTAAGATACCTGCAAATAACCAATGATACAACAGTCCACCAAATCGGCTTTTAGAGGTTTCGATAATTTGTTAAGTGTTTTCAAATATGGGTGAATGAATGAATAATGAGATATGACAATAATAGTATGAATAAATAATGTGACAATAATATAGTAGGATAATATAATAATATCCGCGATAATATTCAACAGAAATTAAATTCAATGGTTAGTGAATCGAAGCGGGATATGAAAGAAAAAATCTCGTCTTAATCGCAAACATAATGCCGATTAATCGAAGGTAGCCTATCACGATCCCAAAGTACGGGAAATGACCCCAATGGTCATTCACCATAGATTTGAAATCGAGAAGGTTACCAACCTCGATACGTGACGCTTACAAATAAAAGACTTCATTGATCCAAAAATCGAAATAAAATCGGAGAAAAACAAGTGGTCTCAGATCCTTTGTTTCACGTCAATATTTTGACGGCTAAACGGCGGAAACTTCGTCATCGACCGTAAAAGGCGAAGATGCCCATTAACAAAAGAGAAATAAAATTAACTCGTAATAGTACGAAGAGAAAATCTAAAAGAATATTGGAATGAAATATAAACTATAATAAACATTATACATAATATATAACCATAAAAAAAATCAGATATTCTAAAATACATAAAGTTCTAAAAAAAATAGTATATAAAATATAGGTAAAATATATTTACAATAAAATCAAAATGTAATACATTCACATAATACATGATAATATATATATATATATATATATATATATATATATATATATATATATATATATATATATATATATATATATATATATATATATATATATATATATATATATATATATATATATATATATATATATATATATATATATATATATATATATATATATATATATATATATATATATATATATATATATATATATATATATATATATATATATATATATATATATATATATATATATATATATATATATATATATATATACATAAAATAAACAGTTATGTATTTTTTTTTAAAAACAAAAAAAACAGGTGGGTTGAGGATAAAAAAACGGAGGGGTGCATATTAAAACTTCCACAGGCCCATGAGCCCTCCAGTTATCAACAAGAAAACTGATAATAATAATAATAAAAACAAAGAGAATCACTTGGGCTTTGAATGAATGGAAACCCATCATCATTCCTCTAAAAGAAATGCACCGTTGAATAAATGAGGAGCAACATGGATCATTCAAACCCATCAATCTGACACGGTCCAACATCATTTCAAAAGCCACATTAGAAAACATTACTCAGCAAAGTTACGTCGTACTCCCACCTTCGATGCTTCACGACCTGACACGATAATCTCTTCCTCTTCTACTTCTATTCTGATTGAAACCAAGAGAGTAAATATTTGGGTTTATGATTCTCCGTTGTTGGGATTGATGAAGATTAATGCGGTCAGGTTTGGTTTCATTGGTGGTGGAGGTTCGAAAGGGTGAGGCTTTTGGGATTTTAGGTTTGTTTAAAGGATTTTGGGGTTTCGATCTGGATTTTTCGGCGGCTTTCGCTGGGTTGTTTCACCGAGTTTGTTGGGTATTGTTGAAGTTCTGGGTTTGGAAGGTGTTTGAGTTTGAAGAAAGTTGTTGGTCTGATGTTGAGGACGGTGGAAAATGATGGTGATAGATTTGGTGTTACGGAAGAGAACGGGTTTTGAGCTGCTTGGAAGAAATTCGTTTTGATTTCTGGGTTTATTTGTTCTGGGATGTTTTAGTGTTGCGTGAGTTTCGTTTAAAGATGAAGAAGATGATGTTGAGCTGGAAGCTGGAGATTTGAGGTTTAATGGCGGAAGATGGGCGAAGGTGAGTGTTGAAGGTTTGGATGAAAGAATGATGATGGTGAAGACGAAGGAGGCAGATGAAGGTTGGTAGGCGGCTGATGATATTGGGATTAGGGTTCTCTCCTTTTTGCTCTGCAAGCAGAGGGTTTTTATGCAAACTTTAGAGGGTCTTCTCAAAGCATGGTGGGCCGTGTGGAATGACTCCCTCTTTTGTCTGTAGTGAGGTGAAAGTTTCAATTGATTTTTACTGCGGTAACTGCCCCTTTTCCTTACTTTTTACTGTGGTAATTGGTTTGTAACTAAATTTAAAATGATGCAGGGGTTTTAACCATTTGTGGTTTGCAGGGTGGTGTAGGTTTGACAGAAGTTGTTTGGGGTGAGATGAAGATGACTGTTCTGGGATTCGCGGAAATGGAGCGTTTTGAGCTGAGAAGTTGTTACCGGATAGGTTGAAGGCAAGATTTCTGGGCAGGTTAAAGGTGTGATTATGGTGTGAAGTGGAAAGGCCGTGAATGGTCATTGGTTGGTGTTGATGATGATGGGGTCTGTGCTGACACGGGTGGTAATTCTTACATCAAGTGATTTTGCCATTTGGTTACGGCAGGTCGTGAAATGCAAGGTCTATGAGGCGGGTTCTTTATCGTTATAACAGGTACTGCAGAAAAACGCCATAGAGTGAGGGTCTTTTGGGGGTTTCTGTTGGCTGTGTCATTTGCAAGTTATACATGTAATGGCCCTTTGGGTCAGCTATGCGTTTCGTACTGCTATTGTATTTCCATTTGAATTTTTTGTATGGTGCAGATGGGGACTTCAACATTGGTAGCAGGCCAACTTGTTGGATTGAGCGGTTTCCGTACGGTATCTGTAGATTCGTGGGAAGGCAAGGTTGAAGCAGCGGGATGGTGCTTGCCATGGCTTGAGGTGATTTGCGTCGTACGGTTGTGCACTGAACTTGTTTTGTGCCAAGGCTTGCAAATTATTGCGTAGGACGTTCAACACTTGTCTGTATTTGCTGCTTGTGGGTTAGTTGTTATAACCAAGATGAATTGCGAGCATCACCGTAATACACGTTCTGCTGGAAAGTGTTGTTTGTTTTAATATTATGGTCATGTTCTCAAACTTTTGCGCAGGTGCAGTTTGTTATGCACAAGGTGCCGTGAGCGTTCATTACGGTAACATCTGGTTGAAGGTGTAAGTACTCTGATGTTTTACATTTTGAATCCTTCTCTTTGGGCCCAAGTAATTTGTTTTATCCATGCTGCAGGAATCTTGTAATGTGGTGGAAAGGCTTGCGTGAAACAATTTTGTGATTCTTGCGTATGATGGTAATGCTTCTTTAGCTACAGAATGATGTAGTATTGTGCATCACACACATATAAGGCTCCATACGTAAATCATCGGGTTGTTCTTGATGCAGGTCATAAAAATTTGTGGCATGTCATCGGTACAGGTGAAACTTGGAGGCGCTGGGAATAGCGTAACACGTAACAGACCGAGCCACAACTTCGAACAATGTCCTTTACCAACTCAAGCCGATGAAGCCTATTTCTATTTTGTCATCTTTCAAAGCAATTCCTCTCTCTTTTCATCTGGTTTTGCAACTACATTTCTGTAAATAGTTCATGGTAATTGTCTCTTTTGTCGTGCAGGTCATGAGTCATGGAACGGGTTGATCGGTGCATACAGGAAGTGCTACCATCATCATGGATTTTCGCAGCCGTACACGTCTTACGCATAGGAGACCCCACGCATAAACCGTTTGTTGCAGCTGGAGTTGTGGCTATGGTATGAAAGACTTCTTTCGTACCAGTCTCGACGTGCTGCTGAATTTTCTTTTTACAATACGCAGGCTGTTGTCCACTGTCGGCTACCTTGTGGTATATGGGGTTTAATGCTGCAGGTCATGGTCGTACCGGCTGCGAGTGTGTATTGGCAGGTTTTTGTGAGAGCAAGATCATTTGACGAGTAGAGCTGCAGCTAATACATTGGAGACTCAGAAGCTTCTTATGGTAAAATTGTGCCTTTATAGGATTTTTGTCTACCGTTTTGTGTGACTTTCATTTGTGGACTCTCTCTGTTTTGGCAGGCCGTGTTCCTCGCGAGAAGAAGGTGCGCGGGCTGCAGGATCTAGCAACTTATGTTCTGTCAAGAGCAAATAGTTTTACATGTCAGTCTAGTTTTCTCTCTTGAGACACCAACTGTAACATTGCCTCTTTGCCAATTGCTTTGAATTGCTCCTATATTGAACTTAGTCTTTTGCAGGTTTATAGCTTGAACTCGGTTTACGAGTTTGTGCCGCAGGGTGACGCTTAAACTGCATTAAACTCATGTCTTAGATCACATAGCATCTTGAGGTAATACACTTGGCCCCATGATCTTCAAGCTATTAGTTCTGGTGTGATAACCTTGCCCCAACTGAAATATCTCAGCACATATACTCAAACATTCTTTTCGCCGTTCATTTTGAACAAACATTTTGTTAGTATTTTCTCTACTAACCTCCTTCATTCTTCTTTTTTCATGTACATGATGAGAATCTAAATCAACCTTGAAACTTGCCTTACGAGAGATTGGGCGCGGTGGACTTAGCATGGCTAAGAGGTCTGGGTATGAAGAGAAAGTCCACAGTTAACCAAAGGTGGATGCACCATTCAGTTTTTATAGACTTCTGCAGAAATTGGAATTTAATGCCTCCTTGCATAGATCAACACTTCGACAAATCTTGTTATCCGTTCGCAAGTAATTTGATCGAAAAATTAAGTTATAATGAGCAACAAATAGTTGTGGTTACTCGCAATTCCACAGCTGTGTGTATGCGACTTGAAGATTGGTGCGAGATGCATATGAAGACGTTATAGATTTGCTGCGCATTCTCTACGAGTTTGTCGCTTCTGTGGGGGTATTGGTCGTGTATTATGTTGGCGTACGGTAAGCCCCTTTTCTATGGTAACAGACGCGTCAATTTTGATTTGCAACTTTCATGGATACCGTCATCTGAATCAAGGCATGAAATTCGTGCAGGTAACCATGAATTAATTTGTGGATTACATGACAGCGGATTTGCAGCTTGGTCTTTTACAGCTTCTAACTTGTTAGTAGCGTGGGGCTGCTGTCACTTGATGACGTGCAGGTAACATGAGTTTTTTAGCGCCTGTCCCGTATGCTGCTTTAATGATGTGATAATATTATGGGCTGATGTTCTGTGATGATATAATTAGGTGGCCAATCCGATAGGAGCTGAGGATGAAGTGACCGGCAAATCAAAAGTGAAGCCAAGAGTGGACCAGTGAAAGAAAATGAGGGCTGCCTTATGAATTGCCTTTTTTGTTTTTTTCTCTATTGTTGCGGGTACACTAGTTGCACTGCATCAGGGTCATTTGGTGTGGGATCTCCTCCTTTCATTTCCTGCAGGCCGTACCAAGTTGCGGTTGAGGTGAAATCCCGTTGTAGGTGTGTTGCAGATTTTTTATCGGCAATTGTTGCACTAACTATTTTCATGTGCTGGAAATTTGCTCCCTACGTAAGAGTCCCCATTCATTTGGATACCGGTCGTTTGACGCGCCTATTGGGTGAGAGTGGAAGTCTACATGAATAGCTCAGAAGTCACTTACAGTGTGCACAGGCCATGTTTTTCTCTAATTACTGTGTGAAAATCAACTTGCGGGGTGTGGGTAAACATGTAGTAGCAAATTCATAGCCATATGGATTTATTTTAGCTGCCGTTGTATAATCGATGGTGTAGGTGAACTGTTGCTTTTGCTGCTGTTTGTTCTGCTGTGAAAATGCGACATTACGGCTCGAACTGGACGGTGTTTGGAGGAACCTCTGTTCTTATTTTGTACATGTATGAAGAGTATCTAAAAAAAACCTCAATGTTATCCCATTATTGTATGATAGGCCTAACTAAATGCACCAATTGTAAAATTAATTTCTTATTATTACTGTAACGAGCATTTCTCATGAAATAAAAGCTAAATGGGCTTGTAACTTTTGGGCAATGGATTTTAATAACTTGTGACCCTGCGTTGAACCTTCCAAATATTGCACGATTAAAACTTCCAAATGGGCCCAACAGATTTGTTTTTAGACACAAATGTCCTGAGAGATGAAATTATTCTTGAACATAGGCTTAGCATCTTATTTATGACATGAGCCCCTTTGAAAATCTACTTGCATATGCCTTTAAAATCATTCATCCATATTTGAATCACTTCAAGCTTGGATTAAACAAATGACCAAATAATCTTAACATCACGTTGGTACGCCAATCAGGCTCATCCTGAAATATGGCCCAAAACCACTAAAACCAACCAACCATACTCTGAATTCAAACTCCTCGCAAAAAAAAACCATAATCGATATACGCATACACAAGGTTCCATGACCTATCTTTTAGAGGACCCTGACCATAGGTCAAATGACCATCTAAAGAGAAAAACGTTAATTAACATAAGTACTTGTTAATAAATAGGTAGGACAAATTTAGGGTATGACAGCTTTGAGTACCATGTTAAAGTTGAACTCTGCCTATCATTCGTGGATGGATGGACGGACAGAGAGAATTATCCAGTCTTTAGAGGATTTGTGGAGAGCTTGTGTGTTGGATCAAGGTGGATCGTGGGATAGTTAATTATCGTTGATTGAATTACCTAAACAATAACCGTTATCATTCTAGTATCGGAATGACATCGTATGAAGCTTTGTATAGTAGGAGGTATAGGACTCCTTTGTATTGATATGATTCAGGCGAGAGTGCTATGCTCGGACCTGAGAATTGTGTAAGAGACGACCGAAAAGATCAAGAAGATCCAAGAAAAGACTTGTTTTGAGAGTTACAGTGGTGACTGGTGTTGGCCGAGCTTTGAAGTCTCGGAAGCACACACCGTGTTTTGTTGATTTTTATCAGAGTGGCACAGCGGAAGCGTGGGAGAAGTAGCATGTTAGATTGTTTTACCGCTGTCGCTTGTGAATTTACATGATTTGGTATGTGCCTAAGTTGAGGGAGTGCAAGTGCATTCATTCAGATAGATGGTGTACAAGTAAGAGAGGATTTGACTGTTGTGGCATTGCTAGTTCAGATTGATGAACGAGAAGCAACTTCGAGGTAAAGAGATTTCTTTGGTGAAGGTAGTTGGGAGGACCAGCTGGAGAAAGTTGGATTTGGGAGTGGGAGACCAGTTGAGAGAGTCGTATCCGACTATGTACATTGAGATAATTTTCGAGGGCGAAAATCTTTTAAGTGGGGGAGGGTTGTAACAACCTAATTTTCATTAATTAATTATTTATGTTAGTTAATTGATTTATTGAAATTATTGGATGATTATTTAAAGGAATTGGTAGATATTTTGAGAGAAGAAATATATTGGAGAGAAATAGAACGGAAAGACATATAAAGAAAACTGGAAGGAAAAGGAAATGATAGGAACATAAGAGAAAGAGAAGAGGAAGAAAGAGGAATAGGGGAAAAGAGAAGGAAAAGAAGGAAAAGCTTTGAAAGCTCAAGAACAACTTCTAGCTTTCGATTTAATCAAGTAAGGGTGTGAAATATTGTTATCTTATCAATGTGTATGATTATGTATGGATTGTTTAGATTGTTGGGATGTTTGTCTCCATTTTCCATTTTAGGGCAGAAACGAGTTTAATTGGAAGAATCGATGTTTTAACGGTTAAAATTGAGAATAAATGGTGTAGATTAGTCGAGGATTGCTAGACTAAGAATACTAGAAATCGTTGGAATTGAATCGGGTGATTTTGGGAGCTTCGGAGAGTTTTGGACAGTTGGGGTTTTCAACATCGCAGACGTTCGCTAGCACCTTCGCTAGGCGAGCAGGTCGCGAGTGTTCGTTGTAGCGAGCTAGTAGCGAATGGTCCCAGACCTGGGCAGAATGGAGAAGACCCTCTTCGCTGGTAGCGAGCGAGGTAGCGAGGGGTTCTCTAGGCGAAGCCCCAGCGAGTAGGTAGCGAAGCCTTACAGTAGCTTCTGTTTGCCTTCGCGAGCTTGTTCGCTAGGCGAACAAGTAGCGAGTGTTCGCTAGGAACTCGTTAGGCGAGCAAGCTAGCGAGTGTGACAGCATTTCCATTTCCTTGTGTTTCCATCCAATGTTGATTGTTTGGTTTGATTGTGTTCAATCCTTATCGGAAATGAATAGTTTGTGTACTGTTGTGATATGTTATGCTGTGGGTAGCCGTATGACGTGAATCATAGATTGTGTAATCGATTTGTGAAATGTGGTCTTTTGACAAATATATGCATTGTTTAAATTAATTAAAAGTGCATGATGAATGTGATGGAGTTTGTTGCCGTTTGGCATGGTATTGAGAATGCATATTGATTGTATGTGATAGAATGTGATGAATGATGAATACAATATGGAATATACATTGTGAATGTATGATGAATGTATGAGATTAGATGAGATGAAAATGAATGAAAACATTATGAATATGTATGCATTTCAAGAAGTGTATGGATTCATTTTGCATGTGAAGCATCATGATATACATTCTTGTGCTGTGTGATTCTAGTGAGAATCTATCGTAACATCGTGTGCCCATGAGGGGTGTTAGCGGTGATTACAGATGGTTGTGTGCCATGTGGGGTGTGAGCAACCGGGTTGTGTGCCCAAGGTGGGGTGTGAGCAATCCATAACATTGTGTGCCCATGTGGGGTGTGAGTAATGGGTGAACATTGTGTGCCTAGGAGAGGTGTGAGCAATGGTTCCAATAAGTTCCTGAGTGAACTTGAGATGATTGAGTCGGTACCGCATTTGCATCTGCATAGAGTCGTGAGTCGGTGTCTATGAGTTGCATTTATCATCATTAAAATTGTGATTGGTGAATAAACATAATTGTAAATGTTTATGTGGAATGATGAGAATTATGAAATGTATTGTGTGTGCAGTCATGTTATAATTCTTGTGTGATGAATTATTTGAGTATGCATGAGATTAAGATGTGAGAACGGTCTTAAGTGCATATGATTGTTTTATGAAAATATGTGTATGTGTAAAACTCGTACTCACTGGGGTAGAATGACAAGATGTTGTTCCTAGTGGAGTAATCGTCGGGGTAGAATGACCGAGATGTTGTTTTTGGTGGGGTATAAGTGATGTATCCATATTTGCTTATATATATATATATATATATATATATATATATATATATATATATATATATATATATATATATATATATATATATATATATATATATATATATATATATATATATATATATATATATATATATATATATATATATATATATATATATATATATATATATATATATATATATATATATATATATATATATATATATATATATATATATATATATATATATATATATATATATATTGTGATGCGTATTGATGAATTGGGTGAAAAATGTGTAATTGTGAATGATATTGACTGATGAATTAATGAATAAACATGATTGTATATGTTTATATGAATGGTAGTGAATTAAACATAATGTGTATGTTTATGTGGATTGATTGAAATTATGGAAGTGTTCAGAATGTTATGCTTGGATTAGTTATATTGGGTCGAGTCATGCTCTGATTGTGTAACACCGGGATCGTTTGGTTTATATTTTAGAGATACATTGTGTACTTTATGTTATGTTTTCATATTCATTGGAATATTGTGATGTTGGCCTTAATGCCTAAGTAATGTTGAGTTATGTGATGAACATGAATGTTCTATTAAGATATTTATGACTTAAATTGAATTCGCTGCTACATGCAAAGTGGAATTTTGAAAAGCATGATTATTTTATTAAAGTGTTGTTGAGCATGACATGTGGTTTTGATGTTTTGAAAGTTATGTGTGACACTCTTTTGTGAATGCACTATAATTTACTCTGATTATTCATATATTTTCCGTGGGGTTTAGAAGGGTGTTACATTAGTGGTATTAGAGCAGGTCGGTCCGTCTGGCCAAGTTGTCTAATGTTGTTTGTTCCCTTGTATGCGACATGTGTGTGAAAACACTGTCGGTGCGTGTTTGTTCCCTAACCTTTGTCTGCAGAAGTGGGAATGATTTAAGTGGGGGAGAAAGTTGTGCTTCTCCAGGATGCTGCAAGTGTGGAGTTGTAGCTCAGTGTGTTGTTGAACGCTCTTATATTTTGGTAAAGATGGTTTATATCCCATCATGATTTTCGGCTGTCTATTGACAAATTGAGGAAACGATCACCCTTAATCTCTTATTGATAGTAGTTGGGATTGTGTTGGATGGGATAGATGTGTCTTGCAAGCTTAGATGGCGTGATGCAGTGAATTGTCTTGAGTTAAGCTAAGTGCTTCAGACATGTTTTGATGAGTCGGCGCATGACAGTGTTGAGATGTTTAATTTTGATGGGAATGTTGGAGTGTTAATGAAAGTGGTGGGAAGTTGATGGTTTACCGATTAATTGTGGTTGTCTGGGAGTTATCCTGACAAGATAGTGATATACGTCCAGGACGTGAAGTGGAGTGTGATCGACTTAGTTATGGAAACTAATATGGTATTGAGAGCTCCATATTATATGTCTGTTTGGATGGTCAAGGAATTAAAATTGATTGAGTAGTTTTGAGACTTGTGTTTGGTGTGTATGCTACGACAACAGATTGTGAGGTCGAGTATAAGGGTGGATAATGACTTCTGGTGATTATTAAAGAAAGTAAGATGTGGAATACAATATTGGTATAATTAGACCTTTAAACATTTCAAGAGTTAAAGATGTGTTGAATGGCCTTCTAAGTGTAAAAATGTTGTTTTCGTATTTTTGACTTAACGGGAGAACCGTAACTCGGAATGACGCACGGTTCGAAGCGTTGGACGCTATTATAATGCTCTATGTAAAGGTGAAGTAGTGGCATGGAATTAAGTTATTTATTGATGGAATATGTTTGGATGTTTTAGTAAGTGCAGAAAGTGCGGTTTGTGTTTCCGCCATAACTCACAAATTGAATGTCCGTTTGGCATGAGATTTTCCATACTTAATTGAGCGAGTCAATGGTTATGTTAACCGATGATATTTTGATATATTCAAAGAGTATAGAGGATCGTGTTGAGCATCGGGAACTTGAGTTATTAGTGTTGGAGAGGAAGCAGTTATATGCCACTGTGAAAGAAGTTCAAAGAGTTTTGGGAGAGCTGTCAACAGCTCGTGTGTGGATTTTTGCCAAATCTGACAGAACTGTTCGTTGTGTTTTGTGATGCTTTGTTGATATGATTGGGAGATATGTTAAGTGCAACATCAGCGAGTTTAGTTATGCTTGGAGGCAATTTAAAGTACATAAGAGGGATTATCTGACAAGTGATTTAGAGTTTGTTGTTGTTGTGTTTGTGCCGGAGTTGGAGGCTTCAATTGGTTAGTATGAGATTTGAAATGGTTGGTGATCTCAAAAGCTTAAAGTATTTGTTTGATTTAGAAGAGTTGAATATGAGGCAGAGAAAATAATTGGGACTCCTGAAGGATTATGGTTTTGGATTGAATTACCATTCGGGTGAAGCAAACGTGGTAGCTTATGCATTGACTTGGAAATCTTTGCATATACTGATGATGATGGCGAAAAGAGTTAGAACGGATTGAGCAATTTTGTGATATGAGTTTGGTTTGTTAAGAGACTTCTTATGGAGTTAAGCTTTGTATTTTGGACCTTACTAGTGGTTGACTTTGTATATGCTGGTTAGACTTTTCGGGAGTCAAAAAATAAACGTCAGAGACCGTTGGGTCTGATGCAACCGTTGAATATTTCAGAGTGGAAATCGGATAGTATTCCCATGGATTTTGTGTTGGGTTTTCCGGAGAATTTGAGGGATATGATTTTAATTGGGTGATTTTGGATAGAATGACTAGATTGGCTCTTTTCCTGCCAAGGAAGATTAATTATTCTATGTTGAAGCTAGTTGAGATGTATATCAATGAAGTGATGAAGTTGTATGTGATGTCGTCGAATATTGTGTCAGATGGGAATCTGAGTTTTCTTCGAGATTTTGGGAGAGTTTGCAGACGCTTTGAGTACCATGTTAAAGTTGAACTCTGCCTATCATCCGTGGATGGATGGACGGATAGAGAGAATTATCCAGTCTTTAGAGGATTTGTAGAGAGCTTGTGTGTTGGATTAAGGTGGATCGTGGGATAGTTAATTATCGTTGATTGAATCTAAACAATAACTGTTATCATTCTAGTATCGGAATGACATCGTATGAAGCTTTGTATGGTATGAGGTATAGGACTCCTTTGTATTGATATGATTCAGGCGAGAGTGCTATGCTCGGACCTGAGAATTGTGTAAGAGACGACCGAAAAGATCAAGAAGATCAAAGAAAAGACTTGTTTTGAGAGTTACAGTGGTGACTGGTGTTGGTCGAGCTTTGAAGTCTCGGAAGCACACACCGTGTTTTGTTGATTTTTATCAGAGTGGCACAGTGGAAGCGTGGGAGAAGTAGCATGTTAGATTGTTTTACCGCTGTCGCTTGTGAATTTACATGATTTGGTATGTGCCTAAGTTGAGGGAGTGCAAGTGCATTCATTCAGATAGATGGTGTACAAGTAAGAGAGGATTTGACTGTTGTGGCATTGCTAGTTCAGATTGATGAACGAGAAGCAACTTCGAGGTAAAGAGATTTATTTGGTGAAGGTAGTTGGGAGGACCAGCTGGAGAAAGTTGGATTTGGGAGTGGGAGACCAGTTGAGAGAGTCGTATCCGACTATGTACATTGAGATAATTTTCGAGGGCGAAAATCTTTTAAGTGGGGGAGGGTTGTAACAACCTAATTTTCATTAATTAATTATTTATGTTAATTAATTGATTTATTGAAATTATTGGATGATTATTTAAAGGAATTGGTAGATATTTTGAGAGAAGAAATATATTGGAGAGAAATAAAACGGAAAGACATATAAAGAAAACTGGAAGGAAAAGGAAATGATAGGAACATAAGAGAAAGAGAAGAGGAAGAAAGAGGAATATGGGAAAAGAGAAGGAAAAGAAGGAAAAGCTTCGAAATCTCAAGAACAACTTCTAGCTTTCGATTTAATCAAGTAAGGGTGTGAAATATTGTTATCTTGTCAATGTGTATGATTATGTATGGATTGTTTAGATTGTTGGGATGTTTGTCTCCATATTCCATTTGAGGGCAGAAACGAGTTTAATTGGTAGAATTGATATTTTAACGGTTAAAATTGAGAATAAATGGTGTAGATTAGTCGAGGATTGTTAGACTAAGAATACTAGAAATCGTTGGAATTGAATCGGGTGATTTTGGGAGCTTCGGAGAGTTTTGGACAGTTGGGGTTTTGAACATCGCAGACGTTCGCTAGCACCTTCGCTAGGCGAGCAGGTCGTGAGTGTTCGCTGTAGCGAGCTAGTAGCGAATGGTCCCAGACCTGGGCAGAATGGAGAAGACCCTCTTCGCTGGTAGCGAGCGAGGTAGCGAGGGGTTCT
This sequence comes from Lathyrus sativus, assembly GCA_963859935.3. Classification (NCBI taxonomy): domain Eukaryota; kingdom Viridiplantae; phylum Streptophyta; class Magnoliopsida; order Fabales; family Fabaceae; genus Lathyrus; species Lathyrus sativus. Next base: position 566,852,441 of record OZ012735.1, on the reverse strand, counting down.
CTAGGCAAAGCCCCAGCGAGTAGGTAGCGAAGCCTTACAATAGCTTTTGTTTGCCTTCGCGAGCTTGTTCGCTAGGCGAACAAGTAGCGAGTGTTCGCTAGGAACTCGCTAGGTGAGCAAGCTAGCGAGTGTGACAGCATTTCCATTTCCTTGTGTTTCCATCCAATGTTGATTGTTTGGTTCGATTGTGTTCAATCCTTATCGGAAATGAATAGTTTGTGTACTGTTGTGATATGTTATGCTGTGGGTAGCCGTATGACGTGAATCCTAGCTTGTGTAATCGATTTGTGAAATGTGGTCTTTTGACAAATATATGCATTGTTTAAATTAATTAAAAGTGCATGATGAATGTGATGGAGTTTGTTGTTGTTTGGCTTGGTATTGAGAATGCATATTGATTGTATTGGATAGAATGTGATGAATGATGAATACAATATGGAATATACATTATGAATATATGATGAATGTATGAGATTAGATGAGATGAAAATGCATTAAAACATTATGAATATGTATGCATTTCAAGAAGTGTATGGATTCATTTTGCATGTGAAGCATCATGATATACATTCTTGTGCTGTGTGATTCTAGTGAGAATCTATCGTAACATTGTGTGCCCATGAGGGGTGTTAGCGGTGGTTACAGATGGTTGTGTGCCATGTGGGGTGTGAGCAACCGGGTTGTGTGCCCAAGGTGGGGTGTGAAAAATCCATAACATTGTGTGCCCATGTGGGGTGTGAGCAATGGGTGAACATTGTGTGCCTAGGAGAGGTGTGAGCAATGGTTCCAATAAGTTCCTGAGTGAACTTGAGATGATTGAGTCGGTACCGCATTTGCATCTGCATAGAGTCGTGAGTCGGTCTCTATGAGTTGCATTTATCATCATTAAAATTGTGATTGGTGAATAAACATAATTGTAAATGTTTATGTGGAATGACGAGAATTATGAAATGTATTGTGTGTGCAGTCATGTTATAGTTCTTGTGTGATGAATTATTTGAGTATGCATGAGATTAAGATGCGAGAACGGTCTTAAGTGCATATGATTGTTTTATGAAAATATGTGTATGTGTAAAACTCGTACTCACTGGGGTAGAATGACAAGATGATGTTCCTAGTGGAGTAATCGTCGGGGTAGAATGACCGAGATGTTGTTTCTGGTGGGGTATAAGTGATGTATCCATATTTGCTTATATATATATATATATATATATATATATATATATATATATATATATATATATATATATATATATATATATATTGTGATGCGTATTGATGAATTGGGTGAAAAATGTGTAATTGTGAATGATATTGACTGATGAATTGATGAATAAACATGATTATATATGTTTATATGAATGGTAGTGAATTAAACATAATGTGTATGTTTATGTGTATTGATTGAAATTATGGAAGTGTTCAGAATGTTATGCTTGGATTAGTTATATTTGGTCGAGTCATGCTCTGATTGTGTAACACCGAGATCGTTTGGTTTATATTTTAGAGATACATTGTGTACTTTATGTTATGTTTTCATATTCATTGGAATATTGTGATGTTGGCCTTAATGCCTAAGTAATGTTGAGTTATGTGATGAACATGAATGTTCTATTAAGATATTTATGACTTAAATTGAATTCGCTGCTACATGCAAAGTGGAATTTTGAAAAGCATGATTATTTTATTAAAGTGTTGTTGAGCATGACATGTGGTTTTGATGTTTTGAAAGTTATGTGTGACACTCTTTTGTGAATGCACTATAATTTACTCTGATTATTCATATATTTTCCGTGGGGTTTAGAAGGGTGTTATAGTGGTATTAGAGCAGGTCGGTCCGTCTGGCCAAGTTGTCTAATGTTGTTTGTTCCCTTGTATGCGACATGTGTGTGAAAACACTGTCGGTGCGTGTTTGTTCCCTAACCTTTGTTTGCAGAAGTGGGAATGATTTAAGTGGGGGAGAAAGTTGTGCTTCTCCAGGATGCTGCAAGTGTGGAGTTGTAGCTCAGTGTGTTGTTGAACGCTCTTATATTTTGGTAAAGATGGTTTATATCCCATCATGATTTTCGGCTGTCTATTGACAAATTGAGGAACTGATCACCCTTAATCTCTTATTGATAGTAGTTGGGATTGTGTTGGATGGGATAGATGTGTCTTGCAAGCTTAGATGGCGTGATGCAGTGAATTGTCTTGAGTTAAGCTAAGTGCTTCAGACATGTTTTGATGAGTCGGCGCATGACAGTGTTGAGATGTTTAATTTTGATGGGAATGTTGGAGTGTTAATGAAAGTGGTGGGAAGTAGATGGTTTACCGTTTAATTGTGGTTGTCTGGGAGTTATCCTGACAAGATAGTGATATACGGCCAGGACGTGAAGTGGAGTGTGATCGACTTAGTTATGGAAACTAATCTGGTATTGAGAGCTCCATATTATATGTCTATTTGGATGGTCAAGGAATTAAAATTGATTGAGTAGTTTTGAGACTTGTGTTTGGTGTGTATGCTACGACAACAGATTGTGAGGTCGAGTATAAGGGTGGATAATGACTTCTGGTGATTATTAAAGAAAGTAAGATGTGGAATACAATATTGGTATAATTAGACCTTTAAACATTTCAAGAGTTGAATGGCCTTCTAAGTGTGAAAATGTTGTTTTCGTATTTTTAACTTAACGGGAGAACCGTAACTCGGAATGACGCACGGTTCGAAGCGTTGGACGCTATTATAATGCTCTATGTAAAGGTGAAGTAGTGGCATGGAATTAAGTTATTTATTGATGGAATATGTTTGGATGTTGTAGTAAGTGCAGAAAGTGCTGTTTGTGTTTCCGCCATAACTCACAAATTGAATGTCCGTTTGGCATGCGATTTTCCATACTTAATTGAGCGAGTCAATGGTTATGTTAACCGATGATATTTGGATATATTCAAAGAGTATAGAGGATCGTGTTGAGCATCGGGAACTTGAGTTATCAGTGTTGGAGAGGAAGCAGTTATATGCCACTGTGAAAGAAGTTCAAAGAGTTTTGGGAGAGCTGTCAACAGCTCGTGTGTTGATTTTTGCCAAATCTGACAGAACTGTTCGTTGTGTTTTGTGATGCTTTGTTGATATGATTGGGAGATATGTTAAGTGCAACATCAACGAGTTTAGTTATGCTTGGAGGCAATTTAAAGTACATAAGAGGGATTATCTGACAAGTGATTTAGAGTTTGTTGTTGTTGTGTTTGTGCCGGAGTTGGAGGCTTCAATTGGTTAGTGTGAGATTTGAAATGGTTGGTGATCTCAAGAGCTTAAAGTATTTGTTTGATTTGGAAGAGTTGAATATGAGGCAGAGAAAATAATTGGGACTCCTGAAGGATTATGGTTTTGGATTGAATTACCATTCGGGTGAAGCAAACGTGGTAGCTTATGCATTGACTTGGAAATCTTTGCATATACTGATGATGATGGCGAAAAGAGTTAGAACGGATTGAGCATATTTTTGATATGAGTTTGGTTTGTTAAGAGACTTCTTATGGAGTTAAGCTTTGTATTTTGGACCTTACTAGTGGTTGAGTTTGTATATGCTGGTTAGACTTTTCGGGAGTCGAAAAATAAACGTCAGAGACCGTTGGGTCTGATGCAACCGTTGAATATTCCAGAGTGGAAATCAGATAGTATTCCCATGGATTTTGTGTTGGGTTTTCCGGAGAATTTGAGGGATATGATTTTAATTGGGTGATTTTGGATAGAATGACTAGATTGGCTCTTTTCTTGCCAAGGAAGATTAATTATTCTATGTTGAAACTAGTTGAGATGTATATCAATGAAGTGATGAAGTTGTATGTGATGTCGTCGAATATTGTATCAGATGGGAATATGAGTTTTCTTCGAGATTTTGGGAGAGTTTGCAGACGCTTTGAGTACCATGTTAAAGTTGAACTCTGCCTATCATTCGTGGATGGATGGACGGACAGAGAGAATTATCCAGTCTTTAGAGGATTTGTGGAGAGCTTGTGTGTTGGATCAAGGTGGATCGTGTGATAGTTCATTATCGTTGATTGAATTACCTAAACAATAACCGTTATCATTCTAGTATCGGAATGACATCGTATGAAGCTTTGTATGGTAGGAGGTATAGGACTCCTTTGTATTGATATGATTCAGGCGAGAGTGCTATGCTCGGACCTGAGAATTGTGTAAGAGACGACCGAAAAGATCAAGAAGATCCAAGAAAAGACTTGTTTTGAGAGTTACAGTGGTGACTGGTGTTGGTCGAGCTTTGAAATCTCGGAAGCACACACCGTGTTTTGTTGATTTTTATCAGAGTGGCACAGCGGAAGCGTGGGAGAAGTAGCATGTTAGATTGTTTTACCGCTGTCGCTTGTGAATTTACATGATTTGGTATGTGCCTAAGTTGAGGGAGTGCAAGTGCATTCATTCAGATAGATGGTGTACAAGTAAGAGAGGAGTTGACTGTTGTGGCATTGCTAGTTCAGATTGATGAACGAGAAGCAACTTCGAGGTAAAGAGATTTCTTTGGTGAAGGTAGTTGGGAGGACCAGCTGGAGAAAGTTGGATTTGGGAGTGGGAGACCAGTTGAGAGAGTCGTATCCGACTATGTACATTGAGATAATTTTCGAGGGCGAAAATCTTTTAAGTGGGGGAGGGTTGTAACAACCTAATTTTCATTAATTAATTATTTATGTTAATTAATTGATTTATTGAAATTATTGGATGATTATTTAAGGGAATTGGTAGATATTTTGAGAGAAGAAATATATTGGAGAGAAATAGAACGGAAAGACATATAAAGAAAACTGGAAGGAAAAGGAAATGATAGGAACATAAGAGAAAGAGAAGAGGAAGAAAGAGGAATAGGGGAAAAGAGAAGGAAAAGAAGGAAAAGCTTTGAAAGCTCAAGAATAACTTCTAGCTATCGATTTAATCAAGTAAGGGTGTGAAATATTGTTATCTTGTCAATGTGTATGATTATGTATGGATTGTTTAGATTGTTGGGATGTTTGTCTCCATTTTCCATTTTAGGGCAGAAACGAGTTTAATTGGTAGAATCGATGTTTTAACGGTTAAAATTGAGAATAAATGGTGTAGATTAGTCGAGGATTGTTAGACTAAGAATACTAGAAATCGTTGGAATTGAATCGGGTGATTTTGGGAGCTTCGGAGAGTTTTGGACAGTTGGGGTTTTGAACATCGCAGACTTTCGCTAGCACCTTCGCTAGGCGAGCAGGTCGTGAGTGTTCGCTGTAGCGAGCTAGTAGCGAATGGTCCCAGACCTGGGCAGAATGGAGAAGACCCTCTTCGCTGGTAGCGAACGAGGTAGCGAGGGGTTCTCTAGGCGAAGCCCCAGCGAGTAGGTAGCAAAGCCTTACAGTAGCTTTTGTTTGCCTTCGCGAGCTTGTTCGCTAGGCGAACAAGTAGCGAGTGTTCGCTAGGAACTCGCTAGGTGAGCAAGCTAGCGAGTGTGACAGCATTTTCATTTCCTTGTGTTTCCAACCAATGTTGATTGTTTGGTTCGATTGTGTTCAATCCTTATCGGAAATGAATAGTTTGTGTACTGTTTTGATATGTTATGCTGTGGGTAGCCGTATGCCGTGAATCCTAGATTGTGGAATTGATTTGTGAAATGTGGTCTTTTGACAAATATATGTATTGTTTAAATTAATTAAAAGTGCATGATGAATGTGATGGAGTTTGTTGCCGTTTGGCATGGTATTAAGAATGCATATTGATTGTATGCGATAGAATGTGATGAATGATAAATACAATATGGAATATACATTGTGAATGTATGATGATTGTATGAGATTAGATGAGATGAAAATGCATGAAAACATTATGAATATGTATGCATTTCAAGAAGTGTATGGATTCATTTTGCATGTGAAGCATCATGATATACATTCTTGTGCTGTGTGATTCTAGTGAGAATCTATCGTAACATCGTGTGCCCATGAGGGGTGTTAGCGGTGGTTACAGATGGTTGTGTGCCATGTGGGGTGTGAGAAACTGGGTTGTGTGCCCAAGGTGCGGTGTGAGCAATCCATAACATTGTGTGCCCATGTGGGGTGTGAGCAATGGGTGAACATTGTGTGCCTAGGAGAGGTGTGAGCAATGGTTCCAATAAGTTCCTGAGTGAACTTGAGATGATTGAGTCGGTACCGCATTTGCATCTGCATAGAGTCGTGAGTCGGTCTCTATGAGTTGCATTTATCATCATTAAAATTGTGATTGGTGAATAAACATAATTGTAAATGTTTATGTGGAATGATGAGAATTATGAAATGTGTTGTGTGTGCAGTCATATTATAATTCTTGTGTGATGAATTATTTGAGTATGCATGAGATTAAGATGCGAGAACGGTCTTAAGTGCATATGATTATTTTATGAAAATATGTGTATGTGCAAAATCCGTACTCACTGGGGTAGAATGACAAGATGTTGTTCCTAGTGGAGTAATCACCGGGGTAGAACGGCCGAGATGTTGTTCCTGGTGGGGTATAAGCGATGTATCCATATTTGCTTTATATATTGTGATGTGTATTGATGAATTGGGTGAAAAATGTATAATTGTGAATGATATTAACTGATGAATTGATGAATAAACATGATTGTATATGTTTATATGAATGGTAGTGAACTAAACATAATGTGTATGTTTATGTGGATTGATTGAAATTGTGGATGTGTGCAAAATGTTATGCTTGGATTAGTTATATTGGGTTGAGTCATGCTCTGATCGTGTAACACCGGGATCGTTTGGTTTATATTTTAGACATACATTGTGTACTATACGTTATGTTTTCATATTCATTAGAATATTGTGATGTTGGCTGTAATGCCTAAGTAATGTTGAGTTATGTGATGAACATGAATGTTCTATTAAGAGAGTTATGATTTAAATTGAATCTACTGCTACATGCAAAGTGGAATTTTGAAAAGCATGATTATTTTATTAAAGTGTTGTTGAGCATGACATGTGGTTTTGATGTTTTGAAAGTTATGTGTGACACCCTTTTGTGAATGCATGATAATTTACTCTGATTATTCATATATTTTCCGTGGGGTTTAGAAGGGTGTTACAATACCTGCCCCCACAAAGTTTCGTACTTCCAAAACTGCCTCTGGGTGTAAACATACCAAATTTCTGTATGAAATTTCCAGTAGTTATATTGTAATTTTTAGTACGGAGTGAAATTTTTGGTAGTGCAATTGAAATTTCCAGTGTACCAAAAATTTAGGAATTTCTACTAAGCTACAAATTGTTCCAAAATTTTAAAATTTTCGTGGTGATACCGGAAATTTAAACCTAAGTGTAACTTCCAATAGTTTCATTTTTTGATTTTTTGGATGATCAGGATTTTTGTCGATAGTTTTGGATGGTTGTAATTGCACTGACAACTTGTGTGGTCCAAAATAGATATAAAATTGTATAAATAGGGGTCACATGTTGTTGATAAACACATCTTCAAAAATATGACTCTTTCTTAATTTTTTATTAAGGAAGAAGTGTACTTCAATGGAGCTTCTCCTCTTATAGAGTTAAGGTTTCTCGATGGCACCATATCTCTTGTCGGCCTGACGTCGAAGTTGAATGAGTTATTGCCTGATGGAGAAAATAGAAAAGTGAGAAAGATCGAGTTTCACGAATATTAGATTAATACTAACAGTTGGGTGAAATACAACCTATTAAGTTGAAGACCGACGAAGATGTGAAGAAAATGTAGAGATCATTTCACCATAGGATAACAAAGGGGAGGGTCGAGTTAGATGTTAAGCTTTCAAGATCAGTTAACTATATAATGGAGATGCTGAAACATCCTGAAGCGTCTGGTAGTGTTTAGGTTTATCTTATTTATTAAGCATATTGTAATGTTAAGTTTTTTCTGTTGAAGTTATGTAATATATTGTCAAATGTTAGTTAACTTCCACATTGCAATTTAAGGAAGATCAATAATATTAGCTAATAAAGTGTTATGATGAAGATGTCTTAATAATATACAAATAATATAAATAATACAAAAGATATCTAAATAGGCCCTCCACAAGCTATGTGAGCAATCCGAGCTAATCCAGTATAAACCTCGCCATTTGGGTTCACCAAATCCATGAGGTTATCCATAATAACTGCAATCATCTGGAGGCATTGTTGGTCATCAGCGTGCGCATCATCAGTTGCAGGTGAGGTGATGCGAGGGTGTGATACAGTAAGGTACCACTCTAAATAACTATCTTCACACTGCGAGAGGTGTTGAATAGTGATTGCTCGATATCTAATGATACGACCAAAGTTGATGAAGTTACTCTACAACCATCAATCAGTCCCTGAAGCTGGTATATCTGGGACTGGTCGTGGGATACTCTGAACATAGCCATACTGTCGCAAACACCTCTTAGGAAATTGTCTAGCAACCATGGTCTCCCACCGCATATAACCTGAATATAATGATGACTCCTCGAACTCACGGTGGACTCTATGACCAGTTTATGGTGTCCAAATGACATCATCTACAATCAGCACATTGAGCCCCCTTCTGTACTCAGCAACACCATTAGGATGTGACTGTCTCGCCTTCCACCTTTTCACTTGTGGGGACCCCACCTCACAATGCTGCTCCCTCTTGTCATAGATGGTGGGGAAATGCTTTTGTATCCAACACTTATATCAAAATAGAGACACAACAAAAAATAAATAAGAAATTTTATTCATAAAAATAAATAAGAAAGTGTTGTACCCTAAAATTTACCCTAAGATTAGTGAACCATTTTCGCATTTCATTTTAGTACTTTTTTCACTTTAACTAACCATTTAACCAATTTGGCCGTTTTGTTTTATGAGGACAGATGTGTTATGGAAGGTTCAGAGGTCCGAAGACTCTACGTGTGCTTTAACCCTCTGCCAACCATGTTGAACTTTTGAAAAGCTTACCTCAGGAATTTCCCCAAAGAGGTCTGATTTTTTGGCCATTAATGCGAAGTGTTTGGTTTGGTGTTGACAGAATCGTGTATTGATGGCATATGGATGCAAGTGTGGATAAGAATTCCTAAATTAAGTTTTGCTTCAAAGTGACAGTTAAGACCCGGGATTAATTGTTAATTTCATCATGAGTTTCAATATGAAGTTTATGCATTAGTGCTATTCTGAAATTTAAACCCAATTTCAAAGGAAGTTAAAATTCATTAAGACATTCAAAGTTAAGTTAAGAATAAAACCCATGCTTTAAGGTCCAAGTTCATAAAAATGCAATCATTGGTTTACAAAGATTCGAGGTTTTCCATACTCATTTGAATATTTCTAAAAGCCTTTAATATTGAAACAAAATCTCTACATCTTTATAAAGAGTATAAGATGAATAAGGAAAGTGTTACGCAAGGAGTTTGGATACAACCAGAAAAACACAAAGTGCAAAGGACAATATTTGGAGTACATCTTAGGATCTAGAAGCTAAAATGTTACAGGAGTTGCAAATCATCATACGAGTTCTATAATTTTCCTAAGTCCCTAAGTTTGAAATCCATGCTCTATGCCATATTCATACCGCCAACTGGAACCATCTCAAAGCTCAAATAATGTAGAAGCTTCAAAAAATCCACCGAGTTATTTTGTTGGCTCTCGTAAAAGCTAATGCGCCATTCTCCAAGATATTTGACTAGTATTTCCATTAATATGTTGGTCATTAAGCCAGGCTACTATTGTTATCTTGGCTGCACCTGTGCTCCCGCACTAACCGAGCCGGCTTTTCTATCAACACTTAAGGCTGTTGAGATTAAAATGGGGTCAGAAACCGAATGTTGCCGCAAATAACATAGGAAGATCAAGAGAGCAGCAAATGCTAGTTAAGGATAAATTGTCATACCTCTTGGTGACTTGCGTTGACTTCGGTACGCCATGAAGTCGTTTGTTACATTTGGGAAGAGAGGAATTACCACCAGGGAGCCTGCTCCATCGTTAATCCTACCTACATAATGAGAAAGGAGGTGTTTTAAAGGACTTAGATAAGTCGGAAAGTATTCACAGCTTTTATGAGTGGAAATTCATACGAGAAGGTATTTGAATCCAATACTTTCGTGTACGACTTAAAGGATCATCCAAGAAATGTAATTGAAGTCATTTTGAGACACCATCAGAAGTACAGGACATTAGCATGACGGTAAGCAACAACACCCCAAAGGCGGCATGATCAAAGTCTCACGGTAGCATGCAAATTTACCTACCCAAAAACTAGGAGAGATCAAAGAGTTAGAAAGATTCATTACAAGTTTTAAAAAGCATAGCCTGTGTTTTCCTTGCTTGAAGTAATGAGTCATATGATTGAGGAAGACTCATCAGTGCTACGCTGTCACCTATGTCAAGTCACAATAATTCAAGCCCCAAGTTGTCCTAAGTTGTCCTCACAACCGGATAGGCCGCAAAGCACGAACCAAACCAATATGACCCTCTATCATCCCCTGCAACAAAAGAGTTTGTGCTCATGAGAAATCAAGAACATCAAGAACACATGAAGGTAATGGACAAGAGAGAGCTTACTTGAGGTTAAAGTTACTCGTTAGTTTCCATCAAACTGATATGTGGCATTGGTTTCGAACACCTCGAACAGAATAATGAAGATGGAAATATAGTGTTCATGAACAGAAACACAAGCTGTAACAACTGCGGACTGTTGATGTGCATGCTTTGGTCCAAAAGCTGATAATACCTCCAGGGGACATTTTTTCCATATCAATTCGGAAAGGAATTAATGCAGTGATGCACCTGCTATATCACCTGTGACTCACCAAGAAAATCAAGCATAATCAAATTAATTTGGAAGCTCTTAATATTGTACACTTAGCAAATGCATATTCTGAGTTGTCAAGAATAATTATGGTAACAATTAAACATGTTTCGACACATTCAACTCGAAAAGGAAATGTTTTAAGGGATTCTTTTGCTGTCAATAAGGATTTACTGGTGCAATCAAAGTTTCAAAACAAAATTAAACATGTTACCAACATGTTTGTTAAAAATAGGAAAGTTTTTTATCACGCCAGCTAACACTGTCAAATCCGTAATTCAACGGACTGAGGGTATAAATATGAATCACATACAGAACAAAAAAGGGGACAAAAGTTCAGAAGTTAGAAAGCCCTCACACATACACAAAAATCCACCAATACAAAAACGAATATCACAAAAATCCACAGAGATTGACAAATTCACGAAAAAGCAAAAAACCCTAAATCGCATGAAGAGGAAACGAAATTGAAAAATAACTTATCTTTGAGGTTGTCGGGGTCGCAAAGCTCACGCCAACATCCTCGCCATTGAGACCACCATCATTCGCCAACCGTCAAGCCGCCGCTATTTTTTTCGTATTGGGTAATTCTTTTGTTGTTTGATCCGTTCGTTTCCTTGTGTTGTTTCTGTTGTTCACCGGTTCGGAAAGAAGAGAAGACGAGAGTTCGAGAACGGAGAAAGTGAAGAAGAACAGAGGGAACGCGGAAATGAAGAAGAGAAGATAGAGGAGAGCGAAGAAGAGAAAGAAGGGGGAATTTGCGCTGCGGGTTGGAGATTAGGGTTTCAACCCTTTTCCTTCCCATTCTGGCCGGACCGGGTTGAGTCCGGTGGATTCATCACCACCGGCCCAACCCATTTATTTTTGTTTTTGGCTTTTTTTTAAGTTATTCTTATTTCATTTTTGTAATATTAATATATAATAAATAAAAAAACTAACATAATACTAACCACTAGCAATTTTAATAAATCTAAAAAATATTTAATTATAAAACAAACAAAATGAATATTAATTAAAAGAAAACATAATTTATTTTAATTTTTAATTTTAGTTTACTTTTAATAAAAATTAGGTTTAGTAACTTTAACAAAAAAACAAAAATGGTTTAGATTCCAAATTTTAATCTAATTTTATTTTCTTAACAAAATATTAAAAACCCAAAAAAAAATGTTTAATTTAACTTCAATTGTTTCCCTTAATAATAAAAAAATAATAAAAAAACGTTTTTTCTTTCTAAAATCTAATTTAATTAATCTTTGCTAATTAATCCATTTTTCTCTTAAAAACAAGTAATTCAAACGTTGCTACTTAGTTTAATGTTTATCCAGAAATTCACTTAAACTCACAAAAATCATAAAAATAATCAATTCTCACATTGCCTAATTTTCATTTAAGAACGAATTCTCAAAAATCTTTAACTTCAACTTTTAAATTCTAAGTCAACTAAATCGAACAATTCATCCCAATTATGCACCAACATCTCATGCTATCCCCATATCTCATTATCCTTATTATTCCGCTTTATTTTTATCGTTTATCCCCTCCGAAGGAAATGTGACACTATTTGACCGCCGAGTCAATGCCTCACCTTCACCCCATCCAAGCCTTAGGATCCGAGTCGCCGTACTCATGCTTAAGCGTGCCACCGTGGACACACCCCTTACCTTTTCCCAAATCTTAGGACTTTGAGTCGCCGTACTCGTGCTTAGGCATCCCGCTGTGGACATCCACCCCTTTATCCTAGCCTTAGGATTAGGAGTCGCCGCACTCCATATAAGTTCCTGCCGTGGAATACTTACTACACCCTTTTTAATTCGACTTTATAACATAGAAATCGGAGTCGCTGCACTCCAAAGTAAGCGCTTCCATATGAACGCTTACTTCCCCCTGGAACCTTGACCACAATCAAGAAGTTTCTCTTCCTCCCTCTGTGAGGGGAACTACGACTACTCTGATTCCATCCCCTACCTCGGATACGTAGGTACAAGATGCGAATCTTAGCGAGTAAACTTAGGACTAACCCTTAGGTCCTTCTCTTTACCTTTAACCCTTAGCATTACCCTTAAGCAGATAACTAGAGCAATATCACACTTAAAACAAGAAGTTTATGTAGAGTACTACAAAGGTTTAAGATGCTAATACCTTCCCTAAGCTTAACCAACCCCCGAACCCTAGATCTCTCCCCGCATTATGTTTACGATGCAAAACAGGTTTTCTCCTTTCTTTAACCTTTCCTTCAGATAAATCAAAGACCGGTTGTAAATGAATTAAGATTCAAGTTAATCAATAGCTTGACATCCAAATTTCACCGCAACAGAAAATGGCGACTTCACTGGGGAATATCTTTAATCTTTTGAGGGTTATCCGTATCTTGTTTTTATGCTTGCTTATTTGCTATATTATCTGCTTGTATTTATTGTTGTGCCTTGCTTGGGGTTATATCATTGTTGTGAGATAAGTCCTACACCCGGACTTGAGTGCAATTATTGTAGGAAGGTGATATATTCGACGAGGCTTATAGGGAGTTGAATCCCGACCTAGCTGACTTGAGAATCACCGCTCAGTTGAGGCCCTTTTGAAAAGTAGTACTGTTGAATGAGTTAATCGTGAAAACATTCACTATTTTCGATTGGAGCATGTGATACTGAGAACCGTAGTTACCTAAACACAACTTTGGCCTTATTTAGGACGTAGTGTGGGGACTATGAGGGAGTAATCCCAAAATAGTTGCTACGCGATACTACACTCAAAAGAGGTTCTCTTGAGAATATTATTAACCACCGAGTCAACTGGGAAATTGATAATATCTGAAAGATGGACTGATGACTTTGGGCACCGTTTTAGAATCCTTGTTCTGTAGGTTCAACTAACCTATAGTACATACCTTTTGGGATGGGTAGACCTTAACTCCACTCATTGTTCCTCTAACCTTGGACTTTTGTTTGTTTGTGTGTATTTGTGCATGGCATTCATAAAACATCATTCCTAGTTTCAAGGAACTCAACAGTCCTTTGCAAACTCAAAAGTCCTACATTTTTAAAGTTTAAAACCTTTTCCCAACTTTCCTAAAAATGTTTGCAATTGATCGTTGAAGTTCTTGAAACCATTGCATCGCATTAACATCATGTCTTGCATTGCATTTCCCCCGGTTTCTCATTCCCAGTTGTCTTTATCTTCCAGTGTTCCTTTGGGTCGCCAAGCTAATTCCTCGACACAGATATCAGACTAGAGCTAACTATAGACGCCAGATGTCAAAACAAGAGGAACATAATGCGGATGTCCGAATGGAGATCGAGGAGTTGAAAGCAGGCATGACTAGGCTTACCGAGATGCTTCAAGTACTGATTGCCAAAGGAGAGCCACCTCAGAGGACCGTCATTCAGGAAGTTTCATGTGCTGATCCACCTCTTGTTTCACTGCCACCCTCTACTTGGCCAGAGTTTGGTTTACCTCATAACTACTCTCTACCTATTGCATCTGCCGCTACGATTGGTCATACTGTTAGATCGATTTTTCAAGATCCTGTCCTTACCGAGGCCAGACCTATGGTCCACACTGTTAATCAGACTGTCCAAGCTCCCTTTGAGAATCCTCCCTATGAGTACAATGCTGCCGATGTTCAAGAAGATTTTGTTGAGCCTGAGATTACCCGTGAATAATTTCAAATCATAAACAAGAGACTCCAAGCTGTCGAAGGTACTGATTTCTTCAACGTTGATGCCGATAATATGTGTCTAGTTTTTGGTCTGGTTTTCCCTGCCAAGTTCAAGACTCCTGAGTTTGTGAAGTATCAAGGTCACTCATGTCCAAGAGCCCATCTAGTCATGTATTTCCGAAAGATGGCAGCTTACACCAACAATCAGAAGTTGCTCATCCATTGCTTTTAGGATAGTTTAAGTCGTGCTTCTCTCAAATGGTATATGAACTTGGAGGATAACAGCGTCCATTGCTTCCAGGATCTCGCCAACGCTTTTATGAAGCATTAAAAATACAATTTAGACATGGCTCCCGATCACCGTCAACTCCAAAGTATGTCTCAGAGGGAAAAATAATAGTTCAAAGAATATGCTCAGCGCTGGAGAGAGTTAGCTTCCCAAGTTGAACCCCCTATAACAGAGAAGGAATTGACAGGAATGTTCATGGATACTTTATCTCCTTTCTATTGGGAAAAGATGATTAGAAGTGTCTCTTCAAGCTTTACAGATCTGGTGACTATTGGCCAAAGGATAGAAGAGGGTTTGAAAAATGGTAAGGTATCCAAAGCTGCCGAATCTTCTAATGGTGCAAAGGAATCCTATGGGAATTTCCATAAGAGGAAGGACGAGCAGACCAATGCTGTCATGACTGAATCAAGAAAGCCTCGCCCGGGACCTCAACCTGTTGTTTCTCCACAACCAGCTCAGACTGCTCAACGCCCAGTTATTAGACAAGACCAGTATCGAAATAGAAATCAATTTGATTCTATTCCCATGACTTACACAGAACTTTATCCTTACCTGGTTCAACAAGGACTGATCACTACAAGGGCTCTACCACCTCCTCCTAATCCTCCTCCAACTAGATTCGGGGCTGATTTCCAGTGCACTTTTCATGAGGGTGCCTTAGGCCACGAGTTGGAGCATTGTTTTTCACTGAAGGCTAGAGTACGTGAGTTGGTCAGAGATGGAATACTTGATTTTGCAGATAATCCTCCTAATGTCCAGAAAAATCCTTTGCCAGTGCATCAAAAGTGAAGCTTCGAATTGACTCTGGCGGATTATTTGTGTTTCAGACAGGACGCCATCTTTATACTGATTTAGTCACTAGGATTTTGTTTCTCGTTGTTTGTACTTTCCTTATTTTTACATTAGCTGTTTGCCTACAAAGTATGTTTGTACTTTTACATTGATGGAATAAGCATCGCAACTTTCAATTTCAATTCATTTTTGTCTATTATTTGCATCTTTATGCTTTATCTTTCAAATATTTACTTCTTGTCCAAATTCGTGATATGCAAAGATTGGAGGGAGGATGACGAAAACATTATACCTATAATTGTTGTCAGTATGCTTTCAATCGAACTTTGTTGATGATGTAAGGATTTGTTTCAACTCCCAAACACTGGAGAAATAAGGAAGTTATCCCCTTGTCACCCCCTTCGAGCCTAGAAGTTGGAGTTTCTTTCTTTACAAAAAAAACCACAATCTTAACCTGGAGCATGGATAGTTTCTCAGTTAACTCGGTTGCACGCATACAATATACCTTTCAGATAAAGGTCGCACTCACAATTTTCCTTCGCGCACAGCAAGCAAGTGTCGAAGATGTTTTCCAAGCCAAAACGCCGATGATGGTTCGCTGTAATCATTAAAGCTAGGCAGTCACTTTCTAAGAAAAAAATCAAAAGAAAAAGCCCGATAAGTCAAAACCTATGAAAGAGACTTAGGCAAAACTGGGGCATCCCGTTGACTGTGTGCTTTAAAAGAAACAGTTTAGGCAAAAGTTAGGGATAATAAAAAGAGGAGATCTTTAAATCCTCACCATGAAAATCCTCAATGTCAAAATAACCATATGTTGTAAAGAAACAGTGGTTGCCTTTTCATAGATCCTTTGACTTCTGAACCATCATTGCTACCATCAGTGTAATTCCTAACCTATAAGAACCTGAATGTATAATATGAGTTTACTGAGCGTAGGACTGAAGATTATCACGTAGATGGGGTGGGTACAAATAAAATTTGAGCCTTTATCCTTTGTTTCATAAATCGTGAACCATGCCACGTTACAACCCTCAAAAGACCTAATTGAAGCAAGGTTATTTTGAAAGCATACTACAGCAAAGTTGCATAAGCTAACTCCAAAAGATCTTTGCGAATCATTTATTTTGGTAGTACACCTTTGTTTAAAAATTTGAGTGTTTTGAACCACCGTGTTCTGACCAACGACTCATTTATTCTTCATATTTCAAAAATAATCTTAATTTCAAAAGTTGCATGAACTTTGCATTACCATGTTTGCATGAATACTTTTGTTTGCAAACTGGCTTTCCTCTAAGGAATTTTTAAACATCGAGAAACTTGGTAAAGTGGTCCTATCAGGGGCAAGTTCTTTTTACATCCTGTCTAAGAATCAGTTCAAGATTTGTTCAAGGCAAGGTCTTATCCGATTTGGTTTTTTCAAAAGATTTTTCAAGACTCATACTGGGGCAAGCCTTCCGAGGGTACAGTAAAATAGTCATTTTCACGAATCAGACAAGTTGATGCAATTATCAGTTCATCTATAACATACGGTTTAATCTGGGGCAGTTTACTTGAAGAATCCCCAGACAGCTACCCTTCCTTCCTACAAGGATCATCAACTTGATACAGTTTAGAAATGTCGCGAAGATGTGCCCAGCGGTGGCATCTTTAGTCCCCGAGCAGAATAACCTTGATCTTCGTATTGAGGAATCAGTTTTCCAGTCTTGTCATCTCCCACAAAAGTCGAGCCTTGTCATCTGCATCTGCATCTGCATTTGATCATACATCATTTGCACAATTCATATACATATACATATCATGAGTGTTTCATCCTCATTTGTATTTCTCCCGAGGTCGTGTTTTACCCACGTCTTACCTTGTGGTTGAAGTCCAACTAACTTGGCACCTACCAAGCAGAGCTGTCGTGTCTGTCCGATGCTTCCAGATATGACGTTTTTCTTATCCGATGGTTTTCCGGAAATGTCTGTTCCTTTTACATCCAATAATCTTCTCATATATTGTATTTTTACCTTTCATTCAAAGCCATTATTGGATGTCGGGTATCTTTTTATCCAATGTCATTCTTGGATGTCACCCTTATATTTGTGCCTTTTATCTGATGGTTTTCCGGATTTGTTTCTCTTTCTGACGATTTTCCAGATCGAGTCTTTTATCTGATGGTTTTCCATATATTACCTTTGATTCTAATGGTTTTCCAGAATCTATCTGATGGTTTTCCGGATTTATTTCTTTTTCTGACGGTTTTCCAGATCGAGTCTTTTATCTGATGGTTTTCCAGATATTACCTTTGATTCTGATGGTTTTCCAGAATCTATCTGATGGTTTTCTGGATTTGTTTCTATTTCTGACGGTTTTCCAGATCGAGTCTTTTATCTGATGGTTTTCCAGATATTTTCCTTCGATTCTGATGGTTTTCCAGAATCTTTTCGATGGTTTTCCAGAACCCCTTTGTTGCTTATCTGATGTTCTTCCAGATACGTCTTCAAACTTGTCCCGTTACATTTATTCCTTTCCTAAATGTTTCGGATGTACCTTCAAAGACCTTGTCTTCATCTCGTGCTCCTATAAATGTTTTCATTTTGTTTCTGGATACAGCCCAGAGTTTATTCGATGTTTTTCCGAGTATCTCTAGTATGTTTCAGATTCATTCGATGTTCTTCTGAATGTCCCTGAAATTTGTTCTTTGTCCCCGAGTTTATTCGATGTGTTTCCGAGTATCTCTGGTGTGTTTCAGAGTTCATTCGATGTTCTTCCGGATGTTTCTGATGTTTGTTTTTCCTTGTATATTTTCTGACGATTCCTGAAGATCCCGCTCGATCTCTTTGTTTAAAGGAATGTCTCGGAAATTCCAGCACTTGTCATTTACCTGATCCTACCGCTGGGTGGATCCCGTGTTACCGTTTCATCCTAAAATGTCAACTGGTCATGCCTGAACCTGTTAGTCCATCACCTTAGAGTGTCAACCGGACATGCTTGAACCTGTTGAGCAGCTACTCTTGGATATTCTTCCCATTGGAGGCCATCTTGTTGGTGCCATCTCCATCAAAGATCCCGTTTGATCTCTTCGCTAAAGAGTTTTCAGAAGCTCGAATGTTATTCTCACTCAATGCTCCATCATTCTGTTTACTTGATCCTACCGCCGTGTGGATCCTGCGTTACCTTTTCATCCTAGAGTATCAACCGGTGATGCATGGACTTGTTTAGCAGCTACTCTCGAATATTTTCCCCAGTGGAGGTCGTCTCGCCGGTGCCATCTCCATTGAGGATCTCTTCTTGCTTTCCTTATAAAGTGATAACTGGTCATGCTTGAACTCGTCGGTCTATCACTTTAGATTTCTCCAATTCGGTGTTGTTTCCCCAGTGCGTCGTCTTCCCCTGTGTCATCGTTTCGTCTGCATCCCTGCATTATTTTCTATCATATGCATCATTTTAGGTTCATAGCATCGTCAGCATTGTCATGTTGTCCATAGCATTGCATATCACTGCATCTAAGGGCAAAATTTTCGGTTATCTGTATTTAAATCCCTTTCACCGTGATTTCTCGAGCCTCCGCCGCTCAAATCATCCGGTGAAGTTATTTAAATAGGGGCAACTGTTGTACCCCAAAATTTACCCTTAGATTAGTGAACCATTTTCGCATTTCATTTTAGTACTTTTTTCACTTTAACTAACCATTTAACCAATTTGGCCGTTTTGTTTTATGAGGACAGATGTGCTATGGAAGGTTCAAAGGTCTGAAGACTCTATGCGTGCTTTAACCCTCTGCCAACCGTGTTGAACTTTTGAAAAGCTTACCTCAGGAATTTCCCCAAAGAGGTCCGATTTTTTGGCCATTAATGCAAAGTGTTTGGTTTGGTGTTGACAAGATCGTGTATTGATGACATATAGATGCAAGTGTGGATAAGAATTCCTAAATTAAGTTTTGCTTCAAAGTGACAGTTAAGACCCGAGATTAATTGTTAATTTCATCATGAGTTTCAATATGAAGTTTATGCATTAGTGCTATTTTGAAATTTAAACCCAATTTCAAAGGAAGTTAAAATTCATTAAGACATTCAAAGTTAAGTTAAGAATAAAACCCATGCTTTAAGGTCCAAGTTCATAAAAATGCAATCATTGGTTTACAAAGATTCGAGGTTGTCCATACTCATTTGAATATTTCTAAAAGCCTTTAATATTGAAACAAAATCTCTACATCTTTATAAAGAGTATAAGATGAATAAGGAAAGTGTTACGCAAGGAGTTTGGATACAACCAGAAAAACACAAAGTGCAAAGGACAATATTTGGAGTACATCTTAGGATCTAGAAGCTAAAATGTTATAGGAGTTGCAAATCATCATACGAGTTCTATAATTTTTCTAAGTCCCTAAGTTTGAAATCCATGCTCTGTGCCATATTCATACCGCCAACTGGAACCATCTCAAAGCTCAAATAATGTAGAAGCTTCAAAAAATCCACCGAGTTATTTTGTTGGCTTTCGTAAAAGCTAATGCGCCATTCTCTAAGATATTTGACTAGTATTTCCATTAATATGTTGGTCATTAAGCCAGGCTACTATTGTTATCTTGGCTGCACTGTGCTCCCGCACTAACCGAGCCAACATTGCTATCAACACTTGAGGCTGTTGAGATTAAAATAGGGTCAGAAACCGAATGTTGCCGCGAAAAACATAGGAAGATCAAGAGAACAACAAATGCTGGTTAAGGCTAAATTGTCATACCTCTTGGTGACTTGCGTTGACTTCGATACACCATGAAGTCATTTATTACATTTGGGAAGAGAGGAATTACCGCCAGGGAGCCTGCTCCATCGTTAATCCTACCTACATAATGAGAAAGGAGATGTTTTAAAGGACTTAGATAAGTCGGAAAGTGTTCACAACTTTTATGAGTGGAAATTCATACGAGAAGGTATTTGAATCCAATACTTTCGTGTACGACTTAAGGGATCATCCAAGAAATGTAATTGAAGTCATTTTGAGACACCATCAGAAGTACGGGACATCAGCATGACGGTAAGCAACAACACCCCAAAGGCGGCACGATCAAAGTCTCACGGTAGCATGCAAATTTACCTACCCAAAAACTAGGAGAGATCAAAGAGTTAGAAAGATTTATTACAAGTTTTACAAAGCATAACCTGTGTTTTCCTTGCTTGAAGTAATGAATCATATGATTGAGGAAGACTCATCAGTGCTGCGTTGTCACCTATGTCAAGTCACAATAAGTTCGATCCCCAAGTTGTCCTCACAGCCGGATAGGTCGCAAAGCACGAACCAAACCAAGATGAACCTCTATTATCCCCTGCAACAAAAGAGTTTGTGCTCATGAGAAATCAAGAACATCAACAACAAATGAAGGTAATGGACAAGAGAGAGCTTACTTGAGGTTAAAGTTACTCGTTGTCGCTACTCGAAAAATGCATCGCGCAACGACGGGGAGGCAAAGAAGAAAGGACAGAAGAGTCGCCACCGAACTTTATTTATCCCATGAGGGGAAAGGAAAATATCGAGAAAACCTTAAGAAAGAAATGGATAAGATGGTCTCGCGACCAAGAACGGGTTCGGAAGCCGGTTATGCGAGGGGAAGGTATTAGCACCCCTCGCATCCATCGTACTCGATGGGAACCTTTTGTTTGTCGATGTGTGAATTTATCTGCTTAAATATTATGCTATAAAAGTGTTTCACAGGGTAAAGAAGAAGGGTTAGAAACTGGGGAAAGAGAGGTAACAGGGAAGAAGAGAGAGGGAACAGACTCGGTAGGACTTCGCAGTCCTAGGCCTACGTATTCTCAATAGACATGAGAAAGTCAGAGTCGACGTAGTTCGGGGCTACGCATATAGGGGGAATGTGCTCGGCAAGACATCGCGTCTTGTGCCTACGTATTCTCATCTGGTATGAGAAATCAGAGCAGTCGTAGTTCGGCCTACGGTGTGCAGGGGGAGTTCTGGTAGACGATGCTATCGTGCGCATTCTAGCAGTTAGGTGTATTCCTGCTCGCTCGTTGGAGACTTAGGCGTTACCTGTTTGCGGTAGAACGGACGTAACATATCCTGTTTGAAAGATTGGTTTTCGCCATACGAGGCAAGGTGTCATGTTTGATTGGTTGAGATTGTTTTTTAGGGGCGAGACATGTCCTCGGATAGTAACCCCTACGGGTAGTATCCAATTCGTTATCTCAAAGTTTTTGTTGTAAAAGGGTGTGGCGAACGAGGCGTCTTCGTATTGAGAGACGAGCGTCGAAACCACCCTCACTACAGTGGGCGTCCCAACGCTCGGAGAAGAAGAGGTCTACACCCAATCCTCTCTCTTTAATTCAATGCAAAGAGAACTTCGTTCTCTTATTAAAGATGTTTTTGGTTTTGAATGGTAAGTGCTTTGCGACAGAGAACCCTACGGTAAACGTCAGCACTCGGGATAGGAGAAGGCCTACGCTTAACCACTCCGCGACCATTCAAGTTTTTGTTATGAAAAGATTTGAAAATGCACTCGGTACAGGACCGAGGTTTTAGGTGTGAAAATTGTGGAAGGAAGTTGTGAAAGCGAGATGGTGGATAAAGTCGCGTCTTCGTATTGAAAGACGAATATCAAGACCACCCTCACTACAGTGGGCATCCCAACATTCGGAGAGGAAGAGGTCTACACCTAATCCTCTCTCTTTAATTCAATACAAAGAGAAATGATTCCTTATTGAAGGGGTTTGAAAATGCGCTCGGTACGGGACCGAGGTTTTAGGAGGGAAGGTTTGAAAAGCCACTTGGTGCGGGACCGAGGTTTTTAGGAGGAGAGAGAATGTCGTCTTCGTATTGAAAGACGAGTATTGAAACCACCCACACTACAGTGAGCATCTCGACACTCGGAGAGGGAGAAGTCTACACTTAACCCTCTCTTTTTAATCCAATACAAAGGAAAGTTGATTCCTTATTGATGATGATTCGAGAACCTTTCTCGTTTCCGTCGTGATTGCTTCGTCTGGTTTTTGTCATTATCAGCTTGAATCATATCTATCTCTTTGTGTTTCAACCCACGGCTTGTCTCCCGCTCTAACCACGATTCCTCTCTCAATGTTCGCTCTGTTTCATTTTCGAGTTTGTCTTTGTTTCCAATTTATTCAGACTCAACTCCTCCTTCTCGACTTCTTCTGAGTTGTTGTTTAAACGAAGTTTGGATGGGTTTTTGAATGAGGTTGAAAGGAGAAGATTTGGAACGGTGTGTCTGGATTTGAGTGGAAAAGGGGATTCGTAAACAGGGACTGGGTTTAGTTGTTGACTTGAAAGAGGGTTTGGAATTTCGCGTGGGTTTGGACGGCGGAATCTGGGTATTGATGATTTTGAAGATGCTGCGATGGTGAGTGATTTCGTTTTGCAGCGAGAGGAATATCCATGGAATGAACAAAGGCAATGTGTACGGTCATTTGAATGAGGTCATACACCAAGTGTTCGTAGAAATTACCTCTGTTTTTGTTCCCTAATCTTCCTATTTCATCTTTATTTTCAGGGAGGTGATGGTGTATATGAGCGATGAAGGTGATGATGGTAAGGGCGAGACTGGAGAGAGCTGTTGGTGATTATTGAAAGTGAAGGAGTTGGAAAGGATTTGAAGGGGATTACGAAGAAATGGGGTTTAACGTTTGAAGGTTAATGGTTGTTGTTCGATGTTCAACAGAAGGTTTGTGAACAAACGGTGGTGGCGACCGATTCTGGGTAAGTTTTCGTTTATAGGTTGTGACAGCAGAGGTCTTATGGTGAACTGGGATTTGGAGATATGGTGCGGTTGGAGATTACAGTTAACAGAAGTGAAGGTTCGATCAAAGGGGTGAAGTTGGACGGTTGTTGAAGAGTTTGCAGTGAGTTTGTGATGGTGTTGTGAAGTTGAGTTTAGGAAAGAAGATGGGTTCATTGAAGGAGGTTTCAATGGATAAGGGATTTGGATGGTGCGGTTGTGTGGTTGTTTTGAAGGTGGTCCACGCAAGAATAGAGAGAAAAAGATGGAGTCTGTTGTGAGAAAGATTATAGGAGACTAGAGAGTGAAGTTCATGGAAGTCTATGGTTTTTACGGTGAGGTGTTTGAAGATTGAAGAACAATGATGAGTTTATGGTTGGATGATTTACGGTGAGAGTTTGAAGTGTTGGTAATTGTTGTCGGTTATGTCCATTGGTGAGGAAGATGTGAAGAGTTTTTTTTTTAAGAGTTGAAGAGAGATCCATGAACTGTTTTTTTCTTCCCCCCCCCCCCCAGTTGTATGGTTTTGTTGTGCCCTTTTTTTTTAATTACTTTGGAGTGATGGTTGTGAATTTATGCAGGTCTTGTCTGGTGTGGAGGATGTGGTTTGTTGGTTTGGTGTGGAGTGAATTTGCAGGTTGTTGTCTGTAGCAGGTTTTGTCTGGCGGTACGGTTATGCAGAGCTTGCTTGGTTTGCAGCAGGCTGGTCTGGGCTGGCTGTTGTTTTGGGGTGGGATAGTGGTCCTGCTGTGGTAAGACCTTTCTTCCCTTGTTTGGTGTCCTGTCTTTGATTGTTTATGTACTCACTAAATTTTCAAATCATCAACTGTAAATTGTAACAGGGCCTCGATCTGCTGCGCTGCATTACTCATACTGATGTTTTTCTACAGCTGGCCATGGGTATAGTGATGGTGCGTGTTGATTACAATACTGCACGGGTTTTGGCTGCGGGAATTACGTGATATCGTGGGGCCATTCATTGGAGTAATTCTGCTCAACAAAAAAAAGACCGCGTATCATGTGTGGGCATTCTGTGGGGTCATGAGCTCGTCCCACTGCGGAGGATTTGTGCAGCTCATCCGAAAACAATTGCAGCTTAACTTGAAACTCTCCTTTGAAGCTTGTATGGTGTGCTATAATTATGGTACGAAATTATTTTTGTTTTCACCTTGTAAAATTATGTGAGGTCCGATCCCTTTTGCTGTTGTGAAGCTTGTTTCTCATTTAATTCACTCTTCACAGGACGCAAATCGTCAATCCCGTTGCTGCCATTTTCAGGTGTGGTGTAGCCATTATTGAATATGATGCCTGTGATGGTTTCAGCAAGAGTATGATTTCCACAAGTTTTTTAGAATGAATCCTTGATCTCATTTATTTCATACAACTTGTCTCTCTCTGTGTTTGTATTCATCCCTACGTAACGGCTTCTTTGCATAATGTTGTGCCGCAGGTTTTTTCGTGTGGCCTTTTTCTCTTGATTTGCAAGTGGGCATATGGAGATGGTATGAACAGAGAAGAGGTTTTCAAAGTGGAAGAAGAGTAAGGATTTTTTTTTCTTTTTGGGAGCAGGTTTCACGGGATGTCGGCTTTGTCGTAACTTGTATACGAATTGCAGCTGGGGTATTAATAATGATAATGATGAGCTGCAGAACATATGCTTCTTTGGGGGAAAAGAAGGAGAAGATGGATTCACATAAAGGAAAAAGTGGGAATTCAAAGGGAGAAATGGAAGGATTCGTACGGGCATCACGGTGGAAGCTTTTATTGCGCAAACATTGTAAACGAAACCAGTGTTTTCCTTATGCTTTTGGCATGCTGTTTGTTTTATTAATCCAGGATAACTTGATTTAAATTTAAAGAAAACATCTTGAATTGGAGCATGACTCATTAAGCATCAAAATGATTCCAATGTCATGACCACGTCTTTAATCTTTGTACACCTCCTTGTAAAATAAAGCATGAACCTCTATGAATCCTTTGAAAATTGTAAAAATGATTTTGTACTAATTCATGAGCTTCAACGTGATCACCTTCTTTCTTCACATTGTATTGTCTTGAAATAATTGAAAATTGCTAAGAAAGTGCTTATTTTCTTGGGGATACCTTGAAGTTTCTTCAAATTAAATAACTTGGAAAAATATGCCTTGACCAACAAATACAATTTAATAATCGATATGGCCTAAGAAACAATGACTTGGAGAAAAACAAACTCGACTCATAACTCATTAAATCTCAATATGCCTTGAGAAAAACTTACAGTCGTAAATTGCCAACCGGAAATTACTAACTGTTATTTTCCATCATGCTTAGTGTTTTGGATCTTGCGCTTTAGTTTAATCCTCATGACTCGAGCATAAATGAGCATTGTCAGTATTTCCATCATCAAACTATGTCTTGAAGGCAGACCATGTCTCCACATAAATTGTTTATACATTAAAACACATGATCATATAACTCTTCCTTAATCCAACTTCTTGAATAAATCCCTGAAATATAACTGAAGGCGTACCCAACTCAAATATCATCTTGAACCTCGATGAGTCCAAATATTCACTATGCACCAAGTGAATAGGACGCATGCCCCCTATCTGAAACTTGACTCCACCTAGCAACTTTTGAATTTTCTGACTATGAGGAATGGAAGGATGTATAAATGAGAAATATATACAAGTAGGACAAATTTGGGGTATGCTTATGCAATGTGATATGCTAATGCAATGAAATGAAACATAAACCAAATGGAGAAAAGGTAGGGTAAATTTTGGGATACAACAGCTGCCCCTATTCAAGCGACTTAGACCTGAATGGATGAAAAGCGAACAACTTTCAGACGATCATGGTAAAAGGCGGTTGAATACCAAAGAGACCTGAAATTTGCCAACCGTAAAAGGAACTTCTGACATCGCCGTCAGGTACCCATATTAAGTGGAACATCTGACCTCGCCGTCAGCTCCTTTAATAGCATCTAACCTCGCCGTCAGATCTCAGCGTCAAGATTATAAATCAACTGATTTCGTCGTCAATTTTTTCACACAGAATTTTAAAAAAACCCCTGACTTCGCCTGTCAGCTCTTCAAAATAATCTTCTGACCTCGCCGTCAAATTTACAATATTTTCTGACTTCGCCGTCAAAAAATTTTTTCAAAATCGTCTTCTGACTTCGCCGTCAATCCTCAAAATAATCTGACCTCGCCGTCAATTTTTCCGTTAAATATGAACAGCCATTAAATTCAAAGATACAATTACTTTTGACATCCCCGTCAACACAAACATCTCAACATCGCCGTTGAAGAATACAATTACTTTTGACATCGCCGTCAACACAAACATCTCAACATCGCCGTTGAAAAACTAGACCACTTGACATCACCGCCAAGAACAGATATCCAACATCGCCGCTGAAAGACAAAATTACTTGACATCGCCGCCAAGACAAACATTCAACATCGCCGTTGAAGAACTAAATCACTTGACATCGCCGCCAAAACAAACTTTCAACATCGCCGCTGAAAAGAAAACTAAATCATCTAACATCGCCGTCAGAAACAAACTCTCAACATCGCCGTTGAAGAATCAAATCACTTGATATCGCCGTCAAAATAAACTTCTCAACATCGTCGTTGAAGAATCAAATCACTTGACATCGCCGTCAAAACAAACTTCTCAACATCGCCGTTGAAGAATCAAATCGTATGACATCGCAGTCAAACTTCTCAACATCGCCGTTGAAGAACTAAACCATCTGACATCGCCGCCAAGACAAACATTCAACATCGTCGTTGAAGAATCAAATCACTTGACATCGCCGTCAAAACAAAATTCTCAACATCGCCGTTGAAAAACTAAATCATCTAACATCGCCGTCAGAAACAAACTCTCAACATCGCCGTTGAAGAATCAAATCACTTGATATCGCCGTCAAAATAAACTTCTCAACATCGCCGTTGAAGAACTAAACCATCTGACATCGCCGCCAAGACAAACATTCAACATCGCCGTTGAAGAATCAAATCACTTGACATCGCCGTCAAAACAAAATTCTCAACATCGCCGTTGAAAAACTAAATCATCTAACATCGCCGTCAGAAACAAACTCTCAACATCGCCGTTGAAGAATCAAATCACTTGATATCGCCGTCAAAATAAACTTCTCAACATCGCCGTTGAAGAATCAAATCACTTGACATCGCCGTCAAAACAAACTTCTCAACATCGCCGTTGAAGAATCAAATCGTCTGACATCGCAGTCAAACTTCTCAACATCGCCGTTGAAGAACTAAACCATCTGACATCGCCGCCAAGACAAACATTCAACATCGCCGTTGAAGAATCAAATCACTTGACATCACCGTCAAAACAAAATTCTCAACATCGCCGTTGAAAAACTCAGATTATTGACATCGCCGTCAAACCTTCGCTAAATATAAGCGAGCAACGAGATTCGAACGAATTTAAGTCCATCCTTTGGTGACAATCACAAAAGAAATCCGCTGGGGAGACAGCATGAGCTGGGGTCTAGCCAACACACGGGCGAAGATACTAGTCATCTGCGGGATTCACTTGAAACAAAAGGGTAACGACTCAGCTTATGTTTCACATGCATATGTTTCGATATGACGAAATGCTCCATACGAAATGGAAATGCTTCGCGTTCGGGTAGATGCTATGCATGTATGTAGATGCAAATGAACCACTTTAGCAAAATAAATGCTAAAGAGAAAGAGCCAACTCCGTTGAGTCAGAGCTAGATACGCCTAGCGCAAACAAACTCATGCTGGGGAATGCAAGCCGTGGATGGCCTCCGAGAAAAACCTCTGGGTAAAACTGCTCCGCTAAGAACAAAACCACTCCGCTGGGGATCCAAATCAAACTCTGCTGCGGAAAACGTCCCGGATGGCCTATCAGCCTACAACTCTTCTGGGGATCAAGCAACTTGGCTGGAGGCAACAACTCCACTCTACCGGGGAAATCAGCTATGAATGATTAGCCAGAATAACTCTACTGGGGAAACACAGCAGATTGCTGAGGAATAACTCCATTATGTCGGAGATTGAATCCGCTATCTGCTAGGGATATTGAATAAGACTTACTGGGAGCTTATCCCATACTTATCTCTGCTGGGGATGGAGATGAACGATCTCTGAGTTAGTTCCACTCTGTGGGGAAGGAAAATTAACTCCGCTGCCTTGGCTGGGGGTTAGATAAGGAGGGAACCAACCTCTGCTTGGGGAAAATGAGAAGTAAACTCAATAATAATCAACTTCCGTTTGAGGAACGAGTCAATGATCTAGACTCTGATGGGAAAGGAGTCAATCGTTCAGACTCTGTGGGGATAACAGTACTGCACTCGCCCTACTGCTGGGGAAATAAACCCAAATCTGCTTCTATAACTCTGATAAGCTCTGAAGATATGGAGAGGAACACATCTCCTTTGTTTCCAATTTTTCCCCAGCCTGTGGGACCTGATGGTTAGACATGAACTGCCTCAGCGCTTCGAACCCCGAAGAAGTGCTTCAAGTCAATTTCCTTTCTGGATAAGGATAGTTGTCGTGCTCCTGGGGTGGCCTACCCCAGCTTTGAAGTGATTTTGCCCCTGATTGGCTGAATTGGAGAAGTGTCTTTGACTTCGAGAGATTTACCTAATCTCGACCTGATTGCCCCAGATTAACGGACCTTAGGAAATGGCGTCTTCGGCTGGCCTTCGAGTGGTTTGATGAATCTCGACCTGATTGCCCCAGATTAACTGCATCTAGGAATGGCCGACTCTGCTTATGTTTACCTGATGTGACTTGCCCCTTCTCAAAGGAGTACTCGGGCGCTCTATATCTTATTTCTATCAAACTTCGCATTGTAGAAACTTTCCTGATGTCAAATGCTTTCTCGCGAGTAAAACAATTTGTTTTGCAAAAGATAATATTAACGCCATGCCTATGACAGTTTTGAAATCCTAGTCTGTTCACTGGAAAAAATTGTGGCATTTAGTGAACGAATCACTTATCATAAATATCAATATCCATACCCATGGGGTAAGAAAAAATCCTTTTAGGAGTCAGTTTCGACATGATCTTTACCGAAGTATGCTTTCGAAATAAACCTGCTTCAATTAGGACTTTTAAAGGTTGTAACTTGGTCAGGTTCATGGTTTGAGAGAAAGGATATAAGGCTTAAAGTTCTGTTTAACCCACCCACTCTCCTTAATATTCTTCAATCCTATGTTCAGCTAATTCGACACAAGCGCTCACTTCTTAAAGGTTAAATGACCGGAGTGATGGTTTGGGAAACCACAAGTTTGTGGAGTGACAGTCACTCGCTTTCGTCTTTGGTGCCTGGAGTCACACGACTTGTTCTTCGTCATTTTTTTTATTTCCCTATTTTTGCCTGGACTGACTCTTTTGAGTACATCTTCTGATTTCAAAGTCCAGCGGGATGCCCTAATTTTTGCCTAAGTCGTTTGTTTTCAAGATTCGACTTAGCGGGCTTCTTATTTCTTTCTTTTCTTTTTTCTTTTTCGAAACAAATCGTGTGACACCGGCTGGTCTGACTTGTTGAAAGGGTGGTGACTGTTCCACTCCTTGGTCAGTAATGGATAACCACTGTGGTTTTTTAGGTATAACCTATACAGGTGTGATTGATCCTTGAACGGGAACACTCCTCTCACAATTTGGATGTTTAGTTGAATTAACTGACACCTACCCTGCCCCCAGGTTAAGATTGAGGGTTTTTTCGTTTTTAGAAGGAAACTCCTACAACTAGGCTCGAAGGGGTTTACAAGGGATTAACATCCTTATATCTCCGGTGTTTAGGAATTTGAAACAATGCTTGTACATCATTAGCAGGTTTCATTCAAAAGCATATAATCGGAAGCTTGCGCGTCTTTCAATTTCGTCATCCTCCCTCAAGGAATTCCGCTTAAACAAGCGTTTGACATTATTAAAAAAAAGCAATATTGAGTGAACACGAATGGATTTAATCAAAACATGCATATTCATTTCATTATAATTATCAATCGAAAATAAACACGTCTTACAAATGAAATTTGCAAATAAGTTCGCACTTAAACAAAAAAGAAACTACAAATGCAAAGGAATAACATGATAGAAAAATTGCCAGCTTCGGGGAACTGGGCTTTCATTCTTGACTTGCTGCTGAACCAACCATCTTTAGAATTGCTCATCAAAAATCCGTCTGATACTCTTCTGAACATATGCTCTCGGTGAATCCCTCCATGACATTAGCTGCCGAACCCATATGACTTGACGAAAGAAGATCGTTGATCTGAATACCCTGAGGCGTGATTGAAAACCTGTTGGAGTCCAGCAGAGTCTGAACTTGGCTTCTAAGCACCTTACAGTCTTCAGTTGAATGCCCCTGCGCCCCAACATGGTAATCACAGCGGGCGTCGACATCAGAACCTGGCGTATGTGGATGAATCTCTGGACCAATATTTTTCGGCACTATCAATCCATATGTGATCAAGTCTGGCAATATCTGACTGTACGACAACGACAACTGGGTGAACTGCCTCTTTGGCTTCCTTGGTCTTCGTCGGGCGTGCTGACGCGGCTGATGACAGTATGAATGTTGACTATGAACAGTTAAAACATATGGAGATCGAATTTGAGGTATCAGAGACTCCCTTTGTTCAGGAACTTTCATCCTCAGGCTTGGCCTAGGAACGGGCAATAGCTGCGGGCAGGAAGACTCTAAGGTCACAGATTGCAAGACAGGCTCCTGACCTGATACGACTTCAGGGGAGAGAATAGAAACATCCACATCTTCCGGAATAAGACCATTGCTCGGCATGAACTCAAATGCTCTTGAATCGATTAAATCCTGAACCTTGTGCTTAAAGGCTTTGCAGTTCTCGATACTATGCCCTGGTGCCCCAGAATGGAAATCACAACGGGCTCTTTCATCATAGCCTTGTGGTGGCTTACCGGCAAGTGGAGACATAGTCCAGAGTTTAACCAATCGAAGTTGAAGCAAGAGTTGCAACAACTGAGCATAAGTCATAGGGATCTGGTTGAAGATTCTGTCGGACTGCTTCGTCCTTTGAGCATACCTCATAATCCTAGGATTGTCTCGGGAAACAGGAAGACGAGGAAATACTGGAACCTCATGTTGTGTAAAATATCTTTGAGGCACTTCACGCCTTGGGAGAGGTTCCACATGTAAAGGTGGAATGGCCATCACTGCTGCAGCTTCGGGCACATGATCGCCTTCCTTTCTCCACACATTTCTCATGACTTCTGTTATCAGGCCCATCTGAGTCTTCAACTGATGGACTTCCTCTCTAAGCACTTTCTGATCCTGAAACAAAGCTTGCATGTCCGTCATGAATTGTCCCATTTGGCTTCGGACTCCCCTCAACTCTTCTCGAATTTGTTCCATAATCTTCTCTGTTGATTTCTTTTGGTGGAATACTGGTGAATGGTTGGATCTTCAATTCTGGAACAAACCGGATGGAAAACCACATGAAGCAATAACGTCCACAGAAATAGAACACCTCTATGCAAATGAATAATGATGCAATATGCAAGACCTGTAAAGTAATGCAAATGAATATGCAAATGCAACAGGGGATCAAAAGTTGTTGTGTTGTTGACTGAGATGGACCAGCGCTTCGCCTTGAAACCATACAACATTAGTACAAGGATCTCACTGTAACTGTTCATACCGACAAACGGGTAGGATGAAGGTCAAAGTTTCTTGCAAGACATCACAACGAGATATCTCTCACCTCGGGTGGGCGATCTACTGGTTTAGAAGAGGGTATCCCAAAGGCTTTTAAACAAAGTCTCATGCACTAACCCTCAAAAGTTTTCCATCAGAACGACTACTCGTAAGACGGTAATCCCTTCAAAGGATGAACACAGAGTTATGTTTTAGGAACCTTCGGAATAAGGTTCTACAAAAGGTCCTCAGAGTCAAGGACTCCCAATTGGAAATAAAGACGCCGTTACGACTACACGTAAGACATCATTGTTCCAACGGGGTCTCATCTGAGCGGTGGAATTCAAACCAATTCAACGAGTCCTACGTCTCGCAAATCAGAAAGAAACCACCTCCTAATCTTAGTGTATACTCAAAAGCTCGGGTAGAAAGCTTTATCCTTACAACCCATCCCAATAAACCCAACAGGTAGAGAATAAAACACAAAATAAATTAAAGCAAAAAACAAAACACAAACACGACAAACAAATTAGGTTTGGCTAAGTTTCCCCAGCAGAGTCGCCAGCTGTCGCTACTCGAAAAATGCATCGCGCAACGACGGGGAGGCGAAGAAGAAAGGACAGAAGAGTCGCCACCGAACTTTATTTATCCCATGAGGGGAAAGGAAAATATCGAGAAAACCTTAAGAAAGAAATGGATAAGATGGTCTCGCGACCAAGAACGGGTTCGGAAGCCGGTTATGCGAGGGGAAGGTATTAGCACCCCTCGCATCCATCGTACTCGATGGGAACCTTTTGTTTGTCGATGTGTGAATTTATCTGCTTAAATATTATGCTATAAAAGTGTTTCACAGGGTAAAGAAGAAGGGTTAGAAACTGGGGAAAGAGAGGTAACAGGGAAGAAGAGAGAGGGAACAGACTCGGTAGGACTTCGCAGTCCTAGGCCTACGTATTCTCAATAGACATGAGAAAGTCAGAGTCGACGTAGTTCGGGGCTACGCATATAGGGGGAATGTGCTCGGCAAGACATCGCGTCTTGTGCCTACGTATTCTCATCTGGTATGAGAAATCAGAGCAGCCGTAGTTCGGCCTACGGTGTGCGGGGGGAGTTCTGGTAGACGATGCTATCGTGCGCATTCTAGCAGTTAGGTGTATTGCTGCTCGCTCGTTGGAGACTTAGGCGTTACCTGTTTGCGGTAGAACGGACGTAACATATCCTGTTTGAAAGATTGGTTTTCGCCATACGAGGCAAGGTGTCATGTTTGATTGGTTGAGATTGTTTTTTAGGGGCGAGACATGTCCTCGGATAGTAACCCTTACGGGTAGTATCCAATTCGTTATCTCAAAGTTTTTGTTGTAAAAGGGTGTGGCGAACGAGGCGTCTTCGTATTGAGAGACGAACGTCGAAACCACCCTCACTACAGTGGGCGTCCCAACGCTCGGAGAAGAAGAGGTCTACACCCATTCCTCTCTCTTTAATTCAATGCAAAGAGAACTTCGTTCTCTTATTAAAGATGTTTTTGGTTTTGAATGGTAAGTGCTTTGCAACAGAGAACCGTACGGTAAACGTCAGCACTCGGGATAGGAGAAGGCCTACGCCTAACCACTCCGCGACCATTCAAGTTTTTGTTATGAAAAGATTTGAAAATGCACTCGGTACAGGACCGAGGTTTTAGGTGTGAAAATTGTGGAAGGAAGTTGTGAAAGCGAGATGGTGGATAAAGTCGCGTCTTCGTATTGAAAGACGAATATCAAGACCACCCTCACTACAGTGGGCATCCCAACATTCGGAGAGGAAGAGGTCTACACCTAATCCTTTCTCTTTAATTCAATACAAAGAGAAATGATTCCTTATTGAAGGGGTTTGAAAATGCGCTCGGTACGGGACCGAGGTTTTAGGAGGGAAGGTTTGAAAAGTCACTTGGTGCGGGACCGAGGTTTTTAGGAGGAGAGAGAATGTCGTCTTCGTATTGAAAGACGAGTATTGAAACCACCCACACTACAGTGAGCATCTCGACACTCGGAGAGGGAGAAGTCTACACTTAACCCTCTCTTTTTAATCCAATACAAAGGAAAGTTGATTCCTTATTGATGATGATTCGATAACCTTTCTCGTTTCCGTCGTGATTGCTTCGTCTGGTTTTTGTCATTATCAACTTGAATCATATCTATCTCTTTGTGTTTCAACCCACGGCTTGTCTCCCTCTCTAACCACGATTCCTCTCTCAATGTTCGCTCTGTTTCGTTTTCGAGTTTGTCTTTGTTTCCAATTTATTCAGACTCAACTCCTCCTTCTCGACTTCTCCTGAGTTGTTGTTTAAACAAAGTTTGGATGGGTTTTTGAATGAGGTTGAAAGGAGAAGATTTGGAACGGTGTGTCTGGATTTGAGTGGAAAAGGGGATTCGTAAACAGGGACTGGGTTTAGTTGTTGACTTGAAAGAGGGTTTGGAATTTCGCGTGGGTTTGGACGGCGGAATCTGGGTATTGATGATTTTGAAGATGCTGCGATGGTGAGTGATTTCGTTTTGCAGCGAGAGGAATATCCATGGAATGAACAAAGGCAATGTGTACGGTCATTTGAATGAGGTCATACACCAAGTGTTCGTAGAAATTACCTCTGTTTTTGTTCCCTAATCTTCCTATTTCATCTTTATTTTCAGGGAGGTGATGGTGTATATGAGCGATGAAGGTGATGATGGTAAGGGCGAGACTGGAGAGAGCTGTTGGTGATTATTGAAAGTGAAGGAGTTGGAAAGGATTTGAAGGGGATTACGAAGAAATGGGGTTTAACGTTTGAAGGTTAATGGTTGTTGTTCGATGTTCAACAGAAGGTTTGTGAACAAACGGTGGCGGCGACCGATTCTGGGTAAGTTTTCGTTTATAGGTTGTGACAGCAGAGGTCTTATGGTGAACTGGGATTTGGAGATATGGTGCGGTTGGAGATTACAGTTAACAGAAGTGAAGGTTCGATCAAAGGGGTGAAGTTGGACGGTTGTTGAAGAGTTTGCAGTGAGTTTGTGATGGTGTTGTGAAGTTGAGTTTAGGAAAGAAGATGGGTTCGTTGAAGGAGGTTTCAGTGGATAAGGGATTTGGATGGTGCGGTTGTGTGGTTGTTTTGAAGGTGGTCCACGCAAGAATAGAGAGAAAAAGATGGAGTCTGTTGTGAGAAAGATTATAGGAGACTAGAGAGTGAAGTTCATGGAAGTCTATGGTTTTTACGGTGAGGTGTTTGAAGATTGAAGAACAATGATGAGTTTATGGTTGGATGATTTACGGTGAGAGTTTGAAGTGTTGGTAATTGTTGTCGGTTATGTCCATTGGTGAGGAAGATGTGAAGAGTTTTTTTTTTAAGAGTTGAAGAGAGATCCATGAACTGTTTTTTTCTTCCCCCCCCCCCCCCCAGTTGTATGGTTTTGTTGTGCCCTTTTTTTTTAATTACTTTGGAGTGATGGTTGTGAATTTATGCAGGTCTTGTCTGGTGTGGAGGATGTGGTTTGTTGGTTTGGTGTGGAGTGAATTTGCAGGTTGTTGTCTGTAGCAGGTTTTGTCTGGCGGTACGGTTATGCAGAGCTTGCTTGGTTTGCAGCAGGCTGGTCTGGGCTGGCTGTTGTTTTGGGGTGGGATAGTGGTCCTGCTGTGGTAAGACCTTTCTTCCCTTGTTTGGTGTCCTGTCTTTGATTGTTTATGTACTCACTAAATTTTCAAATCATCAACTGTAAATTGTAACAGGGCCTCGATCTGCTGCGCTGCATTACTCATACTGATGTTTTTCTACAGCTGGCCATGGGTATAGTGATGGTGCGTGTTGATTACAATACTGCACGGGTTTTGGCTGCGGGAATTACGTGATATTGTGGGGCCATTCATTGGAGTAATTCTGCTCAACAAAAAAAAGACCGCGTATCATGTGTGGGCATTCTGTGGGGTCATGAGCTCGTCCCACTGCGGAGGATTTGTGCAGCTCATCCGAAAACAATTGCAGCTTAACTTGAAACTCTCCTTTGAAGCTTGTATGGTGTGCTATAATTATGGTACGAAATTATTTTTGTTTTCACCTTGTAAAATTATGTGAGGTCCGATCCCTTTTGCTGTTGTGAAGCTTGTTTCTCATTTAATTCATTCTTCACAGGACGCAAATCGTCAATCCCGTTGCTGCCATTTTCAGGTGTGGTGTAGCCATTATTGAATATGATGCCTGTGATGGTTTCAGCAAGAGTATGATTTCCACAAGTTTTTTAGAATGAATCCTTGATCTCATTTATTTCATACAACTTGTCTCTCTCTGTGTTTGTATTCATCCCTACGTAACGGCTTCTTTGCATAATGTTGTGCCGCAGGTTTTTTCGTGTGGCCTTTTTCTCTTGATTTGCAAGTGGGCATATGGAGATGGTATGAACAGAGAAGAGGTTTTCAAAGTGGAAGAAGAGTAAGGATTTTTTTTTCTTTTTGGGAGCAGGTTTCACGGGATGTCGGCTTTGTCGTAACTTGTATACGAATTGCAGCTGGGGTATTAATAATGATAATGATGAGCTGCAGAACATATGCTTCTTTGGGGGAAAAGAAGGAGAAGATGGATTCACATAAAGGAAAAAGTGGGAATTCAAAGGGAGAAATGGAAGGATTCGTACGGGCATCACGGTGGAAGCTTTTATTGCGCAAACATTGTAAACGAAACCAGTGTTTTCCTTATGCTTTTGGCATGCTGTTTGTTTTATTAATCCAGGATAACTTGATTTAAATTTAAAGAAAACATCTTGAATTGGAGCATGACTCATTAAGCATCAAAATGATTCCAATGTCATGACCACGTCTTTAATCTTTGTACACCTCCTTGTAAAATAAAGCATGAACCTCTATGAATCCTTTGAAAATTGTAAAAATGATTTTGTACTAATTCATGAGCTTCAACGTGATCACCTTCTTTCTTCACATTGTATTGTCTTGAAATAATTGAAAATTGCTAAGAAAGTGCTTATTTTCTTGGGGATACCTTGAAGTTTCTTCAAATTAAATAACTTGGAAAAATATGCCTTGACTAACAAATACAATTTAATAATCGATATGGCCTAAGAAACAATGACTTGGAGAAAAACAAACTCGACTCATAACTCATTAAATCTCAATATGCCTTGAGAAAAACTTACAGTCGTAAATTGCCAACCGGAAATTACTAACTGTTATTTTCCATCATGCTTAGTGTTTTGGATCTTGCGCTTTAGTTTAATCCTCATGACTCGAGCATAAATGAGCATTGTCAGTATTTCCATCATCAAACTATGTCTTGAAGGCAGACCATGTCTCCACATAAATTGTTTATACATTAAAACACATGATCATATAACTCTTCCTTAATCCAACTTCTTGAATAAATCCCTGAAATATAACTGAAGGCGTACCCAACTCAAATATCATCTTGAACCTCGATGAGTCCAAATATTCACTATGCACCAAGTGAATAGGACGCATGCCCCCTATCTGAAACTTGACTCCACCTAGCAACTTTTGAATTTTCTGACTATGAGGAATGGAAGGATGTATAAATGAGAAATATATACAAGTAGGACAAATTTGGGGTATGCTTATGCAATGTGATATGCTAATGCAATGAAATGAAACATAAACCAAATGGAGAAAAGGTAGGGTAAATTTTGGGATACAACACTCGTGAATTTCCGTCAAACTGATATGTGGCATTGGTTTTGAACACCTCGAACAAAATAATGAAGATGGAAATATAGTGTTCATGAACAGAAACACAAGCTGTTGTAAGAGCAAGATTTGTCTCTACAGGATTATCTCTATGTTTTGATGATAACAATTAAGTATTTGTGAAAGAACCATTTTATGTTCTAATGTTTGTTATGTGCAGATCATGATAATTAAATATATAAGATCAAACAAACAACATCAACGTGTGCAACTAATACAATATGAGAGTTACTATGTGTAATGTATCATAAAGCGCTTATGGGAGAAGCTAGTTTGCTTATGCGTCTGATCACGATCAGAGAGATCCAAGGACGCTGGATATTGCAGTTGCAATGCTCCTGTGGATTCTGCTTTGAGTAGTGCATCTGATATGAAAGCAAACAAAGCATATTGAAGAAGCAAGTATGGCTCTGTATCTGATCACAATTAGAAAGATCCAAAGATGTTGTATATTGCAGTTGCAATGCTCTTGTGGATTCTGTTCTGAGAAGTGTATCTGATCTGGAAGCTATCAACGCATCTGAGATATAGTCCTCTGAAGAACCAAGCTCTGAAGACTCTGAAGACTTAAGGGTTCTGAAGATCAAGACTTTGAAGACTCTGATGACTTGAAGTTCTGAAGGCTGAAGGCTCTGAACACCAAGTGTAGAAAGACTTTGGAGATGTGTTCTGAAGATCAAGACTCTGAAGATTCTAAAGACATGCAGTCACGAAGATTCTCAAGACTGTTTCAAAGGAAACTTAGATCTTGGAATGCTGAAGACTGGACTCTGAAGTTGAAGATTGTGTTAGAAGAAGATTCACCCAGACAGAGGCGTATTACTCATCAGATAAGCTGCTGCTATTAAATCTGATAAACGTGTGCTTAAACAACTCTGATGTTGATGTTTTCATACCAAAGTAGTTGTTGAACAACTCATCAGATAAATCATCAGAAGAACCAAGTCAAGAAGACTACAGTACAACGCATGCAAACATTTCACTATGACAAAGACGTTGGTACTATTCATAAGCGTGGTTTCCAATGTTGAGATATTAAAGTTACAGGCAAAGGTCACTGTTCCAACACGTGAGCTTATCCTATGTGTTGGGATATAACCATTGGAATTAGAGATGACATTTCTACCCTCACAAAGTTGCACTATAAAAGAAGAACATTTGATTCATTCAAATGTTAGCTTGTTGGTAAATTAGCTAGCTAGTAAGCTAACAAACAAGTTAGCCAGTCAACGAGCTAACTAGTGAGCTCATTACAAAGCAAGCCAACTTGTTACAAAGCAATGGTGCTGACGAGTGAAGTTAGCAACATAGTTGATTAACAAGAAAAGCTTTAAGCTAAGAAGCCGCAGTGCTCACATAAGAAAGCTTTTAAGCAATATGGAAACTATTGTTCTAATAATCTCATAGAGATTTATCTTTAGATTAGTTTCTGTATTAGGAAGCAAGGAGTTGTTGCTCAATACTTGCCATGTACTTAATTAGGAGTAATCTGCTTGATTAGAAGCACTCATGTAATCTCCGGCAACACAAATTCAACTTAGAATTAGTGGTTCCTCAAGTGATCTTGTGAAGATCAGAATACTTGAGATGACAAGTGACAGTTGTCATTTGTGGTAACCTAATAGGAGATCTTTTGTGATCAGATTCTATTAGGTGTCAATGAATTTTATATCCTAAGGGGTCCCTGAACGTGCCATTGCCTATTTATTAGTCACCTGCAGTTAGCTTGGGCAACTGTAATCAGTTTGGTTATGGTGGATTAAGTCCTTGCTTGAGTGAGGCGAAATCACCTTGGAAGGGTGGACTGGATTAGCTTGAGAGTTGCTTAAGTGAACCAGGATATATCATGTGTTCTTTACTTGTCTTATGCTTTTATTATATATGCTTCTGCAATGCATCGTATAGAACTCTATAGAAAGCAACAAGTGAAGAAACCCAGAAAAAGTTTTAATAGAGTAAATACCCAATTCAAGCCCTCCCCCCCTTTCTTGTGTATTTCTCACACCTTTAGTTGGTATCAGAGCCTGGTTCTGTTATTGATGGATATCAAACACCTAACAATGTCATAAAAAGATCCTAAAGTTGTGTGAAGAAATACTCTTGGTGGTTTTTTACTTCTCTTACAATTTCAGTCAAATATCAGTTTTTGATGAAGATGAGTACTGAAATTGTAATCAAATGGGTTATTTTGAGAAAGTCAGTGATTTGTTGAAGTTTGAAGTTTTGAAGTTATCAACAACTAAATCTTCTCCACTAGAGCTTGAAAAAGATTGAAGAATCAGCTGACAAGAGAGATTCATCAGTTAAAACGTTCTCTGTTGAATGCTTATCTTAAAATGCGTTTGGATATACAACGTATTCGCTCAAAAGATCAAATCATTAGAAGCAAGAAATCTTGCTTGCTGGAGATTATTTCTATGTGAGTATGAGATGTTTTCAAGAAACGGATTAGTCCACACTTGACTTTCTCATGAAAAGGTCACTGGGAATTATCTTTAGTGAGTAAATAAATATTGTTGGCTAATGAATTTAACTCATAGGAACTTCAGAATAAAGTCTGCAGAAAAAGGCTGGAACAGAGATAGTTCAAATTTTGAAGCAATGATCCTCCTGATTCAAGGCATCTGAAAGTTGTTGTCCTTGAGAAGCTTCAAAGAAATCTGTAGATGTAAGAACAAATTGTCATTTATATTGTGTCATATGATGCATCTAAGTTTGATGATAATTGTATAAAGACTGGATCTGCATTTGAGTCATGCTAACATAATCAGAAGATAAAGCCTGATGGAAGTTAGATACTCTATAACATGAAGACTAGAATATATGTGCTCTGAAGATGTGTCTCAGAAATCAGATGGATGATGTGTAGATGAAGATTATGCAGAACGCAACCAAAGGATATGAGATCAGCTAAGAAGAGAAAATCAGAAGATTCTACTTCAGATGTTGTTACTGGCTCCTCTCACAAGAACAAGATCCTTCCTCATATCTTCAAGGCTAGTCAGCAAGAAGGTTTTGACTACACAGCGACATATGCTTCTGTGACAAGGTTAGAATTCATAATCTTGTTAATCTCCTTTGTTGCTTAGAATAACATCAATCTAAATCAGATGAATATTAAAAATATTTCTTAAATGATTTTATTGAAGAAGAAGTATGTGTTCATCAATCTCCTGGTTTTTGAAAATGAAAGATTTCCAGAACACGTTCTATAAATTAAAGAAATCATTTTATAGCCTAAAACAAGCTCCTAGAGCATTGGTATGAAAGGCTGAGTAAATTTATTCTGGAAAATAATTTTATCAGAGGAAAGATTGATAACATTTTTTTTCATAAATCAATTAAGAAAGACATTTTAATCTGTCAGATTTATGTTGATGATATTTTTCTTTGGAAACAAATATTACGCTTGGAAAGGAGTTTGCTAAGTGTATGTAGGCAGAAGCTGAAATAAGCACTCTGGGAAAAAAGAGAAAACCTTGTCAAAGAAACCCCATATGCTGAACTTAATCTTAAGTTGATGACTCTGAGCGAAGAGTGTAAAGATTTAGAAACTTCAGAAGACTCAGAAGCAAAGCTACAGAAGACTTTGAGAAAGTAACTCTACAAAAGACTCTGAGCGCACTTATCTCAAATGCTGCAACTGTAGAGGCTCCGAGAATCAGATTACGCATGGCTCTGAAACGTCAGCAACAAAGCTTACATTTGGATAACAAGGACATCTGAAGAACGAAGACCTGCTATGTTCTGAAGTATTCCTCTGGATGAACAGTTTACTAAAACATTCGCTAGAGCTAAGCTGCATAGATCTGAAGCTTACTCTGGAACTTTATCAGAATATATGAAGATTACTCTGATAAGGGGAGAAATAGAACTTCATCAGAAGTATCTAAAGCTTTAGTTCTTCAAAATCAAGTACAAATATTGAAGAAAGAACAAACTTCAAAAGAAATGTATGTAATCATGAAGAATGAAAGCATTCTATACAGTAGTCAGAATGATTACTCAAAACCGAATGCAATTAGTATCTATCATGATGCATATTGGTTCTGAAAGTCCAAATTGGCATCAATAACTCAAAATTAAAGCACTGTTACTAAGATTCAAGTCATGATTGATTTGGTTGCAAGATTGGAATCTGAAACCAAAGGCGGGTTAGCAGAAGAAGTCACCATCAGATGATCTGATGTTGATTGATAAGAACAAGATTGACAGTCAAATTGATGCTAGATATACATCTTGGTTTGATGATAAGCTTGTGATGTACAATTGTATCTATTCAAGGGATAAACTCTTATGATGCAAGAAGTCAGCAAGGTTCCTCAGCTCATAACTTTTTTTGAAGCTTATGCTTATTCTGAGAAACTAGCGTTCATCTGAAAAACAAATTGTCTGGAAGAAGATAAAGAGGCGTGATCATTGGTATAAGAAGATGGATGATCAGAAGATGAAGACCAAAGGAAGAATCTGGAATTCATAATTATTGTTCAATATGGTACAAACATCAGAGGAGATATGTTTCTATTCAAAAGAAAGGAAGCTGAAGAAGTCATTATGATTCAAAAGAAGAATGTAGCAGAAATAAGATTAAATTGTCAGAGAATAGCCAGTTAAGACTCTCATACATTCAACATACACTCTGGGAAAAGAAGAGGTTAATAAAAAGGTAGATGAAAAGCTGTACAGAGGTATGAGTTATTCTCTTATGTATTTTACTGCTTCTAGACCTGACATTCTTTTTAGTGTATGTTTATGTGCTTGAATCCAATCAGATCCTAGAAAATCTCACTTAACAGTTGTTAAGAGATTTCTGAGGTATCTGAAAGGTACTACTAACATGGCTCTGTGTTACAGAAAATCAGATGAATATAATTTAGTAGATTTTTGTAATGATGATTTTGCTGGAGACAGAGTTGAACATAAGAGCACCTCTGGAAGCTGTCAGACAATTTGATCCTGTGTTACAGCAAGAAGCAACTCAAAATAGCACTATCTATTGCAGAAGCAGAATATGTTGCTGTTGCTTGTTGAAGTATCAGATGCTCTGGATAAAGAATCAGCTGGAGAACTATCATATGCATAAGACTGAAGAATCAGAACACATTTTTTTGCACATTACCTTCTATTGGTGTCAAAGATGCTCTTCTAAAGTCCTGAGCAAATCTGATGTCATAGATCATCTGAATATTTGGATTATCTGGAAGATCTGGATTAAAGATCAATAAGAAGAAGTTTTGTCAAATCAAACTCTGATACTTATGAAGTATAATGTTTTGATGTTGAAGAAACAAGATGAAGAAAGATAAAAGTCAGAATGGAAAGCTCTCAGAAAAAGAATAACTCCGAAGATCTCATAATCTCAAAGGAATATGAGCTCTCTAAAAAATGAAAGTTCTGACTCTGAGAGCTCCTCTTGTCATCTGCATCTGCTTCGTTAAAAGAGAATATGTTTTCAACAATTCGAAGTTCCCTTTTTAAAGCAACCAGATGATGCAAATCACTCTGAACCTTTTCTCCTGTCCTTTCAACACATCACCGCAGAGCACTATTCAATTCTCTGAGTATGTTCATGTTTCTGAAACCTCTCCTCACACTCAATGAACCTTCATCCTCTGGAGTTTGAGACTTTCTGGAACGTCTTTCAGAAGTGGTTAAACTTTGAATCTGGATGCTTTTCAAAGTCACTAGAAGCTGAAATTCAACTAGTTAAGGAAAGAGAAGACAAGCTAGAAAGGATAAGAAACTTCAAACTTCTTACTATGAAGATAAAAGAAGCTGAAGAAAGAGCTGCTGGAGAAGCAAGAATTCTAGCAGAGAAAGAGATTCCAGAAAAGAATTGTCAGATAAGTTCAAAGAAGCAGAAGATGC
Organism: Lathyrus sativus; assembly: GCA_963859935.3. NCBI lineage: Eukaryota > Viridiplantae > Streptophyta > Magnoliopsida > Fabales > Fabaceae > Lathyrus > Lathyrus sativus. The sequence goes on along the minus strand of OZ012735.1, from coordinate 566,808,958 downwards.
TGAGATGACTAAGCAAGAAAGTTGTTGTAGTAGGTTCTTCTTCTGAAACTACTTTTGTAGGTTGAGAACGCGACGTTAGTGAGATTCAAGAAGATCAACAAGCTATGAAGAAGATTAACAAATTTTCAAAGAAAGCGTTGCTGAACAGAAAATTGTCAACAACTCTCTTCTGTGCATGCTTCAACAAATTCTGGAAAAGATGTCAAGCTATAAGAATTTGGCACTCAAGTTTTATTTCTTGACTCTATTTTTTTCTGATATAAAAGAGGGAGAAATAGAATATATTTTAAATCTTATTTTTTTAATGAAAACTCACCTTTTTGATGATGTCCAAAAGGGGGAGAAATAGAAAATGATTTTGATATAACCTGGAGAAATAGAATATAATCTGATATAACCTAAAGAGAATGCAAAACATAATCTGACATAAACTGCATTTATTACTAACTGTGTGTTTGATGTTTTACCGAGGAACTCTGGACAAGTTCACTAGGCATTCTCTGAACAGGTCAAATGAATCAGGAATCATAAATCTGTTTAGAAGCAAGAATTGGTTTCAGACTCAGAATCAAGAACTAGTATCAGATTCAGTATAAACTAATTGGTATCAGAATTAGAATCAATTAGCTTCAAGAGACCAAGAATCAAGACTGTATCAAGCTCAGACGATCCAAATATCTGACCTATTGTAGCCAGGGGGAGTTCACCCAGAAAGGTTCACAAGTCAGGATATTTGATTTACACCCAATCTGAAACTCAGGGGGAGCTTATCATCTGAAGAAAAGCTAGTTCTACTTCTGATAAACAATGTGGCTAAGTTTTTAGAAAAGAACTGTTTTGTATCTGTGCTACAGATGTGCAAATACTTTAGAAGGCTCTGAAGTTATACGGCTCTGATACGATGTTTTAGAGAAAACAAATTCTAAAGATCTGAAGATGGAAGTTCTGTTGAATAAGTCCAGGTGCTAAAGACTTACACTCTGATAGACCATAGGGAAGTATTCCTTCTATTCTGTTATATTTTTATATCAAAATTTCTAGTTTGAGAGTCTTGGGATCATAGTAAGTCTCTGAGCAAGCAAAAATGAAATTTTGAGGTTAACACATTCAGGGGGAGTTGTTGCTCGAAACTCTGAATATGTTATGCTTGGTGATTACCCTGTATAAAATGTTCTATCAAAATACATGTTTTTGTCATCATAAAAAAGGGGGAGATTGTAAGATCAAGATTTGTCTCTACAGGATTATCTCTATGTTTTGATGATAACAATTAAGTATTTGTGAAAGAACCATTTTATGTTCTAATGTTTGTTATGTGCAGATCATGATAATTAAATATATAAGATCAAACAAACAACATCAACGTGTGCAGCTAATACAATATGAGAGTTACTATGTGTAATGTATCATAAAGAGCTTATGGAAGAAGCTAGTTTGCTTATGCATCTGATCACGATCAGAGAGATCCAAGGATGATGGATTTGCAGTTGCAATGCTCCTGTGGATTCTGCTTTGAGTAGTGCATCTGATCTGAAAGAAAACAAATCATATTGAAGAAGCAAGTGCAGCTCTGTATCTGATCACAATCAAAAAGATCCAAAGATGTTGTATATTGCAGTTGCAATGCTCTTGTGGATTCTGTTCTGAGAAGTGTATCTGATCTGGAAGCTATCAACGCATCTGAGATATAGTCCTCTGAAGAACCAAGCTCTGAAGACTCTGAAGACTTAAGGGTTCTGAAGATCAAGACTCTAAAGACTCTGATGACTTGAAGTTCTAAAGGCTGAAGGCTCTGAAGACCAAGAGCAGAAAGACTCTGAAGATGTGTTCTGAAGATCAAGACTCTGAAGATTCTGAAGACATGGTTTCTGAAGAATCAGTCACGAAGATTCTCAAGACTGTTTCAGAGGAAACTTAGATCTTGGAATGCTGAAGACTGGACTCTGAAGTTGAAGATTGTGTCAGAAGAAGATTCACCCAGACAGAGGCGTATTACTCATAAGATAAGCTGCTGCTATTAAATCTGATAAACATGTGCTTAAACAACTCTGATACTGAAGTTTTCATACCAAAGTAGTTGCTGAACTACTCATCAGATAAATCATCAGAAGAACCAACTCAAAAAGACTAGAGTACAATGCATGCAAACATTTCACTATGACAAAGACGTTAGTACTATTCATAAGCATGGTTTCCAATGTTGAGATATTAAAGTTACAAGCAAAGGTCACTGTTCCAACACGTGAGCTTATTCTATCCGTTGGGATATAACCGTTGGAATTAGATATGACATTTCTACCCTCACAAAGCTGCATTATAAAAGAATAACATTTGATTCATTCAAATGTTAGCTTGTTGGTAAGTTAGCTAGCTAGTGAGCTAGCAAACAAGTTAAGCAATCAACAGGCTAGCTAGTGAGCTCATTACAAAGCAAGCCAACTTGTTATAAAGCAATGATGCTGACGAGTGAAGTTAGCAACATAGTTGATTAACAAGAAAAGATTTAAGCTAAGAAGCCGCAATGCTTACATAAGAAAGCTTTTAAGAAATATGGAAACTACTGTTCTAATAATCTCATAGAAATTTATCTTTAGATTAGTTTCTGTATTAGGAAGCAAGGAATTGTTGCTCAATACTTGCCATGTACTTAATTAGGAGTAATCTGCTTGATTAGAAGCACTCATGTAATCTCTGGCAACACAAATTCAACTTAGAATTAGTGGTTCCTCAAGGGATCTTGTGAAGATCAGAATACTTGAGATGACAAGTGACAATTGTCATTTGTGGTAACCTAATAGGAGATCTTTTGTGATCGGATTCTATTAGGTGTCAATGAACGTTATATCCTAAGGGATCCCTGAACGTGTCATTGTCTATTTGTTAGTCACCTGCAGTTAGCTTGTGCAACTGTAATCAGTTTGGTTATAGTGGATTAAGTCCTTGCTTGAGTGAGGCAAAATCACCTTGGAAGGGTGGACTGGATTAGCTTAAGAGTTGCTCAAGTGAACCAAGATATATCATGTGATCTTTACTTGTGTTATACTTTATTATATATGCTTCCGCAATGCATCGTATAGAACTCTATAGAAAGCAACAAGTCAAGAAACCCATAAAAAGTTTTAATAGAGTAAATACCCAATTCAACCCCCCCCCCCTTTCTTATGTATTTCTCACACCTTCAGCTATAACAACTGCGGACTGTTGGTGTGCATGCTTTGGTCCAAAAGCTGATAATACCTCCAGGGGACTTTTTTTCCATATCAATTCGGAAAGGAATTAATGCGGTGATGCACCTGCTATATCACCTGTGACTCACCAAGAAAATCAAGCATAATCAAATTAATTTGGAAGCTCTTAATATTTTACACTCAGCAAATGCATATTCTGAGTTGTCAAGAATAATTATGGTAACAATTAAACATGTTTTGACACATTCAAATCGAAAATGGAAATGTTTTAAGGGATTATTTTACTGTCAATAAGGTTTTACTGGTGTAATTAAAGTTTCAAAACAGAATTAGACAGGTTACCAACATGTTTGTTAAAAATAGGAAAGTTCTTTATCACGCCAGTTAACACTGTCAAATCCGGAATTCAACGCACTGAGGGTATAAATATGAATCACATACAGAACAAAAAAGGGGACCAAAGTTCAGAAGTTAGAAAGCCCTCACGCATACACAGAAATCCACCAATACAGAAACGAATATTACAAAAATCCACAGAGATTGACAAATTCACGAAAAAGCAAAAAACCCTAAATCGCATGAAGAGGAAACATAATTGAAAAATAACTTACCTTTGAGGTTGCCGGGGTCGCAAAGCTCACGCCAACATCCTCGTCGTTGAGACCACCATCATTTGCCAACCGTCGAGCCGCCGCCATTTTTTTCGTATTGGGTAATTCTTTTGCTGTTTGATCCGTTTGTTTCCTTGTGTTGTTTCTGTTGTTCACAGGTTCGGAAAGAAGAGAAGACGAGAGTTCGAGAACGGAGAAAGTGAAGAAGAATAGAGGGAACGCGGAAATGAAGAAGAGAAGATAGAGGAGAGCGAAGAAGAGAAAGAAGGGGGAATTTGCGTCGCGGGTTGGAGATTAGGGTTTCAACCCTTTTCCTTCCCCTTTCTATTCTGGCCGGACCGGGTTGGGTCCGGTGGGTTCATCACCACCGGCCCAACCCATTTATTTTTGTTTTTTTGCTTTTTTTTTAGTTATTCTTATTTCATTTTTGTAATATTAATATATAATAAATAAAAAAACTAACATAATACTAACCACTAACAACTTTAATAAATCTGAAAAATATTTAATTATAAAACAAACAAAATGAATATTAATTAAAAGAAAACATAATTTATTTTAATTTTTAATTTTAGTTTACTTTTAATAAAAATTAGGTTTAGTAACTTTAACAAAAAACAAAAATGGTTTAGATTCCAAATTTTAATCTAATTTTCTTTTCTTAACAAAATATTAAAAACCCAAAAAAAAAGTTTAATTTAACTTCAATTGTTTCCCTTAATAATAAAAAAATAATAAAAAAAGTTTTTTCTTTCTAAAATCTAATTTAATTAATCTTTGCTAATTAATCCATTTGTCTCTTAAAAACAAGTAATTCAAACGTTGCTACTTAGTTTAATGTTTATCCAGAAATTCACTTAAACTCACAAAAATCATAAAAATAATCAATTCTCACATTGCCTAACTTTTATTTAAGAACAAATTCTCAAAAATCTTTAACTTCAACTTTTAACTTCTAAGTCAACTAAATCGAACAATTCATCCCAATTATGCACCAACATCTCATGATATCCCCATATCTCATTATCCTTATTATTCCGCTTTATTTTTATCGTTTATCCCCTCCGAAGGAAAGGTGACACTATTTGACCGCCGAGTCAATGCCTCACCTTCACCCCATCCTAGCCTTAGGATCCGTGTCGTCGTACTCGTGCTTAGGCGTCCCACCGTGGACACACCCCTTACCTTTTCCCAAACCTTAGGACTTTGAGTCGTCGTACTCGTGCTTAGGCGTCCCGCCATGGACATCCACCCCTTTATCCTAGTCTTAGGATTAGGAGTCGCCGCACTCCATGTAAGTCCTCGTCGTGGAATACTTACTACACCCTTTTTAATTCAACTTTATAACATAGAAATCGGAGTCTCCACACTCCAAAGTAAGCGCTTCCATATGAACGCTTACTTCCCCCTGGAACCTTGACCACAGTCAAGAAGTTCCTCTTCCTCCCTCTGTGAGGGGAACTACGATTATTCTGATTCTATCCCCTACCTCGGATACGTAGGCACAAGATGCGAATCTTGGTGAGTAAACTTAGGACTAACCCTTAGGTCCTTCTCTTTACCTTTAATCCTTAGCATTACCCTTAAGCAGATAACTAGAGCAATAACACATTTAAAACAAGAGGTTCTTGTAGAGTACTACAGAAGTTTAGGATACTAATACCTTCCCTAAGTTTAACCAACCCCTGAGCCCTAGATCTCTCCTCGCATTTTTGTTTACGATGCAAAACAGGTTTTCCCCTTTCTTTAACCTTTCCTTCGGATAAATCAAAGACCGGTTGTAAATTAATTAAGATTCAAGTTAATCGATAGCTTGAAATCCAAATTTCACCGCAACAGAAAGTAACAACAAATAATAATTTTAAGTATACCGGTAACAGACTCAAATAGCCAGCAAGTTGTTTGGTCTCAAAGACCGTCACCACTCCAAGGGTTGTATACAACTAGGTCAACACAACACACAACCAAGTCCAACTGGTGTCCTCGAGGTTACTAAAGAGGCACACATATCAGGAATCAATATAAACATCAAACTTGTCTGCAAAGAGAGTACATGCTCTTATATGTAACATGTACGCCTTAGTGGAAGCCTCATACCTCCCAGGAGCTACAAGCTGATCATATTTCTTCCGAAGCCATTGCATACAAATGTGTGCACCCCTAGTCTCACCAAACTCCTTTAGCACCTCTGCCTCAGGCAAACTCAAATCATGTGCCACAACCTGACATGCAAGGGTCATGCTAAGAACGGGAGCCGTCTAGAATTTTTCACTGATAGGGAGATGGAATAATGCAGAGACATCATCAAAAGTGATAGTCATCTCCCTGAACGAAAGATGAAATGATGATGTCTACTTGTGCCACCTCTCAACAAAGGCACTAAGTAATGGAGCGTCCAACATGGTGAGAGAGCAATGTGAAAAATCAAGCAGCTGGAAGTCCTATATAATCCGAATGACCTGCTCAGGCATCCGAATTTTCAGGAAGTCCTTCATCTTTGACTTGTGTGATGTCATCTTCATCATGGGTCTCTTCTGTGACAATAAAATATAAACAAATTAGTTGATATCTCATGTGAAAAACATATATAAACAAAAATTAAAGTTAAACATAAAAGGCATATACCTTGCCCTGCCATAATCGTAAGGTCACATGCTTAGCATACTTTGTAAGCACCGATCGGTCAATGAGTCCTCTTGGGAATCCTTCATCCATGTGAACAGAGGGCTCAATCGAAGAAGACATAACCTCTATGTCAGCAGTAACCGAAGGACCTGACTCACCAACAACAACATCTGCCTGTACCACCCGAGCAACCTCCTTAACAACCTTCTGAGTAAACTCCTTAACAAGTAGATCAACCACTGGCTCAACCACCAGCTAAACAACAAGATCAGATACAGGAACATCTGCCACCACCTAATATATAACTTGCTCTACTGATCAAAATGGTCGGCGTCGAGTGGAATGAGGTGCCCGAAAATGACCCCGCTCAGCCAACCGCTTCTGGTGTGAACCGGTTGGGGCCACTCGTTCTGCCTATAGTTGGGAAGACTCAGCATCAACACTCCTATCAGCCCTACTCTGATATGTTGCCCAGTCAACAGCTCTCCCTGAAATAGTGTCGTCTTTGCCTCTAGATTTCACTGCAAAAGAAGAAAAAAAAAATATATTTTTAAAAAATAATAATGGCAAATGTCAGAAATTTCAAAATTTCCAGTACAAAACCACATTTTTATAACTACCGGAAATTTTAAAATTTTCCAATAAAAAAATTAGGTTATGTACCGGAAATTTTAAAATCTCTAGTAGAAAATACAAGAAATTATGAAATTTCCGGTACAAAATACCGTAAGTTTTTAAATTTCGTTTAAAAACTCACTGTTTCCTAAATTTTCGGTATCGCCCCAAGGATTTCAAAATTTCCTCCCAAAACTGTAAATTTTGAAATTTTAAAAATATTTTTGCAGGATCAGTTTTGTCTTTTCATACACATTGAGGGGGTGTGAGGTATAACTGGGGTTGGCAGGTTAGTTGTGTTAAAACAAAATTTGGTTCTGCAAGATATCTCTAAGTTTTGATAATAACAAAGTAGTAGTTGTGTGAGAACAATTTTGGTATTCTAACGTTTGTTTTTATGAAGAATTAACAAACAGGTTCTAACTCTGATAGAGAAAGCTCTAACTCTAATAGAGACCATGTGCAATGTCACTCTGATATGACCAAAGTCGCTTCTACGCCATAAAAGCAAGTCTGCATCTGATTGACTCACATTCAGAAAGATTATAAGAAGACAATATGTTGTTACTGTAATGCTCTCTTGGATTATGGTTCTGAGCGTGACTCTGATGTTTTACTTCTGAAGGCTGTCTAGCTTCTGAAGTCATTATCTTCTAAAGACTAAGTGCTGAAGACTTTGAAGACAAGGTTCTGCTGAAAAAAGTTCTGAAGACTTGAGTTTTTGAAGATTAAGTGCTGAAGACTCTGAAGACAAAGTTCTGCTAAACAATGTTCTGAAGATTCTGAATACTTAAGAAAGTAAAGACCAAGGGTTCTAAGGACTGAGTGCTTAAGACTCTGAAGACAAGGTTCTGGTGAACAAATTCTGAAGACTCTGAAGACTCAAAACTCTAAAGATCCAGTGATCAACTCTTCTACTCATGCTTCAATCATATCTATTTAGAAGCCTCTGATGTACAGAAGATAAGATCAAACATTTACGAGGGGAATAATACATGGTACATATGAAACACATTCTATTTCACTACAAATCCACTACCTTGATTTGGTGGTACAAAGGACAATTTTTATGTATGATTTTCATCCCTACGTAACGACATTATTTCAAGTCACCAGTTATCTAAAGGATATTCCCGATCTGCCCTCCAACGGACCTTTTTTCTGGCTATATAAGGACTTGATTACTTGAAGAATGAAAAAGAATGAATGACACAAATCAAAAGAACTATGAAAAACTGAAGCAACAATATTGAAGCACCATAATACAAAGATAGAATATTGTTCATACTGTGAAAGTTTCTTTAAGTCATTTGAGCTATTAATAGTGTTTATATCTGCTTGTGTAGAAGCAATTCATTATAAACATTTTTGTTCAAACAGTTGTTTGTAATTCCTTAAGGGACCAGTTAGGTCAGAACCCTTAAGAAGAGACAATCAGTCTTTGTTGTTAGTCACCAGCGGTTGCTAATGTAAATTGAGATTCCTTAAGAGATCAGTTGGGTCAGAATCCTTAAGAAGAGACAATTAGTATGTGTTGTTAGTCACCAGCAGTTCCTAGTGCAGTGTAATCAGTTGATTATAGTGAATTAAGTCCTTGTGTATAAGGTGAAATCACCTTGGTGGGTTGACTAGATTAGCTTGATAGTTTTCAAGTGAACCAGGATATATCGTGTGTCTTTTTCTCTTGTTTGTCTATTTGTGATCTTTGTTTGAGTTTCAAAAAAAGCTTTCATTTTTGAAAACCCAATTCAAACCCCCATTTCTTGTGTTTTCTCACACCTTCAATTGACATCAGAGCTCCAGTTCTGATTGTGATAAAAAGTTTTATCAACACTTCGCCGTGTTCAGTACCGATCCAGTATTTGTGTAAGATATCATGGCTGCTGCTAATGCTAATCCTATTCAAGAAGAGAAAGATCATTACAGTGACAAACGACCAGTCTTTGATGGTGAAAAGTTTGACTATTGGAAAGATAGAATTTAAAGTTTCTTTCTTGGTTACGATGTAGATCTTTGGGATCTTGTAGTTGATGGCTATACTCACCCACTTGATGCTGAAGGAGTAAAAGTATCAAGAAGTTCTATTACCAACCAACAAAAATATATTACAAGAATCATCACAAGGCAAGAACTATACTGCTAAATGTTATCTCTTATACTGAGTATGAGAAGATAACAAACATAGATACTGCCAAGTCCATTTTTGATTCTCTAAGAATGACTCATGAAGGAAATGCTCAAGTTAAGGAGACAAAGGCGCTTGCCTTAATCTAGAAATATGAGGCATTCGAAATGGAGGATGATGAAACAATTGAGAATATGTTTTCAAGGTTTCAAATGCTAGTCGCAAGACTTAAAGTTCTACACAAAGGATACTCAATTGTTGATCATGTTAAAAAGATCATTAGAAGCCTTCCCAAGAAATGGAGACCTATGGTAACTGCTCTTAAACTATCCAAGGATCTGAATGGTATAAGTCTTAAAGAACTTGTTAGTTCTTTAAGAAGTCATGAGATAGAGTTGAAGGAAGATGAACCTCAAAAGAAGAATAAATATATTGCTCTTAAGTCTAAACCTGAAAAGGCAAAGGCTTATCAAGCTAAGGAAGAATCAGAAGATTCCGATGAAGACTCAAAAGATGATCTATCACTTATTTCCATAAGGATCAACAAACTCTAGAAACATAAGCAAGGGAAGTTCAGAGGATCAAGAAGAAACAAAAGTCGTGTTGACTCATCATCTGGACAGAAGAAGCAGAGTTTTGGAAAAGAAGTCATCTGCTATGAGTGTAATAAGCCAGGTCATTACAAGAACAACTATCCAAAGTTTAAGAAAGACAAGAAGCCTAAGAAGAACTTCACCAAAGTCATGAAAGGACTCATGGAAACTTGGGATAACTCTGATTTTAAAGAAGAAGAATCTGATGAAGAACAGGAAAATGTTGCACTAGTGGCAACAATAATTAATGTTGAAGTCTCTAGAGAGCTAGAAGACAAAATGCTATCAGAATCAGATTCAGACTCAGAGGTATTATCTAAACTTTCTCGTTGTGAATTAGAGTCATGCCTTTCAGAAATGCTGGAAAGATATCAAACTCTTCAAAGTAAATACAAGGATCTTAAAAAATACCATGTAATTACTTCTGAAGCTAGAGATAAGCTTGAACAGAATAATTCTTCTTTGAATGAAAATATTTTTTCTTTAAAAAATAGTAATTGTGCTTTGAAAAGCAAAGTTTCTAAACTAGAAGTAGAATTAGTCTCATACATCTCTGACACTAATTGTATCAATAAGTATGATAGAGCATTCCAGCACTTTCCGGCTAAAAGCATAGATAGAAGTAAGATTGCTTCCATGATCTATGGAGTTAGCAGAAATGGAAAGAAAGGTTTGGGCTGTACAGAAATGTTTCATATTAACGAAAGTTAACATGTAAAACCAAAACCTCTCTATGACCATTTTGTGCTTTTTGGCACTGAGCTTGCACAGAAACCCCCACCGACACAGAAATCTATTTCTAAACCTAAATTTCATGCACAAATTCCACTTGATTATCCTGTTGCACATAAACCCAAGGTTATTAAATACTCTGGGAAAACTAACAAAAGAGGACCCAAAAAATGGGTACCTAAGGATAAGATAATCTATGTTGCAGATATCCTTAGCAGCTCAGTTGAAACACTAATCATGGTACCTGGATAGTGGTTGCTCACGACACATGAAGGGAATAAGGCATATGTTCCAAAGTATGGAACTTAAGCCTAAAGGCTTCGTCCGTTTCGGAAGAAACCAAAAGGGTAAAATCATTGGCTTTGGAACTGTTGGTAATGGTAAACTTCCTTCTATTATTAATGTTCTTCTGGTCGATAGTTTGATGCACAACTTATTCTCAATTAGCCAACTTAGTGACAATGGTTATGATATCATTTTTAATCAAAAATTCTGTAAGGCTGTTAGTCAGAAGGATGACTCAATCCTTTTTAATGGAAAGAGGAAAAACAACATTTACAAAATCGGACTTTCTGATCATAAGGACCAGAATGTTAAATGTCTAATGTATGTAAATGAAGAGCAATGGGTATGGCATTGACGTTTAGGCCATGTTAGCATGAGAAATATTTCTCAGCTAAATAAGCTTGAATTAGTCCGAAGCTTACCAAATCTGAAGTTTTCTTCAGATTCTCTTTGTGAAGCATATCAGAAAGGCAAGTTTTTCAAAACCTCTTTTAGAGTGAAAAATGTTGTTTCTACTTCTAGATCATTAGAACTTCTGCATATTGATCTATTTGGTCCAGTGAAAACTGCCTTAATCAGTGAAAAGAAGTACAAATTAGTTATTGTTGATGATTATAATTGTTGGACATGGGTAAAATTATTGAAACACAAGGATGAGTCACATTATGTGTTCTCTACCTTTTGCTCACAAGTGAAAATAGAAAAGGATTGCAAAATTGTTAGAGTCAGAAGTGATCATAGTGGAGAATTTGAGAACAGATACTTTGAGAATATTTTTGATTCCCATGGCATTTCCCATGATTTATCCTATCCTAGAACTCCACAACAGAATGGAGTAGTAGAAAGGAAGAACAGGACTTTGCAAGAAATGGCTTGTATCATGATCCAAGAAACTGACATGACTAAGCATTTCTAGGCAGAGGCAGTAAATACAACATGTTATATTTAGAACAGGATTTCTATTAGACTTATTTTAGGTAAGACTCCTTATGAACTGTGGAAGAATAGAAAACCCAACATTTCTTATTTTCATCCTTTTGGTTGTATTTGTTTTAATGTTGAACACTAAAGAGAATATTGTTAGGATACTTTGAATGCTCTAAAGGCTACAAAATCTATAATATAGAAACACGAATTGTTGAGGAATCAATTCATGTCAGATTCGATGATAAGCTTGACCCTGAAAAGTCAAAGCTAGTTGAAAAGTTTGCAAATTTGAAGATTACCTTATCAGAATCCAAGGAGAAAGATTCTAACAAAGAAGACAAAGATGCAAAAACTACAGAATCAGATACAATCTTACCAGAAACAACGAATAATCTATCTCATCATAAGAAGAATAGACTAAGGACTTCTCATACTGAAGAATTGATTCTGGGAGACAAAGCTGATCCAGTCAAACTTGTTCATCATTCAAACCTTCTGAAGAAACTCTTCTGGGTTTGGTGTCACTGATAAAGCCAAAATCAATTGATGAAGCTCTTCAAGAGAATGAGTGGATTATGGCCATGTAAGAAAAAATAAATCAATTCACCAGAAACGATGTTTGGGATCTTGTTCAGAAAATAAAAAGTGTCCACGTTATTGAAACAAAATGGGTATTTAGAAACAAGCTTGATGAGAAAGGTGAGATTGTAAGAAATAAAACACGACTAGTATCACAAGGTTATAATCAGTAAGAAGGGATAGAATATATTGAAACCTTTGCACCAGTTGCCAGGTTAGAATCTATCCGCTTATTAGTTTTTTTTGCTGTTAATCATAATATCATTCTTTATCAGATGGATGTAAAAAGTGCATTTTTAAATGAGTATATTTCAGAAGAAGTGTATGTGCACCAACCTCTTGGTTTTGAAAGCTCTGAAAACCCAGATTTCATTTTTAAACTTAAAAAATCGTTATATGGTCTGAAACAGGCTCCCAGAGCTTGGTATGAAAGGCTAAGTAACTTTATTTTGGAAAATGACTTTACCAGAGGAAAAGTGGATACAACACTTTTTTGCAAAACCTTTAAAAATGACATTCTAGTTGTGCAAATTTACGTTAATGATATTATATTTGGTTATGCTAATACTTCTTTGTGCAAGGAATTTTCTAAGTTAATGCAGACAAAATTTGAAATGAGTCTGATGGGAGAACTCAGATTCTTTCTGGGAATTCAAATTGATCAACATCCAAAAGGAACGTATATTCATAAGAGCAAGTATGCAAGAGAACTTCTGAAGAAGTTTAGTATTTCAGATAGTAAACCTGCAAAGACTCCTACGCATCCTACATGCATTCTGGAGAAAGAAGAAGTAATTAAAAAGGTTTGTCAGAAGCTCTATCGTGGTATGATAGGCTCTCTCCTATATTTAACTACTTCTCGTCCAGATATTCTATTTAGTGTATATCTTTGTGCTTGTTTCCAATCAGATCCAAGGGAAACTCACTTAACAGCTGTTAAGAGAATCCTAAGGCATCTAAAGGGAATAACTAACCTTATCTTGATATATAAGAAAACATCAGAGTACAAACTTTCTGGTTATTGTGATGCATATTATGCTGGAGACAGATTAGAAAGAAAATTACTTCTGGAAACTGTCAGTTTATGGGTAACAACCTCGTTTGTTGGGCTAGTAAAAGATAATCAACTATTGCACTTTCAACTGCAGAAGCAAAATATATCTCAGCATGATTATGCAGCACTCAGATACTCTGGATGAAGAATCAACTAGAAGATTTTCAGATACATGAGAGTAACATTCCTATCTTCTGTAATAATACTTCTGCTATTTGTTTATCCAAAAATCCTATCTTGAATTCTATGGCTAAACATATTGAAATAAAACATCACTTTTTACATGAGTATGTTCAAAAGGGTGTATTTCAATTAAAATTTGTGGATACAAATCACCAGTGGGCTGATATTTTCATAAAACCCCTTGTTGAGGATAGATTTGTATTCATTCTAGAAATTTTATTCATAAAACCATGTCCAGAATGAGTAGATAAAATTTTGATGTGTCAAGTCACCAGAATTTTTGAGATAAGATTATGACGTTAAGCAGATTATTTAATGTTCTTCAGGTTGACGATACTTCTACATGTTAGAAGATGTCTTAATCAGAAACTTGTCTAGTTAGATACCTCTTGGTATTCTTGACTTTGGGAATATCAAACATGTTCTTTTGAACATACGGCTATGATTTTCTTGTGACACTTGTCCAAAATCAAATTATATCTTATTGTTGAAGAGACACCTCAATCATTGTGATTTCGTAAGACTAGATTTCAAGTAATTATTTCTATTACTCCCACCTTTTCATAATTAATTTTTTTATAAATATTCACAATCTCACTATCACACACTACGCTACTCTTTCACTTCCTACAATTTTTCTTAGAAACTCTAAAACCCTTTGTGCTCCGAAAAACTCCATCATCTTCATCAATGGATCCTCATCAAAAAAGCTTCTACAACTTTTCTCAACAATCACAACTTGTTGAATCGTCTTCAATGGTTCCAATGACAACTTCTCAAACTGCTTCAACATCACAACATCAATCGCTATCTACATTTTAGAAACTTGTTGAAGTTCACATTATGGATTGTCTACCACATATTCATCTTGCTACTCCTTTTTCAAAATTGGAAGTTTTGTGTGAATGATTAGTTGATTTTTGATAACTTGCTTAAAAATGGAATAGACTTGTTTAATGAACTAAATGCTCAAGGTTGGAGAACCTACTTCGATCGTATCTATGCTCCTATTTTTCCTAATCTTATCAAGGAATTCTGGAGATTCGCTGATGCTAATGAACACTTCATCATATCATATATTCTGGGAAACAAGTTTGTCATCACTGAGAAATCCATAGTCATTTTACTTAGAATGGAGAACTTTGGTGGAAAACATATCTACAAGATGATTTATAAATTAAAGTTTTTATCTGAACTGACCAACCCAGCAATCTTCACTCAATCAATTGATGGTAAATCTCACTTCAAGAGTCAAGATTTATCTAGGGAGCTTCGCATTTGGCTCAAAATCATTCTGGGTTGTATCCATCACAAACCTGCATCTAGTTCTTCTGATTTTATCAATGCTGATCAGAAATACATGTTATATTATCTAATGAAAGGAGAGAAAATACGCCTTCTTTCAATTCTCTTCAGATACCTCAGAGACTCTGTAAGAGAAATAAGAAATGACTCAAAGAAGCTGAAGACCTACATTCCTTTTGGTTGATTGATATCAGATATTCTGATTGAGAGTGGTATGGTTGATCATCTGGCTAGGCTAAATATTTCAGATGAATCAGACATCACCACTGAACATCAAAAATCTGAAGAGGATGCAGATTATCAATGAAATCAGAGTTGAACTAAGCATGGCTACAAATTGGGAAAGTTTGAAGTCCAGAAGAATGATTATCAATGGGTTTCCTCTGTTCACTAAGCTTGATGATCCAGAAGCTATAGAGGAATACATAAAGATGCGAGAAGCTGAAGGATATGATCTATCTGGTTTCAGGATTGAAGATCTACTAGAAAATCTCCATGATCTGATGAAGAAGAAAAGACCCCACAACAAGACCCCTCAAAAGAAGACAGCAAAGAAGCAGAAGAAAGGTCCGGGCGGAGCCATCACAAAGAATATTTCACTGGCATCCTATCTAGAACAGACAAGTAAGTCTTCTGAATCTTCTTCTATAACTACATTTGTTATTACTAACAAGAATGTATCTTCATCTCTTCCAACACCACCTCCACTATTTTCATCACCACCAAATGTCTCAACCATTGTCACCACCTCATCCATACCTATCTCTGAACCACAAACTCAAATAATTCCACCCTCTACACAACTTCCACCTCAGATATTCCAAACCACTTCAACTCAACCAATTTCCACCATATTTCTACCATTAATCACTCAACCCATTTTTTAAGAACCTCCTACTAAACTTCTTTAAACAACTAACTCTCATCACCCATACCATTAATCTCTCCACAAATCATCCCAGAAATCATACCAGACAATGATATCACCACTCTGGGTGATTCTGCTGAAGAAACCCAATCATTCCCTGAGAATCAACCTTCTGACCTTCCCCCTCCTAACCTAGACGAAGTTACTTCTGCTTTTTAGGACAATATAGTTATGAAACTCAAGATACTCTCTGATAAATCAATTTCTAGTGAAGACCCTTCTGCTTTGGGTACTCCCTGGGATCAATTCAATTAGTGGATGTCAGAAGAATTTCAGAAGATTCAAAATCTCTCTATTCAGAAAAAGGATTATTTTGTCCAGCAAGCTGAAAAGATATTGAAAGCTAAGAAGGAAGTTGAAGCAAAGCTAACTGCTAAAAAGGAACTAGCTGAGAAATTAGCCAAGGAAGCTATTGACAAAGAAGCTAAGAGATTAGCTAAGGAAGCTTAAGATCAAGCTGAGAGAGAAGTTGAATTGAAAAATAAAGAAGAAGCTCTGAGAGCTTCTAAAAACTCTAGCTCTGATCTAGTGTTAAAGACAATGGCAAGTATTCAGAAGGAGCAAGAGTTGTTTAGAACGAGAATGGACAAGCAAGACCAACTCACTTACAGCATTCAAAATGCATTTTCTCAGATCCTTCAGAGGCTCCCTCCTCCTCCTCAACCTTAGACGTTCCTTAGGCCACCCCTTAGATTCCTTTGTCTTTTTGTGTTTATCTTATTTTATTCTTATTTACCTTTTTTATTATGACAAAAAGAGGGAGTATATTAATGGAAAATTATTTTGATAAGAATACCTTATCTATGAATCATAGCCCTGACATTCTACATCTTTAATTACAAACAATTTTTCTTAGAATGTTTTTCAGGAACAAATTGATATCTTGGCAATCTGGCTCTGATTTAACCAATCAGGCTCTAGTATATAATCCAGCGCTGTTATTATGGATCTAACAAGATATTATAAGACCAATCAGGCTCTAGTATATAATCAGGCTCTGAATTTTGAATCTGATAAGATTTTTATAATCAGGATCTGGTATCCCAAATCTGATAAGATTTTTAAGTCTTAGATTCAGGGGGAGCTTGATAAAGGGAAGCTATCTCTAAACTTATCTCTATAATTTCCTATTGATTATCTTCATATAAAATTGTGTTAATCAAAATACATTGTTTTGTCATTATCAAAAAGGGGGACATTTTTAGAACAAGATTTGGTTATGTAAGATATCTCTAAGTTTTGATAATAACAAAGTAGTATTTGCGTGAGAACAATTTTGGTACTCTAACGTTTGTTTTTCTAAAGAATTAACAAACAGGTTCTAACTCTGATAGAGAAAGCTCTTACTTTGATAGATACCGTGTGCAACGTCACTTTGATTTGACTAAAGTCGCTTCTGTGCCATAAAAGCAAGTTTGCTTCTGATCGACTCACATTCAGAAAGATTCTAAGAAGACAATATATTGTTGCTGTAATGCTCTCTTGGATTATGGTTCTGAGCGTGACTCTGATGTTTTACTTCTAAAGGTTGTCTAGCTTATGAAGTCATTATCTTCTGAAGACTCTGAAGACAAGGTTCTGCTGAATAAAGTTCTGAAGACTCTAAAGACTTGAGTTTCTGAAGATTAAGTGCTGAAGACTCTGAAGACAAAGTTCTACTGAACAACATTCTGAAGACTCTGAAGACTTAAGCGACTAAAGATCAAGGGTTCTAAAGACTAAGTGCTTAAGACTCTGAAGACAAGGTTCTGGTGAACAAGTTCTGAAGACTCTAAAGACTCAAGACTCTGAAGACCTAGTGATCAACTCTTTTACTCATGCTTCAATCATCTATATTCATAAGCCTCTGATGTACAGAATATAAGATCAAACATTTAAGAGGAAAATAGTACATAGTACATATCAAAGACGTTCTATTCCACTACCATTCCATTACCCTGATTTGGTGGTACAAAGGATAAATTTTGTGTATGACTTTCATCCCTACATAACTATATTATTTCAAGTCACCAGCTGTCTAAAAGATATTCCTGATCTGCCCTCCAACGAATCTTTTTTCTGGCTATATAAGGACTTGATTACTTAAAGAAAGAAAAATAATGAATGACACAAATCAAACAAACTATGAAAAACTGAAGCAACAATATTGAAGCACCACAATACATAGAAAGAACATTGTTCATACTATGAAAGTTTCTTTAAGTCATTTGAGCTATTAATAGTGTTTATATCTGCTTGTGTAGAAGCAATTCATTGTAAACATTTTTGTTCAAATTGCTGTTTGTAATTCTTTAAGGGACCAGTTAGGTCAGAATCCTTAAGAAGATACAATTAGTCTTTATTGTTAGTCACCTAGTGTAAATTGAGACTCCTTAAGGGACCAGGCTGTCAGAACCTTAATAAGAGACAGTTAGTATGTGTTGTTAGTCACCAGTGGTTGTTAGTGCAGTGTAATCAGTTGATTATAGTGGATTAAGTCCTTGTGTATAAGGCAAAATCACCTTTGCGGGTGGACTATATTAGCTTGATAGTTTTCAAGTGAACCAGGATATATTGTGTGTCTTTCTCTCTTGTTAGTTTATTTGTGATCTTTGTTTGAGTTTCACAAAAAGCTTTCATTTTTGAAAATCCAATTCAAACCCCCCATTTCTTGTGTTTCTCACACCTTCAAATTGTTAGGCCCAAAGGGGATCATAGCTCAAGGATTGGTGGAATGTGAAAACTCCCATTTATTGTTGCTTCTGATGAACAAAAAACTCAAAAGGAGTTGGGAACAACAGGTACAAATGACAATGTTGAAGCCTCTCTGGTTTTGCAATCGACAACGACCTTGGAGAAAAATTACTCTGATATGGATGTTGTGGACGAAACACAAAGGAAAAACCAAAGGCTTGTAGCAAATCCTTAAATCGCTTTTATGGTTGATACAAATTTCAAAATTTTCTCTAGAATTATAGAGGTGCGGCGAGTAAATCTTTTGTTCATGTATGTAGATACTATATGAAGGAAATACAACCAAACATCTTCGTATTCATGAAGCCTAGAGTTACGTATGATAAAGTGGTTATTTCTTTCAAAAGGTTATGTTTTGATAAGCTAGTGGCATCGAAAGCAAGAGGCTATTCAGGAGGAATAATTCTGGCTTGGAAGTCTGAGAAGATGGATGTTGATGTCATCTACAAGCATTTCCTGTTTTTCATATTCATTTGAAGTTTAATGGAGGTGAAGAATGCTTCTTCACTCCTGTTTACGCTAGTCTAAGAGAAGAAGGGTACAATGAGTTGTGGCTTGAGCTTCAAAAACTGTCTCTGCAAATGAATCAAGGATCGCTCCTCGATGGGGATTTTAACAAAATAATGAGTATTTCTGGAAAAAAAAATGAGGAGGAGTCAAAGCTTCTTCTAAAAGATGTGATTTGTTTAGTGATCAGGTGGAGTCATGTAACTTGACGGATATGGGTTATTCCGGGCACCGTTACACATAGAGGGATCCTATATATAAAGAAGGAGTTCTTATTTATGAGAGACTCGATAGAGCTTTGTGAAACGACTCTTGGAGAATTCAATTTTCAGATGCTTATACCAAGGTTTTAACTAGAATGAAGTTCTCAGACCACCATCCAATCCTCATTTTTCTGAAAGAGGAAGAAAACCATAAAGTAATAGGCGATTCCACTCTGAGAGTACATGGCTCTTAGAAGACATATATGAAGGGTAGATTAAGGAGAATTGGAAAGAGAAGTGCACTGTTATAGTGAACTTAGGTTTTATCGAATCCCAAATTATGAATTAGAAGAAGATGATTGTCCCTTATGTTTAGAAGCAAAGGAAGAAACTGCTTGGTAGAATTATGGGTATCCAGAGAGCCTTTCATGAAGGAAAAGGGCATGTTGGTCTTAATTAATTAGAGAACAAGCTACAACAAAAGTTGTTAAAGATTCTTCACCAATATTAACTTCTTTGGTTCAAAAGGTCTCGAACGAAAGGGGTTGTTGATGGTGATAAGTGTCGTACCTTGAAAAATGATACGACCTTCACGATGGGACACAAAAGAATGGTTCGAACAGAGTCGCCTTCAAACTTTATTCATTCCAATGAAATAATAGGAAAATATTGAGAAAACCTTTTAAAATATAAGAACATGGCCATTGCAACCACATTCTGGGTTCGGGAGTCGATTATGCAAAGGGAAGGTGTTAGCACCCTCTACGTCTGTTGTATTTAATGAGAACCTCTTAGTTTGATTTGTGATGAATGTTAGCTAATGTTATTTTTTTTTCTTCTAAGCGAGTAATGCGAAAAAGGGTTTTGATTGCTAAAGGGAAATAGGTGGTTTTGATTGCTCATCAAGGAATGGAGTCCTTGTGCCTACGTATCTTCATTCGGACGAGAATGAAGAATCAGAGCATCCGTAGTTCGGACTACGGGAAAAAGGTTTGGATAAGAAAAGGTGGAAAAAAAGGTAGATGGGTAAAAAATAAAAAGGTAGAAAACAATGAAAAAAGAAAAAGGTAGAAAACAATGAAAAAAGAAAAAGGTAGATGGATAAAAAACAAAAAGGTGGGAAAAGGTGAAAAAAGAAAAAGGTAGACGAGTAAAAAATAAAAAGGTAGCTCGCCAAGGATTGAGGCCCTTGTGCCTACGTATCTTCATTCGGACGAGAATGAAGAATCACAGCGTTTGTAATTTATGGAACTATGGGTTGGTAGTTTTTTTGGAGGTGATAATTGTTTAAACACGAGAAAGGCAACTCGCACCCAAACAATTGAGGAGGGGAATCGAAGGCTCCACACACCCCTCTTTCACCTTTAATTAAAAAGAGTTTCAATAGTTTTTATGTGTTTTTGAAGTTTGATTGAGAAAATCCACTTGATGTTGGATCAAGGGTTTGTTAAGAAAAGCGTATGGGCTGTGAAAAGTGGTTGATGGCGAGGAAAAAGGAACTCGACTTACAAGTTTGAAAAAACTGTCACTTGACGTTGAATTAAGGGTTTGCGAAAAGGTTTGGATTGATCCTAGTCCCTAAGGGTGCTCCTAGTAACGAAACCATAAAGAAAAGGTGCGAATGTATGCATTAGGTTGATGGTGATGCTAAAAAGCAACCAACTTACATGGGTGTTTTGAAAATAGGCTCGACATCAAATCGAGAATTAGTTTGAAAATGATTTAGTCTCTCATACTCCTTAAGGGCGCTCCTAGTAAACAAAACCACAATCAAAGAAAAGTAAAAAGCATACATCGAAAAGGGAGCGAGGCACATAAAAAGTACACGGGACTGCGAGAAATAAATGGGGTCATTGTGAAGTAGCTCAAGAGGAAGCCGTGTGTGTGCAAGGTGTCTTAAACTAAGCAAGAGCAAGAGTACAAACAAAATCTCCATGCTAGGTTTTTTTTTACAAGGTCCAAACTCCAGTGCTCGGGATAATAACCACAATCCACCACTTGAATTTTTTTAGGGTTTCGATAGTTTTATCGTGTTCTTGTATTTTTGAATAAGACGAACAAGATATGAATAATATGATAACAATGATAATATGAACAGTAATATGATCAAGGATATATAGATAGTGATATATTGACAAAAAGATAAAGCAAGATAATAATGAACAGAAATTAAAATCAGTTGTTAATTGTTAATTGTCATTGATCGGATGATCACTTTTCAAATCGGGTCCACTTTAGAACTAAGCAATCGTTGCACGACCTATGAGGAAGATTATGCTATGAGAGGCCGATCAATAATAATGTTTGTGCTAAAACACGATAGAGAAATGATATGTAGATCATTCTCTAAGAAAATGACCCAAAGGATCATTCACAAGCTTTCATCGATTAATCGAAGGTAACATATTACAATCTCAAAGTATAGAAAATGATCCAAATGAACATTTTCTACAAATTTGAAATAATGAAGGTTAAACAACCTTAATAACCAACATTCATGATATTAAAGACTTCATAGACCAAAAACGAAAAAAAAATCGAAAAGTAAAATGGAAATGAAAAGTAAATCATGAAAAAATGTAAATGGAAATGGTGGATCCAAAACAATCTAAAATAAAAGTCAATAATTTATTTTTAAAAATAGGAAAAATAAAAAATGAAATAAAATAAGGAAGAAAAAGGTAAAGAAAACAAAATAAGAAATGGAGAGGGGGTTGGATTGAGGAATTGAGAGTGTGTAAAATAGAATCATATGAGCTGAAACCAAGCTCATCATCCTTAATAAGAAGGCACAAATCATCTCTGAAAAAAAGAATAGGACATTTTGAACACCAAAAGTGAAAGTATCAGCAGTATAAATCACAAAAAGACGAAAATGGTCGAGACTAATCAACAACTTCATCAAAAAAATTTCAAATCAAATGGGACATCAACGCCGAAACTATATTATCCCAACCTTCTTTGTGTTTTCTCGTTTCGTCTCCGTCTTCGTAAGCTCCGGTTCATACAGGTTCTACACGATTCAGGTTTGTGACTATGTTGGATCATGGTTCTCTTCTTATTTCGATCTTTCGTCTCTACGTGAACATCACTCTATCTTTCTTCTTCTCCTACTTTCTGATCTGGGTTTGAGTTGTAATTTTGTTGGTGTTAAGGGTTGGTTTTTTGTGATTGAAGGGAGGATTGAAGAGTTTGTGATTTGGAGTGGAGGTTATAGGAGTAAGGTTTGAAGGAGATTGTTGTTGGTGCGTTAAATTGTTGTGTTTTGGAGGTACGGAGGATCGGAAAATATGACGGGAACATGAAGGTTTCTGGTAAATTTGAATGGTGGTTGGAAGTTTATTATTTGAATGGAAGTCTATGTTGGTTAGTGAAGGTTGTTGTGAATATAGAGGAAGAATACAGATTCCAGCGTTAATGGTTGTTAAACGATGGATTTTCTCACAGTTTGGTGTTTTAAGGTGTGAAGGGATTTGAGAAAGGTTGTGAGGTCGAGGGGATTTTTTGGTAGGGGTTAAGTGGCTTTTGAAACTTGAGAAAATGCTGAAGGTTTGAGCTATATTTATAACATGAGGTGAGTGTTCTTCGTTGTCGTTTTGGATTGTTTTCATGAAGTTTTGGAGAATTTTATCGTGTTGTTCAAAAGATAGTTGTGTGTGTGTTGCTGCAGGTTGTGATGGTGTATGCGTGACGTGAATCATGGTTGAAAGAATTGGAATTTGAGAACAAAAATAGTACAAATCGTGTCAGGTCGGACTCTGGTGAGAATGTGCATATTGTTGTGCATATTGTGGCTAGTTGTATAATGTGTGATTTGGTTTTGTTGTGCTTTAGCAAGGTTGTACTTGTTTGTGTAGTATGGAAAGGCATGATGCATATTGGTTTTCCATTTCTGTGGAGTGTTAGCTGTGTAATGTTGTGTCATGGTATGTGTATGGAGAGTTGCAGTTGTGAACCATGGCGTGGGTATTTTTCATGTGGCTTGCATTTGTATGCTTTAATGGTTATGGATTTGTGCAGGTAGTGTGAGTTTGTGAAGAAGGCTTGTAGCATTTGTTTATTACAACTCCTTTGTTTTGTAAATTTTGTGTAACAATGATAATGGGCTTTCAACTTATTTGTGACATGGGCTTTGCATTGTAAAAATGATATAGTTTTTTTTGGTGTAATGGTTATAGGCCTTGGTCGTAATTTAAATTTTATTGGCACACTTATATTTTGGACTTGGTTTAATATTTATAAATTTGCACCTTCATGTCTTTTGCTTGAATAATCTTGGAATTGCAATTGAACTTGAAATGATAATGTCATACTTGAATCTAATATTAGAACCTCATTTGAATCAATCTTATCCTCTTTGAATTCCTTACTAAAAACCACATTTTAAATGGATGAATTAAAGCTTTTCTTGCGACTTAAGCAACCATAGACCATAATTTGAAATTACTTGACGAAAAGCATTCCTTATTAAACCAACATGTCCATGCCCTAGAATTAGAGATCATGTCTTAAAAAATGAATCTTTGAACTCATGACCAACATTAGAGCCAATTTGAGCTTGTCTGAATCAATCCACAGCTTGCACAGTTTAACCTAATGCCACTTTAATCATGATGAACCAAAAACTTCATTGCAAAATAATCATGCTTTGAAATCGGAGAGTTTATGAATTGAGACGTAAACTTCAATACATCTCACACAAAACCTTAATTGACCATGATTTGGTCCTTGGTGGTCTTCAATCGCGGAACACCTGAATTCAGTTACATCTTTGCCCCCAAAATAACCTAAGACACATATGACTTGTAGATGAATTAATTCTAATTTGTCTAAACATAAATTAGGTCAAACTTCACTTAAATTAAGCCATTAATGCACACACTATAAATGAACCTCAAATGAACCTTGATTTAATTCAATTTAACCTTACGAAATCCTGAGTGAGCAGAAGCAACATTTTTTTTTTGAATAATGGTTAGTAGATGGACATACAGGTGAAAGTAATATACAGGTATGACAAAATTTGGGGTATGATAGATGCCCCTATCTAAATGGATTAAACCCAGTAAGATGAACTGCCACGATGTTCATTCTTTCAAGTTAGAAGTCAATTAGATATGAAGAAGACTTCGAATTTGTCTAAAAAGAAAGAAAAAGCTCGAGAAGTGGAATGCCAAACCGATGTCGGCCCTCGAGTGGACACTTAGTAACTTGCAAAGGACGTTATCACCAAAAGGATGATAACAAAAAGTTATGACACCAAAAGGATGACAGACCTATCACCAAAAGGATGATAGTGAACTCATACGACTCGACTTGCTATTACCAAAAGGATAATAGTAAGCACAAACACAGAGACCCTTCACCAAAAGGATGAAAGTGAGGTCAAAACTTGTTATTACCAAAACTATAAAAGTAAGTACACAATGGTATCACAGGTTGTCATTCACCAAAAGGATGATACACAGACCAAAGATCCACGAATTTCTGACACCAAAAGGATGATAGATTTATCACCAAATGGATGATAGCGAACACACGCATATGATTATGGCACCAAAAGGATGACAGATATATCTCCAAAAGGATGACAGAGAACAGACATAATTTTGACACCAAAAGGATGACGAATATATCACCAAAAGGATGATAGTAAACACAGATGACTTGGATTTCCAACACCTTAAGGATGACAGATCTATCACCAAAAGGATGATAGTGAATGATCGTGACTTTCTATGTCTAATACAACTAACTGCAAGTGCACAGTCTATCGCGTAGTAATAAAAGATATCGATCCCACAGGGACTCGTAATCAAACTAGTGTTCTCGGGAGTTACTATGTTTAGCTAGGTAGAATATGTTTTAAGGGAATAAGATTGTCACTAAAAGGGGAAACTAAGATTACTATTTAGATTTTAATTAATTGAATCGATACGTAATAATTGTGTTCTTCAGGGATTTGATAAGTTACTGGTGTATGAAATAATTTTCACAGTTCATTTAAGCAGAAAATGGAGATTTGAAGACTCTCGTCTCACAATGGTTATTGACGCTAATCATAATCCTAAGGGCCTAACGTATACTTTCGTATTCCGTTCGGGGTTAAAATTACTTTTTGGAAATCTCTAAGTTCTAATTCGTTTTAAAGTGCTTTCGCTGTTATTAAAACAAATGCCTAGTGTTTACTATCTGACCTTACCGCAACTTTCGCTTGTTGGTTCGTATCTTAATTAATTTCCCACTTTCGTGGCAAAACTACTTTAAAATAAGTTCTCGCTTTCGCGACGAAGTTTATTTCAAAAATCAATTTTAAACACTTAGACCATAAGTTATTTTTGTGAAAAGAAAGTTTTCAAACAAGAGTTATCAAATCCCATTCGAATTATTACTACATATCGATTACCTAAGTTTAGCTAGACATGGAATTTGGAAAAGCAAAACATAAATAATAAATAATAAATTGCATTATGATAAAATAGAAGTCGATCAAAATGAAAACCTGTAAATAATGCCAATTGGCCTTTGGGCAGATCCTCCACAGATGTTGGCAGGATTTTGTCTTCAGTTCCAATTCGATCGTACAGTGCAGTAACAATTACAGAAGAGCGGAAATGGGAATGAGGAAAATGGCAGGGAAATAAAGGAAAGGGATACAAATAAAACTGGAGAAATGGATACAAATAATAACTGAAAGTAAATTTGCTCTGGAAATTAAATTTGGCAGCACTTCGTGGTATGAATGCAGCTCTCTTTTTGAAGTCCCCTGCTTCCCTTTTTATAGAAATGGAATCCCAACGGTTACCTCTGAGGATGATGGACCTTGAGGCAGATAATTTAGGGAGTAGTGGACCATTTAATGGGAATTGGAACTGCTCTTTTGACGTGTAATCTGAGTGGGGCGTTTTTGCCTGCATGACGGTCGTCACAAGGTGTGAGGGTCGTCACCCGTGTGATGGTCGTCATGCATCTGTGACGGTCGTCACATCAGCAAAAACTGTCTGCTGCGCTTTTCATTGTGTTTTCACTCCTTTTTCGTCCATATTTCATCTGGGATTGCTTCTTTTCTTCATGTTGCCTTGTTTAGACGTGATCGTTGAATACCTGCAAAAACACCAGACAAATACATGGAAATAACCCGAAATCGGATCGAAAACGGTTAGACTTTAGTTGAATTATGCCTGAAAATATCTATATGATTTCGTGTTATCAAACTCCCCTAAGCTTGAATCTTTGCTTGTCCTCAAGTAAAACGTGGAAAAGTTGGCAAGCACGAGGCTGCTTCTTCGTTCGCAGAGTTTGGAAAAACCGGGATTCTTGGTAGGAACAAGACAAGTATCACGACGACACTGGACTACAAGTCTCCGGAGGTCTCCCTTTTATTGCAAATCGGTCTCAGTCATGCTACCGTATCTTGGTGTCAAGGTTCTCGTGGCAAGTTCACCCTGTTTGTTCTAGCGCAATCACATTAAGCCCGTTGTCCGCACACTTTCATGGCAAGTCGACCTGTTAGTGAATATGATCTCGTTTTTGTTTTTGATCTTCTTTATTGATCATAATTTGGTGTCATTGATTTTTCAATGAGTTTTTCGTGTCGTTGGGCTAAATGCTCGGGTGAGGAGCACCTAACTTAGAAGGAAACGTATCTTATATTCTTGGGCTTTTTAGCTCTCTTTTCATGATTTTTCATCTTTTTGGAGATCATACACTTATTTGCATCGGTCGCTCGCTTAGAAGTGTTTTTAGGATGGTGCTGACTACTAGTATAAACTACTTGGGGTTGAGTTCGCGTAGACACTTGAGACTTTGGTACACGTAGGTGGTGAAACCGACTCGCATAAACTAGAGATCTAAGGTGTCTGGACGATACTGGTTTTGTTAGAACTGTCGTTTCCTCGGAGTTTCAAAACTCGGTTTGAACTCAGGTGCATTCTCGTGATGCTTTTGCTTTTGAGGAACAAATGAAAATTTTTGTTTACGTTGAATAATGTGGGGATAGTTTGCGTAACGTGAAAAATATATAGACGCGCTTTATTTGCTAGAAATAGAAAGTGTAAAAATAGATATTACCAGAATTCAAAGTGCAGTGAAATGGAAATACAGGAAATAAGGGAAGTTCAAAATACAGTGGAAATAAGGCTCCGCTCCCACACTATCTCGATCAGTGTCCTCACTGATTCTTGAAGCATGCGAGAGGGAGATACAACTGAAAATGAAAATACAAAGTACTGAAATATAGTAAACAATAAAGGAAAAAAAATGAAAATCTAGTCCCGGGGCCTGTCACGTCCACGCTGGCGTCCTCTGGCTCTAGCAAGGGCTACTCTATCCTTATAGCTCATGGCTCCGGTGTGGTAGACCGTGTCTCGGAGTCCTTCGACCTGCAGGGTCAGATTCGCTAGACTCTCAGTGATCGTAGCTTGGCCGGTGTGAAGTTGTTGCATTTGAGTCCGGTGCCAAGCTTCGAACTGGTCAGCTCGCTGGTTCTGCTGCTGCAGCATCGTGAGTATCTGTGCCTGCTGGTCTAGGGAGCGACGGAGGTCCTCTTCGGTGTAGTCGGGCACGGGATGGTGACGGCGGCGGCGGGATGATGTACCTACTGGAGGAGGAGGCTGCGATGCCTCTGGCTGCTCGGACCTGTCCAACTCAGCTTGGATTTCATCTTCGGAATCATGAGTGGGGTCCTGAGTAGGAACAGCGGCAGCAGGAGGGGCAGCGAGGTCGAACAACCAGTTGGTACGGTCCTCTGGATGGATGCGGGTGCGGGACGGAAGGATGATGCTTCGGACTGTCTTGCCATGCACAACCGGATGATATTTCCCGTCAGCTCAGGAGCGGATGAGATGGGAGGCCCTGCAGTGGTCGGTGTCAAGGAACACCGAGGGGATGGAATGGAGGTGCTGAAGGCGGTCGCCAAGGTTCAGCCCAAGTGCAATAGCCGTGACAATCCCGCCAAAGTAGAATGGCTTCGAGCCACGGTTGTAGTTGGCCTGAATGTGAGCCAGCAGAAACGGGGTGGCGTTGACGGGTTCATTGTTGAAGACGCAATGCAGAAAGAAGAGCTCCTTGGAGTTCACTTTGTGGTTGCTGTCTCTGGCGAAGATGATGTTACTCAACGCCCTGTGAAAGTACCTGATGGCAGGGTTATGGATGTGAGTGGCGTGTAGGGAGTCCCAACCATCGGCATTTAGGCCGGTCAACTGATACCACAGCGCGAAGGCTTCGTGCTAGAACTGATCAGTGATACGGAGATGAGTGTTGTCGCCGCGGGGTAGCTGTAGGATGCTGGCGATCTGATTCTGATTCACCTGGTAGTTGACTCCAAACATTCGGAAACAAGCGGCACCTGTGTGCTGGTTGAGTTCGCCGCTGCTGGTGATGTACGAGAACGAACTCAAGAACTCAAGGGTGAGTTGTTCGTAGGTCGGATGGGGGTTAGAGAAGAGGTTCCAGATGCCCGCTCGTTGAAGCATCCAGGTTACACCATCAAGGAGTCCGAGCTCTGTAAGTGATGGAAGGTGCGGGTAGTGAGTTGGCTGGAGTGACCTCTGATGAGATGCAATGTACTGTGCGCGTTGTCTCTCGCCTAACTCGCCCTCAGGGAAGGAAATGTTGCTGACATCTGCGTTTCCGGCCATTGTTGAAGGTGGAGAGGTTTCGGAGGTTTTGGGGTTTTTCGGCAGAGAGGGAAAATTGACAGAACGGTGGTTTGGAGGTTGAATTTGGAGTTTAGGTTTATAGGGCAATGTGGGAAGGATGGAAATTCGTAGTGGGGTATGAATTTTGGAAGTTTGAAAGTGATAATGGGGGGAAGTGGAGGGCAACACGAACCCTGTTATCAGATAGCAGTTCTGGGTTGCGTGACGATCGTCACAAAGGTGTGACGGTCGTCACCCGCGTGACGCTCGTCATGGGACTGTGACGGTCGTCACAGCAGCAAAATCTGCAGAACGCAGAATTTTGCTCTGAGGGCGTATTCGAGGTGATTTTAAAGCTTAGTATTGATACGGTGACGTAATATAACAGCTAACCAACAACAAATAATGCGAAAACAGAATAATTGAACAAAACTAGAACTGAAATAACATAAAACTGAAACAATTGTATGTAATACATAAAGAAAACGAACAAAGCGAAAAAGCCATATGATTAAATTAAACTAAACTAGACTAAACTGAACTGAAACTACTGCTATGAGCTAATAATTAATCTTTTCGTGCCTTCAACTCATCGAATTTCTGTGAATAGTAGTCGAGTTGGTCGCAGACTAGATCCATGAAGCCTACCAGGTCACTGTGCATGCCTGCGATATCAGCTTTTACATTAGTCAGAGCTTTATCAACGTCGTCCAATCTGAGTAACACGGCATCCATTTTGTCAGTGGTCTCCTCAGGGATAGGCTCAGGATAAGTATTATAGTGTGGAAGAGTCATAGGGTCTACTTCAGTTTCAGAGGCGGCGTCCTCATAGTACATGTAGTCGTGTGCCTCAGAGATGTGGTCACTGTCATACATATAGTCCTGGGGTGTTGACTGTGGTGAAGGAGGTCCCATAGGCTCATCCAATTAGTAGAGCCAGTTATCCTTGTTGTGGATGCTTGTCATCAGATGATCAGGCAGTGTGAATAGCTGTACTGGTTTTTCGTTAATAAGGTACTCATACGGTCCAGGTCCTATAGTTCCTAAGATGCGCCTGTTAAAGCAGAATTGAATGTTCATGGGTCTGATGGTACCAAAACGAGTGCTGGCATTTAAATGGAATCTAAGGCCAAGCTCGTGGGCAATCATTGTTACTAGTCCTCCTATAAGAATAGGTGTCTGAGGTTCCAGCGTGAGGCGTTTGAAGGATCTCATCATGAAAGGCACTGCATTTACTGTCCGTCCCTGAGAAGCACAGAACATGATGAATAACTCTTCCTTAGACACTGTGGTAATATTTTCTTCTTTTCGAAACAAGGTGTGAGCTAGTATCTTATGGAAGTATCTAAAGGCTGGGTTATGAATGTCATCATTGTACATTCTGTCTGGTTCAGGGTGATAGTCGCCTGTGATTCTACCCCAAAAGTGCTCGAGTTGCAAATCAATATCGTCATCTTCTACACTGATGAACACATGCGGTCCGCTAGGGAATCCTAGGAGGTTAGCTAGTGACATCCGGCTATGAGTTTGGTCCATTCCAAACAATCTGAAGGTAATCAATTCTGTGTTGGATCCAAAACCATAGTTGGGTGTATATCTGAAGGAACTAAGGAATTCATAGGTAAGATCTTTGTAGGTAGCGAAGCGTGTTTTCAGAGCAGTGTTCTCCCAACCCAGTTGATTGAACAGGTATTGAATGCTATCCGTGATCCCTAGTTTATCCATAGTAGCCTTATCATAATACAGCGTTAAGGCGAATTCTCTTTCTGTCAGTGCTGCAAATCTTGCCTTTTGAGCGAGTCCTCTGAAGTGAACCTTTGTGAAATCGTACTCGGCCATATTCGCAGGTGATTCTGAGAAAATAGAAGGAATATTTTGAAGGCTTTAAAAATCCTGAAAAGTTTAAAACAAGAAATTGAAGTCAGGATTTTTAGAAACGAAAAGTGGTAGAAACAAAAGACAAAAAAAAGGAAAAATAAAATGAAAATAAAAGTACGAAAATGAACGAAAGTAGAAAATAGTAGTAATTTTAGGATTTTTGTTGGATTTTTCAAGGTAGAATTTTTAAGGAAAAATGAAATGCAATGACGAGGGAAATTTGGGTTGCCTCCCAGTAAGCGCTGTTTTTAACGTCTAAAGCCTGACGATAGCTTGGTGAGAAGCTATTCTGGTGTTTGAGCCGGAAGCTCAAGCAATGTTATATTGCTAATTTGGGGACTGTTGTCGTTCTTATTGTAATGTTTTAGATGTTGCCCGTTTACGATAAACGGTGCATTTGTCTTGTCGGTAATTTCAACAGCTCCACTCTGAAGTACTTTAGTCACTTCATAGGGTCCAGACCACCTAGATTTTAGTTTTCCTGGGAAGAGTTTTAATCGTGAATTAAAAAGCAATACGATGTCTCCCACACTGAATTGTTTCCTGATTGAACGTTTATCATGCCACTTTTTAGTTCGTTCTTTGTAGATACGGGCATTTTCGTAAGCGTCTAATCGAAGTTCTTCCAACTCGTGTAAGTTCAAGATTCGCTTTCCTCCTGTCTCGGTGTAGTTGAAGTTGAGTGTCTTAATGGCCCAGAAGGCCTTGTGCTCTAACTCTACAGGGAGATGGCAGGATTTACCGTAAACTAATTTATAGGGGGTAGTACCTATTGGTGTCTTAAATGCGGTCCTATAAGCCCATAAAGCTTCTTGTAGCTTTGATGACCAATCTTTTCTCGAGGTAGCGACAGTCTTTTCCAAGATCTGTTTTATTTCTCTATTTGAGACCTCTACTTGTCCGCTAGTTTGCGGATGATAAGGTGTAGCTACTCGGTGCCTGACTCCATATCTAGAAAGAAGTTTATCGAATATTCGTGATATGAAGTGAGATCCTCCGTCACTAATGACGAGTCTGGGTACACCAAATCTAGGAAAGATAGTGTTCTTGAAGAGTTTGATTACTACTCGTGCGTCATTTGTTGGAGCAGCTATGGCTTCTATCCATTTAGACACGTAATCGACAGCGACGAGTATGTAGTTATTTCCAAAAGAAGGTGGGAAAGGTCCCATGAAATCTATTCCCCAGACGTCGAAGACTTCTACCTCTAAGATTCCTTTCTGAGGCATTTCATCGCGTCGTGAGATGTTGCCAGTTCGTTGGCATCTATCGCACTTTTGCACAGCGATGTGAACGTCTTTCCAGAGATTAGACCAGAATAGGCCGGCTTGGAGAATCTTAGCGCACGTCTTAGATGTACTAGCATGACCACCATATGGTGCTGAGTGGCATTGGGAAATAATATTTTCTATTTCTTCCTCTGGGACACAGCGACGATATATGTTGTCGGCCCCTCTCTTGAAGAGTAGGGGTTCGTCCCAATAATAGTGTTTCAGATCGTGGAAGAATTTCTTCTTTTGCTGATAAGTAAGATCTGGTGGAAGCACGCCTGCGGTGAGGTAATTAACGATGTCAGCATACCAAGGTAATGTGACTTGGGCATAGACGACTTCTACAGCTTTTTCGAATTCTGGATCTTCCGAGATTGAGTTGGGTACGTCACTTTCTAATTTGGCTATAAGACGTTCGTACGGGAAATCGTCATTTATCGGTACTGGTTCGTGTCTGATGCCTTCTATTCGGGATAAGTGATCCGCAACAACGTTCTCGGTTCCTTTCTTATCTTTGATTTCTAATTCAAACTCTTGTAATAACAGGATCCATCTCAATAGTCTTGGTTTGGCATCCTTTTTGCTTATTAGGTACCTTATGGCAGCGTGGTCTGTGTATATTATAATTTTTGCTCCTACTAAGTAAGAACGGAATTTGTCAAGCGCAAATATAACTGCTAGAAGTTCCTTTTCTATGGTAGCGTAGTTCATTTGGGCAGGGTCTAAGGTTCTACTGGCATATTAGATAGCATGGAGCTTCTTGTCCTTCCTTTGTCCTAGAACTGCGCCTACAGCATAATCACTCGCGTCGCACATGATTTCAAACGGTAGTCTCCAATCTGGTGGTTGCATGATTGGTGCGGTGATAAGGGCTGATTTCAATGTTTCGAATGCTTTTAAACAGTCGTCGTCGAAGACGAACTCAGCATCTTTCATTAATAGGCCGGTCAAAGGTTTTGTGATTTTCGAGAAATCTTTTATAAATCTTCTGTAGAAACCGGCATGTCCTAGAAAACTCCGTATTTCTCGTACGGATTTTGGAGGTTGGAGATCTTTTATAATCTCTATTTTAGCTTTGTCTACCTCAATCCCTCTATCTGATATGACGTGTCCTAGAACTATTCCTTGTCGGACCATAAAATGGCATTTCTCCCAATTTAGGACGAGGTTTACTTTTACGCAACGTTCTAGTACCATTTCTAAGTTTTGTAAGCATCCTTCGAAACTTTGTCCACATACCGAGAAATCGTCCATAAACACTTCCATAATGTCGTCTATGAAATCTGCGAAGATTGCCATCATGCATCTTTGGAAGGTTGCTGGAGCGTTACAGAGTCCGAACGGCATTCGGCGGTAGGCAAAAGTACCGTAGGGACAGGTGAATGTAGTCTTTTCTTGGTCATCAGGATGGATGGGAATTTGGAAGAATCCTGAGTAACCATCTAGATAGCAGAAATATGAATGTTTGGCTAATCTTTCCAACATTTGGTCTATGAAGGGTAGCGGTAAGTGATCTTTGCGCGTAGCCTTGTTAAGCTTCCTATAATCAATACACATCCTACTTCCAGTCACGACTCTTTTTGTTATCGATTCGCCTTTTTCGTTTTTAACTACTGTGACTCCTCCTTTCTTTGGTACGACATGAACTGGGCTAACCCATTCACTATCGGAGATCGGATAGATGATTCTTGCATCAAGCAATTTCTTTACTTCATCTCTGACTACAGTGCTCAGGATGGGGTTTAGTCTTCTCTGATGCTCTCGAGAAGTTTTAGAGTCTTCCTCTATTGTAATTCGATGCATACAGATCGAAGGGCTTATACCTTTTAGATCGCTTATGTTATAGCCTAACGCGGTGGGGTACTTCTTTAGGACTTCTAATAACTTTTCGGTTTCTGGTTGTCCTAAGTCGGCGTTGACTATCACTGGTCTTTTTAGTTCATCGTCTAGAAATTCATATCTGAGGTTTTTGGGTAGAGTTTTAAGCTCTAAAGATGGGTTCTTCGGACCTGGCATATGATTTGGTGTCAGTGCTAAGCTTTCGCTTAGGCTGTCGTCTTTATACGGTTTACGCCAATTGTCGTCTTCAGAAATGTCGGGTATTTGAATCTTTATTATTTCTGAATACGTGGTCTCTTCATTTTCAAGTTCTCTTATGCATTCGTCAATTTCGTCTACTAAATAGCAGGTATCGTCTATTGCTGGTGCTTGTAAGAACTTGGTGAGAATGAACTCTATCTTTTCTTCTCCTACTTCGAATGTTAGCCTTCCTTTCTTTACGTCTATAATCGCTCCGGCTGTAGCTAGGAATGGTCTTCCTAGGATAATTGGGGTTACAGTGTCCTCCTTGATGTCCATAATTATGAAGTCGGTTGGGATGTAGAATTGTCCTATGCGTACTGGAACGTTCTCCAGTATTCCGACGGGGTATTTTACTGATCTGTCAGCTAATTGTACGAACATTTTGGTTGGCCTGAGGTCTCCCATATTCAACTTTTTGCATATAGATAAGGGCATAACACTGATACTGGCTCCTAAATCGCATAGAGCTTTATCTATTACGAACTTTCCTATGACGCAGGGTATGGAGAAACTACCTGGGTCTTTTAATTTAGGAGGCATGCGGTTCTGAATAATAGCGCTACACTCTGCAGTAAGTGTAACTGTTTCGTTATCCTCGATCTTTCTCTTATTTGACAGGATCTCTTTGAGAAATTTGGCGTATGACGGCATTTGAGTTATCGCTTCTGTAAAAGGAATAGTAATATTCAACTGTTTAAGGAGCTCTACAAATTTCTTAAACTGTCCTGAAGTTTTAGAGTTTATTAGTCTTTGCGGATAAGGGATAGGTGGTTTATATGGCGCTGGAGGTGCTTGAGTTTTTTCACTTGCGGTATCCTCCTTCTCGTTGTCCTCCTTCTTCTCTAACTCAGATTCCTTTTCTGCTTGTTCAGTTGGTTTTTGTTGCATGGCTGAGTTTTCGGTCCTCGGATCGATCGGTTCGTCCAATTCTTTTCCACTTCTCAGTATCACAGCATTTGCTTGGCCTTTGGAATTCTGTTCGGGTTATCCAGGAAATGTGCCAGCAGGTGCGGCAGCAGATGCTTGCTGTTGAGCCACTTGTGATATCTGAGTTTCTAACATTTTGTTGTGGGTGGCTAAAGCGTCTACTTTTCCTGTCAACTGTTTAATTTGCTCGCTAGTGTATATGTTTTGATTCAGGAACTCTTTGTTCGTTTGAGCTTGAGTAGCTATGAACTTTTCCATCATCATTTCGAGGTTCGATTTCCTAGGTGCATTCTGAGCAGCTGGTTTTTGATATCCTTGCGGAGCAGTAGGCATTTGCAATGCATTTTTGCTTTTGTAAGAAAAGTTTGGATGATTTCGCCAACCTGGGTTGTATGTATTTGCGTAGGGATTTCCTTGAGCATAATTTACCTGGTCTGGCGGGATTCCGGCTAGCAATGGGCATTCGGGTGCATTATGAGTGGTGCTTCCGCATAACTCGCAATTTGGAGTTACTGCAGCGACAGTTGCAGTGGGGTTAACGGTCAGACTATCAATCTTCTGTGCTAGAGCATCTACTTTAGCATTGAACTTTTCAAGGCTGCTGATTTCGTACATCCCACCTTTCGCTGAGGTTTTCTCATTTGGAGTGCGTTCACCTCCCCATTGGCAATGGTTTTGTGACATGTTTTCTATTAATTGATAGGCTTCATCGTATGGCTTATCCATAAGTGCACCGCCCGCGGCAGCGTCTATTGTCAATCTAGTATTGTATAGAAACCCATTATAAAAAGTATGGATTGTCACCCAGTCTTCTAGACCGTGGTGAGGACATGTTCTCATCATATCTTTGAATCGTTCCCATGCTTTGTAAAGAGATTCAGTATCTTTCTGTCGAAATCCGTTGATTTGAGCTTTAAGCATAGCAGTTTTGCTTGGTGGAAAATATCTCGCTAAGAAGACGTTCTTCAATTGCTCCCACGTCGTAACGGAGTTGGATGGTAACGATTGTAACCATGTCCACGCTCTGTCTCTAAGAGAGAATGGGAAAAGACGAAGTCTTATCGCGTCTGGAGTTACTCCATTTGCTTTCACTGTGTCTGCGTATTGTACAAACTTCGTTAGATGTTCGTTCGGATCCTCAGTTGCGTTTTCTGAGAATTGGTTTTGTTGTACAACCGACAACAATGATGGTTTCAGCTCAAAATCATTTCGGGTAATAGCTGGGGCATCAATGCTACTTCTAGGCTCCATCTGCGATGGTGTAGCGTATGCCTTCAGCGGTTTGTTCGGAGGCCCTTCAGCCATCGTTGGTTCTTCTTCAGATTTGGGAATGGGAGTGAGAGGATCGGGAATGTTATGTTTGAGTTGGTACTCAATGATTCGGCTTCTTAGGTGTAAGAAGCGTTCTAGTTCTGCGACTGAAGGTTTCAAGATATCGCTTTGTGGGCGATCACTTGGCATACAATCGACAACACTAGTAAAGGAAAAATGAAAATTGTTTACCTAGTCTATACGGCGTAACAGAAGGTTACACTATTGACTAAACGGGTCCCCGGCAACGGCGCCAAAAACTTGATCGCGACTTTCTATGTCTAATACAACTAACTGCAAGTGCACAGTCTATCGCGTAGTAATAAAAGATATCGATCCCACAGGGACTCGTAATCAAACTAGTGTTCTCGGGAGTTACTATGTTTAGCTAGGTAGAATATGTTTTAAGGGAATAAGATTGTCACTAAAAGGGGAAACTAAGATTACTATTTAGATTTTAATTAATTGAATCGATACGTAGTAATTGTGTTCTTCAGGGATTTGATAAGTTACTGGTGTATGAAATAATTTTCACAGTTCATTTAAGCAGAAAATGGAGATTTGAAGACTCTCGTCTCACAATGGTTATTGACGCTAATCATAATCCTAAGGGCCTAACGTATACTTTCGTATTCCGTTCGGGGTTAAAATTACTTTTTGGAAATCTCTAAGTTCTAATTCGTTTTAAAGTGCTTTCGCTGTTATTAAAACAAATGCCTAGTGTTTACTATCTGACCTTACCGCAGCTTTCGCTTGTTGGTTCGTATCTTAATTAATTTCCCACTTTCGTGGCAAAACTACTTTAAAATAAGTTCTCGCTTTCGCGACGAAGTTTATTTCGTAAATCAATTTTAAACACTTAGACCATAAGTTATTTTTGTGAAAAGAAAGTTTTCAAACAAGAGTTATCAAATCCCATTCGAATTATTACTACATATCGATTACCTAAGTTTAGCTAGACATGGAATTTGGAAAAGCAAAACATAAATAATAAATAATAAATTGCATTATGATAAAATAGAAGTCGATCAAAATGAAAACCTGTAAATAATGCCAATTGGCCTTTGGGCAGATCCTCCACAGATGTTGGCAGGATTTTGTCTTCAGTTCTAATTCGATCGTACAGTGCAGTAACAATTACAGAAGAGCGGAAATGGGAATGAGGAAAATGGCAGGGAAATAAAGGAAAGGGATACAAATAAAACTGGAGAAATGGATACAAATAATAACTGAAAGTAAATTTGCTCTGGAAATTAAATTTGGCAGCACTTCGTGGTATGAATGCAGCTCTCTTTTTGAAGTCCCCTGCTTCCCTTTTTATAGAAGTGGAATCCCAACGGTTACCTCTGAGGATGATGGACCTTGAGGCAGATAATTTAGGGAGTAGTGGACCATTTAATGGGAATTGGAACTGCTCTTTTGACGTGTAATCTGAGTGGGGCGTTTTTGCCTGCATGACGGTCGTCACAAGGTGTGACGGTCGTCACCCGTGTGACGGTCGTCATGCATCTGTGACGGTCGTCACATCAGCAAAAACTGTCTGCTGCGCTTTTCATTGTGTTTTCACTCCTTTTTCGTCCATATTTCATCTGGGATTGCTTCTTTTCTTCATGTTGCCTTGTTTAGACGTGATCGTTGAATACCTGCAAAAACACCAGACAAATACATGGAAATAACCCGAAATCGGATCGAAAACGGTTAGACTTTAGTTGAATTATGCCTGAAAATATCTATATGATTTCGTGTTATCAGTGAATACAAACGATTTAGATTTCTGACACCAAAAGGATGATAGAGAACACACACAACTTCGACACTAAAATGATGACAGATCTATCACCAAAAGGATGATAGAGAACACACACATCTCCGACACCAAAAGGATGACAAATCTATCACCAAAAAGATGATAGAGAACACACACAACTCTAACACCAAAAGGATGACAGGTCTATCACCAAAAGGATGACGGATCTATCACCAAAAGGATGATAGTGAACACACACGACTCCGACACCAAAAGGATGATAGATCTATCACCAAAAGGATGATAGAGAACACACACGACTCCGACACTAAAAGGATGACAAATCTATCACCAAAAGGATGATAGAGAACACACACGACTCCAACACCAAAAGGATAACAGATCTATCACCAAAAGGATGATAGAGAACACATACAACTCTGACACCAAAAGGATGATGGATCAATACCAAAAGGATGGTAGAGAATACACGCAGAGGTTTTCGACACCAAAAGGATGACAGATCTATCACCAAAAGGATGATAGTGGACTCACGCACAGAGATATCAGACACCAAAAGGATGACAGACCTATCATCAAAAGGATGATAGTAAACACACGCATAAGATTTTGACACCAAAAAGATGACAAATCTATCACAAAAAGGATGATAGTGAACACACAACTCCGACACCAAAAGGATGGAGGATCTATCACCAAAAGGATGATAAAGAACACACATGCAGAGGTATCTAACACCAAAAGGATGATAGACCTATCACCAAAAGAATGATAGTACACATACGCGACTCAATGACCCTTAGCCAAAAGGATGAAAGTGAGGTTAAAACTTGCTATTACCAAAAGGATAATAGTAAGTAGATAACGATATTAGAAGTTTTCATTCACCAAAAGGATGATAGACCTATCACCAAAAGAATGATAGTACACATACGCGACTCAATGACCCTTAGCCAAAATGATGAAAGTGAGGTT
Organism: Lathyrus sativus; assembly: GCA_963859935.3. Classification (NCBI taxonomy): domain Eukaryota; kingdom Viridiplantae; phylum Streptophyta; class Magnoliopsida; order Fabales; family Fabaceae; genus Lathyrus; species Lathyrus sativus. Next base: position 566,769,915 of record OZ012735.1, on the reverse strand, counting down.
AAAACTTGCTATTACCAAAAGGATAATAGTAAGTAGATAACGATATCAGAAGTTTTCATTCACCAAAAGGATGATACACAACCCAAAGATTCACGGATTGTCGGCACCAAAAGGATGACGGTAAGATTAAACAACATAAATTGCTACGACTAAAAGGATGATAGAAATTTCCCAATTTTGAGGATCACTAACACCAAAAGGATGAAGGTTGGATTGAATCAACAAAAATGGCTACCACCAAAAAGATGATAGTAAGATTATTGACAAAAGGTCAAGTTTGCTAGATGTCTGATGAGTAAGACTTGTTTAGAGACATAAACAAAAGGTTGAAGCAAAAAAGTCACTGAGGAATACCATCATTATCAACAAAAGGTTGAAAGGAACCAACTCACCGGGGAACGCCCAAAAGGAAGGTAGCAATTTGTTCAGAGAAAAACCATTGTCTGGTCTAAGGATAACAACTCCATCAAAAAAAGCTTAAAGAGGACCACTTTAATGGGAAACACCCACTGACACGGAGAAATGCTACTGGTTGAGTTGGGGATAACCATTTCATCAACAAAAGGTTGAAGAGAACAACTCAATAGGGAACACCCACTGACTCGCTTGGAGATCACAGCTTCATCAACAAAAGGTTGAAACAATTCCATGAGAAACACCCACGGACTTGAAGAAGATGCACATGGCTGGGCCAAAGACCGTCTTAGAATCTAAGCTTCATCAACAAAAGGTTGAAACAACTCCACGAGGAACACCCACAAACTTGAAGAAGATGCCCCTTGGCTGGAGTACAAATCTTCTTGGAATCTTAAAATTGATCCTGGATCTTGACTTATGCATATATGAATTCTTAATTTTGTAATGAGACTCTATATCAGATGGAAATGAAAATACTGACGCACTGAAATGCAAGTGCTGGGGAAGTATATGCTTTCGGTTTATGTATGCATATGATACATATGATTTTTATGATGATAAATGTGAAGCATATGATGCGTATGAATGTAGACAGGTGATTGGATATGTTTTATAAAGGTGGCAACATGATGGACATTTGGTAGTTGAAAATGAGGATTGGACTTTGGGTGGTGGGAGGGTTTGATTTCCTCGACATCAAATCTTGAAGATGCCATAATCGAAGCAGATGGAAGTGCTATCGATGCCCCAAGTTTGATCACTTGTTGATAATTCGTGTGCCCGTCTCTAGAGAAAACCACAACTCTCACACGTGATGGTCAGGATATCTTGAAAATGAGCGGAGCGACGTGATAAACTCATGAAGATCATACTTTTACTCTGCACTTGAGGATTGCTAGCGTCTGGCAAGACCTGCTTGACCAACTTGAAAGTAAAGAGATGATCTACCCTCTTGCAACTTGTCTTGCCCTAGTCTATAGGGATTTTGAAAGAAATTTCCTTGAATGGAAGCTCTTGAGAATTACCATGACATGATTTTCCCCAACGTCTGAACAGGGTAATGGTCTGCCCCTAATTGACAAGTTCTGAAATAGTCTAATCTTTAGAAGTTGAGCTTTGATGTGCTCTTGAGATGACTTGCCCCTGATTGAGATTTTAAAGGATTTTCCCCATCTTGTGGGTTTTGAGGTAGTCTTGATCCGGGTTAGCACCACTGAGAGTTCAAGTTCCTCTTTGATTGCCCCTTGTTGGAATTTCCTTGATATAAATCATTGAATTGCAGTTAAAATTTGTTCATTCAAAAATGACAATCTTAATGCAATGCTCAGGCAAAGTTTTGAAAAAGATTCGTTTATTGGAGTGATGTGATAATATGAAATGAATGGACCGTTTAGTCCATACGTTCTTGGCCTTTGTCTTTGGCCAAGTTGGGAGTTTTCTTTGCCGGACCTTTTGTTGGTTGTTTTCTTTTGATGGCTAAAAGAGGAATAGGTCAAAACAATTGTCACAAGTAAAAAAAGTGTCAAGAAATTGTTAGGAGAGAAAATAAATTGAAAAGCCCTCATATTCCACACCTTCATATATACGAAAGAGTATGCGAACATGCTCTATATCAATATGAAGATGTCCTTTGAAACTATTCAGAGTGTGCTTAGTCGAAACCACCCATTTGGAAAGCTTTTAAGAGTCTTGTCAAAGAATTTTCACGAAGTCCCTACAGATAAACCAATTGAAAAACGGAGGGCTAAAAGCCATGCCGAAATCAACCATTGGCAGTCGAGGGAATCTTAGTGGGTGTAAATTAAAATCCAACTCATACCTGTGTTCGTGTTTAGCATACGATGGTAGTTTTAAATCAGGAAGTTTCTTTGTAAATTTTTCTCTCAAAGTTACCGCTGCTTCGCAGATGGTTCGACTAAGATCATTAGGTCCGTAGGCAGTTTCAAAGTACTTATGGAATGCTTGAATTTTTTTGATGTGAGTCGAAATATCTTTCTTGGACTTGTCCTGTATAGAAGCAAAAGTGGTGGTTAGGTTCTGAGTAAAAACAGGAACGTCGAACATCTCTGTGGAGTAATAACTTTTCCATCAAGTGTCATATTCTTGAGTGCAGTATTATGATGGTTTAAATAAAATGGGAGTAAGTTGTGTGGTGCCAACATAATGAGAGATTTCATCATTACATTCGACTTTAGTATGGTACATGTTATAGAGAACAACAACGCTTTTCTTGGGGAAGATTGGCTAGGGCATGACTTGGTTGAGTCCAAACTATTGAGAGACGAGATTGTGTTGGTAGCTGAGAAGAATTATTTGGTTCTTTGAAGGTCTGATCCTTGTCGCAATCAACTTTGGTGTGAGAAACGCTTCCCATATGGCCAAAGATTCTACTTCTTGATCTTTTGAAGGAGAAAGACATTTTCTAGTGAGCCGCTCTAGGCCATAAGTCCTATTGGCGAAGGGAGCCATAAAAGGAGTGGGATTGTAGCCCTTGACATACATCATCACATATCCGTTAAATGTCTTCTACAAGTTTAACCCTTCATCATTAAGAGTCAGTTGGGAAGGCACGTTCCTTCGACCCTTCTGTTTTTGATTTCGTCAGCCTCTTCATTGATTGTTTGTGGCTTGACAATGATGATTCGAAGGTAGCATTGAGCCATATTTGAAGTAACCAAAATGGGCCAGCTAGTAGTAGATTCGACCCTAGTTGAATTTTCTTGAGGATTTCGACGCATTCTCCTAAAGATTCGTAAAGATAACCTAAGACAATTTGGCTGATGCAAAGTTTGTGTCCAACATGTAATTGGTTAGCCATGGTCAAGAATTTCTTCGCCACTTGCAGAGATTTCAAGCAAAAAACGCATCGAGATAGCCGGAGCGCGAGGAAGACAATGTGTTCTGCGTTAAAAACCTCTTCGGTATCCTTGTTGTGGTGATCTGAGATATAGTGGATAAAGATAGCTTGATTACCATCGAAGCCTATAGTGTCTTCAGTCATGTGGTTGGGATCGAAAGCGTCTCCAATTGGTTGAAGACAAGTGATCGCAACAATATAAAAAAGGGTAAGAGTTAACATTCCACAAGGGAAGTGAAAGTTGTTGTGAGTGCTATCCCAGAAGTATAGGGAAGTTAGAAGCATGGTTTGGCAGTAGCCTGGTCTAGCTTTTGACAATTGAATCATGTAGAAGATCTCCATGTCTTTCCAAGTTTGGATTTTCTTTTTCTCTATTTTTGCAAGCCAAGACAAGTAATTTTCAGGATCTCTAGACAAGTGGCAAGAGCGAAATACTCTAAGAGCATTACTCATATAATCTAAGTTGATGGATTTTTCTATAAGCTCAGTCGAAGACTTTGCCTGGGTAACAGCTACAGTATTTGGTTCAGTATTCACAATCTCATTGCTAGTTTTAGGTGTTTTCCTACTAGTTATTGGTTTGGTTCTATGATAAGTGGGAAAATACTCTTTAAGTCTTTCAGAGTTAGCACTAATGTCTGGTAAAGAACTTGCAATAACATGAATTTTTCCAGAGTGAGATATGGATAAATACCTGTGACTGATAAATGCGTCGTTTTTTTTCTCCAAGAGGAGGCTTTGGGATGTATTGTTGATTTCCCACAATTTTGGGGCCTAAGATCTTGTGAACAGGAGGCATAAATGCTTTCTTCTTGGAGTCCTTTGATTTTTTTGTTTTTGACGCCATTGATGATGGAAATGTAGAAGAGATCTGGTCTGTTAGAAGTTTTTTTGAGAGAAAATGAAGAGTTTGTTTTTGTGCTTCAAAATAGAAAAGTTCAGAAGAAGGAAAAGTGAGAAAGAAGGTGAAGTGAGGTACTTATAGTGAGATGAAAAAATGCTTCATTTCAAAACGCTGATAGTTGTTGATCAGAGAAAGAATGATTAAACAGTGGCAGTTAGCGTGACCCATGATCTCCTAGGAAATAAGAGTGTGATGATTAAACTAAGATTTTCGCATGTCTCGATGAGACGTCTGAAAAAACATAGTCATGATGACCATGACATTATAGCAGTAAAGATGTTGTAGCGTCGAAACGTTTAAAAAATGTCATTTTCTCCATATATTCGAAAATGACATTTTTGGGGCACAGTTTGTTGGTTGAAATTTCGACGTTCATAAATATTTGAAATAGGTTAGTAAAGCCAAAGAAGATATTATGAAAAAAGAATATATTGATTTTGACGAAAGGTCGATGAGGACATAGTCGAAGAAGACTCTTTGCATAAAGGAAGATTTTTTGTCTGAAACTTAGAAATATTTTTGAGTTCAGACTTAATTTCGACGAAGTTCATTTGGAGTTGCGTTCGACAGACATAATTCAAAATAGGGCTAATAATTCTACTTTTTTTTCATCCATTAATAAAACAATCATTCTGCTGTGTGTTTTTGCTGCATTATTTCAAACTATTTTTGCTTGTGCTGTGTTAAGTTTCCAACAATAATAATTTCACAGCTAAGCTGTGTGTGTGGGTGGGGGGTGGGGGTAAGTTTTGTTTATTTGTAAAATTAACAAATCTCGGGTGACACTCACTACACTTCGGCCGATGAAAACGACGCCGTCATCGTTCAAACGGAACCTTCAAGTTCTCTCGCCGGCGATAACGCTTCTGGAAAGCTCCGATGATTTGGCGAAAGGCTTGTCCTGATCCTCTCTTCCGTGATTAGGGATTTCGATTTCAGAGCTCAACAAAAATCACCTCTCTTCCTCTAGCGATCGTCTCACCGGAGGTATCTTTTGCTAACATTTTCTTCTTCTTTCCCTACTCATTTTACTACATATTCTGCTCAAATTTCAAATTTACTATTGTCATAAAGTAAAATACTCCTCCATCCTTTATTTAACAACACTGAACAATTAATAATTTTCTTTGCTCTACACGATCAACTATACTGCCTCCAATTTTAACGTCTTGTGTGTAAAACCCTGTGGAGATTCAATATTCATAGTCATTTAAACAATTTGTGTTTATTAGGTAATTGAATGTTGGTTTTTAAATCACGAATATCTGATATTGGGGAGAATCGCATTCAAAGATTGCTGTTAGGGTTTCAATTTTGGCTGAGTTGTAGAGACAATAGAAACCTTTGATGTCGCGGCTGAGATTGTAGTTTAAGAACATTTTGTAAAATCCTATAAAGTTTCAGTTAAGCTGTTGAATGATGGTTTTAACTTTCGATATTTGATAGTGCGGAGAATCGTATTCAAAGACTGCTAACAGGGTTTGGATGATGGCTGCATTGCAGAGACAATGACATTAGAAACCTTTGATGTTGCTGCTTTGATTGTAGTCACAGAACATTTTTGTAAATCCATAAAAAAACCATTCAAGCAAATTATTTTCATTAAGTTATTGAATGTTGGTTTCAGTTAGCGGAGAATCGCATTAGAATTAGAGTTTGACCTAAACAAGCTTCAAATACTCTTTAACAATGGGAGGCCTATCTGTATAGAAAACATTAGTAGAGGAGTAGTGTATTTGTGGAGCTGATTCAAGGCTTCCCTGAGTAACCCCATGGGTTGTTCTTTGCCCAATTCCACTGGTCCCTGCACATCTCCTCTACACCATATTTGGCCTTCCAACCAAGCTCTTTCTCAGCTTTCTTTGTAGATGCATAAACCTCCGTGGCATCTCCTGCCCTTCTCGGACACAATTTCAATGCGATTTTCTTGCCAGAAGCTTTATTAAATGCATCAACCATTTCAAGCACAGATGTACCCCGTCCGGTTCCCAAATTGTAAGATATGCAACCAATGTTTTTCGTTGCAAAAAGCTTTTTCAGGGCAGCAATGTGACCATCGGCTAAGTCCATCACGTGGATATAGTCCCGTACTGCAGAGCCATCCCTTGTAGGATAATCATGACCATATACATTGAGCTCAGATAATCTTCCGACGGCTACTTGCTGTATATAAGGCATGAGGTTATTTGGGATGCCCTTAGGATCTTCACCAAGTTTACCACTTTCGTGTGCCCCAACTGGATTGAAGTATCTCAATAAAATGATTCTCCATTCTGGCTCAGCCTTTTGAATATCTCGTGCGATTTCTTCAAGGAAAAGCTTTGTCCGTCCATAAGGGTTCATTGCTTGTAACTTGAAATCCTCCACACATGGCATCTTTTCAGGTTGGCCATAAACAGTTGCAGATGATGAGAAAACCATGTTTTTGCAATTGTGCTTAGCCATAACTTCATAGAGATTGATGGTGCCAACAAGATTATTATCGAAATAACGACGAGGATTTGCAACACTTTCACCAACTGCTTTTAGCCCAGCAAAATGAATCACTGCGTCAAATTTAGTTTTTGAGAAGAGTTTCTCCAAATCATCTTTATTCCTGAGATCTCCCAGTGTGAATTCAAGATTCTGAGAAAGCTTTGGACCAACTACTTCACGAACACGGACCACTGCTTCCATTGAAGAATTATCGAAATTATCAATGATGGAAACATGAAACCCATCTTTGAGAAGCTGGACAACGGTGTGAGCGCCGATGAAACCGGCCCCTCCGGTTACAAGTATCTTTTGTGATGAAGACGCCATATCTTGGAACCGGAGAGATAAAGAGTTGGGATTTTGAAGCTGTGAAAAGGTGATAGATTTGGAATTTGTGTTTTGGTTTTATTTACAGTAATGAGATATTATTAATTGCTATTTTTAGGTAATGGAAAGAAAATTCTGTTAATTTTGGTAGCTTTTAATTTTGTTTCTGTGTAATCCATTTTTTATTTGTTAAATTTGGCGTGTCCAACTAATTTAAGATAAGATAAGATTAGTAATTATGTTTTTTATAAGATTAGTAATTATGTTTTTTATGTGGATTCCATTTTTGATCTGTTAAATTTGGCGCGCACAACTAATTTAAGATAAGATAAGATTAGTAATTATGTTTTGCATGTGAGTTCCATTTTTAGCTTCAACTAGTTTAAGATAAGATAAGATTAGCAATTATGTTTTGCATGTGAGTTCCATTTTTAGCTTCAACTAGTTTAAGATAAGATTAGTAATTATGTTTTGCATGTGAGTTCCATTTTTAGCTTCAACTAATTTAAGATAAAATTAGTAATTATGTTTTGTACTATGTGAGTTCCATTTTTAGCTTCTGGATTGGATTGCCAAGTAAGCTCCTTTTTAGCATCAACACTAAGTTCTTTTTTATTTTTTTATTTTATTTTATTTTTAATAGAATTAGGCCAAGTTCTAATTTTAAGATGGTATTAAAGACTGCCACTTACCATTTATATCCACACACCAAACTCAATAGTGTTGGCGTGAGGAGTGTATTGAGAAAATCTCAAATTCCACATTGGTTATTGATAGAGTTTGGAAATAGTTTATATTGGGTGACACCCCTCACCTTACTAGTCGGTTTTGTAGGGACGAGTTAAAGTCAAATTCTAATTCTATTAGTTGTGGTGGCTTAGATTGCGATTACATATATTATTGCAAAACCCTATAATTGAAAAATTATTTCCCCCCTAATTTGATTTTTTGTATGTGTGTAGTAGCCATCCTGAAGTTCTGTGGGCGGCAGCATTCCAATAAGCTTTACCTGACTGTTTCTCTAACTGATGCCAAGGATGTTTCGGTGAAGTGTGAGCCTCATGATTTGCTTACTTTCACTGCTTCTAAGCTTCAACATGAATCCTACAGCTTTACCTTGGAACTTTATATGGATTGATTGAACCTGAGGTGAGAGATCTTTTGTTTAGTTACATTTGAAAATTATTTTCAATTGCATATCAAGTTTTTGACTCTTCCCCTTAACCGATAGTTTTGTTTTCATCCATATGGATTGAATTTATATTTTCTGTTTATGTCCATTGAGAGCATACATCATTGCTTCTATAAGTAGTCATGTTTACTATTTTCTGTTTTGTGTAGGAAGTGTTAAATCTCCCTTGAATTTGTCTGAGGAGGAATGGTATCATGTTCTCAAAACTAACTTAACTGGTTGCTGGTTGGTTTCAAAATATGTATGCAAACGCATGTGTGATACCGAACAAAAGGGATCAATTATAAACATTTCTTCAACTTCTGGTTTAAATCGGGGACAACTGAGTGGGGCTGTTGCATATGCATCTTCAAAGGCAGGCGTCAACCTGCTAACAAAGGTAAATGATATTTGAAGTGTGTGATTTTTCTCAAAATCAGATCATCATTTTAAATTCTCTCTCTGATTTTCTTTAGAATTCATAATATTGGCAATCCTTAAGTTAATGAATTATGGAAAATGGCGAACAAGTTTAGATGTAGTAACTTTTTTGCTGTGTTGCGATATACTATACAGTCAGAGTATGATCTGTCAGATTAAATAGCATATGAAGTAGTGGTTTGGAATTTGAAAACAGTCATCATTTTGTTTGATACTCTTGGCACTAATTCTAGTAAGGTTTCTTTGATGTGAATGCTGGTTGCATTGATAGACTACATTACAAGAAACACTAATATATGTTTTCTGAAATTAATATTGATTCAAGTTTCTATCTTTAAGTGTAAAGAATTGTTTTTTATTTATATACGCTGTCAATGCAGGAGTTTTTGCATTGTTACTTAATCACAATAGTTGATCATTAAATATGTTTGATATTTATTATAATTGTCTTTTAAAGTTATGTTGATGAATGACCGAGTAAAACTTTTTATATCAATTTAATAATTAAACTCCTTTTGTAATTGAAAATTGTTTCAGAAATTGTCATTTCAATAACAAATAGTATGGTCCTGCACATGAAAATTGAAAATAAAAACCCATCCTTCTTTAGGAAGCCTTTTTTTTTTTTGGAATTTAAGCGTTTATTTTTTATAATTTATTTTATCTGAAGCGAATTTGTGAATTTATAATTAATTCATAAATATCAATAAGTTGTTGTAAAATTAAAATGCGGAATATAAAAGGTGAGCGAGAAGATATAAACAAATGATATTTATTCCAATTGAAGGGTACATCCAATTCATATTTCTGATTAGAGAATTTTTCACTACGTATTAATTAAGAAATCACACCATTTTTTTTATATTTTACATCAATTTTCACCAAGATGAATTAAGAATTACACTAATTTTTAAGAGATGAAGAATAATCTTTTATAGGCTGAAGAATCCCAAATCCAATATGAGAATAGAATCCTTATCAATATTACTTTTCCGAAGAATATCATTTTAAGGCTCAAAACTTTATGGTTTCAAAATGTTTGATAAAATTTTCAATACTTGAAAATTTGAATGACCACTAATAAAGACATAAATTTCTATAAAAAAGTTCTTAAAAACACAATGGTGATGTTGGACATGTATTTTTTTGTCACATTAAAAGGTAATCTATCAAATGTAAAGACAAACATTTTGAAGACTTTAGACCTTAACTAATAGAGTTTTTACCATTTCATGCTTTTGATATTTATGGTGTTTACCTTCTTTTTTTTTTTGTTAGTTGATATGATTGTCTTCATAAAAACTCAGCCAAACTAATAAGAGAGATTTTTTTTACAATCTTTTCTTTTTTTTGATGATGACTATTGCTATTCGAAAAAATGCAACGACTGAGAGGCGAAAGTGGAAGAACAGAACAGTCGCCATCTAACATTATTTATCTCAAAAGAGGAAGGAAAAACATCGAGAAAACCCTAAGAAGGAAGTGGATAAGATGACTTCACAACCAAGAGAAAGGGTTCAGAAGCCGGTTATGCGAAGGGAAGGTATTAGCATCCCTCACATCCATAGTATTTGATGGGAACCATTTGCTTGTCATATGTGTGAGGATGTTGCTAAAGGATATTGCTTTCTAAAAGTGTTTTAAAGGGAGATAGAAGGGTATGAAACAAAAATAGAGAGAAAAGAGAAGGTGAAAAGGGGAAGGAGACTCGGTAGGACCTTGCAGTCCTGTGCATACTTATTCTCAACAGGTATGAGAAAGTCAAAGTCAACGTAGTTCGGAAGACTACGGGTGAAAAAGATAGAAGCGTGCTCGCCAAGGATTGAAGCCCTTGTGCCTACGTATCTTCACTTAAAAGAAGTGAAGAATCAGAGCGTCCGTAGTTCAGACTACGGTTTGTTGGTGTTTTTTATAGACGATGTCAACGTGTGCATTCTAGCAGTTAGGTGTATTGCATCTTGCTTGTGGAGTCTTAGGCGTTACCTATTTGCGATAGAACGGACGTAACATGTCCTGTTTGTAAATAAATAGTTTTCGCCATCAAGGCAAGATGTCACATTTGATTTGTGAAAGTTATTTTTAAGGGTGAAATAAGTCCTCAGATAGTAACTCCTTACGGGTAGTATCCAATTCTTTATCTCAAAAGATTTATTGTGAAAATGGTGTGGCGAATATAGTCGCATCTTCGTATTGAAAGACGAGTATCAAGACCACACACTCTAAAGTGAGTATCCTAATACTCGGAGAGGAAGAAGTATTCATTCAATCCTCTCTCTTTAGTTTAATACAAAGAAAACCTTATTCTCTTATTAAAGATGTTTTGATTTTGAATGGTAAGTACTTTATGACAGTGAACCCTAAAGGTAATGTCAAGCACTCGGGATAGGAGAAGGCCTTCGCCTAACCATTCCACAACCATCCAGGTTTATTAAGAAAAGAGTTTGAAAATGCACTTGGTACAAGACCAAAGTTTTTTAGACTCAAGGAGACAAAAAGAAATAGAGAAAAGTTTTGAAAAGAAATGGTGGCGAATAGGTCAAGGTAGGTTGATGGCGATGCGCGAAGCAATCAACTTACAAAGGTGTAATTCATACAAGGTTAATGTGAGGTTTAATGGAAGAGATAAGAGATGAGAGAAACCCTAAGGTGTAAACCAAGTTAATGGGTTTTGAAAAATGACTTGACGTTGGATCAAACCTTATTTGTTCTTTATTTTGAAAAGCTGTTCTAGCCTAGTTCATTTTAACTTTCTTAACAAGCAAGCAATCACAGATAAGAAACTAAAAGAATTACACTATTACATTGTAATGGGGGAAAGGGATACATAATGTCCACCAAGGGGGGAAAATAAAATGTGAAGTATGAAGGAGGCATGTACAATGATGCACTAGAAGAGAAACATCAACAACAAGACAAAAGGTCAAAAGCAACAAGATAAGCAATGAAAGGTCATAAGTGCATAAACATGTAAAACATGAAGCAAATGATCAAGAAATATAATATATGAGATGAAAAGAATACGGGTAACAATTACATCAATCCACAACTCATCAAAGATCAACAAAGCAAGATATGAGAATAATCTCCAAAGCATGTACAAAACACAAGTCAAGTAATCTCACAATGAACAAAAGATCATGTGAAGTGTGTGTGGGACAATGTGATCATGAAATAAGGGGATAAACACATTGACCAACAAGTTAAACATCTTACATGGAACATAAAAGATAAATAAAAATCAAATAACACATGTAAATAAGTGTCAAGACAAGACTAACTTAAGAGATAACTAAATGAAACACTCAAACAATGCCAAACTTGCAAAACCTACTAAAAATAGGAAAAAGGTTCAAAGATCATAAATCCAAAGCAAGAAGAACCTCAAGGCAATATGTTATCATATGCTAAAATTTCACAAGCTATAATCAACCTTGACTAGGTCAAGGGATCCATCAGCTAGGCATATGGCTCAAACATGAGGAATTATCAACAACCCTCAAAGAGGCCTCCACCAAAAATAGCAAGACACTCCAATAAAATTCCAAAAAATACGAAAACATAACTTCAAACACATGCTTAAACAAGTTCAAAAGATGGGAAGAAGATAGGCTAAGGACAATGTTCAAAATGATTGAATCATGCAAGCTATGTACCAAATCGGGAGTGAATCGAGGGTCAAAAAGTGAGAAACGGCAAGTCACCTTAGGTAACTCAAACCAAGCTCAAAACAGCATCACATAACCCTCATTCAATGGTATTAATGTGGCTAAAAAAATAGTCTCAAATGAGCATAGATCACTGAAATCCTCAACCCTAATGCAATGGTATTAATGAAAGTACCTACTCAAAATGAATCCAAAATAAACAGGAAACAAATAAATAAAAAATGAATAAAATTATGAAAATTAACATAATACATTAAAGAATCAAAAATTTATTTTTGTGTATTTTAAAAATAAGTGGAAGTGTTTAAAATAAAACAAAATGAGAGAGTGAAAATAAAAGGGAAATAAAAAAGAAATACAATGAAGGGGGTGCATTAGAAATTCCATAATGAACTGGATACCAGTGGAATACATGTGATGGGCCTAAAACCGAGGGTGTGGGAAGCAAAAGATCACAGAGCCCAATCCAAATAAACTTGAAACCAACAAAAAAACGTGCGTGGCATCCACCTCATCCTCATTAATTGAGGTGGCATTGAGTCACCACATCCATTGGTCCAGATTTAAACACCTCACATTATTTGAATTCAAATCCTCTATTATTATTAAACACTAAATAAATGAATTGTTTGATTGAATTTTTTTTTCTGAATGAACCGTGATGGGCTGGACCATTCAGTTAAACCCAATGAGAGGTCTTTACCCTTGATCGTTTATCTATTTAAGTGTCTTCCCATTAGATAATTAATATACTCTGAAAATCCTAAACGACAATGAGGATAGTAATTCTCTCATAGTCATTATTTCAACGGTCGTCTCTCAAATCCTACTGTTCTTGATTATTCAATAATATTATAATATGTTATAATTTGTGTCTATTCGATTACGTTAAATCCTTCGATTGGTATCAAAGTCTAGTTAGATACATATTATGACTATTATCATATTCTTAAATTTCTTTAAAGTTTAATTTGACTGAACCAAGTATTGTTCAGAAATTGAGTTTTAATTTTGAAAGCATAACAACAGTTAGTTCAATTACATGATTTGACCCATTATCTCCTTTAAAGTCAAATCACAGAAATATAAAATATAGGGTAATGCTAACTTGTGTCATAGGGATATAAATAAAGAATTAAATTTAAAAATAACATTTTGGAAATTATGCAACATTTTTAATAAAAATAAAAATTTAATTTTTTATTTATGTTTTCAATACAAATTTACTATAAATGTGTTTTTTAACTTGTGTCCCTAAGACAAAAATTAGCATTACTCTAAAATATATGATCAAAATCTTTAAAACCATTAATTTTTTTACCTCGTAGAATTCTGTTTCCATATGGTTTAACTTTGATCCGGATTTAAATACCAATTATAAAATTTTGGTCCATAATCAATTCTTGTTAATGGGTCCATGAATGTTACTAACATTCATTAAAATTCTGGTGTATTTGAAATGGTGCACACTCACTTTAGGTATGAAATTTGAGTTGGGTTTGTCCTTCCATTTTTTTTATTTCTATAATTTATATATATATAAAATCAATTAAATATTAATTATATGTTATATGTCTTAGAAATGTGCGTTGCGTTATTCACACACAAAACTATAATAATAGAGAAAATGAAGGGACAAAGAAATGGAGAGGATTTCAACCCATGAAATTTTGTGGATTGCTTGCCAAATAATAATGTTCCATAAATATATTTTCTATATTTTCATTCGTTTTTTTCTAAATTGTATTGAATGATGGACAATACAGTATCATAATATTGTCTTGATAAATGATATTATCAAAATTATTAAGAAAATATAAGTTATATTATTCTTATATTGTATCAAATATTTTATTCTTAATTTATAATTACTATCAATAAATATCATCCTTAATTTGTTGTTAATTTATGAATTATTTGAAAGAACACTCTAATATGGTATAAGTCATCAAAGTTTTTTATTCTTTGGATATGGATGAATATCACACTCTCTTTAAGATTAATCGAAATTAAAGTATTACTATAAATATTTTTTGACATATTAATACATATAAGGAAAAAATTATTTTCAATATTATTTTATTCTTTGAGATTATAAAATATGCATTTATATGAAGTGAAATTAATTTTTAAAATATTCTGAATTTAAAACTTCTTATTTATTGTAATGTTATATATTAAAATAAATATAAATCTATTCTTTCATGAGTATATTTGAAATCTTATTATTTTAAGAGTTTTATTCTGAATAATTAAATAATAATTTTTAATTTGTATAATCGTAATCTCACTTATCGTGAATATAATTATACAAAAAAGATTATTTTTTATAAAATATAATCAATTTTAATTTGTATGATTGTAACTCATCTTTGGTGGGTATAATTATTCAAATTTTGTTAAATTGATTTTAATTATAATAAATATTATATTAATAATAGTTATATCCTATCGGTATGTTATTATTAGTATAATTTATTTTGTTCAATGTATTTATAATTTATGATTATGTAAATTATTGTTCGAGTACCTTATAGGCATTAAAAAAATTTTGTGACATAATATTAGTACATTGTTATATTTCTTATTTAATATTTTTGAAACTATTATTTAATAAATAAGAAATTATTTTAAAGAAACGTAGTACTTTATGAAATTCAATAATTTAATTTTAATATTTTTATTAAAATGAATTTCAATTCTCTATGTATTATGTAACTGATAGACATACCCAATCGGTGTGACGTTACTTGACATGATAATTGTAAGATAGAGAAAATAATTGAATATTTGTTTAAACATTTTAAAATTATAATATTAATAATTCAACTATTATTCTCCATCAAGTGAGAGAATTTAACGTATCAATTAATTATATAGAAATCAGAAACAAATATTATTTGTTTAATATATAGTATTATTTTATAGAGACTTATATTGAGGATATTTTAGTTTTATATTATTGATAAAAATTTATGATTACTTGTGTTATATCCTCAATATTAAATTTGATTAAAGTCTCATATTTGTCCGCTACGTATAACGTAATATGTTTCTATTTACGTGTAAAATATGTGATGTTATATTATATAACCTCTATCCTATTAGATCAGTGGGAGTGCATCTGTACACAATCATATAACCTGAAAAAATTTAGATTATTATTCTCATAGTGTCATACATTATTGCATCCACTGTAAATATGACATATTCTTAAAGGACTTCAAAATATGAAGTAATTATAAGAAGTCTTATTCTGTTATACTGAGATATCTCAGGAAACATCATAATTTGATGTTTAGGTCGAAAGTGAAAAGACACTATAATTCTTTAGCATGCAATAATATTGTGTTATTCTATCTTCAATAGTTCACATTTGTCAGATCATAATATGAAAATACAAGTAAATATTAATACTTCTATCGAGTATGATATTGTGTTACGGAGGTACTTATGATTAAATGTAATTACTCTCGTAATAGGGTACCCCTATATGTAATTATCATTCTTAGACCTATGTGGATATTCTATAACCTATAATTTAAAACCCATTAGTATAATCACTAACCATTGACTTATACACATGAGTAAGTCTTATGATACTTTGGGTTAGTGAGAGTTTATCAATAATATTTTCATATGCTTGGACCATTCTTTATAACATCATTATTCTGAAATTAAATATGTTACTCTAAAGTCATCATTCTTTGAGTTTTAACAGGTATGATTTGTCTTCCCTGTCGGATACAATTTTTGCAGCATTGAAATTTACTTATTTTTTTTATTGATTAGTGTTTTGACCATTACTGATATTATAATATTAAAAATCAATATTTTTAATAATTAATTATTGTCATCTAAGTGGGAGATTGTTAAATTAATTAAATGATTAATCAAATATAGATTGAGATAACTAATTATTAATTAATTATATTATGGTCTATTATTATTAAACACTAAATAAATGAATTGTTTGATTGAGTTTTTTTGCCTGAATGAACGGTAGTGGGTTGGACCATTCAGTTAAGTCCAATGAGAGGTCCCTCCCCTCAGTCGTTTAACTATTTAAGTGTCTCTCCATTAGACAATTAATATACTCTGAAAATCTTAAACGACAATGAGGGTAGTAATCCTCTCATACTCATTATTTCGACGACCGTCTCTCAAATCTTACAAGATACACCATTCTTATTGTTTTTTATTATTCCATAATATTATAATATATTATAATTTGTGTTTATTCGATTACAGTAAATATTTCACAATAAACATAAATCACACCTCTTTATTACCCAGACTTCTTCTTCTTTGTGCTTTTAAATTGATTATTTTATTTTTAATGAAAAACAAATGTACACAGCAAGCTACAAAATCTACAAATGTTCAATGGTTAAATTCGTTGGTTACAGGAAAAAGACAGAATTTTTATCAGGTTCAAATCGTCAATATTTTCATACATCTACGAAGAAAAAGTGTAGAACATGGTGAAAAACGGTTCTTGCAAAATAGACATAATTTTAAAGTTCTCGTTCACAAAAAATGAGATCAAAATCACAAGAAAGAGAAAAAAAAAACATGAAGCCAAAATAAATGTACTAAGGTTGAATCTATTTTCAAAAAAAAATTAAACAACTCCTAATAAGTTGAAATGAGAAGGAAGAGTATATCTTGAAACTGAACAAGAATCATAAATGGTGAAATAACGGAGAAATGGGAATGAAGAAAAATGAAGGATAAATGTTGAGTGATGGGTAAGTGTGCAGTGAATAGATTAAGAGAGATAAGATTGAAATAAACTTTTGAGAAGGAGGGAAAATTAGAAATACATATGGCATAATGAAATTGCAAAGACAAGTGAGAAAAATTGTTGATTAAGCTTTGATCAATTTTTTTTTTATAAGCAAATATTGTTAAAAGAGATTAAGAGAATCTCAAGACAACAATACAACAACCCCTTTCAGATTCTAGACTATTACAAAAAATGAAACAGAAATTTAAACCACTCGTACATGCTACAATGCTTACTATCCTTCCTACCTAAAATCAACCAATTCCACGATGATACTTTAATATCAAAAACAATTTCGTCTACATCAAAAGTTTCATGATTGAAAGTAATATTATTTCTGGCCCTCCATAAAATCCAGCACGAAAAAAACCAAATTGAGTTGATCTTATTCTCTTTGCACCGGCCCGAAGTTCTCGAATTTCAAGTCTCCGCATGAAGATAACCGCTATCATCCGCTGTGAACCCAATATCAACTCATTCGCAGATCTTATTACAAACCATCAAGGATTTAGAGCACGAGAAAAACAGATGAGATATGTCCTCGAGACTAGACGAACAGAAAGCATAATCTAAAAGTTGAGTATCAATAATCACCCTTCTTTTCATCAAGTTAGATTTAGTAGGCAGTCTATCTAACGCCATCCTCCAAATAAAAGTTTGAATTTTTGCCTGTAGTACCGTTTTCCAAAGGTTCTCAAGAAAAATTACGCTATCTCTTTGAAGCTCAAGCTCAGATGCGGAAGAATTTAAAGAGGAATAGAAAGAACTAACCTTGTACGAATGAGACTCATCAAGAATCCATTTCCAATTATCAGCGACATCTATTTTTGCTGCAGTCTGATCCAATAGCAACTTACATTCAGTCCACTCTGGTTCATGAATAGAATCCATATCTATCAACAATTCACTCAAGTTTCAAATCCATTGACCGTCTTCCCAAGCTCCCATCTCACTAACACTCACGCCTTTACGGGAACAACCCTGAAATAGACGCGGAAATCTACTTTTAAGCGGTATCACTTTGATCCAAATGGACTGCCAGAAGGCTGTATCACTACCATCACCAATCTTGCAAGCCATGAACTGACAAAATTTCTCATGGGAACCGTTGCTAGAGCTAGAGAGAGTATCCTTCATCCAATTTGAGTCACATTTTGAACCACCGGCATCGGCATAAGTCTGTACCTTCAAACTCAAGTTACCATATCTGAGATTTAACGTCGATCTCCAAATGTCATTACCGCCGTTTTGAAATCTCCACAACCATTTTGCTATAAGGGCTCTATTAAAATGACAAACATGTTTAATACCAAGGTCTCCGTGCTCCTTAGATTTGCACATAGCATTCCAAGAAACCCAAGAGATGAATTTATTATTGGAATTCCCAGCCCAGAGAAAATGTCGTTGGATAGCAATAATATCTTTCACAATTTTCTTGGGAGCCTTGAAAAAAGCCAAGAAATGAATAGGCATGTTAACTAAAACCGAGTTTATGAGGGAAACTCTACCTCCCATCGACAAATTTCTCCCAGCCCAATTAGAAAGTTTATTCCTCAACCGAGACAAAACCGGATTCCAGAAGGATTTCCGGCGATGATTACCTCCTACCATAAGACCAAGGAAACTGAAGGGCAGCCTACCAGATTTACAATGCAGAAATTCTTCTGCTGCATCAAGGAACGTAGTTTCTACACCTATTCCGTAAAGACAACTTTTAGAAAAATTAATCTTCAGACCAGAGCTCAATTCAAACGTACGCAGGATCGCCTTGAAAATCCAAATATTAGAAAACGATCCATCTCCTATAAGAGAGTGTCATCGGCGAATTGGAGCAGGTTCGCATTGGCTTTACTGTTGATCTTGAATTCAAATAATAAGTTACCGGCAGCCATAGCTCTAACTAAACAAGAGAGACCTTCTGCAACTATGGCAAACAGATACGGTGCCAACAGATCACCCTATTTCAACCCTCTTCCAATCTTAAAATCCTTCGAAGGGCTTCCGTTAATAAGGATCGAAACAAAACTATTAAAGACAGAACCTCGAGTCCATTTCATCCAAATTGAACCGAAACCCATCTTAATAAGCATATCTTCAAGGTAAGACCAGTCCACACAATCGTAGGCTTTAGCGAAGTCGACTTTGAAAAACAAACACTCCTTCTTAAATCTCTTAGCATAGTCTGCTAATTCGTTGGCCAACAGAACCCCATCGTAAATTTGACGTCCCAGGATGAAAGTTGTTTGTGTCGGAGAAATAAGTTTGTGCAGAACCTTGTTTAATCTGAAAGCTAACATCTTGGAGATAATCTTAATAACACAGCTAACCAAAGTAATAGGTCTGAAATCTTCAAACTTTTGAGAATTATTAATTTTCGGCACTAGCGATATGAACGATGACACGAACACCTTAGGCAGAACTCCTATCTTGAAGAATTCCAGGATGCAATTTGTAAAGTCCTGTCCAACAATGTCCCAACAAAATTTTATGAATTTAAAATTAAATCCATCAACACCTGGACTCTTGTTACCGTCGCAGCTAAAAACGACCTTTCTCACATCAGCTCGGTTGAATTCAACTTCAAAAAGGCATTTGATCAATTTATCCTTTTGTATGTATAATTTAATTGGACACATAAGGGTAAATTAGATATAATGGTAGCATTTTATTTTAATAGTTAGATAATTGATAATTGATTGATAGTGGATTTATATGACATATTATTAATCATTGTGGAGGTTTTTAAGTTTATAATTTTTAAACAAGATACATATTCAACACCTTGGTGTCATCTGTAACTTTTTTTCTCTTTCGTTTTACTTTTTTCTGTTGCTGAATTCTCCAACTTTTCTATGTTCTTCTATGAAGAAAACCTATTATTACTTGCACTGTTGCTTTGTTTTAGCTTTTCCCCATTTCAATTTTATGTTATTGTTGTCTTTGCTACATTTGTTTTCAGCATCAAAATCATATCTTTTGTAATAATGAAGAAAAAAAAATTTTATGATATATTGTTGACTCATTTGTTTGTAAAACCCTCTGGAGTTTCAATATTCTTAGTCATCTAATCAATTTATGTTTATTAGCTAATTCAATGTTGGATTTTAAATCACGAAATTCGCAAAGAATCGCATTCAGAGACTATTGTTAGGGTTTCAATTATGGTTACATTGCAGAGACATTAGAAACCTTCATTTTGTAAAACCCTATTAAGTTTCAGTATTTTGAGCCATTTGAGCATTTTAGTTTTATTAACTTCTTGAATATTGGTTTCAAATAGCGGAGAATCACATTAAAATTAGACTTTTGGTCTAAACATGCTTCAAGTACCCTTAACAATGGGAGACCTATTTGTATACAAAATATCAGTAGAGTAGTGTATTTGTGGAGCTGATTCAAGGCTTCCCTGAGTAACCCCATGGGTTGTTCTTTGCCCAATTCCACTGGTCCCTGCACATCTCCTCTACACCATATTTGGCCTTCCAACCGAGTTCTCTCTCAGCTTTCTCTGTAGATGCATAAACCTCCGTGGCATCTCCTGGCCTTCTCGGACACAATTTCAATGCGATTTTCTTACCAGAAGCTTTATTAAATGCATCAACCATTTCAAGCACAGATGTACCACGTCCAGTTCCCAAATTGTAAGCCGCACAACCTATGTTTTCGGTTGCGAAAAGCTTTCGTAGGGCAGCAATGTGACCATCGGCTAAGTCCATCACATGGATATAGTCCCGCACCGCAGAGCCATCCCTTGTAGGATAATCATGACCATATACATTGAGCTCAGATAATCTTCCAACGGCTACTTGCTGTATATAAGGCATGAGGTTATTCGGGATGCCTCTAGGATCTTCGCCGAGTTTACCACTTTCATGTGCCCCAACTGGATTAAAGTATCTCAGTAAAATGATTCTCCATTCTGGCTCAGCTTTATGAATATCTCGCGCAATGTCTTCAAGGAAAAGCTTCGTCCGTCCATAAGGGTTCATTGCTAGTAAATTGAAATCCTCCACACATGGCATCTTTTCAGGTTGGCCATAAACAGTTGCAGATGATGAGAAAACCATGTTTTTGCAATTGTGCTTAGCCATAACTTCATAGAGATTGATGGTGCCAACAAGATTATTATCGAAATAACGACGAGGATTTGCAACACTTTCACCAACTGCTTTTAGCCCAGCAAAATGAATCACTGCGTCAAATTTAGTTTTGGAGAAGAGTTTCTCCAAATCATCTTTATTCCTGAGATCTCCCAGTGTGAATTCAAGATTCTGAGAAAGCTTTGGACCAACTAGTTCACGAACACGGACCACTGCTTCCATTGAAGAATTATCGAAATTATCAATGATGGAAACCTGAAACCCATCTTTGAGAAGCTGGACAACGGTGTGAGCCCCGATGAAACCAGCCCCTCCAGTTACAAGTATCTTTTGTGATGAAGATGCCATATCTTGGAACCGGAGAGGCTAGGGATTTTGAAGCTGTGAAAAAAGTGATTGATTTGGAATTTGAGTTTCTGGATTTTATATACGGTAATGAGATATTATTAATTGCTATTTTTGAGTAATGGACAGAAAATTCTGTTAATTTTGGTAGCTATTTTTGATTTGTTAAATTTGGCATGCGTAACTAATTTAAGATAAGATTACTATTTATGTTTCCGTATTGGATTGCCATGTAAACTCCTTTTTAACGCAGCATCACCACTTAGTTCTTTTTATAGAGTTAGGCCAAATTCTAATTTTAAGATGATATTAAAGACTATCGATGGACCACATGCCACTTATCATTTATATTTACGCATCAAACTCAATAGTGTTGGCGTGAGGAGTGTATTGAGAAAATCTCAAATTTTACATTAGTTATTGGTAGAGTTTGGAAATTGTTTTTATTGGGTGATACCCCTCACCTTACTAGTCAGTTTTGTAGGGATGAATTAAATCAAATTCTAATTCTAATAGTTGTGGTGGCTCAAATTGCTGTTTGATATATTATTGCAGAACCCTATTGTTGAAAAATTATTTCCCCCCTAGTTTGATTATTGATATGTGTGTAGTCGCCAACCGGAAGTTCTGTGGACGCAGCGTTCTGATAAGCTTTATCTGACTGTTTCTGTAACTGATGTCAAGGATGTTTCAGAGAAGTGTGAGCCTCATGGTTTGTTTACTTTCACTGCTTCTAAGCTTCAACATGAATCCTACAGCTTTACTTTGGAACTTTATGGATCGATTGAACCTGAGGTGAGTGATATTTTGATTAGTTACATTTAAAAATTGCGATTACATTTGTCTGCACTTTCCACAATATCAACAATTGCATCTCAAGTTTTCTACTCTTTCACTTTACCGATAGTTTCAGTTTTTTCCATATCCAGTTTTGAAAAGCGTGGATGGTTATGTCTGGTAAATTTGTCATTGTACTGTGTAGGACTGTAAAATAAATTCGAGTTCAGGAAACATACTATGCTCAATTTAGAAAGGACAAAGAGGTTGGTGGAAAAGACTACTAAAGTCCGAAGAGAAACTTGCTCCATACCTAAAGGTTGATTGGAATAAGTGGCGTAACGAAGATGAAGAATC
Source organism: Lathyrus sativus (assembly GCA_963859935.3). Lineage (NCBI taxonomy): Eukaryota > Viridiplantae > Streptophyta > Magnoliopsida > Fabales > Fabaceae > Lathyrus > Lathyrus sativus. The sequence goes on along the minus strand of OZ012735.1, from coordinate 566,747,290 downwards.
AGATTGTAAGCTTTCATTATTTTAAATAATTTTTTGATTTCCATTTCAAAATTTAACTCTAATTCAACATGACTATTTATATTCAAGGTTAAAACTAAATCAATTACATTTGAGTATTACACATTTACAATCGTCTGATTAAAGTTTTAATTGGAATTATTACAGCTCAATTGATCTCTGCCGATGATGGACGAATAAGTCAATCTTATTATTTTGAGTTGTAGAGTTTAACAAACCTCCAACTCCAAGTACTTGATCTTTTATACAATGCAACTTGTTCAGCCCTGACTATAAATCAATGTTTTTTTTAATTTATATACAGGGTCAACTTAAGGAGTTTTTACATCGTTAGGTAATCACAATTGTTCGATCATTAGATATATTTGATATTTATCATAATTATCTTTAAAGAAAAATTTTACTGCATACATCATATTTTTTCTCCTATTTTTACATTATATATTCTTTTACTAAAATATCTTCATATAAATAATTTATTAAGTTAAAAAAAATATTATAAAAGCGGATTACCGGTAAAGTCTTTTAATATATAAAAATTAACTATTTGAACTCTTTTATAAAGTCTTCTAGTACAGTTAAAAAATATTTTAAAAAATGATTAGCGGAGTTTTTTTTAAAGTCTTCTGGTATATAAAAATTGACTAACGAAACTCTTTTGCAAAATCTTCAGGTGTAAAAAAAAAATTAAAAAATTTTTTGAAAAATGACTACCGGAACTCTTTTGCAAAGTCTTCCGGTACACAAAAATTATTTACCAAAACTTTTTTACAAAATCTTTCAGTACACAATAAAAGTTAAAAAATATTTTTAAAAATGACTACCGAACTCTTTTGCAAAGTCTTCTAATACAAAAAAATAACTATCGGAACTCTTTTGCATAGTGTTCTAGTACACCAAAATTGATTACCGTAACTCTTTTGCAAAATTTTTCGGTATAAAAAAATATTTAAAAAATAATTACCAAAATTTTTTTACAAAGTCTTTCGGTACGCAAAATAAAAATTAAAAAATATTTTAAAAATAAAATAATAAATTAGTTAAATATATACAAAAACAAGATTGATATTTTTTATAAAATGACGGGATAAAGGAATAAAGATAAGAGTATAAAGTAAAATTTTCTCTTTAAAATAATATTGTGGTGCGTTCACAATATAAAATTTTTACACCAATTTAACAATTAAATTTCTTGTGAAAATTGAAAATAAAAACCCACCCTCCTTTATGTTTCTCTGGCTTTCTTGCTCTATCATTAAAAATAGGTGACTAAAAAACGTTTCTTTAAACTAGTTTGATTGAAACCAAAAATAAAAAGTAAGGAGGGCGTACTTGTAAAATTAGCATAACGATGCTTAAGTACGATCAAGTTAGTATGTAAAAAAGTATGAAGTATTCAAATTGTATTTGAAATTCTCTATCTGAGTGAAGTCATTCTCTATATAAGGCAGAAGAATAACGGTCTCGCTATCTTTCAGACGCATAATTTAGAGGATTTATTGATGTGCTTGAGGTACAAATCTCTTGCAGCAAGATACATGATAGTTTAACGATCAGGAGAAGATTCTAGAAGTGTGACTAAGTAGTCAGCTGATGTGTTTTGATCTGAAGTATTTCATCTCAATGTGGTCGGATAGAGAGTGGTATGGTCGGCCCATATATATAACAAAGCATTAGTGATAAGAGTTTAGAAAAATGACACTAGTGATTTATCTCGGTTCGGCCAAACATTGACATACTCTTATCCCGAAGAGACTTTCTTGAAATTTTGACTATAAACGTGAGCTTTTACAGGTTATGCTCACGAACCTTTGACACAAGCAGATCTAGAGATTTTACAATTGTTTATCCCTAACTGTTAGCTTGGAATTTCTAGTAGGGAAAAAGTCAACAAAGAATGCTACATTGAGAAAATGTTAAATGTCAGCATTTATTGGCAAGCTTCAATAGGAATAAACACGTCGACTGAAGCACTTCGACAGGAACAAACACGTCGACTAATGTGCTTCGACTAGCATGCTGAACATGGTTTGGAAGAGTCTCAAGAACCGATCTTGAACATGGTTTGGAAGAATCTCAAGAGAAGGTCTAGTTGATCTTTCGACACCATGTTAAGGTCGAAGCATTCGGCGAATGTCAAAGACTTAGAAGATTCCTTCGTCGTCACCTTCATGAGGATCTTAAAAATAAATATCTTACCGTAACTAACCCACATGTCCTGTGAAAAAATTTGAAAGATAGATATGATCATCAAAAAATTATTATCCTATCAAAAACTCGATATGATTGGATGCATTTACGTTTGTAGGATTTTGAAAGTGTAAGTGATTATAATTCTGCAATGTTTAGAATAACTTCCAAGCTGACACTATGTGGAGAAAAAGTAACTGATGAAGATATATTAGAAGAAAAAAAAATCCAATTTTCATGTATCCAATGTGCTCCTGCAGCAGCAATATCGAGAAAAAGGATTTAATAAATATTCTGACCTAATATCTTGTCTTCTTATGGCTGAGCTCAATAATGAACTTTTGATGAAAAATCACGAGGCTCGTCCCACTGGTACAACTCCATTCTCAGAAGTGAATGTTGCAAGGCACGATCACTATGTGAAAAACCGTGATCACGACCGCGCATGCGCACGTTGCCGTGGTCGTAATTATGCTCATGGTCTTGATTTTGATCGTGGTCACAATGGTAATCATAAGAACACATATTTCCACCAGAAGTGGAAAAATGTTGAAAAGAATGAAAAAGAGGGTCAGAGTAGCAAAACCAATGCAAATACTTGTTATCGTTGTGGAGGAAAAGGTCATCGAAGTCGCACTTGTCGTACTCCAAAACACCTTATTGATCTTTATCAAAAATCACTGAAAAATAAAAAGGTAAGGATTGAGACTCACTTTGCTAATGAAGATGATGATCCAGATTACAGTAATATGGATGTTACCCATTTAGATATTGGTAACTTCTTTGCTGATCCAAATAAAAAAAATTGATCACCTTATTGGAGATGGAAGTGTCAAGAAATAAAATTTATGAAAATCTCCTTTTTAGTTATTAATAAGTGTTTATGGATGTTTTGAATTTTATTCTCTAATAATAATAAAGTGTATTTTCTACTTGTTTATTTACATAATTTATTGTTTAAATGACTTGTGTTTTTAAAGTGTGCTTATAACTTATTGTTAAAAATTATTATTGCTTTTAGAATGAATATGGACACTAGCACCAGTAATGAAGATATGTGTCTTGCTGACAGTGCAACAGCCCACACAATTCTCAAGAATAAAAGATATTTCTATAATTTAGTGAATCGAAAGACTGATGTCAATACTATATTTGACACCTCAAAAATAATCGAAGGCTCTACAATTCTCAACAATAAAAGATAGTTCTATAATTTAGTGAATCGAAAGACTGATGTCAATACTATATTTGACACCTCAAAAATAATCGAAGGCTCTAGAAGAGCCAATACGTTACCATATTGAAACAGAAGATGATGGAGGGATTGAATATCTTTGTATTACAAAACACAATTCAGACACAAAATGTGTAATGGAAAAGCTATCGACTTTATCCTCTGGTTTGTACTACACTTATATTAGTACAACTGAAGCACATATAACTGTAAACCAGAAGTTTACAAATAATGATAAATTTCTAATTTGGTCTGACCGGTTAGACCATCCTAGTTATATAATGACGCGGAAAATAATTGAAAATTAATGTGGTCATCTATTAATGAGTAGGAAAATTATTCAATCAAATAATTTCTCGTGCAGCTCTTGCTCGCAAGGGAAGTTGATTATTCGGCCATCACCAACAAAAAATAGAAATGAATCTATCAGTTTTTTAGAGCATATACATGGTGATATTTGTGGGTCAATACACCCATCATGTGGACCATTTAGATATTTTATGGTTTTAATTGATGCATCAACTAGATGGTCACATATATGTTTTTTATCAACTTGCAACCAGGCGTTTGCGAGATTGCTAGCTCAACTGATTCGAATACGAGCTCACTTCCCCGATTATCCTGTCAAGAAAATACGTCTTGATAATGCTGCAGAATTTTTATCTCAAGCATTTAATGAGTATTGTATGTCTATTGGAATTGACATTGAACACCCAGTAGCACATGCTCGCTCATACACAAAACGGACTTGCAGAATCATTTATTAAACGAATAAAATTAATTGCAAGACCACTTATTATGAGATGCAAACTACCGATTTCTGCTTGGGGACATGCAATTTTGCATGCTGCAACATTGATTTGCATAAGGCCAACGAGTTACCACACATCTTCACCTTTACAATTAATTTTTGGTTAAAAAAATCTAATATTTCCCATCTAAGAATTTTTGGATGTACGGTGTATGTTCCAATTTCTCTACCACGGCGTAATAAGATGGATTCTCAAAGAAGAATGGGAATATATGTTGAATATGAATCTCCATCTATTGTAAAGTACCTTGAACCAACAACAGATGGTTTATTCACTGCTCGTTTTGTTGATTGTCATTTTGATGAATCAAATTTTCCAGCATTAGGGGGAGCGAATAAGAAGAAGAAAAAGAGATCAGTTGGAATGAATTATCATTATCTCATCTTGATCCTCAAACAAAATAATGTGAACTAGAAGTTCAAAAGATAATTCAGCTCAAAACTTAGCAAATCAATTACCAAATGTATTCATTGATCCAAAAGGTGTGACTAAATCATATATACCAGCTGCAAATGTTCCAGTAAAAAATGATATTCTTGTTGAACAATCCAATGAGTCTTAACCACACCTGAAGCGTGGCAGGCCAATCGGTTCCAAAGATAAAAATTCTCGAACAAGAAAGGGAGCTAAGAATAAAGATGACCCAAGTGAGGATATAGAAAGTCTAAAAGAACCTTCATACATAATAAACATTTCATCTATAGAAGAGATTAATAAGGTACCTGAAACTCATGAAAATAAAGAGATCTCGATAAACTATGTCCAAAATAGAATACAATGGAACCGAAACAAAGTCGACATTGATGATGTTTTTACATACAATATAGCATTAAATGAGATAAATGGCAAAGAGGATCAGGAACCAACGTCTATAAAAATTTGTAGACAAAGTAAGGACTGGCCAAAATGGAAAGATGCAATTGAAGCAAAATTAAACTCATTCTATAAAAGATAAATTTTTGGACCTGTAGTCCGGACACCTTAAGGTGTGAAGCCAGTTGGATACAAATGGGTTTTTGTACGAAAACGAAATGAAAAAAATGAAATTGTGAGATACAAAACTCGACTTGTCGTTCAAGGATTTTCGCAAAGACCTGGAATTGATTTTGATGAGACTTATTCATCTGTAATGGATGCAAGCACTTCTTCGATATCTAATAAGACTTGTAGCGCATGAAGGGCTTAATTTTCACATGATGGATGTTGTAACAGCTTATCTGTGTGGTTCACTTGATAGTGAAATTCACATGAAACTTCTTAAAGAGTTCAATATACCAGATGCACACAACTTTGAATCTCGAGAAAGCTACTCCATAAGAATGAACAAATCTCTCTATGGGATGAAACAATCTAGACGAATGTGGTATAATCGCCTCAGTGAACATTTGCTTAGAGAGAGATATACAAATAACTCCATTTGTCCTTGTATTTTTATAAAAAGATCAGGAAAGGAATTTGCAATAATAGTTGTCTATGTGGATGACATAAATATTATTGAAACTCCTTAAGAGCTTCCAAAAGCTATGAACTGTTTAAAGAAAGAGTTTGATATGAAGGACCTAGGAAAGACAAAATTATGTCTAGGTTTGCAAATTGAACATTTGGATAAAGGAATATTTGTACATCAAGAAGGCTATATAGAAAAGGTGTTAAAACACTTCTATATGGACAAACGTCACTCGCTGTCTACTCCAATGGTTGTTAGATCATTAGATGTGGAGAAAGATCATTTCAGACCTCGAGAAAATGATGAAGAATTGCTTGGTCCTGGAGTACCATATCTCAGTGCAATTGGAGCACTAATGCACCTTGCTAATTATACATGTCCTGATATATCATTCGTTGTCAATCTATTAGCAAGATATTATCTTCACCTACACGAAGACATTGGAATGGAGTCGAACATATACTTCGTTACCTTATAGGTACAATAGACATGGGTTTGTTTTATACCAAAATATCCAAATTCGAGTTAACAGTTTATGCAGATGCAAGTTACTTGTCAGATCCTCATAATGGTATATCACAGACAGGTTATTTGTTTACATGTGGGAGTACAACTATTTCATGGAGATCAGTGAAACAAACCATAGCAACAACATCATCTAATCATGCAGAACTTTTAGCATTACATGTGGCAAGTCGAGAATGCGTTTGGTTGAGATCCTTAATTCAGCACATCCGAAATACTTGTGGTTTATCTTCTGAGACATTAAATACAACGACCATATATGAAGATAATATTGCATGCATCGCTCAATTGAAAGATGGTTTACATTAAAGGAGACTGGACAAAACACATTTCTCTAAAGTTCTTTTTTACTCATGATCTTCAAAAGAGTGGTGATATAAGCATCCAACAAATTTGTTCATGTGATAATCTGACAGACCTTTTCACAAAGTCACTCCCAAATAGAATTTTAATCAACTAGTACAAAAGATATTCTTTTTTCTTTAGATTTTTTTTCCACTGAATTTCTTTTACTAAGATTTTAACGAGGCATATTCTCAATGCACGTCCAAGGGAGACTGTTATGAATAAAGATAAAAGTGAATGTTCATTCTTATTCTTCTTTTCATCTTTCTATTCTCTATTAATAGCTATAAATAAGATCCACATTGTAATGTAAAAAATACTTTTGAAAAGAATAATATACTATTATTTTCTCTTTTCTCTTCCTCTCTTTGATCTCTATATTATTTTATTTAGTTTTATAACAACATGTGTATTTTATATATAATAATATTACAATATTCTCTTCTTTTCCAGAACAAATGCATTTTCAAATAATAAAAAATAAAGGAAAATCAAATATGCTTCTACTTCATATTTTATACTTGGCCTTCATATTAAGAATAGTCATGGTAAGTGAAATAAAACTTTTAACGTTAGCATATTTCTTTGTGAGATAAAAAAATTCTTAAGTTCTATATATCTATTTTACAATATACATAATACATTTTTGTTGACAATTTTAAACAACAATTTTATTTTATATTTTAAATTGTATATTTGTGTAGAGCTCAAACTTTGCTTATTTTATAAATATCTATTTTAACAAATATATTAATTGTGTGTCACAATTACTATCTATTTTAAGTAAAAGTTATTATAAACAAAGACATATCACCTTGGAAAAAGTTAAGAAATTGATCTCTATCTAAGAGCTTTAAACTTATGGTAAATAATGTAGCTAACTATAGAAGGCTGGAAATAAAGTTAACTGTGGTTTATGAGTTTGCTTATTATCTCTAATTTTATGCTGCCTATCATGTTCTCCAACATCATTTCAGGTGACCCTGCTACATATAACAATTATCAGCTTTTTAACCATTATGATCATGCTTAAATGTTATTAGAAACAGTACTGTACACCAGATGGTTCACATATTATAAATACTATTAGTAACATTGCAAATTTCATTCACTAGATACATAAACAAATAACCACTCAATGAAATACCAAATATGAACAAGAAAAGCCTAAATGGCTTTCTCCTTACAATGACAGCACGTTGGAGAAGATCATTAACAAGTACAACCATAACGTGGATCAACGGCCCGATGCACAACTTCATGAGCGGCAATAGTAAGTACTTTCGATACGACAACTTTCAACTTCCCAAGTCAACTCATCTTGACATTCTTTAACCACGTCCCCACTTTACAAGATTAATATCTTCTTCACTCTTCAGTCCAAATATTATCTGATTGCTCCAAGCAAATTGGCACCATCAAGTCTTGCTCCTTCCAAGTCCTGATTTATAAAAAAAGACCGATCATGTAAGATTATTGTATTTTGAACAACAGAATAAACTTGCCGTCTTTATCCCACCCACTATATCCTTTTGTTGGCTTAATTAATGCTAGTTATCTGAAAGTTAGCCATCAGTGGACATCCAAAACCAGAAAATAAACATTAGATTTGGCCAAAAATCCTGACTCTGAAACAAAAGGAGCATCAAATCATGGAGAAACTGAAAACCTTCGATGTTATCCTGCATTGCAGATTGCTGAAAATAATAGTTAAATTCTACTATGCTTCCGTGTTATTAGCTATAGCCACTATTTGACTACACTTTGTACTAAATAGCGTTTAACAGAACAGTGAGTGTTGTTATGCTATGGCCGCTATGAACACGCTGTACTCATATGCTGTTTTGGCAGCTGTGTAGGAATTCTTCATTCTGGTGAATAAATAATTTTTAAATACTTCTATCTAAAATTCAGCTCATTTACATACCGTATCTCTAAGATCTACATGACGCATATACGCTCGTTGAAGGTTAGCACCCTTCAAGTTGGCATGGTTCAACTTTGCACCCTGAGGCATAGAGAAATAATTTCAGTCAACTAAAACCAAAATAGGAAAACACACATTCATTGAAGGGTTTCCATTGCAGCCCAATTATATTCACAATATCTTTACCTTTAAATTAGCTCCTTCCAGATTAGCTCCCTCCAGATTGGCATTAATAAGATCAGCATTCTGTGAAGTTAAAGGTTCCAAGTAATCAACCATCTCAAACCCATAAGCAAGATACAATACTACTACACCAGTACTACACTAGTGCTGCATCTTTCAAGCTAAAACCCATCACTTGAAATAAAATATAATCCTTTGGAAAAATTATTATTTACATAAAGTCACGCGCTACAGTACTTTTAACAATTCAATAAAATGTGAATAAAAATTTCATCAAATTAAAGTGTCTAAGCATTACAAACGATAATCCAAACTGAATCTAATCAATAACTTATACAAATGTATGCTCCTTTTCATAAAATGAAGTAATAGACATCTCTTATATTTATCTAATCATACCAAATATCTGATTCGACCACCTCCATTAGGAAATTAATTTTGCAGGTGTTAGTGCTGACAAAAATCCCCAAGAGTACAAGGTAGATGGAAGTTGTAAATTTAAGATGAGGTAATTAGCATCTTAAGAAGAAAAAAATTAATGCAATGTCAAAACTAAAAATGAATTCACGGAATGTAGACACTGTTTGACCAGGGTAACTTAAGTGGTTTTTTTTGTCTCCCATAGGTTCCTTCCACTGAAGGTAATCCTATTCGAAGCAGTGTCGAACACTTAATGTGGACGCTTCTCTCAGTTGGAATTCAAACCTTAGTTCGCCATGTGGTGGGAGACTAGCCCCTTCTGCTAGATCCAACCTCCACTGGCTGAAACTATGATTTATTTGCCATTAATTGTAGAAAAGTATCAGATGAATGGCGTTGTAGATCTCAAAAGGTTAACAGATATATGATCATAGCTCAAGTTACGGCGGAATAGGACAGTTTTAATTAACCAATGGTTGAACCACAAATAGGATTAAGAATGACTAAACACAATATTGTGGGAAAATTGGGATGGCATCAGTTGCAGAAAAATAGTAGATCATTTCCTTATGTGGTATCTATATGAGTGGAAAACCTATAGAAAAGTCTCAAAAAGGAGAAATATAGTAGAAATAAGAGTTTGTGAGAGACCAAGGAAAACTAGAGGCCAGGTCAATGATTTTAGACCTGAATGGTGTCAATAGATTAATTTATGATAGGATTTTATTATGTCATGTATTCTTGCAATTCACTATACCTAGATGAAAAAGGCTTTTGTTGTCGCTCCAAATATTAACGAGTTATAGGAAAATGCAATAAAGAAGCTAGTTTACGCGTGCCACTTTGAACTTCTACAGAAAATGACAGGAAGGAGATTATACAGGAATATCCTTTATTACCAAAGGTAAAGAATATACTACAATGAACCTTGCACTGATAAAATAAAAGACACAAATTAAAAGCTTCAAGAATAAAATAAGGAACAGCATGAAAGGTATAAACAAATTTAAATTATTATTATATATAAAGATAAATGTTCAAGTATGGCAAACCTGTAGATGTGCAGATCGCAGGTCTGCTTCACAGAAGCTACAATCTACTAAACAAGCATCTGCAAAATAGAAGTTTAAACAAATGAAATACAATTACAAGAATACTGTTCAATATACTATACTATTACAAACACAAATGAACTACATTTACAAGAATCAAGTGGACCTATTACAAACACAAATGAACTACATTTACAGGAATCAAGTAGACCAATTACAAACACAAATATACTATACTATTAGAAACAAATATGCCAATGCACACTGCAATGTCCCAGTAAGGGCTGTTATCGATATTTTCCTTATCTACTATCAAGTACATCATTGCATCCGAAATGTTATTTTCGAAAATGCCAAGCATAATGCTTCATTTAAACTAGCCTAATTCATCTTGAATGAAGAACAGATAGAATAAAACAATTAAATTCAAATATGAAACAATTTCTGCCAAATTTATAATAAAAATAAGGCATGCGTGTTCTGTCAAACATCTAACATTGGCAAAAAAAAGTTACATATATTCACTAAATACAAAAAAACAACAGTCGCTGGCATGCTATAGAATGAAGAAATAGATAGATATTTATCTGGGCAAAAACTAGTGTGCAAACTCATTATAGTATAGTATAAGATTCCACTAACAAGAAGTCTGCACCTAGGATTGACCAAGTTGCATAACCTTTTAATTTGGTATTGGGTATACTTGCTAGGAAAAATCCAAGAGCTATACTTGCTAGGAAAAATCCAAGAGCTATTGCCACAAATTGTGAATTTTATAAATTCCTTGTCGATAAGAGGAGTAAACTCTAAACTTGAGTTGGGGAAGGTAGCTTTGGGCCTTTTGGTAAATTAGAAGTGAGATATCAAGTTTAATAAGATGAAAGTTGGAAATAGTTTAAAGTTACAATAGGGAATAACATTATACCACAAGCTGCACAGTAGGTACTGTGGGTTAATCTTTGGCTAAAATTTGTGATGGCAAAAAGCTTATGTTAAAGGAGACTTTTATTAGAAAGCTATAGGACCAATGAAGCTCTATGGAAGTGATGAGTGATCGTGAAAATAAACTGCCAACACAAGCAAAAAAAAATTGTGTAATAGATGAAAATGCTGGGGTGGACAATTAGACAAGTGTAAAGAGAAGATAGTAAACTTTATTGAGGTGGTTAGGTAATAGAGAAGAAGAACAATAAAGGTTCAAATGAAAAAGTGAATCAAATGGAAGACAGTCTGATTAAATGGGCAGAGAATGACTAAAAATTTGCTATTTAGATATGCTCCAATAGATTGATCCCTTCAATAGTGAGAAAAGGTTTCGTTGTTATTTGCATTATGTGGTGATAATACCAGTTCGATTCCAAACATCAGAATTGATATAAAAGATAAAAAAAAACATGTAACCGTATAACATATAAACAGACCTTGTAGATTTGCACTCTGAAGGCAAGCACCAGCCAATAAAGCACCATGGAGATTTGCCCCAGTAAACTCACATCTTCCCTAGGAAAGATGAAATAATTATGAGGCCTGCAAGCATGTATGCAATTTAATAGCATAATTTTTTTAGTGACTTACTCACGCAAATTTGCATTGTGAAAGATGGAGCCCTCGGCATCAACATCCTATAAAATTATATATGTTTTAGGTCAAATTGTAAATCAAACAGTACAAGCATGAATGCAGTCTTAATGCTTTCAAAAAGTAATCAAGAAAATATTTGGTGATTGCTAAATACTAATATAGTCCATACCACTATTAATCATTTACATTTGTCAACAAAAAAAAAACTCAATCATTTACATCAATATATTTTTGTTACGAAGCTGAGCTGGTAGTTAGTTACAAGTTTCTCTTTGGATTATAGTGATTGGTGAGATGAGTATAACCAATTTCCCTACTTCTAGCCTTGAAGGCATGCATCATGAATAAATAGCCAATTCTGATCAATTGTAATATTCTCTCACTTTTCCCTCAACACTAATTCATATCTTTCAATTCTTCTCCTTGAGTAGTTTTCCAGCTTAGCTATTCCTGGTTTAGAATTTGGCTATTACCAGACAGGTATCATTTGGCTGGACAGTAGTGTTGGACTATAAGCTGTGTTAAAACTATTGAAAGTCCTAATTCATGAATGGCCTGAACTAAATTTAGCTCAAGCTTCAATAATTTTAAACCTATCTTGTCTGATATTATTAATTTATTAATACGCCTGGTTATAATCATACTTACCCGAAACTTTGCACATTGAAGATTTGCTCTTGAAAAGAAGACATTTTTAAGACAAGCATAGCTGAAATCCACAAATGATAAATCCTGAAACTCCAAAATTCAAGAGATCAATATAGGGGTTGATGTTAGTGGGCGTATTACCCAGAATAAATTTACCATTTAAAAACTCTATTGAAAATGATGACTTAGATCTCAGTCTAACATTATGTTAATTTCTAGAAAAATGGTTACATAAATAAGTTTCTCAGCCTAAGGTAACAGATTAATATCATTCTTTGGCGAATTCTTCAAATGCCCAAATTGTTATAATATTTAAGATAAGACAAACATGAACACAAGTTAATTTAAATACTGTTTTCACATATATGAGCTTACAACTTCCAAGTATTGACAGAATTGAAGTTCCAAAACACAAGATAAAGAAAATGCACTATATAATGGCTATTAAAAAATGCACTATATAATAACTAAAAGAAAATGCACAGCTCTCTCCAAAACTCATATCCAAGTAATAACATATGTTTTACAACTTACAAGTATACATATACACACATATTATATAATATATGGTCCAAGAATTTACCAGTTTAGAGAGGATGATACCATACCAGTTTAGAGAGGTCGATGCCAGAAAGATTAACCCCTCGAAACCTGACTTTCTCAGATTGTATACACTTGATGATATCAGTACGCGTCAATTCTGTTCGGAGCTCATCATCTTCCTTCCTCTTATTAAGGACATCTTGGATTCCATCTATAAGCCCCTAGTGTTTTGCCAGTGATCATAGGTTATAGGAATTCAATATGGCCTGAAGTTTCAGTTTCTTCTCCATTTAGTAAAGTAATTAGAGAGAATCCAGGAAGAAAGTATATAAGAAACTTAAAAGTATAACATCATGGAGTGAAGAGCCAAGTAAGATATAATAGAAAGCAAGTATCCAAATATACGTTTATCATATAGCAAATGATGGCTTTGAGTTAAGATCGGGAAAATTGCCATTGCAAATTGCTCTTAATGACACAACCTTCACAACAACTGTGATCGTTGTGCTTAAAGTTGTGATCAGGATTATTAATGCAAAAAGTTGCTATAGTCACGAAACTAGCAGGAAAAAACTTACAAGAATTACAAAAATGCATTCCAAAATTTTATATTTTGAAAAAAAAGGTCAAGTATGAGAGATGAGAATGCGTGCTCAAAACCTATCAAATTCCTCTGCAATCTAACCCACAATTGAAAATGACATTGGAAAGGAAAAAAAAATATAAAAGAAACTTCAGGTTTGTTTACTTAAAAAAGATAAACATTTTCAGTTTCCATTTTCTAAAATTTGTGTTCATTTTAAATTGCTAACAAGGAGATAGAGCTTGACTCGTGTAATGAATGATTGTGATAGAAAGAAGATAGAAGGTTAGCTAGGGAGAATGTGTTTCAGAACCAGTGCAAACAGTATTTTGTCATTTCCAAAGTTACCTAAAATGTTGAATCTGTTTTCAAATATTGTAAAATAAAATGGTGAAAGTGTTGAATCTACACTCTCATGTTTGAGTTGAAGTGAAAATGAAAACAAGAAACAGAGAAAGGAAACATGCCCTTATGCTAACGTTTAATGCCAATGCATGGCTCTCATAGGGCTGACATTCTCATCACAAACAAAATTGGCATGGTACTTCTCATTACATTTGTTATATTTTTAGTAGCAGTATTGCGCCTCATCCATGCTAAATAAGACCCAATCAATAATGACAGTACTAGCAGAAAACAAAACCAACAAGACAATACCTTGCTCTATTTCCTTGAGAGTATTTTCGCTATCTTCCTCTATGTATCTTACTCAATTATGTCTACTATTCAAGTACAACTATACTCATGATTATAGCCATACGAATAAACAATGAAGTCCTTGCCAAAGTTATTTACATATCATTTCAAGCTCTTGATTATAAACACTATATTCATTCAAGAATTGCTACACACTAGAAACAAAAGCAAAAACTGAAGAAAGAAAGTTGTGCTCACAAGTAGCTGATAGTACTCAGCTTCCCTCAACAGCTCTGTATATTCGGGTTCCTCGAGAGTGGGCACAACGCCGTCCCTTAACCAATTGAGAATGTGTCTGAAGTGTGTACCATCCCTATCAACAAACACATATCCCTGCAATGCAAACACACATTACCACTGTCCCAAAATCAACAAATATATCGAAATCTATGATTTGACAATTATACAGAATTTTATACATATTAATAAAGATAGAGAGTTGTACCCCTCGCCTTACAAGCCAGTTTTGTAAGGATGAGTTAGGTCAAACGGTAATACATAATCTCACCACCACATGCTTTTAGTTTAATTAGCACAATAATAAGTAAATATCCAAATTGGTCATGACAAAAAACACTAGGAACTATTTGGTCTCAAAGAATTAACATTCTCAAATGCAAAACTAATTGTCTTATAGAAACCTGTGTAGCACTGACAACACATCAAATTGAAGACATGTTTGATGTCTGACAGATGCACTTGCATTGAATTATTCATTTTTCTCAAATTACTATGAGTGCAAGTGTCTATGTTGGCGTGCCATAGATAGAAACTAAAATATCCCTAAAATAACTAATCTTATCCCCATGAGATTCTTTAGAACCATTGGTGTTTTTCATTTCTCTAATATTAAATAGATCTTCGTATTTTTTTGTCGAAACAAAATGACACATGGACCAATATGTGTTTGGACTAGGAGGAAATAACGCCTGGTTATAATTTCTGTCATCACCAAGGTTGAACTTGTGTACCAGTCCAAAGTCTGGCCCTTTAGACGAGAGCACTAACCACTTGCACCAAATCTTATGGTTAATTTGAATATTCAATTATTGATGATAATAATAATATTAATCTAACATGTGAGTAAAGGTCAAGCAATTCAGTCCTCAAATTTGAGAAATTGCAATATAGTTCCTTAACTATAAGTGTCAATTTAGTCCTTTTCTAAATTTAGCACCACAAATTTTTAATTATTTACGTAGCCTGGTGGCTGAAATTTCATCCTTTTAAAGGTGAATAAGTGGGATGACGCGGGTTCGAACCCGCGCTCGTGCAATTTGAGGTCCCTGCACCACTGCCAATTGAGCTAAGATTCCATGTTTCTCTTGATGCAGCAAAAATAAAAAGATTAATCAAGTCCATATGTAGGTCTTTCATTAGTTTTGAAGAATCTTTATTAAAGAGATATGAATTTAGTTGGAGGGAAATGGAGAGGAGAGATTATTCTAAATATGAGATGTTTTTGTTCAATTATTAAGAGGGTGGAGGAGGAGAAGGGAGGGGGAGCAAAATCCCTCCAAAATAAGAAGATTTGGAGAGAGAGAGAGAGAGTATGCTTGTTTCCCATTTGGACATAAATGTCCTTTCATTTAAGATCATTTTAATCATTACAATCGTATTAAAAATGTAATTTTGCACTTTCCCTCTATAAAAATCTCTTCTCCCCACCCGTCAAACCCAACCATTTTTAAAAAATATCCCTCCTCCTTCCAAGCTAGCAATATCGGTCTTTGAGAGTCGAGCTAAGTTTGCAGACTACTCATATAGCTATTTAATATAAAAGGGATAACAACTCTTTTATGACATTTTTTTCTTCAATTTTTCACTTCATGTAAACTATTTTAAATATAAATTAGTCATTCTTACTAACTTTCCTTTTATGTAAGGAATTAATTCATATAATGTGAATCATAACTACATTGTTAATCAAGCTTAAATTTAAACTAATTTATTTACCATTTTTTCCTTCATTCTTAACCTAATATTAATCTATAACAATAGAAAAAAAATTAGGGATTACCTTGTGAGGATCTTGAGAGAGAGTATGGCGACCACTGAACATAGCAGCGAGCATTGAATCTGGCTCACGATGTGTCATTGTATCGATTGTCGTCCAGAATTTCTTCCCTCCTGCGAAAATGAAAACGAAATTCAATCAAACGGCGTCGCGTAGTGCTATAGTGTGAGGTTAGGGTTTGTGGAAGGATTAGGGATTACGTTACCGATGTTGAGACGGAGAACGGAAGATCCGTCGGATTGGAAATCATCCTTCATTGCGTTGTTGCGGCGGTGCCGTGGAGTGCTGCCAGAGTGCCGGTGATAGAGAGGATGTATCAAATGAAGTTAATTAAATCAAGTTGTATAGTTTTTTTTTAGATTAATTGAATGCACTTACAAATGTATATCAATTAAATTCTAATTTTTTAAATAAAAAAGTTGTATAGTTTTTTTTTACTAGTGAAAAAAAAATATTTTGAAAATAAATTCTTCCTAGCATCAACTAAAAAAATATTTAGAAAATAAATTCTTCCTAGCATCAACTAACAAAAAGATGATTTTTATATGAAGTTTTTTTTAGACCAATATGCTTCAATATTATATGTGCTATTAGATAGTAAGTATAAATATTTTTTTAAAAATATGAATTATTTGAATTCTTTATTTTTAGAGATAAATTTTTTAATGTTGTGAAGAATTACAATATAACGATGTCAGACACTAACAAATTTTGGGATAAATTTGATAATAGAGTTGGGGTCAGAAAAATACGTTAATTATTTAATGTCAATTTCTCATATCATATGCAAACTTTTATATAATGTCATCAGCTCAAAATAAAGAATATTGGAATAATTAATATTATTCGTAAAATCGTGAACCCAAGCATCATAGGCATTTCGAATCAATCCACTAAAACCCAAGACTTTGGGAATACTGAGACTACTGCTATCAATATTCAAAATCATACTATTACCTTTGTGTGCATTTCATGTAATCGTTCTCGTTGAATGAGGCAGATTATGCTTGAGAAGACATTTAGCTAACAGATCAATATAATTCACTATGATGAGTTTCAAAGTATATAAAGATATCACTTCATTCGCAAGACACGGTTTGTTCCTAGCGCACTGATCGACGTCCAGTGTCAGTGCCTTCCGCAAGTATACGGACTACGTCAAAGTAATATAAAAGATTATTGTTCCCACAGAGACTAATGTCAAGCTATTAGTACTATTGTTACGATGTTCTATTTTAGGCGAATCAAACAGGGGTTTGCAAAGTCACAGAAAGTAAATAAGATGAAAATAAATTCAGAGAAACAATGTTGGAATGTAATTCACATCGTTCAAACAATACTCTTATCGTGTCTAAATAGAATTACTTATGGGGCAATATTTTCTTCCTCGAAAAAAAGTTAATTAGAAAGGAATTGTCGTGTTAGCGTAATCGGAACCAGATTTGACTTCTAATCTATACCAGTTGCGTCAGTCGCATCTTGCATTAAAATGAAAATTTTATTTGTATTTAACTACCTCTAAGACTTAGTCAATAAGTGCTTTTGATTGGAAATTTTTAATACAAAAGGATTTCCGACATATGTTCGGCCAACCGGATTCTAAACATATAAACGCGTTCGAAAATAGTTTTAAAATCACTTTCTAATAATATCAAACTTTCCTAATTGATTAACAAAGTGTTTCCGATGTGTTTCTTAATCAAAAACTGACCAATTTTTATCTTAAGTGTTGGAAGGCTTTCGATTTTACCCGACGTAATTACGGATCTACTTTCGTAATATTCGATCAGATAAACCACAGAAAAATTGCATTAAAACCAAAATAGCCCCTAAAGCATTCCTACAAATACAACATACAGAGTATCATCGAAACGAAGATCCTTACATTCCAGCACTAAAGATTTAGTTGGACATGACTACGGTAAACAACATAGCATATAATTGATTATCGGAATAAGTCATTTAGGGAAAACGTGTTAAGTGTGCAATTGGGTTTTGAAAAGGGGTAACAACAGGAAACAGTAAGATGGGTCAAGGCAAATCAAAGTAAACGTGCGAGACAACAAACGAATTAAAACATAACGATAAAATAAAGGCAGTGTAAGAAAAGTAAAGGCAATGTGGGAAAATAAACGATAAAATAAATGTGATGCAAGATAAATAAATAATAACTGCAAATGAATTAAATAAAAACTTGCTCCAAACCAGAGACTCAAATTCTGGTGCAACTGGAAATTAAATGACGACAAGATTAAAACTCTAAGTCTACAATGCTCCAAACCCGATTACAACCACGGTACGATAACTCTCTGATATGAAGAATTATCGTTTTACAGATGTGAGATATATGCCTAAGCTGTAACTAAAATTGAGTGCCTAAAAAATGAGAAACTAGGTCCTATTTATAGTGAAATGCTTCCTTGGACGTCAAGTTGAGCCTTTAAAAATCGTGGGAGAGAAAACCTCTAGTCATGGCCTCATTTTTCAACCACCCATTGACTGGTCTTCACTCAAGGAAGATGGTGCCTGCCACCTACCCTTGGCGTCCGCCATGTGTGTAAGGTAAATATGACTTGGTCTTTTGACCGTTGAGACGTGGGGGAAACTCTACACGTCACGACTACCCCCATGGCCAACGCCATGTGGAACGACGTGTGTGTAAATCAACCCTAAAATCTATGCTTTTCGCTCTCTTCACTTAGTTTCTTCGTGCAAGGCTCCTATTAGACAAGGTACCTGAAAATAAGACAAAACACAAACATAATGCAAGAAAATAACAATTAAATGATTATAAACATGTGCAATCAGAGTCAAATATGCAGTGTGTTTCAGTGTTATCAAATTCTTCCATACTTAAACCTTTGCTTGTCCTCATCAAAAAGGGGGAGAATGTAGAAGCAAGCATACTTCAATCTCAATGTTTTGATGATGTCAACTCAACTCAAGCTCACTTCATGATTGCAAAAAGTCAAGGCTTTCAAACTGATCAAGTCTATGCAATTATAACTTACAAGTCAAGCTGCTGTGCAAATTATTCTTCATCTGTCAAGACTTGAACACAAGGCTGGTATATCAAAATTCCCTCTTTAATTTGATATACAAGTGTTCAAATAATCCATAATTTTTGCATACTGCATTGGCATGTTTTTAAACTCTTTAGAATTGGTATAACACTTAAAACATAAATATTTTTCTAAGTTTTTACAGTGTTAACCGATTAACCATATGGGTTAATCGGTTAACGCCCTTAAAATTTGAATTCTTTGAACTAACGTTACAGTGTTAACCGATTAACCTATATGGTTAACCGATTAACACTGAACGTATTTTGAAAAATTGTTTCCTTTCATGTTCAAATATTATTTGAATGTTATACCTTTCCATCTTTTTATTCATACTCAATTATACCTTTTTGAAATGGTGTTTTGGCTCATATAAATTTTGATTATTTCAAAATTGAAAAACACCTCCAATAATTTTCAAAATATTCATTGAATCAAATTCACTCAAATTCAAATATTTTCAAATTTTCTCAAAGTGTTCATATTGTTCATATATTTCATATCCATAGCATTGAACACTTGTATTGATACTAAAGAGTGAATTCTGATCAAAAGGAGAAGATCAATCTATGTATTGATATCATTGCTATTACTCTCAAATTAATTCATTCAAATTACTTGTATTGTGACTTGTGATCCAAGACTGTTGGACACAAGGGTTAGTGCTTGCAAGAGGATTGTTCTTGCACACTAAGCTATTGTATAGTTGTTAGAAAGTAGGCCTCACCGGTTGATGGTGTGATAGGTTGTACAATTCTAAAACTATAGTAAATTCTCTTTCATGTTGAAAGGGGAGTGGAGTACTCTCGGATTGTGAGGGGAACCACTATAATTCTCCGTGTTCTTTCCTTTTCTGCATTTACCGCTTTCATCACCAACTTTCTTAAAGAAGTAAAATTCAAGAATACCGAAAAACCGGAAAAATTCTCTAAAGCCTAATTCACCCCCCCCCCCCTCTTAGGCATACTTTGTACTTACAATAGGCATCAGAGCAGGTTAAGGTAACCTGTTCCTAAAAGATTCAGTATGGCTTCCGCTAGCACCAACCTGGTTTTCAAAGACGGTGGAAGTAGTAATAAACCACCACTATTTTATGGAGAGTATTTCGATTTCTGGAAAATCAAAATGAAGGCGCATCTTGAAGCCCAAGGAGAAGGTATATGGGAAGCAATCGAAGAAGGACCACACAATCCAGTAAATGTGGTCAATGGCGTTGGAACCGCAAAGTTGAAAAGCACGTATGATGAAAATGATAAGAAAAAGATTCTTGATGAGAAGAAAGCAATCAACATACTCCAAAGCGCTCTCAGTATGGACGAATTCTTCCGTGTATCACAGTGTAGATCGGCAAAAGAGATTTGGGACACCTTGGTAGAAACGTATGAAGGAACCGCTGAAGTAAAAAGATCAAGACTCAACACTTTAAGTCAAGAATATGAGATGTTCCGTATGCAGCCCGGTGAATCTATTGTTGCCTTACAAAAGAGATTCGTTCATCTAACAAATCATTTGATTGCTCTCGGAAAGACCTTCACCAATGATGATCTCAACCTGAAAGTCCTAAGATCCTTAACAAGAGAATGGCAACCAAAGGTGACTGCTATTTCGGAAAAGAAAAGTCTCTCAATAATGATATCTGCATCCTTATTTGGCAAACTTCAAGAGCATGAATTGGAACTTGGAAGACTCGAGAAGCATGAAAGTCAAGAAAAAAAGTCCAAAGGAATTGCCTTGAAGATTGACACAAAGGATGACAAAGACGACGAGACTTCCGAAGATGAAAATTTCATGCTTCTTGTAAAGAAGCTTGGTAAGTTTTTTAATAATAATAAAAATTCCTCTTTTCCTAAAAAGAATAGACATTTTAGGAAAAAGGATGCATCCACATCGAACCAAGAAGTCACATGCTACGAATGTGGGAAGCAAGGTCACATAAAGCCAGATTGCCCGAAACTTGCAAAGAAAGGAGGATTCAAAGGCAAGAAGGATTTCAAAAATAAAAAGGCTTATGTTGCTTGGGACGATAACGAGATAAGTTCATCATCAGAGTCAGAAAACGATAAATGTGTAAATATGGCTCTTATGGCGTCACATCATTCCGATGAAGAAATTGATGAGGTTAGTAACGATTTTTCTATTTATGATAATGATGCACAAGAAGTCATAGATGAACTTCTAAAAGAATGCAAGACTTTGTGTAAAAGCATCTCATCCCAAAAGAAAAGAATTTCATTTTTAGAAGAACAAAATACTGCTTTTATAAAAAATATTGAAAATGAAAAACAAAAATTGGTGGATGAAAAACAAAGTCTTGTATGCAAAAATTGTGAATCCTTATCTTTTCAAATTGTTCAACTTAAAAGAGTTTTAGAAAGATACGAAAAAGGCCAAATTGGCTTGGAGGAAATTCTTAGGCACCAAAGATATCCTAATGATAAAAATGGACTAGGATATTCTAAGTTTTCCAAACCAAGCACAAATGAAACCATTTTTGTAAAAGCAAGTGAACAAGTTGTTAAAGAAAAGGTAAACAATTTTAATGTTGTGCATCAAAGTCATAAAAAGAAAAGAATTGTGAAGAAAAAGAATTATGTTCCTAGATATAGAAGTCATTTTCAACCTACTTGTTTTTATTGTGGAATCAAAGGCCATACACCTAATGCTTGCTATGTGCGCAACATTGGTGTTGCTAAAGGGCATTATGTGTGGGTTGAAAAGGGTACTAACTATCAAGGACCCAAAGCAATTTGGGTACCTAACACTACTTGATTTTGTGTTGTAGGTATGCTTGAAGACAACTTCTAATCAATGGTATCTTGATAGTGGTTGTTCTAAGCATATGACGGGAGACATAAATAAATTTTCAAGTCTATCATTAAAGGCCAAAGGATACGTTACTTACGGTGATGATAATAAAGGAAAAATTCTTGGAGTTGGAACCGTTGGTGCACCTCCATGTACAATCATCGAAGACGTTCTTTATGTGGAAGACCTTAAACACAACCTTCTTAGCATAAGTCAATTGTGTGACAAAGGATTCCGAATCAACTTCACGAAGGAGGAATGTTTGATTGAACATGAAGTCACTCATGACATCTTGCTAAAAGGTAAAAGATTTAATAATATTTTTATGATCTCTTTTGATGACTCTTCCTTGAAGGTAAAATGTCTTATGGCAAACAACAACGAGGCATAGCTTTGGCATAAAAGATTTGCTCACATTCACATGGAGAATTTAAATAAATTGATAAAGCATGACCTAGTTGTTGGTCTTCCGAAGATAAAATTCATCAAGGATAAATTATGCGATTCATGTCGAAAGGGGAAACAGACCAAGACAACTTTCAAATCCAAGCAAGTGGTGTCTACATCAAGACCACTGCAATTGCTGCATATGGATCTCTTTGGTCCATCGAGAACGAAAAGCTTCGGAGGTAGTATTTATGCTTTAGTTATTGTTGATGATTTCTCTCGATACACATGGACATTGTTTTTAGTGCAGAAAAATGATGCTTTCAAAGAATTCAAGAAGTATGCAAAGCAAATTCAAAACGAGAAGTCACTTACCATAGCCTCCATAAGAAGCGACCATGGTGGAGAATTCCAAAATTCAGATTTTGAAGATTTTTGCGAAGAGCATGGAATTTCTCACAATTTTTCCGCACCAAGGACTCCTCAACAGAACGGTGTCGTAGAACGGAAGAATAGGTCACTGGTGGAGCTTGCTAGAACAATGCTTAGCGACTCGAATCTTCCTAAATATTTTTGGGCAGAAGCGGTTAGCACGACATGTTTCGTAAGCAACCGTGTCAATATTCGACCAATTCTCAAGAAGACTCCGTATGAGCTGTTCAAGGGTAGGAAACCAAACATAGCATTTTTCCACATATTTAGATGCAAATGTTTTGTTCTCAACAACAATAAGGACAATCTCGGTAAGTTTGATGAGAAGTCCGACGAAGGTCTATTTCTTGGTTACTCTCTTTCTAGTAGAGCTTTTAGAATTTTTAATAAAAGAACTCTTACTATTGAAGAATCCATTCATGTTTCTTTTGATGAGACTAACCCCTCGAAAGAGGATAATATTATTATGGATGATGATGATGATATAATAGGTTCTTCATAACAACAAGAAGAGACTTCAAAGAATCAAGCAATACCACAAGAAGACGTCACTCAAATCATCGAAGAACATCAAGATCTTCCGAAGGAATGGAGAATGCATAGAGATCACCCGATAGATAAAGTTATTGGTGATATTAGCCAAGGTATTGCAACTCGACTAAATCTTAAGGATGCTTGTCTCAACATGGCTTTTGTGTCTCAAATTGAACCAACCAAGATTGATGAAGCCTTAGGCGACGACCAATGGATTGTAGCGATGCAAGAAGAACTCAACTAATTCGAAAGGAATCAAGTTTGGAATCTCGTACCAAGATCAGACAACAAGCACATCATAGGAACGAGATGGGTGTTTAAGAACAAACTTGACGAGAATGGGATCATAGTTCGTAACAAAGCAAGATTGGTCGCACAAGGCTACAACCAGGAGGAAGGAATTGATTTTGATGAAACGTTCGCTCCGGTAGCACGGTTAGAAGCAATTAGATTATTACTTGCTTATGCTTGTTCTATGAATTTTCAGTTGTTCCAGATGGATGTCAAAAGCGCTTTCCTGAATGGATACATCAATGAAGAAATCTACGTCAAACAACCTCCGGGTTTTGAAGACTTCAAGAATCCCTCGCATGTTTACAAACTGAAAAAGGCACTCTACGGACTGAAACAAGCACCAAGAGCATGGTATGACCGCCTTAGCAACTTCTTGTGTGAAAAGGGATTTACAAAAGGAAAGGTTGACAAGACGCTGTTCATAAAGAAGATCAAAGGAAACACCTTATTGGTTCAAGTCTATGTCGACGACATCATCTTCGGATCAATAAACAAAGAGCTTTGCGAAGAATTTTCACTTATGATGCAAGGAGAATTCGAGATGTCTATGATGGGAAAACTGAACTATTTTCTTGGACTACAAATCAAGCAAACAAAGGATGGCATCTTTCTTAATCAATCCAAGTATTGAAAAGAATTATTGAAGAAATTAGATATGAATAGTTGCAAGGTGATGTCCACTCCTATGGGATCCGGAATGTACGTTGATCAAGATGAATCCAGTACTCCAATTGATATAAAAAAATATCAAGGTATGATCGATTCATTATTATATTTGACGGCAAGCCGTCCTGACATTATGTTTAGCGTTTGTTTGTGTGCACACTTTCAAGCAAGTCCGAAGGAATTGCATCTCACCGTCGTGAAGAGAATTATAAAGTATCTCAAAGGGACAATAAACGTCGGATTATGGTATCCTAAAGGTAGTACTTGTTCGTTAGTTGGTTACTCTGACGCTGACTATGCAGGATGTAAGACCGATAGAAAAAGCACAAGTGGTACGTGTCACATTCTCGGGAATGCACTAGTGTCATGGGCCTGCAAGAAGCAAGCGTGTGTGGCACTCAGTACAACTGAAGCAGAATATATTGCAGCAGGAAGTTGTCGTGCACAAATTCTGTGGCTCAAGCAACAACTCCTGGATTACAGTGTAGATCTCGGTTGTATTCCTCTTTGATGTGATAATACAAGTGCCATCAACATTACAAAGAACCCGATCATGCATTCAAGAACAAAGCATATAGATATCCGGCATCACTTCCTTCAAAATCACGTATTGAATGGAGATGTAGATGTTACTTTCGTCGACACGTACAATCAACTCGCCGACATCTTCACCAAACCCTTGGCGAAAGAACCGTTCTACAAAATTCGGCGAGAACTTGGGATTCTTGATGAAGGTGACATCTGACCTTTTCTCTAATGTGTGTATGCATAATTTGTGTTATGTTTTCATGTGTGTGCATTCTGTTTTTAAGCATTTTTCCAAAATTCGCATGTGTTAACCGATTAACCTATAGGGTTAACCGATTAACACTGTAAGTTTTTCAGTTCTGATTAAATTTTTTAATGTGTTAACCGATTAACCTATAGGGTTAACCGATTAACACTTTAAGTTTTTCTGAAAAATTGAATTTTTTTAATATGTTAATCGATTAACCTATGTGGTTAACCGATTAACACTGTCAAAATGGGCAAAAATCAGAAACAAAAAATTCTTTTAAATTTTGGAAAATTGTGTCTTTTTAATATGTTATATGTGGTCAAAGTTTTTCTTAAAAATCCAAGCCAATATATCCTTGGAACTCTATTTCCTCTTCTTTGACTACAAGAACTTTTGGGATTCCCTCTTCAAACCCTAACATTCAAAACCCACTACACAACTCTCCTCTTATAACTACCGTCACTTTACCATCTTCTCACAAACCCTAAAACTGCCTCAGCATTCACAACCTTCAGTTTCTCCAACTTTCTTCCATGGCTTTGTCTAACAAGGGAAAGGGAAAGCTTCCAGAATACAACTCTGCATCTGAAGAAGAAAGCATCCCCATGGAAACCACCAAGAAACGTCGCATGGACTTCAAGGTTCGTGTTCGCCACATCCTACCGGTAAAATATGTCAATCTTAAAGCTTTTCCGGTATCTTCTTTTGATTTTCCTGCTTTGCTAAAATACCAAAAGATAGATAAGTTTGTCTCTAACTCTGGTAACTGCTACCCGAATTTGGTTAAGACTTTCTTGAATAAGCTTTCTGTATATCTGAATGGTAATGGTGAACATGTTCCGGAAACGGTTGTCCGCGACTGTCTACTGAAGGAAAAATTGTCTGATATTGCTTCAAAGCTGCAAATTCCATCTACCGGATATTTTCTCCGAAAAAGGGTTAACCACGATGAAGGACCGTGGGCTAACTACGACAAAATGGAATATTATTACCGGATTTGCAGGTTTCCAAAAGAGATGATTGTTGCTAATCAGCGGACTGCCCGCATGCTGTGTTACGCAAAGAATTTGACGGTATCTGACCGAATGTTACATTATGTCATCTGCTACGTTATCATTCCGAAAGACTCCAATCACGCTCAGATCAACGATTTGGAAATGCAACTTCTGTTTTCTATCAAGAACAAGATTCAGGTAAATTGGATTTTGACTATAATGTATCATCTTCAACAACAGCTTTCGCTTCAGACGCGTCTTCCTTGTGCTCGGCTGGTGTCAAGAATTCTTGAGTTGTCTGAATTGGATCTCAAGCGAAAACCTTTTACCAAGATGAAGTCGACAACCAATGAGATAAATGAGATAACAATTGTAAAGAACACCGGCATCATCAAAGACGCTGATGGCACCTACAAGTATGTTGTTGAAGGAGCAACCTCGAACCAAGCCTATCCCGTACCAGAAGGAGGTATTACTAATGAGTTTCTCTACCAAACTATGATGACCCAACATAGAGAATCCATGAACTGTCACCGCGAAACCATAAACTGTCACCGCGAAACCTCCCGGGCCATTGCTTCTCTCCGAAACCTTATACTTACCTCTCGCCATACCAACACCGGCAACATTGATGAAGAGGATGAAGAAGGTGAAGAAGAAGAGGAAGCAGAAGAAGAGGATATGGCTGATGACGATTTTTAGAAAATATTTGCTGATGTTGTTTACTTTTGTTTTTCATTCCTAATTATATTTATGTTGCTTAGCTTCATTTCCTATGTAATCGTACGATATTTGTGCTGCATGTTCTATGTGCTGCATTTTTATCAATTATGTTTATTTTCTTGTTTACTTGATTGTTTGCTGCCTTTTGTGCCTATATTTTTTGCTTTCTGGTTTGAAAGCTTCTTCCTTTTTGCTGATAACAAAGGGGGAGAAGAGCTTTGTGCTTCTAGTATCTCTTTGTGCAGAATTTTTTTGCCTTCTGTTTAGATAGGGGGAGTTGCTGGACATAGGGGGAGAAGCAAACCAAGATCAGTTTGAAACATCGTCAAAAACATGGCACAGACGCTTTTGTTTGTCATCATCAAAAAGGGGGAGAATGTAGAAGCAAGCATACTTCAATCTCAATGTTTTGATGATGTCAACTCAACTCAAGCTCACTTCATGATTGCAAAAAGTCAAGGCTTTCAAACTGATCAAGTCTATGCAATTATAACTTACAAGTCAAGCTGCTGTGCAAATTATTCTTCATCTGTCAAGACTTGAACACAAGGTTGGTATATCAAAATTCCCTCTTTAATTTGATATACAAGTGTTCAAACAATCCATAACTTTTGCATACTGCATTGGCATGTTTTTAAACTCTTTAGAATTGGTATAACACTTAAAACATAAATATTTTTCTAAGTTTTTACAGTGTTAACCGATTAACCATATGGGTTAATCGGTTAATGCCCTTATAATTTGAATTCTTTGAACTAATGTGACAGTGTTAACCGATTAACCTATATGGTTAACCGATTAACACTAAACGTATTTTGAAAAATTGTTTCCTTTCATGTCCAAATATTGTTTGAATGTTATACCTTTCCATCTTTTTATTCATACTCAATTATACCTTTTTGAAATGGTGTTTTGGCTCATATAAATTCTGATTATTTCAAAATTGAAAAACACCTCCAATAATTTTCAAAATATTCATTGAATCAAATTCACTCAAATTCAAATATTTTCAAATTTTCTCAAAGTGTTCATATTGTTCATATATTTCATATCCATAGCATTGAACACTTATATTGATACTAAAGAGTGAATTCTGATCAAAAGGAGAAGATCAATCTATGTATTGATATCATTGTTATTACTCTCAAATCAATTCATTCAAATTACTTATATTGTGACTTGTGATCCAAGAGTGTTGGACACAAGGGTTAGTGCTTGCAAGAGGATTGTTCTTGCACACTAAGTTGTTGTATAGTTGTTAGAAAGTAGGCCTCACCGGTTGATGGTGTGATAGGTTGTACAATTCTAAAACTATAGTAAATTCTCTTTCGTGTTGAAAGGGGAGTGGAGTACTCTCGGATTGTGAGGGGAACCACTATAATTCTCCGTGTTCTTTCCTTTTCTGCATTTACCGCTTTCATCACCAACTTTCTTAAAGAAGTAAATTTCAAGAATACCGAAAAACCGGAAAAAGTCCCTAAAGCCTAATTCACCCCCCCTCTTAGGCATACTCTGTACTTACACATTCGTCCTCTAAGATGTTCGGTGGTTACAGAACAACAACAGGTGGTGCCTGTAAATTATAGGTACAATTCCTCTCATATCGCACATCTGTATGAAGGGAACAAGGTAAAGCGACACTAGAGACAACCACATTATGAACCATGAGGTTGAAACCTCCTTCCTTCCTCACTCTACATAAACGCATAGTTCTCAAAAAATTTAAATCAATCGTGCGAGGAAGAAGTGGTACTAATGTTGCCAGCTCAGTGTCTAGCTCTAAATTTCTCGCAATTGAGGTAATCAATCCTCCAAATGATATGGTTCCGCTATTTTTTACGATGACACGCATGTGTGCTATCATAAGCGTGACAGGATTTAACCTCCTGCAAAAACATTAGTTCTTTTAAATTTAATTTATTAGAATTTTCTCGGCCGAAAATAGTGTCGGCCAACAGATGACAGAACACCCGGATGGCTGGGTTATGAATGTTTAAGGCCAAATTCCCTTCGAAGGAATCAGTAGTTTGGCCAGTCAGATTCCTCCACAGTTGTAAGGCCTCAACATGCCAATCAGTCTCTAGAGGCACTTCATAAATCGCACCGTCCCCGTAAGAGAATCCTAACAAACCCATCAGATAGTCGGTGGTATGTTCATACTCAACATTAAACATTCTAAATTTTGTTGTACCGGTTGTATTAACAGTGTTAGAACTGACAATGTAAATTAGGAAACTCAAAAATTCTCGAGTCAGCCTCTCAAAAGTGGGTTTTTCTCGTTCAAAAATACTCTGCAGTTCTAATTTCTCAAGCAAATAGAAAACACTATGATAGATGCCTAAACTATACATACAGTCCGAGTTAATATACCTTGTTGCAAAAATTTCGCATGTCTGTAGCGTTTCAAACTTCTGCCTCTGCCTATCACCAGACTTTCCTTCACGAAAAATGGCTTCCCATTGCTCCATTCCTACCATTATTGGTGGTTGCTAGAGAAAAATGGAGTTTTTAGTAAGGTATGGTGGAATAGGGATTTAATGGATTTTTGGTGAAAGGTGAGGTTTTTATAGATGAGAGGTGAGTGGGGAGTTGTGAAATGGTAGTGGGCTATTGATTTAATGGATGTTTAATGGGGCTTAGTGGATTTTTAAGTTGGTTGAAAATGGGAAAATGGGGGTATGGAGAGGTTGAAAATGAAGAAAGTGGGGGAAAAGTGGACTTTTCATGTTCTACCCCGTTTTTTTCTTCATACCCCATGGCGCCTGCCATCTTCATTACTTGCATAGGCCCTCATTTGGATGGGCTTTGGAGTTTTGGTTCCCCTTTGTAGGGGTGTGTACAGCATTTCCCGCAACTTTTATAAATAAAGATACATGCATAGGTAATAGATACTATTTTGACACAATAATATTAAAATAAAATGAGATAAAAAAATTTGAAAATCTGAGATTTTCGTAATTCTTGAAAATCCGAGATTTCACCGACAAAAATATAGCTGAAATAATTGTAAAATAACCAGATAAATTTGATAACGGAAAGTTTAGTCAATTTTAGTAACGAGAAAAAAAATGATATCCACAATAAATCAAAATCTGAAAAATTTAAGTCTGATGGGCGGAAATAAGTAACAGTAAATAAGTAACGGTAAATCAAATCAAAGTGAAAAATGCGGTAAATCTCTCACACTTAATATGAGCAATGTCCTCAGTGCTTCTAGTAACTCATCTAGGATGATTTGCATTGGGCCCCCTAGTTTGTATGCGGATAGAGTGCCTGGGCTTCTGCTAACTACCGTCGGAAATTGTAGATTTCCTAATAAAGTAAATCAGTCTCTAAAGCATGTGTGGCGTCGAAAACCTCCATATGCAAGGTTAATTCAGTAAGATCTTCATGGAGAGAGAGCATCTCTTTACGCATGATATCCAACTCGGAGTAAACATTGTGCCTTTGCAAATTAGCATTAGAAGAATAAATCGTGGTCCTACCCGAGAGAGGTGTAAAATGATATTCTGGAACATGAGGGGTTCTAGGTCTGGTAGGTGTCTCATCTTGGGCTTATAAAGGGTATGACTAATTATCTTTCTTGTGGATGTTGGTTCTCTTCTGGTGTGGTAGGCCAAAATAGTGAATGGTTTCATTATTAATCAGGAGCTTATGGTGTTCGGTACTAAAGAAAACTCTCCTCACTAGGCCTCGGTCTAAACAGTGGTTAAGGTTGATGAGGGTGTAGTTGCAATAAGGGGTTAGGTGAGACAACTGGTTCAGGAGACCTAAGGCATAAGTTATACGGGTCACTATTCCTCCTACATAAATGGGTCCCTCGGAGGATCTAGTAATAAGGTGTAGGTTCAAGATTAGGAAATTACCACAGACTACATGACAGGATTGGGTGGTGCAGAATAGCATAAGGATCTCCTCCGTACTGACATGACCATTCATCTCTCTCTTCCCAAGAAAGGTATGGACTAGGATCATCTGAAAGTATCTGAAGGCGGGGTTATGGATGTGGTTTGGAAGTTGGGTGGATAGACCAGGCCCTCCTCCACTGGTAATATTACTCCAGAACTTATCAAGGTCTTCCTGCATGAACTCACCCACCGGAAGTTCAGGTATAACATCTAGGCCACACTAAAATCCCAATAGGTTAGCGAACTCCTTATGGTTAAAAGTGTACTCAGTTTCAAACAGCCTGAAGTTGATACAGCCTCTTTTAAATCCTTTACCCACATAAGGCTCGTAGAAGAGTGGGCTAAGGAATTCTAGGGTCAGATTCTTGTATCTGAAGTTCCGGGCATCAGAATATTCTTCCCACTGCAGTTGATGACACATATATCTCACACTTGCTTCCAGGCCTAATGCTTCAAGGCAGTTACAGTCAGGGTATCTGGTAGGAAACATGAGTCGTTCGGATAGAACCACAAATTGATTCTTCTGAGCTTCATCCCTGAATGCAACATGCATATCATCAAAGTTCTGCATCTTGAAAATATAGTTAATGGAGAATATGCTATGGAGGGAATCTGAGACCTGAAACGTAAACATCACACAAGTTAGTCCTATTAAGTATAATAAATGTTAAATGATTCACCTGGCAAAAAACAGTAAGAGTTAATGCAGAAAAATTAAAAAGGTCGTGAGTTGCCTCTCACGCAACGCTTGTTTAACGTAGGTAGCTCGAGGATCATAAATATCACATTGTATTAATGGCTATAGGTGGCTTAATCAGAGTATGGTCAGATTAATAGGTAAGGATGTCACCTACGTTATAATGCTTAAGTCTTTGTCCATTTACTATGAAAGGACTACAAGAATTGTTTCAGATTTCTACTGCCCCAGATTTCATGGCTTTGGTGACCTCATAAGGTCCAGTCCATCGTGAGCATAACTTACCAGGGAAAAGTAGTAATTTCAAATTAAAGAGAAGTATTGGGTCACCTACGTTAAATTCTTTTCTAACTATTCTCTTATCATGCAATGCTTTAGTTCATTCTTTATATATAATGGCATTTTCATAAGCGTCGCGACGAAGCTCCTCTAACTTATGGATGCCAAGAATTCTCTTGTCACCAGCAGCTAAATAGTCCATATTAAGGTCTTTTATGGACCAATAGGCTTTGTGCCCTAATTCGAAGGGCAAGTGACAGGATTTCCCGTAAACTAATTTAAACGGGGTTGTTTCTATAAGGGTTTTGTAAGTGGTCCTGTAAATCCACAAGGCTTCTTGTAGTCTAAAAGACCAATCTTTTATGGATGTTGAAACGGTCTTTTCTAAGATTTGCTTAATCTCTCTATTTGACACCTCTACTTGAGCACTAGTTTGTGGATGGTAGGGTGTTGCTACTCTGTGCTTCACTTCTTATTTATTTAAAAGGTTGTTAAAGATTCTTGATATGAAGTGCGGTCCATCATCGCTTATCACGAGACGAGGTATTTTCTAATCTAGGAAATATATAGTTTTTAAATAATTTGATGACTACACGAGTGTCGTTGGTGGGTGCGGCAATAACTTCAATCCACTTAGACATGTAGTCTATGGCTACTAAGATGTATTTATTTCCCATCGAAGATAGAAACGGTCCCATAAAATATATTCCCTAGACATCGAATACTTTCGCTTCTTGGATATTCCTTAAAGTTATTTCATCACGTCTTGAAACGTTTCCAGTGTGTTAACACCGGTCGCACCTAACTATGTAAGCATGGACATCGCGCCATAAGGTTAGCCAGAAAAGGTCTGCCTGAAGAATTTTGGCGCATGTCTTAGACGTGCTCACATGTCCACCATAAGGTGCAGAGTGACAGTGATTGATTATACTTTCTACCTCCTCCTCGGGTACACAACAACAAAATATGTCGTCGGCTCCTCTCTTAAATAAGAGTGGTTCATCCCAATAAAAGTGTTTCACATTGTGAAAGAACTTCTTCTTTTGTTGATAGTTTAGATCAGGGGGTACGATATCGACGACCAAGTAGTTAACAAAATTTGCGTACTAGGGTACATGAGTTACTACCAAAGTGTCCTCAATGTTTAATTCTAATTTGGGATCGGGGTCATTGTTGTGATTGGTTCTAACAGCGGCTATAAGTCTATCATAGGTAAAGTCATCATTTATGGGTACTAGGTCAAGTTTTAAATATTCTAGCCTCGAAAGGTGGTCGACCACCACATTTTCAGTGCCTTTCTTAACATAGATTTCCAATTAGAACTCTTGTAGTAAAAGGATCCAGCGTAGTAATTTGGGCTTAACGTCCTTCTTGCTTAACAAATATCGAAGGACTGCGTGATCGGTGTAAACTATTATTTTGGCTCCTACTAAATAGGATCAGAATTTATCTATAGCGAAAACTACAACAAGGAGTTATTTTTCGGTTGTGGCATAATTAAGTTAGGCGGCATATAAGGTTCTACTGGCATAGTAAATAATATGTAATTTCTTGTCCTGTGTTTGTCCTAAAACAACACCAACAACAAAATCGCTTGCATCGCACATAATTTCGAAAGGTTGGTTCCAATTAGGAGGTTGCATAATGTGTGCAAAAATTAGTGCTTATTTAAGGTGCTTGAACGCTTCGAGACACTTATGGTCAAAAATGAATTCAACGTCTTTCATTAAAAGGCCATTTAGAGGTTTGGTTATTTTAGAGAGGTCTTTGATGAAACGTCGGTAGAACCCGACATGTCTAAGAAAGCTTCAGACTCCTTAACTGTGTTAGGTGGTTGTAGGTTTTCTATAACCTCTATCTTGGCTTTGTCTACCTTTATACCTCTCTCATATACTATGTGCCATAACATTATCCCTTCAGTGACCATGAAATGACATTTCTCCTAGTTTAGAACTAGGTTTACTTCCACGCATCTTTCTAGAGTTCTTTCAAGCTTAGCTAAGCAGTGTTTAAAATTTGATCTGCATACCGAGAAATCATCCATAAAAACTTCAATGATCTCGTCGAGGAAATTAGTGAAGATTGACATCATACAGCGTCAGAAAGTAGTTGGGGCATTGCAAAGTCCGAATGTCATTCGTCTATAGGCAAACGTTCCATAAGGGCATGTAAAGGTTGTTTTCTCTTTATCATTAGGATGAATGGGAATTTGGAAAAATCCTGAGTATCCATCTAAATGACAGAAGTAAGAATGTCTAGCTAGACGCTCAAGTATTTTGTCTATGAATGGAAGAGGGAAATGATCTTTCCTAGTTACTTTGTTCATCTTTCTATAGTCGATACACATACGCCAACTATTTTCTATACGTTTTGCAACTTGTTCTCCTTTCTTGTTTTGCACAACTGTGACATCTCCTTACTTCGGTATCACATGTACATGGCTTACCCACTATCAGAAATTTGATAAAATATTCCAGCCTCTAGTAACTTCAACACTTCCCTTTTTACTACATCAATCATTATAGGATTTATCCTTCTTTGATGTTCTCTAGAGGGTTTAGAATCCTCTTTTAGCATAATCTGGTGCATGCACACAGATGGAGTTATCCCTTTGAGATTAGATATGTTATAACCAAAGGCTCCAAGATACTTTCTTAAGACATTTAAGAGTTGATTGGTTTCGTCACCATTCAAGGTAGCGCTTACTATAACTGGACGATTTAGTTCTTTATCTAAAAACTCGTATCTCAGACTCTTAGGTAGCTCTTTGAGCTCTACTGATGGTCTCTTAGGACCTGGTATATGGTTCAAGATTAGTGTTAGGCATTCATAAAGATTGTCATCTATATAAGGTTCCTTAAATTCATCGTCCTCCAGGATGGGACTTGATGGTAATTTAATTGTTTCAGTGGGTTCTTCTAGGTCTAACTCTCTTACGCACTCATCGATATTATCGATGGCACAACATGAATCATCTATGGAATATGCCATTAAGAATTTGGATAAGATAAATTCTACTTTCTCATCACCCACTTCAAAAGCCATATTTCCTCCCTTGACATCTATTATAGCTCCAACTATCGATAAAAGGGTCTACTTAGAAGGACATGGATTTTATCGTCTTCTTTAATGTCCATAATGACAAAGTCAGTTGGAATGTAAAGTTGACCGATTCTAACTGGGATGTGTTCTAAGATACCCATGGGGTATTTAACTGACCTATCGACCAATTGAAGGGACATCCTAGTTAGTTGCATGTCTCCTAGGTTTAGTCTATTACAAACGGCTGTTGTACCCCAAAATTTGACCAACCTTTTTCTCAATGTTTGGCTTATGTTTCATTGCATCTTAGCATCTTGCATTTGCATAACATAGTTCTTACAGGGGATCAAGTGTTTGTTTGTGTACCATCCAAGAGGAGAGTCTTTATTGGCTTCAAGCCCAAGCAAAGGCACTAGTACAAACCATCAGAAGATTGTCAAGGGGTCCATAGGGTTTTATCATTGGTGTGAGCATGAGGTAGAAGCTTGTTGAGTGTCTCAGAGGTTATAGTGAAGTGGAATGGTTACTCAGTTCATCTGCACAATGCTCAGGCCAAAAGGGTTGGAATTAGGGTTTCAATTTTAATCAGGATAAAGTTTGTTTCTTCAAGAAAACTTGTTTCCATGACCCTCTATATGTCCTAAGGTGTTTGAGGATGGGAGATTGATCATCAATTTTAATCAGAGGAGCTTCAATTGATCAGTCAATTGAAAATCAAGAGATTTGGGGGAAAAGTCAACTGTGTAGTGAAAAAGTAAACTCCTGACTTTTTGAGGTCAATATCATGTTCCTCAAGTTAAATATGACCAATGGATGGAATTTTATCAAGAAAAGTCAAGGGAATCATAAAAATCAAAGGTTGTTGAAAGTTGCCATTTTGGGAATTAGGGTTTTAGAAACTTTCCATTTTTGGAAAGTTTTATGTTTGGAACAGTCATCTTCAAAGCCATTTTTCTTCATGATCAAGGTTTCAAATGAACCTCTGGACAACATCAAAGTTGTTCCTTGTATCTAAAGCTTTCTTTTGAGTACCTATTCATGATCATAGGATATTTGGAGCTCAAGTTATGATAAATCAAAGTTGGAGTTTTGAATGATTTCAAAAGTTGTTGAGTTTGGGCAGATTTTTGCACCACTTTGCAAGCCAATTTTCATCACCTTCTTGATGTCAAATGGAACTTTGTACCAAATGAAAGTTGTAGAGTGTGTTCTAAGCTTTCTAAAGAGTCCAAGAAGTCCTCCATTGGATTTGAGAAGCTCAAGTTATGGATGTGCAAAGTTCGGAAAAATAAGTCAATTTCATAACTTAGAATGTTTTCTAAGTTATTCATGAGCAGTTTGCTTGCCACGATTTTCAACCACAAATTTCATGATCTTCCAATCCTCAAATCAAGATAACTCCAACATGAAATTTGTTCTACTCCATGCCCTCTTTCATTTGAGTCTAAGATCAAAGTAATTGGATTTTTGAGCAGCAAGTTATCATGGTCCAAAGTGGGTGATTTAAACATATTTGCAAGGCATTTGTTGCAAGATATTTTGGCATAACCTTGCATTTTACAGCTTGCATTGGGAGCATGCCAAACATTGGCAAAAGCTGTCACAGCCCCATAGCTCTCTCCTTGCTAGCAGGCACAAAAGCAGCTGTCATTTCAGCTAGTGCATATCCCTATGGGTTGTTTGTCCTTGATCACCATCCACCCTTGATTCAAAAATTCATGAAGAATGCAAATCTTCCCCTTCATTTTTCACCTTAGTAAAGCTTGCCATTTTACCCTTTTTACTTCATATTTAAGCTAAATACCATTCACCACAAACCCAAGACAGCAACCATCATTGTTGCAAGAGAGAAAAACCAGAGCTTGCATTTTTCAGATTCTCCCAAAACCACAAAATTTGTCCTATGCAAACTTCACACCAGTATCATTTCTAATCATCCAACCATCTCAAAAAAACATCCATACAACCTCAAAATCATGATTAAGAGGTGTTTCAACCATTAAACCAGTCCAAAACCTCATATATCCAAAAGTCAACCTTCAACCTAGAAAACTTTGACTTTCTCATACAAAACCAGAAAACTCTTTGCTCAAACTTGTTTCAACCATCTCAATACTCCAAACACCTTTGGTTTAAGGTGTTTTAGCTGTCAAAAACATCCAAGGACCTCTGCATCATTTGTGTTTGGATCTGTTATAAGGTTTCCTTCATTTTCTTCAAGTTCAAGAAAGTTGTTGGTTCATCAAGGCATTGTTGGATATCAGCTGGAACAACTCTTCAAAGTATTCCCTACTAAATAGATTGCTTGGAGGTCTACAAGAGGTTAGTAGTCACTATCTCATTCATGGACTGTCATGAACATGATTGGTATGCCTTGTTTGAAATGTGTTGAATGCAAGTAGAGTTTATGTATGAATCTGCCACTGTTTGTTATGTTTCACTCATTATTATGTTTAAACATCTTTTTAATAATCACACAATGTTGTAACTATTATGTATTTGTTGTTTGAAACTTTGATTTAGTGAACAACAACTTGCTGTCAATTTCTGTTTTGAGGTTGCAACCTATCATTGAAAGGTGTTTTGATTTGGCATAACAAACCTGTTGAGAGCATCAATTTTGCTGTGGTTAGAAAACTGTTTGGAACTGTCAAGAGCATAAGACTTTCAACTTGTTATTTGTTTTTGCACTCTGCTGCCATTTGTCTGCTTTAAGATTTGTGAATTTACAATACCATTTTGTATGTGGCCAAGATGTAACGCCCCGATTTCGATTATTTCATTTTATTGAGTGTTCTATTTGAATTGAGTAATAATTGTTTTAATTGTGAATTTGATGTGTTAATTTAGTATATTTTAATATTTTACCGTTTCGGAGAGTTTCGGGTAAAATTTAGATTGGAGGGCATTTTGGTCCTTTTGATAAAAATAGAATTGAGGGGAAAGGTATAAGAAGAGAATAGAGAGGAAAATAGAAAGAAAGAAAGAAAATAGAGTTAGAGAGAAAGAACAAGAGAAAGAGAAGAGAAAGAGGAGGAAGAAGAGCAAAACCTAGAATCATCAAGAACCAACATCTAAGCTTTCGATTAATCAAGTAAGGGTGTGAAACTTTATTATTCTCTCAATGTGTATGATTATGTACGTTTCTGTCGGTTGACTTTGAGATTGGAGAGAGTTTTACTCATCTTCCATTTTTAGGTCGAATTTGATTTAATCGGTAGAATCGAGTTTTAATGGTTAGAAGTGAGAATAAGTGGTAAAGTTTAAGTCGAGGGATGTTGGGTGGTGTTGCTGAGACGAGTTGGAATAGAATCGGTTAGATTCGGTGAGTTTTGGAATTTTTGGACAGTTAGGGATTTCTGAGTTCGCAGGTTCGCATGGCGAGTGGCAGCGAAGCTTAGCTAGGCGAAGCCTAGCGAGTGGTCAGCGAACCAAGTCAGTAGCCAAATTCAGTCTTCGCTGGCAAGTTCGCCGGGCGAAGGCTAGTGGCGAGGGTTCGCCAGGCGAATGAATCCAGCGAGTGGTAGCGAATACTTCTAGTAGCTTCTGACTGCCTTCGCTAGTGAGTTCGCCAGGCGAAGGAGGTAGCGAGCATTCGCCAGAGGCTTCGCCAGGCGTAGGTCAGCGAATGTGACAACATTTTTCCAGTTCCTGTGTTTTCTTTTCTAATGTTAATTGTTTGTTTCAGTTACGTTAATCCTTATCTGAATGGACGATTTGTGTGTTGTTGTGATATGTTATGTTGTGGGTACCCGTATGGCGTGAATCCTAGGTTATGGATCAATTGTGAGTGTGGCTGTTGGGAAAATTATATGCATTGTTTGAATTGAATAAAAATGCATGGTAATTGTGATGAATGTGAAGAATGCATGATAATATATTTGCAAATATGTATGCATTTTGTGTTAATTGATCCCGCGTAGGATCTGCAGAACCTCATGTGAGCGATGGTTTATAGTTGATTGAGTCGTATTAGCATGTGAAGCATCATGATATGCATTTGTTTTAATGGATCCCGTGTAGGATCTACAGAACCTCGTGTGAGCGATGGTTACATTTGATCCCGTGTAGGATCTGCAGAACCTCGTATGATGCGATGGTTATATTTGATTCCGCATAGAATCTGCAGAACGATTGTGTGCCTATGTGGGGTGTGAGCAATCGGATTGTGTGCCCATGTAGGGTGTGAGCAATCCTGAAACATCGTGTGCCCATGTGGGGTGAGAGCGATGGGTGAACATCGTAGGCCCGACGGGGAGTTACTTCGGTAACAAGCGATGGTTCCATTTTGGTTCTTTAAATGAACCTGCTGAATTGAGTCGGTACCGCATTTGCATCTGCATAGAGTCGTGAGTCGGTCTCTATGAGTTGCATTATCATCTTTATATGATGCATTGGTGAAATAAACATGTATGTGGATGTTTATGTGAATTGGTGATGATATAAACATATTGTGTATGTTTATGTGAATTAATGCGAATTGTGATAATCGCATGAGTGAGTATGCTTGAAAATATGTATGTATATATATATATATATATATATATATATATATATATATATATATATATATATATATATATATATATATATATATATATATATATATATATATATATATATATATATATATATATATATATATATATATATATATATATATATATATATATATATATATATATATATATATATATATATATATATATATATATATATATATATATATATATATATATATATATATATATATATATATATATATATATATATATATATATATATATATATATATATATATATATATATATATATATATATATATATATATATATATATATATATATATATATATATATATATATATATATATATATATATATATATATATATATATATATATATATATATATATATATATATATATATATATATATATATATATATATATATATATATATATATATATATATATATATATATATATATATATATATATATATATATATATATATATATATATATATATATATATATATATATATATATATATATATATATATATATATATATATATATATATATATATATATATATATATATATATATATATATATATATATATATATATATATATATATATATATATATATATATATATATATATATATATATATATATATATATATATATATATATATATATATATATATATATATATATATATATATATGTGTGTGTGTGTGTGTGTGTGTGTGAATATATGTATATATGTAGGTTTATATGGATTGATATAAACATTAGTGATTGCATATTGTATATGCTTGATGTTCTATTTATATATAGATACTTATATGAATACATTGCGATGTATAGAATGATTGAGGTGAGTTGTGATGTGAATGTGGAAGATGCGTAACTAATGATATGTATATATATGATTTATGCATTGAATATTATGATATTGTTTCTCACCCTTCTGCTGTTTTATGATGTTCTATGAGGCATTGCAGATTAGCTGCTGGTGATCCCTTTTTGTGAAGCGCGTCTTCATTAGTTTTGGTCAGATGGCTCTGATATGTAACACCGGGTAGCATAGGAAGCCTTGGGCTATTTTGGATGAATACATTTGTATATGTATTATTGGTGTTGCATGTTATGTAAACATGAATGTTGTTGATGAATTACATTGAATGATGTGAATATGTATATATGTGAATACATGTCAGTTGTGATTCAAATGTTTAGATTTTCCGCTTTTATTCTAAATATTTGAGATGTGGGTATAAGGACTAAGATCCTCTGATGTGTTTGTTACCCATTGTTGCATATCTATTATGAGTAGGTGTTGTATGTGTTTTAATTCAAGCATAATGTGACATGTTCCTTTTATACCGTATTTTAAATAGTACTCTGATGAAATTTTGAATTCGTTCCTAATTGATTCGTTTGATTAATTGGGGGTATAGAAAGGGGGTGTTACATTAAGTGGTATCAGAGCCAGTGTTGAGTCTGTTGTGTCTGTCTTATTGTTGTTGACGGTTAAGTTGTCGTTTAACCTTGTTGTTGTTTCTGGGTTGCTCAGAATATGGCTGGTAGGAATGATGCTGCGATGGTTGCTGCCATGGAAGCAATGCCTAGAGCGGTGCAGGGTGCGCCAAATGCGAATGAGAATGATGAGTTCAAGAAGAATCAGCTGCCGGTCTTTAAAGGAAGATTCGATCCTGACGGTGCTCAGATTTGGCTAAAAGAGATCGCAAGAGTTTTCAGAGTTATGAATTGTGCTGAAGGAAACAAGGTGAGACTTGGGACTCACATGCTGAGGGAAGAAGCCGACGACTGATGGGTCAGTATGCGACAAGTTATAGAGGTGAATGAGGAAACAATCACTTGGGATTTATTTCGTACGAAATTCTTGAGGAAGTATTATCCCGAAAGTGTGAAGGGGAAGAAAGAAATAGAATTTCTTGAGTTGAAACAAGGCAACATGTCCGTGGTAGACTACACGGCGAAGTTTGTGGAATTGGTTCAATTTCATCCTCATTATGTTGCGGTTATGGCGGAATTTTCTAAATGTATTAAGTATGAGAATGGCTTGCGCCCTGAGATTAAGCAAGCGGTGGGGTATCAACAAATTCGAAGGTTTTCGAATTTGGTCGAATGTTGTAGGATTTTTGAAGAAGATAGCAAAGCTTGTTCCACACATTATAAGAGTGTGAATGAGAGGAAAGGGAAACAACAAGTAAGAAGTGGACCGTATGTGATGCCTGTTGATAAGGGCAAACATAGGGGAAACTTCGATAGAAGATCCGAAGGTGGAGGTTCCGGTATGATTAAGTGCTTCAAGTGTGGTGAGATGGGGCATAAGTCTTTTGATTGCGAAAAGACCGTGGCAAAGTGTTCTAACTGTGGAGGTATTGGTCATGCTACAACGGATTGTAGAAGGAATGCAGTGAAATGTTTTAATTATGGAGAAGTGAGGCATATTAGTACTAAGTGTACTAAGCCGAAGCAAGCTCAGGCAGGTAGTAAAGTGTTCGCTTTAGCAGGGAAGGATACTACTAGTGCAGACCGTCTGATTAAAGGTATATGCTTTATTAATAGTACACCTTTAATTGCTATTATTGATACGGGAGCGACTCATTAATTCATTTCTCATGAGTGTGCTAAGCATTTGGACTTGTTTGTGACTTCTTGGGGGTGGCGAGATGGTTATTGAGACTCCTGCTTCAGGGTCGGTAACTACGTCCTCGGTGTGTGTAAGTTGTCCTCTGACCATGTATGGTAGAGACTTTGTTATGGATTTGGTGTGTTTACCTTTGGAAGGTTTGGACGTGATCTTGGGTATGAACTGGTTATACTTTAATCGAGTTCATATAGATTGCTATCACAAGTTAGTAAGGTTTCCTTCTTTAGAAGACGATGAAGAGGTGAGTTTTCTATCCCCTGAAAAGTTGAAGAAACTTTTAGCGGATGAAGCTCAATTGTTCGGTTTGTTTGCATCTTTATCTGTGGAAAGTAAGATGCAACTTGATGTTTTTCCAGTGGTGTGTGACTTTCCAGAAGTGTTTCCGGAGGATATTACGGATGTACCACCAGAAAGAGAAGTTGAGTTTTCAATTGATCTAGTTCCGGGTACTAGATCAGTTTCGATGGCACCGTATCGTATGTCAGCATCAGAGTTGATAGAATTGAAGAAACAATTGAATGACTTGTTGGATAAGAAATTTGTAAGGCCTAGTGTTTCTCCTTGGGGTGCTCCGGTATTGTTAGTGAAGAAAAAGGATGGAAGTATGCGTTTGTGCATCGATTATAGACAATTGAACAAGGTGACAATTAAGAACAAGTATCCGCTTCCAAGGATTGATGATTTAATGGACCAATTGGTTGGTGCACGTGTTTTTAGCAAGATTGATTTGAGATCAGGTTATCACCAGATTCGTGTGAAAACGGAAGATATTCAGAAGACAGCCTTTAGGACACGGTATGGTCATTACGAGTACTTCGTGATGCCATTCGGAGTTTCTAATGCGCCGGGTGTGTTTATGGAATACATGAATCGTATTTTTCATGACCAGTTGGATCGTTTCGTGGTTGTGTTCATCAACGATATTTTGATTTATTCTAAGTCTCAAGAGGAGCATGAAGAGCATTTAAGGATTGTGCTGCAAATTTTGAAGGAAAAGCAATTGTATGCTAAGTTGTCTAAGTGTGAGTTTTGGTTGTCGGAAGTAAGTTTTCTTGGGCATGTTATTTATGGTAGTGGAATTAGTGTTGATCCATCCAATATTGATGCAGTGAGGCAATGGGAGACTCCTAAGTCGGTTACGGAAATCCGAAGCTTTTTAGGATTGGCGGGTTATTATTGGAGGTTCATTGAGGGAATTTCGAAGTTGGCACTTCCTTTGACACAGTTGACTTGTAAAGGAAAAACTTTTGTTTGGGATATTCATTGTGAAGAGATTTTCACGGAACTTAAGAGATGGTTGACGACGACGCCGGTTTTGATTTTGCCGAATCCTACGGATCCTTTTGTGGCGTATTGTGATGCGTCATTGACCGATTTAGGTGGTGTTTTGATGCAATATGGGAAAGTTGTGGCTTATGCTTCGAGGCAATTGATAATGCATGAAAAGAATTATCCTACCCATGACTTGGAAATAGCGGCCGTGGTGTTTGTTTTGAAAATTTGGAGACATTATCTTTATGGTGCAAGATTTGAAGTCTTTAGTGATCACAAGAGCTTGAAGTATTTATTTGACCAGAAAGAATTAATCATGAGGCAAAGAAGATGGTTAAAACTTTTGAAAGATTATGACTTTGGTTTGAATTACCATCCGGGTAAGGCGAATGTGGTGGCCGATGCCTTAAGTCGGAAGTTGTTACATATGTTTGCGTTGATGGTGAAAGAATGGAAACTTTTGGAAGATTTCAGAGACTTTAGTTTGGTTTTTGAAATGACACCAGTAAGCGTGAAACTTGGTATGTTACATGTTACGAATGATTTTCTTGCGACCGTTTGTGAAAAGCAAAAGTTAGATTTGAAGTTTGTTGATTTGATGCTGAATGAGAGTGAGGATTACAAGGTTGATGATTTTGAAGTTTTGAGATTTCGTGGTCGTATTTGTATTCCCGATGATTCGGAATTGAGAAAGATGATATTGGAAGAAGGACACCGAAGCAACTTAAGTATTCATCCGGGTGCGAACAAGATGTATCAGGATTTGAAGAAGATCTTTTGGTGGTCCGGGTTAAAGCGGGATGTAGCTCGTTTTGTGTATTCGTGCTTGACTTGTCAGAAGTCTAAGGTGTAGCATCAGAAGCCTAATGGATTGATGCAACCGTTAGACATTCCGGAATGGAAATGGGATAGTATATCCATGGATTTTGTTACGGGATTGCCGAATACGCAAAGAAGTCATAATGCTATTTAGGTAATTGTTGATAGGCTTACTAAATCTGCTCACTTTGTTTCGATTGATATTAGTTATCCTTTGGAAAAGTTAGTCGAGATTTATGTTCACGTGATTGTGAATTTGCATGGGGTTCCTAAGAGTATTGTGTCGGATAGAGATCCTAGATTTACATCAAGATTTTGGGAAAGTTTACAAAGTGCTTTGGGTTCTAAGTTAAGATTGAGCTCGGCGTATCATCCTCAGATGGATGGTCAAACCGAGAGGACAATTCAATCATTGGAAGACTTGCTGCGTGCTAGAACAAGGTGGTGCATGTGATAGTTATTTGGCATTGATTGAGTTCACCTATAATAATAGTTTTCATGCAAGTATTGGTATGGCGCCATTTGAGGCTTTGTATGGCCGGAGATGTCGAACACCTTTGTGTTGGCATGAAACCGGTGAGAGGTCAGTAGTTGGTACAACAAA
Organism: Lathyrus sativus; assembly: GCA_963859935.3. Taxonomy (NCBI): domain Eukaryota; kingdom Viridiplantae; phylum Streptophyta; class Magnoliopsida; order Fabales; family Fabaceae; genus Lathyrus; species Lathyrus sativus. The sequence continues at coordinate 566,702,583 of OZ012735.1, read as the reverse complement.
CTACGGAGAAAGTGAAGTTTATTCGGGAGAAGATGAAGGCTTCTCAGAATAGACAAAAGAGCTACCATGACAATAAAAGGAAAGATCTTGAATTTCAAGAAGGCGACCATGTGTTTTTGAGAGTTACACCGGTTACGGGTGTGGGTCGTGCTTTGAAGTCGAAGAAGTTGACTTCTCGTTTTATTGGTCCGTATCAGATTACTGAACGAGTAGGTGTTGTGGCTTATCGTGTGGTGTTGCCTCCGAATCTTTCGAATTTGCATGATGTGTTCCATGTTTCACAACTTCGGAAGTATGTTCTGGATCCGTCACATGTTGTTCCTATGGACGAGGTTGAGGTGAGAGATAACCTTACGGTAGAAGTTGTACTGGTGAGGATTTTGGATCGAGAAGTTAAGAAACTTAGAGGCAAGGATATTGCGCTTGTGAAAGTAGCGTGGGGAGGCGCTTCTGAAGGCAATATGACTTGGGAATTGGAAAGTGGGATGCGAGAGTCGTATCCGGACTTGTTTGAATCAGGTAATATTTTCGAGGACGAAAATTTCTAAAGTGGGGGAGAGTTGTAACGCCCCAATTTCGATTATTTCATTTTATTAAGTGTTCTATTTGAATTGAGTAATAATTGTTTTAATTGTGAATTTGATGTGTTAATTTAGTATGTTTTAATATTTTACCGTTTCGGAGAGTTTCGGGTAAAATTTAGATTGGAGGGCATTTTGGTCCTTTTGATAAAAATAGAATTGAGGGGAAAGGTATAAGAGGAGAATAGAGAGGAAAATAGAAAGAAAGAAAGAAAAGAGAGTTAGAGAGAAAGAACAAGAGAAAGAGAAGAGAAAGAGGAGGAAGAAGAGCAAAACATAGAATCATCAAGAACCAACATCTAAGCTTTCGATTAATCGGGTAAGGGTGTGAAACTTTATTATTCTCTCAATGTGTATGATTATGTACGTTTCTGTCGGTTGACTTTGAGATTGGAGAGAGTTTTACTCATCTTCCATTTTTAGATCGAAATTGATTTAATCGGTAGAATCGAGTTTAAATGGTTGGAAATGAGAATAAGTGGTAAAGTTTAAGTCGAGGGATGTTGGGTGGTGTTGCTGAGACGAGTTGGAATAGAATCGGTTAGATTCGGTGAGTTTCAGAATTTTTGGACAGTTAGGGATTTCTGAGTTCGCAGGTTCGCCAGGCGAGTGGCAGCGAAGCTTCGCCAGGCGAAGCCTAGCGAGTGGTCAGCGAACCAAGTCAGTAGCCAAATTCAGTCTTCGCTGGAAAGTTCGCCGGGCGAAGGCTAGTAGCGAGGGTTCGCCAGGCGAATGAATCCAGCGAGTGGTAGCGAATACTTCCAGTAGCTTCTGACTGCCTTCGCTAGTGAGTTCGCCAAGCGAAGGAGGTAGCAAGCATTCGCCAGGCGAAGGTCAGCGAATGTGACAACATTTTTCTAGTTCCTGTGTTTTCTTTTCCAATGTTAATTATTTGTTTCGGTTACGTTAATCCTTATCTGAATGGACGATTTGTGTGCAATTGTGATATGTTATGCTGTGGGTAGCCGTATGGCGTGAATCCTAGGTTATGGATCAATTGTGAGTGTGGCCGTTGGGCAAATTATATGCATTATTTGAATTGAATAAAAATGCATGGTAATTGTGATGAATGTTAAGAATGCATGATAATATATTTGCGAATATGTATGCATTTTGTGTTAATTGATCCCGCGTAGGATCTGCAGAACCTCGTGTGAGCGATGGTTTATAGTTGATTGAGTCATGTTAGCATGTGAAGCATCATGATATGCATTTGAATTAATTGATCTCGTGTAGGATCTGCAGAACCTCCTGTGAGCAATGGTTACATTTGATCCCGTGTAGGATCTGCAGAACCTCGTATGATGCGATGGTTATATTTGATTCCGCATAGAATCTGCAGAACGATTGTATGCCCATGTGGGGTGTGAGCAATCAGATTGTGTGTCCATGTGGGATGTGAGCAATCCTGAAACATCGTGTGCCCATGTGGGGTGTGAGCGATGGGTGAACATCGTAGGCCCGACGGGGAGTTACTTCGGTAACGAGCGATGGTTCCATTTTGGTTCTTCAAGTGAACCTGCTGAATTAAGTCGGTACCACATTTGCATCTGCATAGAGTCGTGAGTCGGTCTCTATGAGTTGCATTATCATCTTTATATGATGCATTGGTGAAATAAACATGTATGTGGATGTTTATGTGAATTGGTGATTATATAAACATATTGTGTATGTTTATGTGAATTAATGCGAATTGTGATAATGGCATGAGTGAGTATGCTTGAAAATATGTATATATATATATATATATATATATATATATATATATATATATATATATATATATATATATATATATGTGTGTGTGTGTGTGTGTGTGTGTGTGTGTGTGTGTGTGTGTGTGTGTGTGTGTGTGTGTGTGTGTGTGCGCGCGCGCGCGTGTGTGTGTGTGTGAATATATGTATATATGTAGGTTTATATGGATTGATATAAACATTGGTGATTGCATATTGTATATGCTTGATGTTCTATTTATATATAGATACTTATATGGATACATTGCGATGTATAGAATGATTGAGGTGAGTTGTGGTGTGAATGCGGAAGATGCGTAACTAATGATATGTATATATATGATTTATGCATTGAATATTATAATATTGTTTCTCACCCTTCTGTTGTTTTATGATGCTCTATGAGGCATTGCAGATTAGGTGCTGGTGATCCCTTTTTGTGAAGCGCGTCTTCATTAGTTTTGGTCAGATGGCTCTGATATGTAACATCGGGTAACATAGGAAGCCTTGGGCTATTTTGGATGAATACATTTGTATATGTATTATTGGTGTTGCATGTTTTATAAACATGAATGTTGTTGATGAATTACGTTGAATGATGTGAATATGTATATATGTGAATACATGTCGGTTGTGATTCAAATGTTTAGATTTTCCGCTTTTATTCTAAATATTTGAGATGTGGGTATAAGGACTAAGATCCTCTGATGTGTTTGTTACCCATTGTTGCATATCTATTATGAGCAGGTGTTGTATGTGTTTTAATTCAAGCATAATGTGACATGTTCCTTTTATATCGTATTTTAAATAATACTCTGATGAAATTTTGAATTCGTGCCTAATTGATTCGTTTGATTAATTAGGGGTATAGAAAGGGGGTGTTACACAAGACATGATACTTAGGTCTGCTGTTTGAGTTTGTACAAGAAGCTGTCATTAAAATCAGCAGGTTTTGAATGTTGAACATCATTATGTCTTTAAATTTACAAACATGTTAGTTTTGCATTCAAACTTTGAAAAACTGTTTTGAAACCACCAAACTGTTTTGAAAACTGTCACATAAGGAAGTTTAGGCTATTTTTGTTTGATTTTGAACATTATTATGTTTGGTTGCCATTTTGAATTAGTGACTGACTATGAAAGATGTATAGCTCATCATTGTGTAAGGTTGTGTTGCTGCTTTGTTTGAAAATCTTGATTCCATTTTGAAAAGGTTTTCTTATCATTTTGTGTGGAGTTTGCTGGTGGGATTCATGTACATGGTCTTGGTAAAAGCATGGACCTGAGGAGTGATGATTGATTCATAAATGCTATGCTTGCTAACGAAACTTGATTCTCATATTAGGGCCTTTTTGTTTTAAGTAATTACTGTCATGAACATGCCCATGTTTTGTATGTGCTAGTTGTTTGAATATGTTTATATCTTGTGTGATTTGCCTTGTTATTGCCATTAGCACTTTTTGTTAGAGAACTGCTACTAGAGGTTTGTTTTGTTACTGTTGTGTGGGGGAATTTTGTTTTGGTTGGTTGGTTGAAGGATGTTTGGTTTATAGCAGAATTGGATAACCAAGAACTAACTGTCACTTGGGGATTTTGGACTATTTGAGTGGACTGTTGGATTTTATGCATAGCACTGTTATTGGACATTGGTGCATTGAGGTTTTGCTAGTCAGGTTCCACTGCTGCCATATCTGTTGTTGCTCCAATCTGTTGTGCTCACCTGGCTGTTTAATTTGTTGTTCATGTTTAAGATTGAATGTGATTATTTTAACCAGTTTGAGGGCTTTCATCTAATTTGGTTTTTTGGGATTAGTGTGTGAGATTGGTGTTGTGATGCTGTCATGGAGGATATATGCTTGCATAACAAAATTGGCTGTTGTTTTTGTTTCCAAACAAAAACACTTTTGGACTGATGTTTTTCTGTTTTGAGATTTATTGATCATGATGATTGGTTGCTGCATTAGATTAGTTAGGTTTTGTTTGGTATGCCTATTACCATGTGAACCATGTGCCTTGATCTCTCTATCCATGTTTCTATGGAGGTTTGACAGTTTGTATTGGATACATCCATTTCCATGTTTGCCATTTGAGACCTATATTGAATTGATGCTTGAGATTGTCATGATAAAATGTTGGGACTGATTTTGTGCTGAAAGTTAGTTTTTGTTGGCTTGCTGTTTTGGACCTCATTTGATGTTGGCTTTGTAAGGGCCAAACTGCTGCTGTCATAGGATTTGTAGATTAACATGTTGAGAGACATTTGAGTGTGTTATATATATATGCCATGTGACATGTTTAAAGCACTTATTGTTATGCAAGGCCGTGTTATCATGAGGTTTTAGGTCATGTTTGAACTAACTTACTTGTTTAAGCAATGATATTAGCAGCTGGCATATATGATAGACTTTAGGCTTGTTTGTTTATTCTTCCAACCGTGAAACATTTTTGTTTGTTTGAATTAAGTGTGATGTTCATGCTTAGATTTGGTGATACACCAGTTTGCATTTGAGGACCCTGACAGATCATGTTTGACACTGCTTTTGATTTGCTTATTGCTTCCTATTTTGGTTCAATTTAAATCAGTTTCTTTTTTGACTTGAAAATTCATACACATGTCCATATCTTGTTGTATTTTAATGTGATTAATGAGTGAATATCTGTCATGAACTACTGTTGACTGGATACTACAAGGCTCAGGTTTTTGTTCAAAGGCATTGATTGGATACTTAGGATGATGAGATCATGTTGTTCTGGTTCTATTGCAAGCAACATCATCAGATTTTGATTTTTTTCTCTTTTTCTGACAATTTAGATTAGAGGTCCTTATGTGTTTATTTCATGATGTGTTTAAGTGTGTAATGTTTGAAGTCTTGTAGTAAGCTTTTTACTCATGTTTGGTCTGCTATGTGTTTGGTCATTGGTTCAAGAGTCGCAACTCATGTGCCAAAATCATGTCCTAATGTCTTTTGATCCATAACTCTGTTGACACTTGACCTTCTACACATGTGAAATTTACGTGTATCCTTCTCTAAACCAGATTGCATCAGTTTGTACAACTTTGATCTCAAAATGCATTTCAAAACCTTCACTTGCATTTCCATTCAAATTTGGAGTTTTGTTCATTGTTTGAGAAAAATAACAGCACCATCATGTTCCTTGTGAAAAATTGAGTGAGATAGACTAAAATTTTGTTGAATTTGGTGAAGAATTGAGGAAGTTGTGTTAAAAACGCGTTTTGAAATTTTGTGCCTTGGCTTCCCTAGTTTTTGCTTAGAAAATTGCTTTGTTTTGGTATATGATTTTATGGGGTGGCATTAATACACGGGTGTATCGCCCCCCAGTGGTTAAACGCCTTGCCTTAAGACCTTGCCTGACCTCGTGAACCTCTGTTCGACCCCCAGCGGGGGCGTTTTGTGCTATTTTCATTCTATTTCTTTGTTTTGATATTTTAATTTCTATTTCCATCAATTATCACACGCGTTTAGTGGTTAGCTTGACTTAGTTTTGAGCTTGCAACCCCAAGGTCTTGGGTTCAAGCCTTGGGGAGGTACTTTCTTAATTTCTATTTCCATCAATTATCACACGCGTTTAGTGGTTAGCTTGACTTAGTTTTGAGCTTGCAACCCCAAGGTCTTGGGTTCAAGCCTTGGGGAGGTACTTTCTTATTTTTGGCCATTTGTTTTCTTATTTATTTCATTTCTTTCTATTTTTTATTATTTTCTTGTTTTTTATTTTAGTTATTTAAAATTAGTTTTAAATATTATAAAACCCAAAAAAAATCATTTCTTAATATTTATTTTATGTTAATTATTTTTCTTCTTCTTAATTTTCATTTTCATTTTATTTTATTTTTGAATTTACAAATTAATGTGCTTTGTGGTTTATCATCTTATTCCAATCAATTTCTTTTCTTTTTCATTTCATTTGCGAGTGAATTTATTTAATGTTTACTTGGCCTTGTGCCATGATCCCCCTAGGATTCCTAGTCCCTCCATTTAGGATGGGAGTAGGAGAGACATTAGGTGTTCAATCCTATGCATGATAACATTAGGATAGTTTCATTTCTTTTCATCCCGACTTTAAGAGCATTGTGCATGATAACTTTAGGTTTGAGTTTAGTCCCCCTTTAGTGTCCTTTCTCTTCTCATCTCAAAACAATCATAAAACATCTAATAAAGGTTAATGATTATTGTACGTTACGAGCCTTAAGCACTTGGGAAAGGGTTGTTGAGGAGTTTCTCTTCAATGGCTTGGATGTTTAGTATAGCACCCTTTGGGTGATATGCGACGCATTCACTCCTAAGTCGTAGTCTCTAGTGCGATATGAATTGCAAACCATTCAAAAAAACACTTCTTCTCTAAAAAACACAAAAAATAAATCATTTGAACTTCTTTTTGCCCTTTGGGGCCTTTAATCTTGGAAAATCATTTTCGTAAGGAGAGTTTTGTTAACTCTTGGTTCTATCACAAACGGTAACGCCTAAGTCTCCAATGGTCGAGCTGCATACACCAAACTGCTAGAACTGATTATTAACCTTACTCGGGTAAAACAATTGAACAAACCTGTGTTCCTTTTTAGCCCGAACTACGTTTGCTCTAATCTTTCATACCAGATGAAAGTACGTAGGCACAAGGCGCGATGTCTTGGTGAGCAACCTTCCCCCCTTTCAGCCGTAGTTAGCCGAACTATGTTGACTCTGACTTCTCACTCCAGATGAGATACGTAGGCACAAAGCGTCGTTGCTTTGCCGAGTCACTTATTTTTCTTTTGTCCTCCAGCCAGTAGTTAGATAATTTCAATCACCCTTTTAGATAGACAACAAGCGTGGATCCCGTCGAGTACAACGGACGTGAGGGGTGCTAACACCTTCCCCTTGCATAACCGACTCCCAAACCCGAGATTTGGTTGCGATGACCGATCTTATCCCTCTTTTTGTTAGGTTTTCTCTGAGCGTTTCCTTTCCCTCTCCTGGGATAAATAACGCACGGTGGTGACTCTTCTGTCATTGTCGGCCTCGATTTTCGCAGTAGCGACAGCTGGCGACTCTGCTGGGGAAATGGAATATCCCCTATGCGAGTCAATCCTAGCGTTTGTTTGTTTATTTTTGGGTGTGTACATATGTGCTTTATCTTTATTTACTTTCCGCATGATTCATTATTGTTGTGCTGTGGGAAGGGATTGTTCCATTGAGAGATAAGTCAGACCCAGGCTTGAGTATAGACTTAGCATTAGAAGTGGAGATTAGTGGTGAGCCTGTATGCTTTGCATGCACCAGCTAGCCATGAAATTCGCGCTCGGACGAGATTCTCTTTTACGATTTTCTTTCCGGCCCTTTGGGCTCGAAGGGATTTTGGATCTGAGGATTGTCGACTCTAGGGACCGATCATTTGGGATTCAGCTAAGTGAGGCCTCTTCGGGAGGTGATGATGCCAAACCAAAAATGGTGAACGTATAATCATTTCTCGAAAGTCTGTGACGCTGATGAACGCATAGGATGTCATACCGTATCAGTGAATATGTCCGTACCTGTGAGTGGGATTGGGGTTATGCAGGAAACTTTTACCTTCAGATTACTCGGCTTTCTCTACAACACGAATCTTTGTTCTCGATATCAGAGGTTCCTATTTATCAGGGTGATGCTAGTGCTCTTGTCAAAGCGGATCGCTGTTTCTTCTCGACCAACAGCACATCAGTCTTGATCCCCTGTCTCTGCATTTGAATCTGCATCGTCATAACGTGTTTGCATTTTGCATCTGGCATTCTCATTTGCATCGCAGGTTGTTCTTGTTGGCCTCGTGTTCTTATCTCCGCTTGGTGTTATTCAGTAACAGGTTTGAGCAGTTCAGTGTCCACGGATATCCGACTCAAGAGAATCAGCCAAAGCAATTGACCAGGTTCAAGCCGAATTGCAGGAATTCAGAGCTCGCATGTCCCAGCTCATGGAGTTGATGCAGAACATTGCCAATGGGCAGGAACAGTTGAGGACTTTAGTCCAGCCGTTGATAGCACGAGCTGACGAAGAGGGTATGTTGCACGGAGGGGCTGATGTTATTCCTCCAGTTGGTGAATCTGTTCCACAGGGTATTCCTGCTGTTGTCATATCTCCGGGCGGAGGTGCTGCGAATGGAAATGGTAATGTTGCTGGTGGAAGTATGGGCGCTGTGTGTTGCACCCCAAAATTTGACCAACATTTATCTACTCATTAAGTGTTTGAAAGTTGATACCTTCATCAGAAATTTCAGGAGATTCTCAGAAGAATTGGCTGAAACCAGGGTTGTGTGCTTCATAGCTTGAGAGTTGTGGGAGCTCCTCAGATGATTCTGAGACTTTGAGATTGAACTTGAAGCTTTGAGAAAGCCTATGAGATGTCTTGATAGCCATCATGAAGCCCAGAGAAGTCATTATGCAAGAATTCAGAAGACTCAACCATGAATGGTAGAATTAGGGTTTTGACTGGGTCAACCCTAGGTCAACTGAAGATTTGGGGAAGGTTGAGACCTAATCCAAGGGCCATGAGATCATGGAATAATGTATGGAGATGTCATAAAGATGATTCCTAGACCAACTCATCATGATTGAGGAGTTTGAGAAGTTTTGAGTTAGGGTTTCCAGGGATTGTCAGTGAAAAACCCTAATTTGATCCCTATCTTCCAGGCAGTTTTAGCTCAAGATGTGATTGATATCTCATCTTCCCCACAACATGAATGTTGTAAAGCTTGTTCTTAGCTTTAATTTGAGTGGTAGAAGTCCTTGATAGGATATGCAGAGCTCAAGTTATGGTTTTGACAAATTACAGGTCAGCTGAGGTGTGTGAATCTGGGTCCTTGAAAGTCACCCAACTTGCAGACAACTTTTTCCCTAGTAGGATGATTCCTATGATCTCTTGGTCAACATGAATGTTGAAGAGCATCTTCTTAGCTTTCTATAGAGTATTATAAGTCCTTGATAGGATTTGTAGAACTCAACTTATGGTTTGAACAAGACAAGGGTATTTTGGTCATTTGGCAGTTATAGGTCATTTTAAGCAAAGGCCATATCTCCTATTTCCAAGCCTCAAATGGAAAAACTCAAAACATGAAAGTTGTTCAAAATGGCATTTTAAGCCTAGAAAAGAGGTCATGAGTTGTTGGAAAAGCTCATAGCACGGAATGACAAAGTTTGGTAAATTTGAACTAAAAAAGGCATATAAGTTAATTCAAGTCAAGTTGAAATTTGGTTTGGGAGATCTATGAATCCAAAATAGGTCATCCAATATACCATTTTGAGTGTAAATAACATTATAAAAACTTTGGTTTAAACAAGAATTTTGATTTGAGGCTCAAAAATGAAGGTTGCTTTGAAAAATTGTAACTTGTATCTTAAGGCATCCTTGGAAGGTTCTACACAAGGCAAGTTTGGCCTGATTTTTGCACATATGATCTCAATATCTCTTGTAATGAGATTTTGACACAAGTTTACAAGGCCTAACTCATGAGATATGGTATGTTCAACTTGTCACCAAAGGAGAAAATCCAAGCTTTTCTAGTGGATTCTAGATGATTCTAGAAGCTTCAATGGATTGCTATTTAAAGAGTACCTCATAGTGTGATGATGGGTTGGTCAAGGTTGGGAAGATTGGTGGAGAGAGTGAGAGGAGAAGGTGATATTCAAGAGAGACTTCAAGTGCAAGCAAGCCACAATTCACTCATTACAAGCATTATCCATCAATCTTTTTGCATACAGAATTCTTATCTTCCATTAAAGATTAATCATGGAAGGTTGCAAGCTCTGAATTCATCTCTAGCAGCACTCACCATCACCATTTGACAGGTTTTCTTCTCCTCCTATATCTCTATATTTAAAGGTTTTCTGTTAGTTCTTTAGGCATAGAACAAGCATCCTAAGTTAGTTGATCATTTTCTGAAACTTAGAGGAAATTCTATGAGGTTTCATGGCAGGTCTTGGTTTCTTGCAAGATCAAGAACAGGTCGTATAATAGGTTTTAGTCAGCATATTATAGCATAAAATGATTGGGGTAATGCCATGAACAAGGTAGTATCAGTAGAATTAAGTTTGATCATAGTTGAACTCAGTGTAAAGTGGTGGAACTACGATCTTCATGCATTCTGTTTGCACGATCTAGGAAGCTTTCATGAAAACTAAGTGTATGGTCATGTTCCTGGGATTGAATAGGGTGGTTTTGGCTTTGTAATTTTTTGATTTAATGGCCAAATGAAGGAGCACGAGATTGGGGAAGTCTCATGCATGAAATGTAATTTATGAAACCCTAACTTGGCATTTGGGGACGATGACCCCTGACCACTAGATCTGTCCAATTTAATTGACTCATTAATCTGATCCGACGGCCCTCACTTGAACTTAAAAGCGGAGGGAAAGACTTAAACCAAACGCTGCATTTGAGTTAAGTGAGGAACCATGGGCTCAGCAGACCTTCGCTACTCACACCCCACCAGCGGCCCAAATCCATATTTGAACTAAAATCAGTTGCTAACTGCACCGAGCCTTTGACCATTTTCTTTATTTTCTTCATTTAGTTTCTGATAGCAATTGGGCCCAGGCGCGCCATGCTAGGCGCACCCCCCTTCCTGGGCCCATCATAGAAAGTGAACTGGGCGCTTTACCTTTCGCACCCCCATCCCCTTTAATTAATTTCTTTTATCTTTTAATTCCCTTTATATTTCTTGCATTTAAAAAATTCATAGAAAATCCAAAAATTAATATTTTTTAATTCTTGTTTTTTCTATATGTTCATAATTTTGTCTAGAAAATATTAAATAAATAAAATTCCATTTTATTTTTCTTTTAATATTTTTAGAGTATTTTTCTTTTAAATAGCTTTTAAATAGGATTAATTTTGTATCCAATCTTGTAGAATTTATTTTAAGACCTTCCCTTAGTCTTTTTAATTCATTCTTTTTGGTGTGATTAGATATTGAATCATAGTTCCCCATAGGATTTAATTCTTGATTTTTAGATTAAAATTTGATTAGTTTAATTAGGTTAGCATTAGGGTATCATAATTAGGGTTTAGGTTATGCATAGGTAAGATAATTCATTTTCTGTGGAGAGTTTTGATTTGATTTCTGGGTATGGGTATATAGGGATGTTATGGGTAGATGTTATGGACCCCTGTGAATAATTGATAGAATTTTCCCTCTTGTTTTAGTATTTTTAGGTATTTTCTGAAGTTGACTGATGGTTTTGTCTGTTCTGGGGTTATTTGTCTGTCTCTGGGGTTTATTTTTGGGAATTTGTTGTGGGGCTTAGTTGGTTTTGAAGATCTTGTTGAAGAGCATGATGAAGGAGAAGATTGAAGATCAAGACTCAGAGACCCAGAGCTTGGAGCTTATTCCCTGTCTGTGAGGTTTGAGATCCTGAAGTTTGAGGGAAGTTCATGGTACTTTCCTGAGGAAGGCACTATGAATGACTTTCATGCTTTCTTCTCACCTCTTTCTTAAGTATCCAATGATGTTGGAGCCTTCATGTGAGTTTAATTTCTCCTGAGGAGGAATGTAAACTGATCACAGTTGTTGAACCACATAGGATACAATTCCTAAGTGGAAGCCTCCTAGTACTTTCCTGAGGAAGGTCCTATGGGTCTATTCACTTAGTTCCCTTAGTTCATCTAGGATTTCTTAAGTATCCAATGATGTTGGAGCCAACTTGTGAGTTTAATTTCTCCTGAGGAGGAATGTAAACTGATCACAGTTGTTGAACCACATAGGATACAATTCCTAAGTGGAAGCCTCCTAGTACTTTCCTGAGGAAGGTCCTATGGGTCTGTTCACTTAGTTCCCTTAGTTCATATAGGATTTCTCAAGTATCCAGTGATGTTGGAGCCCGCTTGTGAGTTTAGTTTCTCCTGAGGAGGAACGTAAACTGATCACAGTGGTTGAGCCACCTAGGATATGACTCCTGAGTATAAGCCTCCTAGTGCTTTCCTGAGGAAGGCACTATGAGTCTGCCTACTTAGCTCCCTTTCTTTGGTAAGCTTGTTCTGAAGCTTGAAGACTGGGATTGTTTTCTCTTGATTAGGGTTTTGCTTTAGGGCTTTGCTTAGATTTGATCAGGTTTTTAGGGTTAGGATTAGAGAGTAGATGTAGATGATTCTTTCTCAAGCATGTGTTTTGTTTGCCTGATGGCATTTTCATTTCTTTTATCTGTATGACTGCAGTTATCTGTTTATTGCTTGATAGCATGTTGTTTATTTTCAGTATGATTACTGTTATTTCATGACTGGCTTGAGGTTGAGATGAGCTTGTGGAGGCTGAAGCCCCACACACATTTCCTCCCTCACTTGCATTGCATGCATTTTACTGTTAAGCTGATGCTTTGTCTGTTTTGGTGTATCATTGACATGATCCCTTAGGACTCTCATTTCCTTTGATAAGGATTTGAAGATAGACTCTTAGGTTGAAACCTATGCATGACAACTTCTAGGAGTTCCCTGTTCAAACCCCAACCATAGGATGAATCCATGGCATGATAACAGTAGGACTTGATAGTCTCCCTCCTAGTTGGGCCTGTTCTCTTCGCATCTCAAAGCAGTTTAAGATACAGTAATCATGAATGATTTCTTTCGTACGTTATGAGCCTTAAGCTATCTGAGAAAGGATTGTGGGAGAGCTGCTTTTCCACAGTCTGGATGTTTAGTATGGTACCCTTTGGGTGACATGCGACGCATTCACTCTCAGGTCTTAGTCTCTAGTGCGGTTGAAATCGCAAACACAATAAAAAACACTTCTTTCAGGAGATAACCCGTAGTTTCCCGAACTACGTTTGCTCTGATCTTCCATACTGTGTGGAAGTACGTAGGCATAGGATGCGACGTCCTAGCGAGCAACCTTTCCTCCGTAATCCTTCGTAGGCCGAACTACGTTGACTCTGATTTCTCATTCTCTGATGAGAATACGTAGGCATAAAGTGCGACGCTTTGCCGAGTCATTTTTCTTTTCTTTTTTAGCCAGCCTTGATAGGTAGATAGAATAAAATCAACCCGTCCAAGTAAACAAACAAGCGTGGATCCCGTCGAGTACGGCGGACGTGAGGGGTGCTAATACCTTCCCCTTGCGTAACCGACTCCCGAACCCAGACAATGGTTGCGATGACCTTGTCTTACCCTTTTTCGTCAGGTTTTTCCGATCGTTTCCTTTCCCGCTCTGAGGGATAAATAACGAAAGGTGGTGACTCTTCTGTCATGCCGGCACCTTATTTTCGCGCAAGCGACACTGTGCACCGGGCAACTGGCCCTCAGTGGGAAGATTACCAGAGTGATATCTTTTCCATGAAGGATATGGAGGATGGCTTGCCAAATGAGGCTGATAAGAGGTTTAAACTGATTGAGGAAAAGATGAAATCTCTTGAAAATCATAACTCTCTGGGTCTCGACATGTCACATCTTGGTCTGGTTCCTAGGGTCAGGATTCCTCCCAAATTCAAGGTACCGGAGTTTGACAAGTACAAAGGGACGACATGTTCTAGAGTACACATCCGAGCTTACTTCCAGAAGATGTCTGCTTACTCCGAGGATGAAAAGCTGTTAATGAATTTTTTCCAATATAGTCTGGCTGGGGCATATTTGGAATGGTATATGGGACTTGAGAGAACTCATATCCGCAACTGGAGAGAATTGGCTAAAGCTTTCATGCGTCACTATCAGTACAATAGTGATCTGGCACCGAACATGATACAATTGCAGAGTCTGTCGCAGAAGAGTGTTGAGGGCTTCAAGGAGTACGCCCAGAGATGGCAAAACTTAGCTGCTAGAGTGCAACCTCCCATGGCGGAGAGGGAGATGACTGATATGTTCGTGGCTACATTTCCCAGAGTGTATTATGAAAAGCTGATAGGTTGCATGTCTGGAAGTTTTTTAGACCTGGTAATGACAGGAGAAAGAGTCAAAAACGACATTAAAATGGGAAAGATTCAAGTTGCTTTTGATTCCTCGAAAGATGCAAAGAAGCCTTATGTCGGGAAAGAAAGAGAAGCTAATGTTGTATCTGCTCCAACTATTGTTCAACGGCCAGCCTGGTACCGACAACCTCGAGCTCCTCAGCAGCAAAATCGTCAGCGCCAGAATCAGAATAGGCCTCGCAGCAACAATCTGGAAAGAAGGAATGCTCCTCTTCATCCAGTGCCTATGCCACACAGTGATATTCTTCCACAGTTGATTCAGAACTCTTTGGTGGAGCCTAAGGCTCTCAAACCGTTGCCAGAGCCATACCCTCCTGGGTATGATCCCAACGCTTGATGCAAATATCATGCAGGATCCATGGGGTACGCAACTGACGACTGCAAAGCCTTTCAAGCCAAAGTGCAGCAGTTGATTGACAAAGAGTACATTTCCTTTCCCGAAGGAGATTTGGTTGTGCACGTCGACCTTTCATCTGATTGAATTTGAAGGCTGCAAGGGTCACGTCCTTCAGCAGCCAACAAGATCTAAAAGCCCAGTTCCTCGAAGCTGGTAATCTTTGTTTTATCTTGTCATTTTATTTGCATTTGTAATTTCTTTCCTGTTAGAACGCAAATCTTACTTGTAAAACTTGTTTGTTTTCGATTGATATTAATGAAATGAATATGCATGTTTTGATTAAATTCATTTGTATTCACTTATGTTTTTAATTGATGTCTAACGCTTGTTTAAGCAGGGATCCAGGGAGGATGACGAAATTGAAAGACGCGCAAGCTTCCGTTTGTATGCTTTTGAATAAAACTTGCTGATGATGTACAGGCATTCTTTCAAATTCCTAAACACCAGAGATATAAGTATGATAATCCCTTGTTAACCCCTTTGAGCCTAGTAGTAGGAGTTTCTTTCTGAAAATGAAAAAACCCTCAATCTTAACCTGGGGCAGGGTAGGTGTCAGCTAATTGGTCCGAACATCCAAATTGCAGAAGGAGTATTCCCGTTCGAAGATAAATCACACCTGTATAGGTCGTGCCTAAAAAACCACAATGGTAAAACCTTACCGACCGAGTGAAACAGTCACAATCCCTTTGTTGCACCCCAAAATTTGCCCAACATTTCTTCACCTAGCTCGTGTTTCATTTCATTCACATTAGCATTATCATTTGCATTTCATTGACATGTGTGTAGGATATCAAGAGGTATGATTACCAATCAAGAGCTATACAAGACTATGAGGCTAGCTAAGAAGTTTATCCAGATATTCAAGGGTTGATATCCTTGTCAGAGAAGTTAAAAGAGCCTCAGAGAGAGTGATTAAAGCCAAGTGTGTAGGTCTCCTAACTTGAGAGTTGTGGGAAGATCATCAGATGATTCTGAGGTCATGGAGATGGACTTGAGGTCTTGAGAGAGCTCATGAGAAGTGTTGAAGATCACTTTGAGGCCTAGACAGGTCATTGTGCAAGATTAAGAAGGCTTAACCATGAGTGGTGCAACTAGGGTTTGACTGGGTCAACCCTAAGTCAACTGATGATTTAAAGAAGGTTGAGACTTAATTCAAGAGCCATGTGATCATGTATTGATGCATTAATATATTCTAAGGATGATTCCAAGGTTAACTCATCATGATTGAAGAGTTTGAGAAGTTTCAGGCTAAAGTTTCTAAGACTTGACAGTGTAAAATCCCCTAGCTTGACCCCTGACTTCAAGGCCATTTAACTCAAGATATGATGTTCATCTCATCTTGACCCCAACATTATTGTTGTAGGGCATGATCTTAGCTTTAATTTGAGTACTACAAGTCCTTGATAGGGTTTATAGAACTCAAGTTGTGAGCCAGACAAGTTACAAGTCATCTGAGGCATGTGAATTTGGAGCTTGAAAGTTACCCAACTTGCATGGCACCTTTTCCTAAGAAGGATGATTCCTATGAACTTTTGGTCAACATGAATGTTGTTCCTTACCCTCTTAGCTTTCTATAGAGTACTAGAAGTCCTTGATAGGATTTGCGGAACTCAAGTTATGGCTTTGACAAGTCAAGGGTATTTTGGGAAGTTGTGATTATGGGTCATTTTTTGTTATGGGTCATTTTCACCAACTTAGACATCTCAAATGAAATTTTGTTCAACTTTAAAGTTGCTCAAAATGGGGTTTTAACCTTGACCATGTATCAAGGAGACATTGAAATGGCTCAAGGAGAGACTTGGTTCAAGAAATTGTGAAAAAGGATGAATTAAAGAGAATTAAAGGTCAAAAATTCAAAATTAATGATATGTGTGCAAATGAGGCAAAATAATAGCATTTTTTGAATGGAAAATACATTTTGGAAACATTGGCAATATTATATTTTTGATTTGAGTCCAATATCATGCCCTTTTTCTTTGTTCATAATGAAGTAACATAACATACATGAGCCATTGGATTGAAACAAGGGGAGAATCACCACCATTCATGTTCAATATCTCATGAGAAGTTGAAAGCAAGCATTTTGAAGCCAAAACAGAGTGCATATTATGATTGGTGTGGATGACATTTTGGTGAGAATTTGAAAATCCAATTTCTCATTCTGAAGCTTTGAGAAGGTTCTGGATGATTCCAATGAGTTCTATATAAGGTGTTGAGTGTGTTCAGAGCTTTTTTGGAAGAGTTTGAAGCTGGTAGCAGAAAGTGGATGTGAAATTTCAGAGTTGCAAGAGGAAATCGATTTCTGAGTTCAAGGAGGAATCAAGGCAAATTGAAGGTGGCATTAGCTTCAGAAGGTGTTTTGGAGTGTATCTGCATCATCTTGGAGGTTGAAGTGATCAAGAACTGCATCTGTTACACGCTTGAACTCAGGTTGGTATCTTTCACTTTTGTGCTTAATTTAGGAGGAGATAGATAGAAATTCATAGGTGGTTAGGATCCTTGCAATGTGTAGTTGGATTTAGGATCAGAAATTGGTGAATTAGAGACAAACTAGGATGTGGATCAATTTCTGTTGAGGCTGAATTCTAGAGATTCTTGGACTGATAATCAAGATTGGGTGAGGATTGATCACCCTAAGATGAGGATCACATTGATGCTTTTAATTTGGAGAATGGTGAGATTCAAGATTATGGCATGTTCTGAAGATGCTATCGTGTTTTGAAATTGAGAGGGAGTTAGATGATTATGAATGGAGATTATTGATCAAGGTGAAAAACTGAGTTGATTGATGTATGGTTTTGTGACTTTGGCTGACCTGTGTAAAGAGCTTCACCGGAGAAGACGGTGGCGCCACTGCTCAGGCCACCGTCTGGTTTCCCTCCAGTCTGAACATTCAAATTAGGGACGATGCATCTGGTTCGTTGGATTGGTATGGGACCTTGACCAAGTAACCTCAACGCACGACCACGATTGAGTTTGAAAACTCTGACCCCTTTGATACGCACTGTTTCATTAATTGGAAGCAATGGGCTTAGTGACTGATTGCTACTTACACCCCCACTTTGGCCCAACCCAGCGTATTGAACTGATCAGGATTGCTATTTGGCACGCAACTTTTGTTATTTTCTTTTGATTTCCTTTATTTTCTTCATTTCATATTAGTTTGATAATAATTCATAAAAAATAGAAAAATAGGTCAATTAATTCCAGGTTTTTCCCCCTGATTCATGATTGAATCTAGAATTTTATGGATTAAAAATATTAGGAAAACCATGCATTTTTATTTTACGTACATTTTTTACATTTTATTTGATAATAAAATTACCATGGTTGATACCTATGTTTGATGAATTTAGTTTGAGCATTTGGTAATAGGTTTTTGCTTGAGATTTTGTTTGTGATTAGTTTAGACATGTATGCTCCCATAGTATTTTTCTCACATTTTTGTGATGAAACTAGGTGCTGTTTTTAGGTTGAAACCTTAGGTGATCCCTTTTAGGGTTTAAGTTTAGTACCTTGTAGTTTAGAGTTTATTTCTAGGTCTTATTGGATGATTTGATCTCTGGAATTAACATGGTAGAGTCATGATTGACATAGGTTCCCATAGTTATTTTTGTAGGATTTTATAATTGATTTTAGTATTTTAGTTAGAATTAAATTTAATACTAGGTTTTAGGTGATCCTAACTTGCTAACTCAACTAGAATGACTTCATTAGTTCCCTTAGACTAGGGTTTTCGCTTCTCTTGCTTTTGGATGATGATAAAGACTTGTGTGGGCTGCTTTGGAATGCATGGTGGAGCTTGGACTTGAATATTGATCTCCCTTTGGTGTGGTTTGTTTAGGGTTAAGGATTAGGATTTTTAGGGAGATCTCTTAGAATAGATTTTCTTCCTTCATGAAACATGGAAGATGTTGATCACTTCCATTCCTCCCTATGATGTAAGGTCCCCTTGTGAAGGCCTCATCACTCCTTTGGTAGGATGTATGGCTCTTCACAAGTTGGTAGAACCTTTGGGGGTTCCTTTCTTTGATGGTGGAGTGCTTAGTGGTGACCTTTGGTCTTCACCTTGCTTCTCTCTATCCCACCTTGCTCCTGTTAGATGAATCTTTCTCCCTTGATAGAGGATGGAGTTCCTTGCTAGAAGATTGAAGATGCTAGAGGTTGCACTTCCCCTTTGTTTGAAGACTACCACTGAAGCTGAAGCTTGAAGATCAAAAAGAATAAGTTGATACTTGTGTGAAGAAGATCAAATTGAGATTGAAGAAAGAGCTGAAGCTTGAAGAAGATGAAGAACAAGTTGATACCTGTGTTTGATGCATTGAGAGCTTGAAGAAGCAAGTTGATACTTGCTATTAAGGATGAGAGCCTGAAGGTGGAGTCTACCATGAAGATTGAAGCTTGAAGATGGAGTACCCTTCATTCCCTGAAGATGAAAGCCTTGGAGAACAGTTACAGACTGTGGACTGAACTGCTGCCAGAAGATTGCTTTGCTGTGAAGCTGTGGAAGCTGTTGATTTGCTTTCTTTCCTGTCTGTTTGCTTTCTGTGCAACTGTATTGACATGACTTGTGTGATTTGCTTGATGCATTAGAATAAGTTCATGTTTAAATTGTTTTAAGCTAGGAGCATGATTGCACTAGAGGTTGAGTTGCTCCATCTGCTTGTATTTTTACTGTGTGGCTTTGCTTGTGGGTATTCGGTAGAGCTCGGCTCCCTTGCCTGTGTGGTTTATGGTTTGCTTGATGGCATTTTATTTTTCCTTCATGATTGCAGTTATTCATATCTGGCTTGAGGTCGAGACGAGCTTGTGGAGGATGATGCGCCACACACATTTCCTCTCTCACTTACATTGCATGCATTTTACAGTCGTTTAATGTTTACTGTTTAAGCTGATGCTTTATCTATTTTGTATCTCATTGACATGATCCCCTAGGACTCTCACTTCCTTTGATAAGGAAGTGATGATAGAACTTTAGGTTGAAACCTACGCATGATAACTTCTAGGAGTTCCCTGTTTCAAACTTCAACCATAGGATGAATCCTTGGCATGACAACTGCTAGGACTTGATAGTCTCCCTATAGAAGTCGTTCTCTTCTCATCTTGAAACAACAGTAAAAAAACGTAATAAAGGCAAGTTAGTACAAGCGCATTACGAGCCTTAAGCTACTTGGGTAATGATAATTGAGCGGCCTCCTCTCAATCGTCTAGAATGTTTAGTATACGTCCTTTGGACGATATGCGACACATTCGTTCCCAGGTCATAGTCTCTAGTGCTGTACAAACTACAGACATAAAAAACAGTTCTTCTGTAAAAAACAGAAAACAAACTTCAAACCTTTTTGCCCTGTGGGCCCATAACTCAAAGGAAGCTTTTCTGAAGAAAAGAGTGTCGTTAACTCCCAGTTCTACCGCAAACGGTAACGCCTAAGTCTCCAAGGGTCGAGTTGCGTACACCAAACTGCTGGAACTGTTTGTTAACCCTACTCGATAAAACAGATGAATCTGAATTCCCGTAATCCTTATTAGCCCGAACTACGTAAGCTTTGATCTCTCATACCTGTTGAGAGTACGTAGGCACAATACTGACGTATTGGCGAGCCACCTTCCCCGTAACCCGTAGTTAGCCGAACTACGTTGACTCTGATTTCTCATTCTCTGATGAGAATACGTAGGCATAAAGTGCGACGCTTTGCCGAGTCATTTTCTTTTCTTTTCAGACTAGCCTTGATAGGTAGATACTGAAACAAACCCGTTAGATAAACACAACAAGCGTGGATCCCATCGAGTACGATGGACGTGAGGGGTGATAATACCTTCCCCTTGCATAATCGACTCCTGAATCCAAACAATGGTTGCGATGACCTTGTCTTATACCTTTTTCGTCAGGTTTTTCTGATCATTTCCTTTCCCGTTCCGAGGGATAAATAATGAAAGGTGGCGACTCTTCTGTTTTGCCGGCACCTTATTTTCGCGGTAGCGACAGCTGGCGACTCTGCTGGGGACTTGATAGTTTCCTGGGATCCAACGTCCCTTATGCGAGTCACTTTGGGGATCCAACGTCCCCTGCGAGAGTCAATCCTAGCGCTTGTATTTTTACTTGTTGGGTTGTTTTTATTTATCGCATTTTATTTCCCTCACTTTATTTTCAGTATGATATGATTATCTGTACTATTGTGGGAGGGGCATTCTGATGAGTGAGAAGCCAGACCCAGACTTGAGAGCTATATAGTATTAGAGTGGGTTAGTGGAGAACATGCTTGCTTTGCTTGCATCTGTTCCCATGTAATCCACACTCAGGCGAGGTTCTCTTTGATGGCTTCTTATCGGTCCTTTGGACTCGAGAGGTTGTTGGATCTGAGGATTGTCGACTCTGGGAACCGATCATTTGGAATTCAGCTAAGTGAGGCTGCTTCAAGAGATGATGATGCCACACCTCCTGGGTATCGTATCATCATTTCTTGAAAGTCTGTGACGCTGATGACCGCATAGGATGCCAAACCTTTTCCGTGAATAAGTCCATACCTGTGAGCAGGGTCGGGTGTGATGTAGGAAACCTTAACCTCCAGACTACCTGGTTTTCTTGACAGTGAATCAGTTTTGTGGTATCAGAGGTTCTCATCATCAGATATGTGGTTGTTCTTGACTGAGCAGATTTATGGTCCAGTATAAGGGGTTCTTCTCATCAGAGATATGGTTGTTCTTGACAGAGCAGTATTGTGGTTTTGTTGATACAGAGCCTTCATCTCCTCAACAACACAGTCATCTTGATCTCCTACTGCATGATTGCATTTTGCATTGTTTGCATCCTCATCTGCATATCATTAACGTGTGTCTGTGTTGCAGGTGCATATTCCTCCCCTGGTTCTAGTGATCTTGATCCTCATGGCAGATATGGCATCTCTGAAGAAGACTGTGGCTTACAAGCTACCAACACCTGACATCCGAGAGTTACAGACTTTGATTTCCTTGGCTGATAAGACGGTGATGGAAAGTTTCAGAAAGAGTTATGGGAGACTCCTGGGTATTGTGTATAAGCTTCCTGTGTACGAGTTGAATGGCCTATATGCTCTGCTACAGTTTTACGACCCACAACTCAGATGCTTTGTGTTTCCAGACTATGTCCTAGCCCCGACCTTGGAAGAGTACTCTGACCTGTTGGGGGTGCCTTTGATGAATCAAATGCCTTATTACCGTGTTAAGGGTGAACCCAAATTGAGTAAGTTGACTGACGCTCTTCATGTAGATGAGTCTGAATTAGAAGGGATGGTATCCAGGAAGATTCGAGTTCATGGTTTCCTTTTGCATTTCCTGATGGAAAAAGCCCAAAAGTTTGCCGAGAAGGGTCGCTGGGATGTATTCAATGCCTTCTTAGCCCTTTGCATCTATGGGATCGTGCTATTCCCAAGTCATCCGGACTTCATAAGCATGGATGCTTGCCATATATTTGCCTCCAGGAATCCAGTGCCCACTCTCCTCGGAGATGTCTACCATTCAGTTCACAGCAAGAACGAAAACAGAAAGGGGAAGAACGTGGCATGTTGTGCTCCTTTACTGTATAAGTGGTTTGCTAGCCATCTTCCTAAGTCGGGGCCGTTCATTGATTCTGCCGAGTCTTCACCGTGGTCTGCGCGTTTGATGGGTTTGACTACTGACAATATTATCTGGTTTGATAGAGATCTGCTGGGCAAAGATATTGTGTATAGTTGTCGTGGCTTTCCGAACGTCCCTTTGATCAGAAGGAACAAATGTATCAACTACAATCCATCTCTGCTAGTACGACAATTCGGGTTGCACTACGAGGTCCTCCTGAAGTGGAAGAGATACAGGAATCTCTGTATCTCACAGGGTTGCTTGAAGGTGACACTTTGGTCAAGGTACAGAATGCTTGGAGGAAAATTCACCGAAAGGGGAAAGTCTTGCTAGGAAAGAGCAACAACAATGCCTTTGATCCGTATGTGACCTGGGTTCGGGAAAGAGCTGCCAAGTTTCTAATGTCGTTTCCTGCTGTGGAACCATTGTATCCTCCTGTGTACAAAGAGCCTACCACAGTTGATATTCAGAAATTCAACCAGGTACTCCAAGAAAAGGAAGAGCTGCGAAAAGCCAATGAAGAGTTGGAGAAAGAGATCGCTCAGTTTCGGAGTGAGAAGAGTGAAGCCGTTTATACCTGCAAGAAGCAGACTGAGATGATCAACCGTCTAGGCTCCAACCTGACCAAAGAAACTGATGCTAGGGAACGTCTGGGGTTGGACCTGAAGGCAGTACATGGCGTGTTGACAACCAAGAAACAGGATCTGGACAGAGTGTATCGGAAGCTAACCCAATACGAGAGGGTCTGGAGCAGCACCCTAGCCAAATACAAAGAGCGGGAAGAAAAACTGAAGCAGCAAGTAGCCAAGCTAGAAGCTCAGATTATGGTGAAAGACAAGAAGACGGAGGCTGAAGCCTCATTGCGATGAGACGTCTAGTATAGATTGGCTGAGGCCGAGACAAATTTATAAGATTTCCAACTCCGGGCTGATGCTAAGAGGAGTAGAATCGAGAACCATTCTGAAGAAGGTGTTTCTAGGAGCGTTGCCGAGAACCCCCTAGAGTCCATCAGGCAGAGGGACCTGCTGGCCCAGGGTTTGCTTACTCAGTCAGATCATCCCGCTACAAAGAAGTTGTTAGAAGATCTTCGTGCCCGTGGCCGCACCTGATCTTTTTGTATTTTCTTTGTATATTTTATGCATTGATATGCTGATCACCGCCAGGTCTGTTGGTTGGGGTCATGCCTTGTTGCTTCAGTTGTATGTGATTACAGTTGTACGCTACCCGAGCGGGCTTTTCAGATGAATATATGAGGATTTCTTTTCCATGATTGGATGATAGACTTTATTTGTCTCGGAAACTAGGATCGGGGGGGGGGGGGATCTCCCCAAGGCACAGGCACACGTTTGCATTTGCATGACGAGCACCTTGTCGTTTTTCTAACCTTTTGTGTATGCAGGTTGTTCCAGGATTGATCGAAGACCAATCCACCGCTATCCGACCAGAGCGAATCAAGCTAGAGCAATGGAACAAGTGCAAAATGACGTCCAGGAACTCCGAGAGAGGATGAACCGCTTCATGGAGCTCATGCAAGTGGTTGCTAATGGCCAAGACCAGCTCAGAACGTTGGTCCAGCCTCTGATCTCAAGGGTTGAGAACAATGGTGTGCTGCATTGAGGGAGCGTTCCAAACCCCCACCTGTTGAAACTCCTCAGGGTGGCATCCCCGTGACCGGGGGGAATGGAAGTGGTAACGACAATGTGATCACTAACATCGGGCTCAACGGTAATACGACTGGCGTTGGTAATGGAAACTTTGAGGCTAATGGCAACGCTGGATTGGGCAATGGTAACACAGGTGCTGGAAATCTGTACGGGCCTCAACCATGGCTAGAAGATCGTCAAGAAGATTTATTCTCACAGAGGAGTGCTGAAGGAGAACTGACTGCTGAAGCACGTCTGAGGTTTAAGGCGCTCGAGGACAAAATAAGGAATTTCGAGAACCAGAACACTATGGGGGTCGACATGACTAAATTGGGATTGATTTCTGATTTCAAGGTGCCTCCTAAATTCAAGGTACCCGACTTTGAGAAATACAAGGGCACCACTTGCCCTCGTGTCCACTTAAGGTCATACTACCGAAAGATGTCCGCTCACTCTGAAGACGAGAAGCTGCTGATGCACTTCATTCAGGATAGCTTGTCCGGGCCATCCCTGGAATGGTACATGGGTTTGGAACCCACCAGTGTGCACACATGGAAGGAAATGGCCGAGGCCTTTGTACACCATTATCAGTATAACAGTGACTTGGCTCTGAACCGGGTTCAACTACAAAACTTGTCACAAAGGAACAACGAGGGGTTCAAAGAATACGCCCAGCGATGGCGTGAATTAGCAGCTAGAGTTCAGCCGCCGATGGTTGAACGAGAGCTTGTTGAGATGTTTGTAGCCACTCTCCCGGGGGTCTATTATGAGAAACTAGTCAGTGGCATGTCAGAGAGTTTCTCTGATCTCATCATTACTGGCGAGCACGTTGAAAATGGGATCAAGTTGGGAAAAATTCAAGGTGGTGATCTATCCTCAGCTGGAGGAGGAAAGAAACCATACAGTAACAAAAGGCGTGAAGGAGAGACGAGCGCCGTGTCTAACGCTCGAAGGAAGGGTAAGGGCCAGCGCCAACAGGTGGCTAGCATAACCATCCCTGCAGTCCAACAACCCCAGCCGCAGCAGCAACAACCAAATCAACAAGGGTACAGAAGGTATCAGAACAAGGCACCTCTGTCAAGTCGTCACCTTGAGACACCGCCCATGTCTTATGCTCAACTATTACAAACTCTGCTTCAGTTACAGCTAGTCTAGAAAAGAACCCTGGCTCCCTTGACAGGGGCACCTCCGCAGGGTTATGATGCGAATGCAACGTGTGATTTTCACTCAGGGGCACCCGGCCACACGATAGAAAACTGCAAAGCCTTCAAGCACAAGGTGCAAGATATGGTGGATGCTAAGATCATCAATTTCTCAGATAATGTGCCAAATGTCACAAAGAATCCTATGCCGAACCATAGGGGAGGTGGGGTGAATGCCATTATTGAAGAAGAGAACTTAGATTTATTGACTGATGTCAAGGATCTGAAGACACCGCTTAGCTTCGTTAAAGCCAAGCTGATGAAGAGAGGCTTCTTTCCGAGCTGTGGAGAATTGTGTATGGGCTGTGCGACTCGTCTTGATGGATGTGAACAGTTGATAGTGGGGATTCAGAGTCTAATGACCGAAGGAATCTTGCAGTTTAGCCGAAGGGCCGAATGTGGATCTGGAGAGGTAATGCTGAAGCAGGATGATGAGGTTGCCACCATCACCATCCCTTGCCAGACAATCACTATTTCCGCACCCAGACCGCCCACAATTACCATCACAAAGGCTGGGCCGATACCTTTTGAAAGCACCAACGCTGTCCCGTGGCATTATGGGGTAGACGTCTACTGTAACGGACATAAATTGGAACTAGAACCATCTGGGCAGTCTGTGGATAACCTAGTGGGAATTGGCGGAATCACACGCAGCGGAAGAGTATTTGCTCCACCTGAGGTTGTGGTGGACAAAGCAGACAAAGCTGAGGAAACTGATAAGGGAAAGAGTAAAGTCGTTGAGGAAACCCCTCGTGGGGTAGAGAAGGACTTACTTGTAAAGGACGTTGAAGAGTTCATGAGGTTGATCAAGAAGAGTGATTACAAGATCATTGACCATCTTCATCAAACACCCTCAAAAATTTCCACCCTGAATTTGTTGTTGTGTTCGGAGTCGCACCGTAACGCGCTGTTAAAGGTTTTGAATGCCACGTATGTACCGCAGGAGATCTCGGTCAACCAGTTGGAGGGGGTTAGCCCACGTGAATGCTGGAAACGGGTTAGGGTTCACTGACCTGGAGCTGATGCCGAAGGGAAGAAACCACAACAGCGCCCTGCACATCTCGATAGAGTGTAGGGGAACAATTATGGCTCATGTGTTGGTGGACACTGGGTCATCGCTCAATGTTCTTCCGAAGAAGGCATTGATGAAGCTAGACACGAGAGGATTGATTTGTACACCCAGTGATCTAATTGTGAAGGCTTTCGATGGAACCAAGCGTCATGTCTTTGGAGAGGTAACTCTGCCAATCCAAGTTGGGCCGGAAACTTTTGACGCAGTCTTCTACATTATGGACATCATGCCAGCCTACAACTATCTCTTAGGCCGGCCATGGATCCATTCTGCTGGTGCCGTGACCTCCACGTTGCACCAGAAGCTCAAGTATGCTATCAGAGGCAGCATTGTAACCGTATGTGGCGAGGAAGATATAATGGTGAGCCATTTGTCGTCCTTCAAATATGTTGAGATGGATGGGGAAATCCACGAAACCCTATGTCAGGAATTCGAAGCTGTTAAGGTCAAGGACGTGACTCCAGTGATGATTGAGAAACCAGAGATGACTCTCTCTTCCTTCAAGGAAGGTCGGGCCGTTGTTCAAGCCGGATCTACCCCAGGCTGGGGGCAAGTTCTAGAAATACCTAACAAACAGGACAAGTTTGGGTTAGGATACTCTCCTGCGGCTGAAGCCTCCTCTTCTCACAGTGCGGCGCGAGGTAAAGGGCCGATCCAGTTCACCAGTGGTGGGGTGATATTTGAAAGTGTCAACGCGGTGTCTGAAGACGGCGAAGACAGCGATTGCGACCTGGACTCTTGGATCCAGCCAAGCAAACCAGGCCAGAGCCTTAACCACTGGTCCATCAGGGATATCGTCCAAGTGACAGGAAAAGAGTAATGATTTACTTTCTCCAATTATTGTACAACCCTATGTCCTACCCGGGGCATAGCGGTTTTATTGTCAGGGCCTTGTTTGATTATGTACATGCATTTTACCAATAAATCAAAAGGCGTTTTTCTTTGCATTCAAATGTTGAGATCTCTGTTATTCCTGTTTTATATTTGTTTTGAAAAACAATAAAATGGAAATAGGGTTTGTGCTAACCTGCATATCCTTGTTTTAAGCTTAACCCTTGTTATTGTAGGATCCACATAGCAGATGACATCGACTCTGGACCTTCTACGACTCACTTGGACTTCGATTACCCGATCTATCAAGCCGAAGAAGAGATTGATGAAGACGAAGACCTTCCCGAAGAGTTGGCCCGCTTGTTGAAACAAGAAGAGAAAGTTATTCTGCCTCACGAGGAAGAGATTGAGATTGTGAATCTGGGTTCTGAGGAACTGGTCAGGAACGTCAAGATAGGGGATGCATTGTAGAGTGATGTCAAGCAGAGATTAGTCGAGATGCTTCGAGAGTATAGTGACGTCTTTGCTTGGTCATACGAAGATATGCCCGGACTTGATACCGACATCGTGGTCCATCACTTGCCGCTGCGAGAAGATTGTCCTCCCGTTAAGCAGAAGCTTAGAAGGACACGACCAGATATGGCCGTTAAGATCAAAGAAGAAGTGCAAAAGCAGCTTGATGCTGGCTTCTTAGCGGTCACTACTTACCCTCCGTGGGTCGCCAACATAGTACCTGTACCGAAGAAGGACGGTAAGGTGCAAATGAGCGTCGGTTATCGGGATTTGAATAGGGCGAGCCCTAAGGATGATTTCCCGCTCCCTCATATTGATGTGTTAGTCGACAATACAACCCAGTTCTCCGTGTTTTCGTTCATGGATGGCTTCTCCGGTTACAATCAGATCAAGATGGCGCCGAAGGACATGGAGAAAACTACGTTTATTACACCTTGGGGAACATTTTGCTACAAGGTAATGCCTTTCGGTCTGAAGAACGCAGGGGCCACTTACCAAAGAGCAATGGTTACTTTGTTTCATGATATGATTCATCATGAGATTGAAGTCTATGTTGATGACATGATTGCAAAGTCCCAAACGGAGGAGGGACACCTGGTCAATTTGCTGAAGCTTTTTGAGAGGCTTAGGAAATTTAGGTTGAGGCTGAATCCTAACAAGTGTACTTTCGGAGTACGGTCTGGAAAACTACTGGGGTTTATTGTGAGTGAAAGAGGCATTGAGGTTGATCCTGCAAAGATAAAAGCGATTCAAGAAATGCCAGCGCCAAAAACCGAGAAAGAAGTTCATGGTTTCCTGGGCAGAATAAACTACATCGCGAGGTTTATCTCTCAGCTCACGGCCACGTGTGAACCAATGTTCAAACTGCTAAAGAAAGATAAGGCTATTATCTGGAACGAGGATTTCCAGAAGGCATTTGATAAGATAAAACAGTATCTACAGGAACCTCCGATCTTGATACCCCCAGTGGCCGGAAGACCCCTAATCATGTACTTGACAGTTCTTGAGAATAGTATGGGGTGTGTTCTCGGTCAGCATGACGAGACAGGCAGAAAGGAGCATGCCATCTACTATTTGAGTAAAAAGTTCACAGACTGTGAATCTCGTTACTCGATGGTGGAGAAAACGTGTTGTGCACTCGCCTGGGCTGCCAAACGTTTACGACAGTACATGCTCAACCACATAACCATGCTAATTTCGAAGATGGATCCAATCAAGTACATCTTCGAGAAACAAGCGCTTTCGGGCAGGATTGCCAGATGGCAAATGGTGTTGACGGAATATGACATTCAGTACGTTTCCCAGAAGACCATCAAGGGAAGCGTATTGTCTGAATACCTCGCCGAATAGCCGATCAAAGATTACCAGCCGATGAAATTTGAATTCCCTGATGAGGATATCATGTTTCTCAAGGTGAAAGATTGCGATGAACCGTTGCCCGACGAGGGGCCAGATAGGAAATCCCAGTGGAAATTGATATTTGACGGGGCAGTTAATTCTTACGGAAGTGGCATTGGGGAAATCATCACAACTCCCCATGGATCCCATATCCCGTTCACTGCTAGACTAACGTTTCCGATCACCAATAATGAAGCAGAATACGAAGCATGCATCATGGGTCTGGAAGAAGCAATTGATTTGAGAATCAAGAACCTAGATGTATATGGTGACTCGACGCTTGTGATCAACCAGATTAAAGGGGAGTGGGAGACTCGTCAATCGAATTTGGTGTCGTACTGTCGCTACTGTGAAAATCGGCGCCGGCTGAACAGAAGAGTCGCCACCGTGCGTTATTTATCCCACAGGAGGGAAAGGAAACGCTCAGAGTAAACCTCGCACAACACGGGAAAGGTATGGTCGTCGCAACCAAAACCTGGATTCGGGAGTCGGTTACGCAAGGGGAAGGTATTAGCACCCCTCACGTCCGTCGTACTCGACGGGATCCACGCTTGTTTTCGGGTATGGATTGTTATTCTATCTACTCTAAAGGTCAGGGGTTAAAAAGAAAATAAAATGAAAATAAAATGACTCGGCAAAGTATCGCACTTTATGCCTACGTATTCCCGTCTAGAACGAGAAATCAGAGTCAACGTAGTTCGCCTACCTACGGGAAAGGAGGGGAAGGTTGCTCGCTAGGATATCGCATCCTATGCCTACGTACTTTCATACAGCATGAAAGATCAGAGCAAACGTAGTTCGGGCCACGTACGACACAAGTCTGTCTTGATTGTTTTTTATTCCTTCTGAAAAAGGGTTTTCTGATTATTGGTCCAAGCGGACAAAAATGACGTCTTGATGAGTTCACCTTCTTTTACGGAAGAAGTGTCTTTTATTGTGTTTGGAATCTTATTGTATTTTTCTGTTTGTTTTTAGAGAGAAGAGACAGAATTCTAACCTACGGTTGCGAAGGGAATCAAACTAACCTAATGTTATCATGCATGGGTTAAGACCTAATGTCTATCATGCTCCTCTCTTGCACAGAGAGAAACAGAGATCCTAAGGGAATAGACGGAAACAGAAACAATATCAGATATATACAGTAAAGCAGTAAAATGCATGAATGCAGCAATACAAGCGAGGCAAGGGAGTCCCACTCAACCTCGAACCTAGAAAACAATAGGCAAAAGTGAACAGACTTCACTTTCAACCCAGCAGGTTAATAGCAAACAATACAGTCAGGAAAACCAATCAATACATCAGAAATGAAATACAGCAAAAATAAACAGCATCAGCAGCTCTGCATCAACACCTATCTTCAAGTCATCACCAATCAGCTACAAGCTTCAGCAAGCATCAATCTCCATCTCCACAGCCTTCAAACAAGGTCTTGATCATCAATCTTCCATCTGCAATGGCTTTTCTTCAAGTCTCAATCTCCAGGATGAACATCAATCAACAAGATGAAGTGAATGAATGTTAGCCGGTCAATTACCTACCAAGGGTGGTTCATCAACTGTTAACATTAAACAAACAGTTTTCTCTCAAAATTTCTATCTTTCAAATACATTCACTGATCCTTCCAAAGGAAGGAGGTGGATATTTGAAAGAGACTTTGAATCATAGAGAAAGGATGGATGCAGACAAGGCATTCCATGTTTGAGAAACAAGCTTTCTAATCTAGAGCTCTGCCTAGCTCCTAAACCCTAGTCTCCTCAACAACTGCTAGCAAGAACCTCCTCTCCAACTCTGGAAGTTGGTCTTCAAGCTCTGGATCTCCAATGGCTTCATCATCACAAGTCTTCAGCTCTCCCAATCCCCCAAGCAATCCCAATACCCATACAGACAAACAATAATCCCCAGAGGGCACACCACACCAATCAATCAAATATAGACAGTAATATACTAATAGCAGTAGGGGAATCCTAGTGATTTCTAAGGGATCTAATAACTACCCATAGTCCCTATAGTCCCATATCTAAAATATTCAATCTCTAAGTCCTAAGGGAAATGATTCAATTCTCCTAAGTCATCACTTAAACCCTAATTTTGTTCATGTTATTCACACCTAAACTAATCACCTAAAATTAATTTCTAAAAATGTGAACTAAAATGTATATACAAGCTAACAATGTCTATTAATCAACCTAAAAAGAATGGACAAAAAATATTAAAGCATTTGATCAAACTAAAATTAACAAAATCATATATCAAACTAGACTTAATAAAATGCTATTTACAAGAAAAATGCATAAAAAATATTAAAACAAAATAAAATGCCATTTTTATTTTTTTGTATTTTTCTAGACAGAATGATGAACATATAGAAGAAACAAGCATTAAAAAAAAAATCATTTTTGAATTTTATATGAATTTTTAATATGCAAGAAAATATAAAGGAAATTAAAATGAGAAAATAAAAGAAAAGGGGATGGGGGGTGCCAAACTGAAAGGCGCCCAGTTCATTTTATGATGGGCCCATAAACCGGGGGTGCAGATATCATTGGTTAGGCCCATGCGTTATCAGAAAATCAAAAGAAAAATTCAAAAGAAAATAATATGAGCGCGGTGCAGAAAGTAAGGGTTTTACATGCAAAATTGGATTGGGCCCACGGTGGGGGTGTGAGTAGCGAGATCTTGCTGAGCCCAGAATTATTCATTTAGCTAAACGCCGCGTTTAGCTTCAAGGATTTCCCTCCGTTTTTGAAATTAAATGGGGACCGTTGGATGTGGTGAAAGAGTCAAATATCAAACACGATCGGACGGTTGAAGGCCATCGTCCCCAAAGAACTTAGGGTTTGCAGGTTTAACAGAGTTCATGCACAAATATTCAACCCGGTCGTTCTCCATGGTTACTTGATGAAAACGAAAAAATCAAAACCCTAAAATGATCTACTAATCACAAGGAACACAACCATACTCATAGCTTTCTCTGAAACGCCTTGTATCGTCCAAACAGAATGCGCAAACATTAGGGTTCCACCATTTTTCTCTGACATCAACCTTGCTAGAGCTTCAATCTAATGGTCTAATTCTGTTCATGGCCTTGCCCTAATCAATCTAAACTATACCATGATCATTAAAACTCAATGCACAGTTCATTCTTGAATCTTGAAGAAATCGTGACCTGTTATGAATCCTCATGGATCTTTCTCTAAGTCTCAGAATTCAATCACCTATGGTCTCTAAGCACTCTGATCCTAACCATTCTATCTACTACTACCTAGATGAAGAGATATAGATTGAAATGCATACCTTGCAATATTGATGAAACAGTGGTGGAATTGTGCACTTCAAGGCCTGGCAAGCTTCACTAATGATCCTTGGGAGATGTTGGTCCTACTGTATGCAAAAGAAATGGATGAAGAAACTTGGATTCTTGGCTGCAGTTCTGATATGCCTTCTTGCAATGTGAACCCTAACTTCTCAATCCTCCATTGTTGGACCTTGCTCCATGCTCATTCCCACTCACAAACTTCAATGGATGATGAATGAAGAAGAGAAGTGATCAGAAATAGGAGATTATGGTGATTCTTGCACTTTCTTACAATGGAAGCAACTATGAAGTTCTCTCTTTTCTCTCCTTCAATGCACCAACCCCTTGCACCAATGGCTTCAATTCATTATATAGATGATGATTAACTGATTGAGAAGCTTCTAGAATGATCTTGGAGGATTCTAGAAAGTGGTGGAAAATTCATGAACTTCTCACTTAATGATAATTTGAATCATCTCATCTCATGCTTGCACCTTTGGTAAACTTGTGTTAAAATCTCCTTTCATGAGATATTGGGAGTGTATGTGAGCTTTCATGCCTTTATTTTTGCTTTATGTTGACCTTTTCATGTGTATCTTATTATGCAAGTAACAAAATAACAAAGCAAGTCCAAAAATCAACCCTTAACTCCAAAAAGTGGCTGAACCAATGTCTTTAAAATGATGTTTGGAATCAATTTGGTATATTGGATGACCCATATTGGATTTGTAGATCTCTCAAACCAATTTTTTATTTCAACTTTTTCAATTTTTTAGGTCATTTTCCACCAACTTTGGTCAAGTCTCCTTCCATGCATTTACAAACTTCCATGACTTCTTTTCTAGACTTAAAATGGCATTTTGAGCAACTTTGATGTTGTGAAGTTTTTCATTTGAGGCTTCCTTGTATGAGTTTTGGGCATAGGCTAAGAATGACCTGTAATCCTCAGATGACCAAAATACCCTTTTCTTGCCAAGACCATAAGTAGAGTTCCACAAATCATATGAAGGCATACTATACCATTATAGAAATCTAAGACAATGAGGAACAATTCTTATGTTGACCAGAAATTCATTTGAAATCTCCTTGAGGGGTAAAAATTGCTTGGAAGTCAAGTCACTTTCACAGACAAAATTTTAGATACCTCAGATGACCTGTAACTTGCAAGGACCATAACTTGAGTTCTGTAAATCTCCTTAATGTCTTCCACCACTCAAATTAAAGGTATTGATATCCTCTACAAGTTCCATGTTGGCCAAGGATCCATTTTAAGCTTGCATTTTGACTTATCTTTCTTGGAAATTTGACCTAAATTGGGGGATTTTACACAGAAACCCTAATTTAGGAACTCCTCTTCTCCTTGATTTCTCCTGATTTCTTCTTAACACATCCCCCTATCCTTCTTTACATGTCAAATGATGAACCCCACATCTATCCAATAGCCCTTAATGCCTTTCAATCAGTCAATTGACCTAGAGTTGACCTAGGGTTGACCCCAGATGAAACCCTAGTTGACTGTCTTCAACTGCAACTCTTGTGCTCACATCAATGACTGACCTCCTTCTCCAAATGACTTTATAAGTCCTTCATAATGTCTAGATACTCTCCATGCCTTCAATTCACAGCTCACAACTCCCTTGTTGATCCTCAGATGCCCTCAGATAGGAGACAGACTCAAAGCTTGATCTACTGAACTCTCTGCTTTCAAATTCTTTTCTGATGACTTGAATGAGATTGAATTAGGATAATAACCTCTTGATAGGCCTCTAGAGATGAGAATAATGATTGGTCCCCTGTTGGATGACTTGCTATGCTTATGCTATGCAGATGGTTAGGCTATGTACATGACTCTATATGCAAATGCTAATGATATTGAAACATAAACCAAATGAATAAGGTTGAGCAAATTTTAGGGTGCAACAACTGCCCCTATTCAAGCGACTTGGACCCGATTGGGTGAAGAGTGAACGGTCTTCAAACATTCGAGGTACGAGACGGTTGAATACTAAGAACCCGGAAATTTGCCAACCGCAAAAATAAACTGCGCCACTGCTTGGGGAATGACATCCACTGCCTGGATTTGACTGTTACGGCAACCCATTGATCTCGTGCGACCGTGCTGGGGATGACTCGTCTTTCCATGTAAGAATAAATCGTCCACGTTAGGACTAACACTGTCCACGTTAGGACTCACCTTTCCACGTAAGGAATAACCGTTCCACGTTAGGAATAACACCGTCCACGTTAGGACTCACCTTTCCACGTAAGGAATAACCGTTCTACGTTAGGAATAACACCGTCCACATTAGGACTCACCTTTCCACGTAAGGAATAACCATCTTTCTCTTCCACGTAAGGAATAACACCGTCCACGTTAGGACTCACCTTTCCACGTAAGGAGTAACATTTCCACGTTAGGAATAAGACTTCGTCTGGATCTGTCCGCGTCAGGACTAAATTTTCCACGTTAGGAATAACATTCTTCCATGTTAGGAATAAACTTTTGTCTGGATTTGTCCGCGTCAGGACTACACTTTCCACGTTAGGAATACACCTTCTTTCCACGTTAGGAATCGACTCTTCTTTTCCACGTAAGGAATCAATCTTTCCACGTAAGGAATCTCAATCTTTCCACGTAAGGAACTGAAACTTCTCTTTTCCTTCCACGTAAGGAACACGCTTTCTTTCCACGTTAGGAATACTTCTTCTTTCCACGTAAGAAATACCATTTCTTCTGAATCCGTCCACGTTAGGACTAAATTTTCCACGTAAGGAATACATCTTTCCACGTAAGGAATCTATCTTTTTCCACGTAAGGAACTGAAACCTCTCTTTCCACGTAAGGAATCCATTCTTTCCACGTTAGGAATCACCTCTTTCCACGTTAGGAATACACTTCTTTGATCTGTCCGCGTCAGGACTAAACTTTTCCACGTAAGGAAACAACTTCTCTTTCCACGTAAGGAATCAACTTCTTTTCCACGTAAGGAACCACAATCTTTCCACGTAAGGAATAATTTCTTTTTGCTTTGTCAAATTCTTCCACGTAAGGAATACGTCTTCTTTTGCTTTGTCCACGTAAGGACTCCATCTTTCCACGTAAGGAATCACAAACTTTCCACGTTAGGAACCCCTATCTTTCCACGTAAGGAATACAACTTGATATGTCCGCGTAAGGACTCAATCTTTCCACGTAAGGAATCATCATCTTTCCACGTAAGGAATTAATCTTGATATGTCCGCGTAAGGACTCAATCTTTCCACGTAAGGAATAAACTCGTCTTTCCACGTAAGGAATCTCCAACTCTTTCCACGTAAGGAAACCATTTTTCTTCCACGTAAGGAATGCTCTTGATATGTCAACGTAAGGACCCCAATCTTTCCACGTAAGGAATAAACTTGCTCTTCCACGTAAGGAACTGAAACCTCTTTTTCCACGTAAGGAATAAACTCGTCCACGTCAGGACCCATGTTTCGTCTTGATTTGTCCACGTCAGGACTCAGGCATCTTCGACCCGCTGGGGAAATAAAACTTGTCCACGTCAGGACTCACATCTTCGTCTGATTTGTCCACGTAAGGACTCCCGCTTCACCAACACGAAGAAAGATATCTGCTGAGAATAAATGGTCCACGTCAGGACACCGACACAAAGAGTAATCAATTTTGTCAACGTCATGACTTCAAATTCCACCAATACCGAGAAATTGAATCTGTCCATGTTAGGACTAGCACATCTCATCAACTCGAGGAAATAAATCTGTCCACGTTAGGACGCCCACTTCTGAAGAAATCCCGTCGATATAAGAATAAATTGTCCACTTCAGGACTTAGTTCTCCATTGATCCCAACCCACAAACTTCTTTAGCACTGACGTGACAGCGACTTGGTGGCGGACTCTACTGGGGGTATCTGGAAACCAAACTACCGGACGCCTGTTCTGCTAACCGGAGGCAACTTCTGAAACCCTTTGACGACAAATAACTCTGCTTGGGAATAAAGAGAAACTTATCCTGATAACTCTGTGGGGAATAGCAGATGCGTCAAGTATGATCGGACTTCTGCTGGAGAGTGAACAGGTATCCCGCGGTATCTTGACAAAATAAATGTCAGAACACAACCAACTCTGCTGGGGATAGCCTTGATCTTCGAGTTCCACTGGGAGGAAAGAACACTTGCTGAAAGGAGAGAACTCCGCTTCGGGGATACTAACATGCCCCAGTCCGTATTTTTGAATAGCTTGCCCCTGAATCTGCAACAATTTGGGAATGGACCCTACAGTCTTTGTATCCTGACATCAGACATGGACTGCTTCTACATTTCGGACCTCGAAGAGGTGCTCTGTCAAAAATAGCTCTTGTGCTTTTAGGGTGACCTTAATCTGGTAATGCTTTTGCCCCTGATTGACTGACTCGTGGAGCAATGCCCATAGCTATGAGAGATTGGCCAAATCTTGACCTGACTGCCCCAGATTTACTGATTCTAGGATGACTGACCCTACCTGAATTAATCAGTATAGCTTGCCCCAGTTCACGGAACATTTGGGCATTCTGCATTTTATCTTGATCAGACCTTCCACCGTAGGAACCTTTCCTGTCGGCATGCGCTTACTCACAAGTAACATAAGTTGTTCTGCATAAAAGATATATTAAACGCAATGCATATAACAGTTTCAAAATCCAAGTCTGTTCACTGAAAAATTTTTGTGACATGTAATGAATCAATTATCAAAATGTCAATATAAAAGCTGGTAAGAGGAACCCTTTTAGGAGTCAGAATCGACGAGATCTTTACTGACGCATGCTCTTGACCAAAACCTGTTTCAATTAGGACTTTTTCGGGTTGTAACGTGGTCAGGTTCACGGTTAACAAGGAAAGATATAGGCTCAAAATTTATTTCGACCCACCCATTCTTCGTGATGTTCTCCAATCCTATGTTCAGCTAATCTGACTTCAGCGTTCACCTATTAGAGGTGGAATGATAGGAGTGATGGTTCCGGATACCACACATTTTTTGTTTTTGAGTGACAGTCATTTGCTTTTCGTCTTTGGGTACCTAGAATCACACGACTTTGTCTTTTTCGAGGATTTTTCTTGACAATCCTTTTCGTCTTTCGTTTTTTCGTTCCCTAACTTTTGCCTGGACTGAGTATCTTTTGAGATTCTTTCGATTTTCCAGTCCAGCGGGATGCCCCTGTTTTTTCCTAAGTCATTTGTTTTCAAGCTTTGACTTAGCGGGCGTTTGATTCTTTTCGCTTTTCGTTTCCCTTTTTTTTTTGAACAAGTCGTGGGACACTGGTTTGTCTGACTTTTTGTGGAGCAATGTGACTGTTTCACTCTTTGTCGGCAAGGTTTAACCATTGTGGTTCTTTAGGCACGACCTATACAAATGTGATTTATCCTCAAACGGACACTCCTTTCGTAATTCGAACGCTCGGTCAAACTAACTGACACCTACCCTGCCCCGGGTTAGGATTTAAGGTTTTTTCCATTTTCAAAAAGAAACTCCTACTACTGGCTCGAAAGGGGTTATCAAGGGATTATCTTCCTTATATCTCCGGTGTTTATGGATTGAAACAATGCCTGTATCTCATCAACAAGTTTTTATCCAAAAGCATACAATCGGAATATTATTCGTCATCTGTTTTCGTCATCCTCCCCGGATTCCTGCTAAAACAAGCATTAAGCATTAAGAAAGCAAAGAGTGAACACGACTGGATTAATTCAAAACATGCATATTCATTTCGTTTATCAATATCAATTGAAAAACAACAAGTTTTAAGAGCGAAATTTGCAATTACACAGAAAAGAAACTACAAATGCGACGACATGAACAAGATAACATGAGAAATGTCGGTGTCTCAGAACTGGACTTTCTGGACTTTGACTTGTTGGCGAGTCAGCCACCCTCAGAAGCTATCATCAGGGGTAGTCTACTGCTGTCTCGATCTTCTTTCAACGGCCCGATCAAACCTGGGAAACCTCTTCATCATCCCGGCTTTCGCTTGTCTATGGCCTTGCACCACCTTAGGGGCCCTATCAGAGAAGTTAATAACCCTGCTGTCGATTAAATCTTGGACGTTATGCTTGAACGCGTGGCAACCTTCAATATCATGTCCGGGAGCCCCGGAGTGGAATTCACAGTGCCTGCTTGCATCATAGCCATCCGGCAGAGTGCCGGTTATTGGCGCCAGAGTTCTTTTCTCTACCAAGTTCAATCTTAGTAGTGTCTGTAACAAATCTGCGTACGTTGAGGGCGGCTTCTCAAACACTCTGCTTGGCTTCTTTCCCCGAATTCTTTGTTGAGCCGGATACTGGCATCTTGTATGCTGCTGGCCTTGCTCGGACGATTCCTTAGGCTCACGCGCTATCATCCTTAAATTCAACCCTGGCATCGGCAACTGTTGTGGACATGGGGACTTAGCTTCCAGTGGCTCTGGGATATATCTCGATTCGTCTGCAACCTCTGGCGGAGAAATGGGAATATCAGTCCCTGAAACTTTTATGCCCCCTGGTACAAACTCAATTATTTTCTCATCCACCAAATCTTGAATCTTATGCTTAAAAGCTTTGCAGTTTGCAATGTCATGCCCCGGTGCCCCGGAGTGGAAGGCACAATGGGCGTTCAAGTCATAGTCTGGTGGCGGCTGCCCTGTCAGTGGAACCAAAATGCGAGGCTCAACCAGTTGAATTTGGAACAAGAGTTGCACCAGCTGATCATAATCCACAGGGATCTCATCAAACACTCTGTTAGAAGACCTCATCCTCTTACCACACCTTCTTGAGTTATCCTGAAAGATCAATTGCGACTGCTGACGAGGAGAATCCTGAGCTTCGAATCGTGGAGAGGGTCTCTTACGCCTATCATGCGTGGGTAATGGTTCTTCAGACCCCTGAGGAGCAGATAAGCCAGTCGCGTCTTCAGACATTTGCCCTCCTTCTCTCCTGAGTACGTTCCTTAATATTTCCGCCATCAACCCTATCTGTGCCTTCAATCGGCAGTTCTCTTCTTCTAGCGTCTCTTGATTCGAGCGCAACACTTGCATATCTCTCGTGAACTGCCCCAGCTGGCCTCGAACATCCGTCAATTCTGCTTGAACCTGCTTGATGTCTATCCCCACAAGTTGGCGTATGCGGCCGAAGAGAAAACCTTGATTCTCTAGATGAGCAAAATCGGCAGCTCTATCATTAGCCCGTGCAATCAGAGGCTGCACCATATTCTGCAACTGTTTCTGACTCTCGGCCATGGCTTCCATTACCTGTATGAGCCGCACTATGTTGTCGTGCACCTCTTGCATCTCAGTCGGATCCTGACTCATGACTCCCTTGCTGCTACCTCTGGCTGAATGTCGGGGAATTCTTCGGTCGCTAGTCTTGGAGGACCTGCAAATTGATGAGATGAGATACAATTGAATAATTACCTGTAATGCAATATGAATATGAATGCAATGCAATGTGTGTCTGTGCATTAGGGAATGGCATTCCCCGATTCTAGTATGAAGGTGTCAGTGCGGTGACAGTGCTAGCAATACAAAGATCGGAGCTGAATCACAGAAAGCCTCATATATTGCAGAGAAAACCAATAGGCCAAGAATACAGTGTCACTGAGTATAATAAGAAGGCATGACCTCAACCAACAATCCTGGTGATGGTCAACACTGATGCAAATAAAGCATGAAATGATCAGGTACACTCATAAGCCTGATACTCTTCTAGCAACTTCTTGGTCTCTGGATGACCTGGTATGGTAAGCAGCCCTTCAACAAGTTGGTTTCTTTTCTTCAGAACACGTCGCACGTCTCCAGCAGTTTCTTCCCATTCCCCTTCTCCGAAGCGATCTTCTAACTTCCGCTTCTGAGACATGGCTTCGTTCCTGCCTTCAATAGCCTTGTTCAACGCCTTCTAGAGACTATACCTGGACATCACTTCTTCTTCGCACTTATCGATGATGGCCTTCAACTGCTCTTCGAGGTCAGAAATTTGCTGCTTCAACTTATCTTCCCTCTTCTTATTGTTGGTGAGCGTAGCATTCCAAGTCTTATTGCAAGAAGAGATCTCTCGGTGTGCTGCGTCGAGCGCCTTCTTTTTGGATTCCAGCATGTCATGGGAGCTTCTGAACTCTTGCCCCAGACGTTCGCGTTTCTTCTTCTCCTCAGCCAATTCAGCCCCTAGTCTGTTCACTAGCTCAATCTGCTGTTGGAAAGCATGCACGGCCTTGTTTTTCTCACTGCGTATCTGGGCTAACTCTTGCTCTAACCCTTCGTTGATCTTCATCAAGGCTTCTTTTTCTTTCACAACTTGCTCGTAGGCCTCCCTAGAAACAGTAGTTGACTCTGCTACCGGAATAGGAACAAGGACTGGTGCATCTGGAAATGGCATCCGCAACTGACTTGCTCTTTCCTGGATCCAAACCTTGTAAGGTGCATAAGCCTGACAGTCATTCTTCCCTAACAACGGCTTCCCTCTTCGATTAATACGCGTCCAGGCATGCTGCAGCTTGGCCAGCAACTCCCCCTTCAAATCTCCGGTGAAGTACAGAGATTCCTGTACTTCTTCCTCCTTTGGTGGGTTCTTCAGCGCATATCCGAACTGACGGACCAACAAAGATGGGTTGTAGTTGATACACCCTTTTCTTCCTATCAGCGGCACATTAGGGTACCCCGAACAACTGAATATAAGCTCAGCCCCTAGCAGGTCTCGATTAAACCACTCAACATCTTCGGAAGAAAGCCTCATCAGGCGCTCTGACCAGCTAGCGGTGGTTGCACTCTCCACAAAAGATCCCCTCATGGGAAGATGACTCCTGAACCACATATTCAACAAAGGAGCACAGCAGTAAACAACCTTTCCCCTTCTGTTTTCATTCTTGTAGTGCAAGGAGTGGTAGAAGTCTCCGATCAACGTTGACACTGGATTGCCAGCAGCAAATAGATGGAAAACGTCCAAGTCTACGAAATTGGGCAAGTTAGGAAACAACACAATCCCATAAATACATAGAGCCAAAATAGCATTGAAAACCACCCAACATCCGCTCTTGGCATACTCCTGAGCTTTGCCAACCAAGAAATCAAGAGAGAAACCTGAAACCCCAAGTCAAGAAGTCACTAACAGTTCTGCAGCGTCCATATGCAAGGCTTTAGCTAGGTCCTCCAACTTGGGCTCAGCAGTATAGTGAATAAAGGGAACCTTATTCGGCACGGGTAGCTCAGTAAACTCCACGTACTCCTCAATGGTAGGCCCTAGAATGAAGTCAGCAAACGTAAAACATCTCAATGCGGGGTCATAGAACTGCATCAAGGTGTACAGCCCGTTCATCTCATCAGCAGTGGGCTTGCAGACTAATCTCAGTAATCTCCCATGACTCATTATGAAGCTTCTCCTAACCTCCTCATCAGCAAGAGATATCAGACCGAGCAAAGGGGTAATATCAGGTGTCGGCAGCTTATATGCAACTGTTTTCCTCAAACCAGCCATAATCAATACTCAAAAGTCTGGGCACTAGAACCGGGGGATATGCAAATGCACCTGCAGCACAGACACACGTTAATGGGATGCAATGATAATGGGTATGCAAACAATGCAATGCAAGTAACATGCAACAGGGACCAAATGCCGTAGCTGAATAGCCTGAACCATATCAAGAGATCTCAAACAGACTCTTTAGAAGTCCTCAAACCCTGGTCTCAGGTAGACCTAGAACAAAGCTCCAATACTGGTCTCTGATAGACCCCATAATCATAACCTCGAATGGTCTCTGGCAGACCTTAAATCATATCTCCAACTGGTCTCTGGCAGACCTCAGAACCCTCCAACTGGTCTCTGACAGACCTCAGAACTCTCCAACTGGTCTCTGACAGACCTCAGAACTCTCCATAAATACCTAGGATCTCGGACCAAGAAACAAACCGGTAGTCTGAAGGTCTAGTTACCTGCATAACCCCAAACCCTCTCACAGGTGGATGTCCTAGTAACTGACAAAGGTATGGCGTCCTATGCGGTCGTCGGCGTCACAGACTTTCAGGGTTGACGATACGATTCCCAGAAGGAGTGGCATCATCAAATCCTGAAGAGGCCTCACTTAGCCAACTTCCAAATGATCGGTTCCCGGAGTCGACAATTCAGCTGACCAACAACCCCTTCGACCCAAAGGGTAGAAAAAGAAGCCAACCAGAAGAACCTCGTCCGAGTGTAGATTTCATGAGACACTAATGCAAGCAAAGCCGACACGCGCCCACTACTTTCTACTCTAATTCTAGGTGCACTCAAGCCCAGGTCCGACTTATCTCTCAATCATA
This sequence comes from Lathyrus sativus, assembly GCA_963859935.3. Taxonomy (NCBI): domain Eukaryota; kingdom Viridiplantae; phylum Streptophyta; class Magnoliopsida; order Fabales; family Fabaceae; genus Lathyrus; species Lathyrus sativus. The sequence goes on along the minus strand of OZ012735.1, from coordinate 566,660,118 downwards.
GAACCACCCGTCACACCCCAATACAGCAATAATAATCAATATATATAATGCTGAAAAATAAAGGTCAGAAATATAAATCCATACAAAATCCTCGACGAGAAAACAAGCGTTAGGATTGACTCTCTTAAGGGACGTTGGATCCCAAATGCATAAGAACTATCGCAGTCCTTAGCAGCCAGGGGACGTTGGGTCCCCAGCAGAGTCGCCAGCTGTCGCTACTGCGAAAATCGACGCCGGCTGAACAGAAGAGTCGCCACCGTGCGTTATTTATCCCACAGGAGGGAAAGGAAACGCTCAGAGTAAACCTCGCACAACACGGGAAAGGTATGGTCGTCGCAACCAAAACCTGGATTCGGGAGTCGGTTACGCAAGGGGAAGGTATTAACACCCCTCACGTCCGTCGTACTCGACGGGATCCACGCTTGTTTTCGGGTATGGATTGTTATTCTATCTACTCTAAAGGTCAGGGGTTAAAAAGAAAATAAAATGAAAATAAAATGACTCGGCAAAGTATCGCACTTTATGCCTACGTATTCCCGTCTGGAACGAGAAATCAGAGTCAACGTAGTTCGCCTACCTACGGGAAAGGAGGGGAAGGTTGCTCGCTAGGATATCGCATCCTATGCCTACGTACTTTCATACAGCATGAAAGATCAGAGCAAACGTAGTTCGGGCCACGTACGACACAAGTCTGTCTTGATTGTTTTTTATTCCTTCTGAAAAAGGGTTTTCTGATTACTGGTCCAAGCAGACAAAAATGACGTCTTGATGAGTTCACATTCTTTTACGGAAGAAGTGTCTTTTATTGTGTTTGGAATCTTATTGTATTTTTCTGTTTGGTTTTAGAGAGAAGAGACAGAATTCTAACCTACGGTTGCAAAGGGAATCAAACTAACCTAATGTTATCATGCATGGGTTAAGACCTAATGTCTATCATGCTCCTCTCTTGCACAGAGAGAAACAGAGATCCTAAGGGAATAGACGGAAACAGAAACAATATCAGATATATACAGTAAAGCAGTAAAATGCATGAATGCAGCAATACAAGCGAGGCAAGGGAGTCCCACTCAACCTCGAACCTAGAAAACAATAGGCAAAAGTGAACAGACTTCACTTTCAACCCAGCAGGTTAATAGCAAACAATACAGTCAGAAAAACCAATCAATACATCAGAAATGAAATACAGCAAAAATAAACAGCATCAGCAGCTCTGCATCAACACCTATCTTCAAGTCATCACCAATCAGCTACAAGCTTCAGCAAACATCAATCTCCATCTCCACAACCTTCAAACAAGGTCTTGATCATCAATCTTCCATCTGCAATGGCTTTTCTTCAAGTCTCAATCTCCAGGATGAACATCAATCAACAAGATGAAGTGAATGAATGTTAGCCGGTCAATTACCTACCAAGGGTGGTTCATCAACTGTTAACATTAAACAAACAGTTTTCTCTCAAAAGTTCTATCTTTCAAATACATTCACTGATCCTTCCAAAGGAAGGAGGTGGATATTTGAAAGAGACTTTGAATCATAGAGAAAGGATGGATGCAGACAAGGCATTCCATGTTTGAGAAACAAGCTTTCTAATCTAGAGCTCTGCCTAGCTCCTAAACCCTAGTCTCCTCAACAACTGCTAGCAAGAACCTCCTCTCCAACTCTGGAAGTTGGTCTTCAAGCTCTGGATCTCCAATGGCTTCATCATCACAAGTCTCCAGCTCTCCCAATCCCCCAAGCAATCCCAATACCCATACAGACAAACAATAATCCCCAGAGGGCACACCACACCAATCAATCAAATATAGACAGTAATATACTAATAGCAGTAGGGGAATCCTAGTGATTTCTAAGGGATCTAATAACTACCCATAGTCCCTATAGTCCCATATCTAAAATATTCAATCTCTAAGTCCTAAGGGAAATGATTCAATTCTCCTAAGTCATCACTTAAACCCTAATTTTGTTCATGTTATTCACACCTAAACTAATCACCTAAAATTAATTTCTAAAAATGTGAACTAAAATGTATATACAAGCTAACAATGTCTATTAATCAACCTAAAAAGAATGGACAAAAAATATTAAAGCATTTGATCAAACTAAAATTAACAAAATCATATATCAAACTAGACTTAATAAAATGCTATTTACAAGAAAAATGCATAAAAAATATTAAAACAAAATAAAATGCCATTTTTATTTTTTTGTATTTTTCTAGACAGAATGATGAACATATAGAAGAAACAAGCATTAAAAAACAATCATTTTTGAATTTTATATGAATTTTTAATATGCAAGAAAATATAAAGGAAATTAAAATGAGAAAATAAAAGAAAAGGGGATGGGGGGTGCCAAACTGAAAGGCGCCCAGTTCATTTTATGATGGGCCCATAAACCGGGGGGTGCAGATATCATTGGTTAGGCCCAGGCGTTATCAGAAAATCAAAAGAAAAATTCAAAAGAAAATAATATGAGCGCGGTGCAGAAAGTAAGGGTTTTACATGCAAAATTGGATTGGGCCCACGGTGGGGGTGTGAGTAGCGAGATCTTGCTGAGCCCAGAATTATTCATTGAGCTAAACGCCGCGTTTAGCTTCAAGGATTTCCCTCCGTTTTTGAAATTAAATGGGGACCGTTGGATGTGGTGAAAGAGTCAAATATCAAACACGATCGTACGGTTGAAGGCCATCGTCCCCAAAGAACTTAGGGTTTGCAGGTTTAACAGAGTTCATGCACAAATATTCAACCCGGTCGTTCTCCATGGTTACTTGATGAAAACGAAAAAATCAAAACCCTAAAATGATCTACTAATCACAAGGAACACACCCATACTCATAGCTTTCTCTGAAACGCCTTGTATCGTCCAAACAGAATGCGCAAACATTAGGGTTCCACCATTTTTCTCTGACATCAACCTTGCTAGAGCTTCAATCTAATGGTCTAATTCTGTTTATGGCCTTGCCCTAATCAATCTAAACTATACCATGATCATTAAAACTCAATGCACAGTTCATTCTTGAATCTTGAAGAAATCGTGACCTGTTATGAATCCTCATGGATCTTTCTCTAAGTCTCAGAATTCAATCACCTATGGTCTCTAAGCACTCTGATCCTAACCATTCTATCTACTACTACCTAGATGAAGAGATATAGATTGAAATGCATACCTTGCAATATTGATGAAACAGTGGTGGAATTGTGCACTTCAAGGCCTGACAAGCTTCACTAATGATCCTTGGGAGATGTTGGTCCTACTGTATGCAAAAGAAATGGATGAAGAAACTTGGATTCTTGGCTGCAGTTCTGATATGCCTTCTTGCAATGTGAACCCTAACTTCTCAATCCTCCATTGTTGGACCTTGCTCCATGCTCATTCCCACTCACAAACTTCAATGGATGATGAATGAAGAAGAGAAGTGATCAGAAATGGGAGATTATGGTGATTCTTGCACTTTCTTACAATGGAAGCAACTATGAAGTTCTATCTTTTCTCTCCTTCAATGCACCAACCCCTTGCACCAATGGCTTCAATTCATTATATAGATGATGATTAACTGATTGAGAAGCTTCTAGAATGATCTTGGAGGATTCTAGAAAGTGGTGGAAAATTCATGAACTTCTCACTTAATGATAATTTGAATCATCTCATCTCATGCTTGCACCTTTGGTAAACTTGTGTTAAAATCTCCTTTCATGAGATATTGGGAGTGTATGTGAGCTTTCATGCCTTTATTTTTGCTTTATGTTGACCTTTTCATGTGTATCTTATTATGCAAGTAACAAAATAACAAAGCAAGTCCAAAAATCAACCCTTAACTCCAAAACGTGGCTGAACCAATGTCTTTAAAATGATGTTTGGAATCAATTTGGTATATTGGATGACCCATATTGGATTTATAGATCTCTCAAACCAATTTTTTATTTCAACTTTTTCAATTTTTTAGGTCATTTTCCACCAACTTTGGTCAAGTCTCCTTCCATGCATTTCCAAACTTCCATGACTTCTTTTCTAGACTTAAAATGGCATTTTGAGCAACTTTTATGTTGTGAAGTTTTTCATTTGAGGCTTCCTTGTATGAGTTTTGGGCATAGGCTAAGAATGACCTGTAATCCTCAGATGACCAAAATACCCTTTGCTTGCCAAGACCATACGTAGAGTTCCACAAATCATATGAAGGCATACTATACCATTATAGAAATCTAAGACAATGAGGAACAATTCTTATGTTGACCAGAAATTCATTTGAAATCTCCTTGAGGGGTAAAAATTGCTTGGAAGTCAAGTCACTTTCACAGACAAAATTTTAGATACCTCAGATGACCTGTAACTTGCAAGGACCATAACTTGAGTTCTGTAAATCTCCTTAATGTATTCCACCACTCAAATTAAAGGTATTGATATCCTATACAAGTTCCATGTTGGCCAAGGATCCATTTGAAGCTTGCATTTTGACTTATCTTGCTTGGAAATTTGACCTAAATTGGGGGATTTTACACAGAAACCCTAATTTAGGAACTCCTCGTCTCCTTGATTTCTCCTGATTTCTTCTTAACACATCCCCCTATCCTTCTTTACATGTCAAATGATGAACCCCACATCTCTCCAATAGCCCTTAATGCCTTTCAATCAGTCAATTGACCTAGAGTTGACCTAGGGTTGACCCCAGATGAAACCCTAGTTGACTGTCTTCAACTGCAACTCTTGTGCTCACATCAATGACTGACCTCCTTCTCCAAATGACTTTCTAAGTCCTTCATAATGTCTAGATACTCTCCATGCCTTCAATTCACAGCTCACAACTCCCTTGTTGATCCTCAGATGCCCTCAGATAGGAGACAGACTCAAAGCTTGATCTACTGAACTCTCTGCTTTCAAATTCTTTTCTGATGACTTGAATGAGATTGAATTAGGATAATAACCTCTTGATAGGCCTCTAGAGATGAGAATAATGATTGGTCCCCTGTTGGATGACTTGCTATGCTTATGTTATGCAGATGGTTAGGCTATGTACATGACTCTATATGCAAATGCTAATGATATTGAAACATAAACCAAATGAATAAGGTTGAGAAAATTTTAGGGTGCAACACGTACATGAATTATGCCAGAAGGCTGCTTCCATTCTTTGATCGAGTGGAACTCCATCATGTGCCCAGAGCTGAAATTCAGATGGCTGATGCCCTAGCCACGTTGGCTTCGATGTATAAAGTCAATTTTTGGAATGAAGCTCCAAGGATTGTCCTTTCTCGTCTTGATAGACATGCATTCGTCTTTGCGATGGAGGAAGCCTCCGATGGCAAGCCATGGTTCCATGACATCCAGACTTTCCTTATGACTAAGGAGTATCCTGCGGGAGCGTCAACCCAGGATAAGAAGACTCTGAGGAGGCTGTCTGGAAATTTCTATCTCAATCCTGATGGAGTTTTGTATAAAAGAAACCACGATCTCGTGCTACTCAGATGTGTAGATGAGAAAGAAGCAAGTATGCTCATGGAAGAAGTCCATGAAGGCACATTTGGTACGCACGCCGGCGAGCATGCCATGACAAGAAAGATCCTGAGAGCAGGATATTACTGGCTGACGATGGAATCAGATTGCTTTAAATTCGCGAAGAGATGTCATAAATGCCAGATTTATGCTGATAAAATTCAGGTGCCGCCGTGCCCGTTGAATGTCATGTCCTCCCCGTGGCCGTTCTCCATGTGGGGCATCGACATGATAGGAAAGATCGAGCCCACTACATCTAACGGTCATCGCTTCATTCTGGTAGCCATCGACTACTTCACCAAGTGGGTGGAGGCAGCCTCGTATGCTAACGTGACCAAACAGGTGGTGGCTAAATTCATAAAGAAGGGTATCATCTGTCGTTACGGAATTCCCGAGCGAATCATTATTGATAATGATTCGAATCTGAATAACAAGATGATGAAGGAGTTGTGCCAAAGTTTCAAGATTGAACACCACAACTCATCTCCTTACCGGCCGAAGATGAATGAAGCCGTTGAAGCGGCCAATAAAAACATCAAGAAGATTGTACAGAAGATGGTTGTGACCTATAAGGATTGACACAAGATGTTGCCATTTGCATTGCACGGTTATCGTACGACGGTATGTACATCAACCGGGGAAACTCCTTTCTCACTGGTGTACGGTATGGAAGCTGTCCTAGCGTTAGAAGTTGAGATTCCCTCTTTACGAGTTTTGGTTGACGTGAAACTCGATGAGGCAGAATGGATTAAGAACCGACTAAACCAACTCAGCCTGATGGACGAGAAGAGGTTATCATCGATTGCATATGGTCGTCTGTACCAGAGCCGAATGAAGAAAGCTTATGATAAAAAGGTGCGTCCGAGAAGCTTTCAGACGGGTGATCTCGTCCTGAAGAAGATTCTTCCTTCACACTCCGATCACCAGGGCAAGTGGACTCCCAATTATGAAGGTCCGTACATCGTCAGCAAGGTCTTCTCGGGAGGAGCCTTGTTGTTATCCACGATGGATGGCGAAGATTTTGCATCCCCGGTGAACGCGGACGCAGTTAAAAAATACTTTGCTTAAATGACCCGTTGGAAAGAAAAAGAATATCTAGGCAAAAATGGGGCATCCCGGCGAACCATAAAAAAGGAAAGAAGTTCGGGTAAAAATTAGGGATATAAATGAAGAAATGTACACCCGCAAAGTCGAAAACCTGGAAGGGCGACTTTGGCAAAAAAGGGTATCCCGGTGAATCGAAAACCCGAAAGGGCGATTCAGGCAAAAGGTAGGGATTTGAAAAAGCAAATGACTGCGTTCCGCGTGTGGACTTTCATTGTTTAGTGGTTTGGAAGACCTGAGGGCCGTTTATCTAAATCAATCTCTTCTGAAGCTGAAGCGTCAGAGAAGTATCGAAGTCGAGTGGGTCATAGAGGGGTCAACTCATGGTGTTCGTCTACGCCATATTGCCGACATTTGTGTATATACTGATGTATATTTATGTTTTTATATTTGTGCAGCTTCCTCATTCCAGGAGCTTGCATCTGTTGTAAAACATTTTTGCCCATTCAGGGGATTGTTATCAATAAAACATACATTATTCAGCAATTCTGTTTGCTTGTTTAGCATTTATCTGTTTTGTTCGCGAAAAAGAATGCCGATGTTTTTGATAAAATGCGCATACATAAACTCACTGGCCTAGGCCACTGATTGTTGAAACAATGAATTACTTGAATATCGTTGCAGGGTGATAACCTTGATAGGTCCCTTTGAGAAGGGCATCTTGTTTGTTTGTTTGTGTTGTTGCAGGTATAACATATTCCAGGAAGTACGCCGTATGTGTTCCTAAGCAGGATGATTCCTTCTCCTTTAGCGAGTTCAGCAGCGCCTCTCCACGGAGTCTGAACATGGGATCAAGAACATTGATATGTCTCTCCAAGCAGAGAAGATTCTCTCCCCAACCAGATGTATCCTGAAGGATCATCATGTCCCCAGCTGAGTTAGGCGCTGAAGCGTGTATTCATTCCCAACACCGAGTCAGGGTGAAGTTTTCTCGTAGAAGACTATTCACAAGTGTTCATCTTTGATGGTTTAAGACTGAAGTCTTCCAGCAGAATTGAAATTCCCCACAGAGTCGTACTCTCCCCAGCAAGCAGGATGATTCCTCCTTCCCCAGCCGAGTTGGCAAATCCCCAAGAGAGCCGAGTCCTTGGAAGTCGTGCGGGCCATGATTGGTTTTCCCCAGTAAAGTGTCGAACAGTGGATGCTGTATTTCCCCACCGGAGTCGTTATCTCTAGGAAAGTTTTGTCGCGAAGGCCTCACAATTTATTTCTGCGATTGACATCATTTTCCTTAGCAGTTGTGGTTCGTATACCTAGTCGAGCGGGTCCCAGTTCTCGAAGAACCTGACTCCCCTGCAGCAGTTGACTGAAGTTCGTTTCCCCAGGCGGAGTCCAATTGAGATTGGTGTGACTTCTTCTCCTTGGCAGGATGATTCATCCTCTCCACCAGAGTGGTTCTTTCTCCTTGACAGGAGGATTCTCCCTTCAGCATTTATTTTGCTGATGGGGTCGTAGCATCTTGCATGATTGCGTAGCATTTACCCTAAACGCGTAGCATTTCCACCGTGTGGAGCATTGCGCCATTGTCAAACATATGCATATGAAACATGAGCTAGGTCGCTACCGTTCTTGTTTTGTAGGTGTTCCTCAGCAGAATGGTTTGCTTAAGATGATTCTTGAATTCCCCAGCAAAGTTGTTTGCCTAAGATGATTCTTGGACCCCCCAGTGAAGTCGCCAGGGTTGATTACTCGAGCTGATGCTTAGAGTCCCCGACAGAGTGTTTGCTCAGGATGATTTCTGAAATCTCCAGCAGAGTTATCGGTTCAGGATGATTCTTGAAGTCCCCGGAGAAGTCGTTTGTTCAAGATGATTCTTGATTTCCTCAGCAGAGATGATTCACCCAGAATGATTTCTGGATCCCTGAAGCAGAGTTACTTGATAGTTCTTCAGAACCCCTAGCGGAGATGTGTCATCCCCAGCAGGTTTTGAACAGAGAAGTTGAAATTTCCCTTGAAGACTTGATGATTGAATTTCGGCAGTAGCACCAAAACCCGTGACTTACTGATGAAGTCCAGCTGCAATGTCAAAGCAGTTCTCCCAGCTGATGCGGAGTGCCTGACGGCAAAAGATTGTGTATCCTTATTGGTTCATGATTGACTAAGGATTCCAGTTTGAAGACTTACTGATGAAGTCTAACTGCAATGTCAAAGCAATTATCCCAGCTGACACGGAGTGCCTGACGGTAAAAGAATGCATATCCTTATTGGTTCATGATTGATTAAGGATTCCAGTTTGAAGACTTATTGATAAAGTCCAACTGTGATGTCGAAACAGTTCCCCCAACTGATGCGGAGTGCCTGATGGCAGAAGTGTAGATATCCCTATTTGGTTCATGATTGACCGAGAATTCTATTCTCGACTTACTGATGAAGTCCAGCTGACGCCCGAGAATTCCTTTGAATGCCCGATGGCATAATTATAGAGATTGTCAAAAGTTCCTGATGACTTGATGAGTCCCGAGGAGTTCTTCTGCTGCCGTGCCGCAGAATGCCTGACGGCAATATCAGCTATGTATCGTCGGTTACTGAGTGACCAGTGATCCCTTGATGATTTGAGGAAGAAGCTAGAGCGAAATCTGATAATCATCCTGACGGAGATTTGAGAGTAACCCTTCACCAGTTACCGAATAACCGGTGATCCCTTATTGACTTACTAATGAAGTCCGACAAAGATGTTGTTGACATTCCTAGCAACATGATGAGTCCATAGGCGACGATAAGGAATTGTTTCTACAGTGGCGCAGAATGCCCGACGGCATAATCAACCATCATTCACCAGTTACCGAGCAACCGGTGATCCCTTATTGACTTACTGATGAAGTTCGACAAAGATACTGTCGACATTCCTAGCGACATGATGAGTCCATAGGCGACGATAAGGAATCCAGCTATCCTTCACCAGTTACCGTGTAACCGGTGACCCCTTGATGACTTGAGGACGAAGATCTACAGCAGAATTAGATGATCATCCTGACAGAGATATGAGATTAGACCCTTCATAGGTTACCGTGTGACCAATTCCCCAGCAGAGTTGCCGTGCGACTGTTATGCTCAATTTTGAAGATGTTCCTACCAATCAGAGTATCGTTTACCTGTGCGGTTGGCAGATCGCCAGTTAGCGTGTAACCAAGTGATCCTTTGATGATTTGAGGACATAGATAATCATCCTGACGGAGATTTGAGACTAATCCATCACCAGTTACCGCATAATCGGTGATCCCTTGATGATTTGAGGATGCAATGATATCAGATAAATCAGAGAATCATCCTGACGGAGGTTCAGGTCAGTATTTCTCCAGCTAGTTGCCGTGCAACTATTATTTCAGTTTCCTAAGATTTGTTCCTATCAGAGTACCGTGTACTTGTGCAGTTGACAAATTTCCGGGTTTATTGGTATTCAACCGTCTTTTACCTTGATTGGTTGAGAGTCGTTCGCTTCTCACCCAGTCAGGTCCAAGCCGTTTGAATAGGGGCAGCTGTTGCACCCCAAAATTTGCCCAACATTTCTTCACCTAGTTCGTGTTTCATTTCATTCACATTAGCATTATCATTTGCATTACATTGACATGTGTGCAGGAGATCAAGAGGTATGATTACCAATCAAGAGCTATACAAGACTATGAGGCTAGCTAAGAAGGTTATCCAGATATTCAAGGGTTGATATCCTTGTCAGAGAAGTTAAAAGAGCCTCAGAGAGAGTGATTAAAGCCAAGTGTGTAGGTCTCCTAACTTGAGAGTTGTGGGAAGATCATCAGATGATTCTGAGGTCATGGAGATGGACTTGAGGTCTTGAGAGAGCTCATGAGAAGTGTTGAAGATCACTTTGAGGCCTAGACAGGTCATTGTGCAAGATTAAGAAGGCTCAGCCATGAGTGGTGCAACTAGGGTTTGACTGGGTCAACCCTAAGTCAACTGATGATTTAAAGAAGGTTGAGACTTAATTCAAGAGCCATGTGATCATGTATTGATGCATTAATATGTTCTAAGGATGATTCCAAGGTTAACTCATCATGATTGAAGAGTTTGAGAAGTTTCAGGCTAGGGTTTCTAAGACTTGATAGTGTAAAATCTCCTAGCTTGACCCCTGACTTCAAGGCCATTTAACTCAAGATATGATGTTCATCTCATCTTGACCTCAACATGATTGTTGTAGGGCATGATCTTAGTTTAGGGAGATCTCTTAGAATAGATTTTCTTCCTTCATGAAACATGGAAGATGTTGATCACTTCCATTCCTCCCTATGATGTAAGGTCCCCTTGTGAAGGCCTCATCCCTCCTTTGGTAGGATGTGTGGCTCTTCACAAGTTGGTAGAACCTTTGAGGGTCCCTTTCTTTGATGGTGGAGTGCTTAGTGGTGACCTTTGGTCTTCACCTTGCTTCTCTCTATCCCATCTTGCTCCTGTTAGATGAATCTTTCTCCCTTGATAGAGGATGGAGTTCCTTGCTAGAAGATTGAAGATGCTAGAGGTTGCACTTCCCCTTTGTTTGAAGACTACCACTGAAGCTGAAGCTTGAAGATCAAAAAGAATAAGTTGATACTTGTGTGAAGAAGATAAAATTGAGATTGAAGAAAGAGCTGAAGCTTGAAGAAGATGAAAAACAAGTTGATACCTGTGTTTGATGCATTGAGAGCTTGAAGAAGCAAGTTAATACTTGCTATTGAGGATGAGAGCCTGAAGGTGGAGTCTACCATGAAGATTGAAGCTTGAAGATGGAGTACCCTTCATTCCCTGAAGATGAAATCCTTGGAGAACAGTTACAGACTGTGGACTGAACTGCTGCCAGAAGATTGCTTTGCTGTGAAGCTGTGGAAGCTGTTGATTTGCTTTCTTTCCTGTCTGTTTGCTTTCTGTGCAACTGTATTGACATGACTTGTGTGATTTGCTTGATGCATTAGAATAAGTTCACGTTTAAATTGTTTTAAGCTAGGAGCATGATTTCACTAGAGGTTGAGTTGCTCCCTCTGCTTGTATTTTTACTGTGTGGCTTTGCTTGCGGGTATTCGGTAGAGCTCGGCTCCCTTGCCTATGTGGTTTATGGTTTGCTTGATGGCATTTTATTTTTCCTTCAGGATTGCAGTTATTCATATCTGGCTTGAGGTCGAGACGAGCTTGTGGAGGCTGATGCCCCACACACATTTCCTCCCTCACTTGCATTGCATGCATTTTACAGTCGTTTACTGTTTACTGTTTAAGCTGATGCTTTATCTGTTTTGTATCTCATTGACATGATCCCCTAGGACTCTCACTTCCTTTGATAAGGAAGTGATGATAGAACTTTAGGTTGAAACCTATGCATGATAACTTCTAGGAGTTCCCTGTTTCAAACTTCAACCATAGGATGAATCCTTGGCATGACAACTGCTAGGACTTGATAGTCTCCCCATAAAATTCGTTATCTTCTCATCTTGAAACAACAGTAAAAAACGTAATCAAGGCAAGTTAGTACAAGCGCGTTACGAGCCTTAAGCTACTTGGGTAATGATAATTGAGCGGCCTCCTCTCAATCGTCTAGAATGTTTAGTATACGTCCTTTGGACGATATGCGACACATTCGTTCCCAGGTCTTAGTCTCTAGTGTTGTACAAACTACAGACATAAAAAGCAGTTCTTCCGTAAAAAATAGAAAACAAACTTCAAATGTTTTTGCCCTGTGGGCCCATAATTCAAAGGAAGCTTTTCTGAAGAAAAAAGTGTCGTTAACTCCCAGTTCTACCGCAAACGGTAACGCCTAAGTCTCCAAGGGTCGAGCTGCGTACACCAAACTGCTGGAACTGTTTGTTAACCCTACTCGATAAAACAGATGAATCTGAATTCCTGTAATCCGTATTAGCCCGAACTACATAAGCTCTGATCTCTCATACCTGTTTAGAGTACGTAGGCACAATACTGACGTATTGGCGAGCCACCTTCCCCGTAACCCGTAGTTAGCCGAACTACGTTGACTCTGATTTCTCATTCTCTGATGAGAATACGTAGGCATAAAGCGCGACGCTTTGCCGAGTCATTTTCTTTTCTTTTCAGACCAGCCTTGATAGGTAGATAGTGAAACAAACCCGTCAGATAAACACAACAAGCATGGATCCCATCGAGTACGATGGACGTGAGGGGTGCTAATACCTTCCCCTTGCGTAACCGACTCCCGAATCCAAACAATGGTTGTGATGACCTTGTCTTATACCTTTTTCGTCAGGTTTTTTCGATCGTTTCCTTTCCCGTTCTGAGGGATAAATAACGAAAGGTGGCGACTCTTCTGTTTTACTGACACCTTATTTTCGCGGTAGCGACACCTTTCAACAAGTCAGACAAGCCAGTGTCACACGATTTGTTCTAAAAAAAAGAGAAGAACCGGAAAAAGAAGTCCACTAAGTCGAATCTTGGAAACAAGCGACTTAGGCAAAAAGTAGGGCATCCCGCTGGACATTGAAATCAAAAGAAGCTCAAAAGAGCCAGTCCAGGCAAAAGTTAGGGAAATCAAAAAAATGATGATGAAAAAGCAAGTAGTGTGATTCCAGGCGTCAAAGACGAAAAGCGAGTGACTTGTAGTTTCCCGAATCATCGCTCCTGTGATTCAACCTTTAAAAGGTGAGCGCTAGTGTCGAATTAGCTGAATATAGGATCGGAGAACATCAAGGGGAATGGTTGGGTTAAAATAAACTTTGAGCCTTTATCCTTTCTTTCTTAAACGGTGAACTTGACCATGTTACAACCTGAAAAAGTCCTAATTGAAACAGGTTTGTTTCGAAAGCATACTTCGGTAAAGATCACATCGAAACTGACTCCTAAAAGGATTCCTCTTATAGCATTGTATTAATGTTGACATTTTGATAAGTAATTCATACATTTTATGTCACAAATTTTTTTCCGGTGAACAGACTTGGATTTTAAAACTGTCATATGCATTGCATTTAATATATCCTATATGCAGAACAATTTGTTTTACTTGTGAGTAAGCGCTTGACAACAGGAAAGCTTCCATAGTGGAAATAGTGATTAGGATAGAATGCAGAACGCCTGGTACATCGTGGAACCGAGGCAAGTTGTATCAAATGATCACAACATGGGAGTCAACCACCCAAAAGTCAGTTAATCTAGGGTAATCAGGTCGAGATTCGACGAATCTCTCTCGCAGCCGAAGGTACTACTCCATAAACTAGTCAATCAGGGGCAAAGTCATTGCAAAACTGAGGCAGGTCACCTTAGGCAAAAAGGAAATGTTCCTTTCCATATCTTCAGAGCATATCAGAATTATTCAGCCAAGGATGGATCCTTTCACGGTTTAGATTCGAGATAAGCCATCTCGAGACCGTCTCATGGAAAACTACTTTTTTTCTCAAGGTGAACTCTTTCCCATAGATCAAACTGGGGCAGTTTGTTCAAGCAAGTTTGTTCTCGTCAGCAAGAGTTGAGTGTAGTGGAATCGTGTCATTACCTCATCAAATAACCTGAAACCTGTTACATGTCAAACTTTGTAACTGAAATCATTTCCGAAGCCCAGTCCTCGCCTGACAAACCAGTTCTTGTCTGGTCAACCTTCAGTAAATACCAGTTCTTGTCCAGTACATGTCAGATTTTCGACTAGTTCCCGTCCGGTCACCCTTTTTATAGCTCACTGTTTAATCAGTCCCCGACTGGCAAACACAGTTCCAAAGTCCAGTTCATGTCTGGCCAACCAGAAAGCAACTCTCGTCCGATATCCAAAACCATAAATCAGTTCTCGTTTGATACCTGAAGTTAGAAGCTCAGTTCTTTCCTGACAACCTAACCTCTAGATTCCAATACCTGCCTGGTAATCCGTTCTCGTCCAACCTTTTGGTAGATTCCAGTACCCGCCTGGTAATCAGTTCTCGTCCAACCTTTTGGTAGATTCCAGTACCCGCCTGGTAATCCGTTCTCGTCCAACCTTTTGGTAGATTCCAATACCCTCCTGGTAATCAGTTCTCATCCAACCTTTTGGTAGATTCCAGTACCCTCCTGGTAATCAGTTCTCGTCCAACCTTTTGGTAGATTCCAGTACCTGCCTGGTAATCAGTTCTCGTCCAACCTTTTGGTATATTCCAGTACTCGTCTGGTAGTCCGTTCTCGTCCAACCTTTTGGTAGATTCCAGTACCCGCCTGGTAATCAGTTCTCGTCCAACCTTTTGGTAGATTCCAGTACCCTCCTAGTAATCAGTTCTCTCCTGGCCTTGTTGTTTGAACTCCAGTTCCCGCTTGGTAGTCAGTTCTTGTCTGATAGCCTAACCTTGTTGACACCAGCTCTCGTCTGGTGGTCTATCCTCGGATACAAGTTCTTGTCTAGTCATTCCCCTTTTAAATCCATTCTTGCTGGTAACTAGAGATAAATCCAGTAACGATAAACCTGGTCATATCCTCAAACCAAAATCCCAACCGTGCTTGGCACATTCCAATCCTCATCCAGATAACAGTTTCAGAGTCCAGTCCTTGCCTGACCTGTCTTCCTTTTGAAGCTCAGTTCTCGTATGATAAGTCCTCGTGGAATACCAGTTCTCGCCCGGTAGACAACGTGAGTCCAGTACTCGCCTGGTAAATGCCCGTTGTTTAATGCTAGTGCCCGCCCGGTCGCTTTCTCTTTAGCCTACAGTTGAAACTCTAGTCCTCGTCTGGTGGTCAGTTGTCTTTAATACCAGTTCCTGCCTGGTAAAAAGCGTTTCGAAGTCCAGTTATCGTCTGGAAAACCACAAAAGTAGTTTATGTTTAGCACAAAAACAGGAAACTAGTTCTCGCCATACTTGTCTTAAGACCCAATTCTCGCCTGGTTGTCAGTCCTCGCCTGACCTATCTAATTCAGATCCAGGAAGTTTTCCTCAGCAGAGTTTGATTTGATCCCTAGAAAAAGTCCAATCGTACTTGGTACACCCGGTCTACCCAGCGGAGTTGGATTTCGTTCCTCCAGCATTTATTTTGCTGGAGCGGTTCCTTTGCATTTGCATTTTGCATAACATCTACCCAAACGCGTAGCATTTCCATTTCGTATGGAGCATTACGCCATATTCAAACATGTGCCTTTGAAACATAAGTCAGGTTGTTACCTCTTGTTTTCGTTTCATCCCTAATCAGAGTTTGCGGTTTTATTTTCTGCGGTTAGCAAATTTTTGGGTTCTTTGGTATTCAACCGTCTTTTACCTTAATGATGTGAAAGTTGTTCGATTTTCACTCATTCAGGTCTAAGTCGTTTGAATAGGGGCAGCTGTTGTACCCCAAAATTTGACCAACCTTTTTCTTAAAGTTTGACTTATGTTTCATTGCATTTTAGTATCTTGCATTTGCATAGCATAGTTCTTACAGGGGATCAAGTGTTTTATTGTGTACCATCCAAGAGCAGCGTCTTTATTGGCTTCAAGCCCAAGCAAAGGCACTGGTACAAACCATCAGAAGATTGTCAAGGGGTCCATAGGGTTTTATCATTGGTGTGAGCATGAGGTAGAAGCTTTTTGAGTGTCTCAGAGGTTATAGTGAAGTGGAATGGTTACTCAGTTCATCTGCACAATGCTCAGGCCAAAAGGGTTGGAATTAGGGTTTCAATTTTAATCAGGATAAAGTTTGTTTATTCAAGAAAACTTGTTTCCATGACCCTCTATATGTCCTAAGGTGTTTGAGGATGGGAGATTGATCATCAATTTTAATCAGAGGAGCTTCAATTGATCAGTCAATTGAAAATCAAGAGATTTGGGGAAAAAGTCAACTGAGTAGTGAAAAAGTCAACTCCTGACTTTTTGAGGTAAAGATCATGTTCCTCAAGTTAAATATGACCAACGAATGGAATTTGATCAAGAAAAGTCAAGGGAATCATAAAAATATGAGGTTGTTGAAAGTTGTCATTTTGGGAATTAGGGTTTTAGAAACTTTCCATTTTTGGAAAGTTTTATGTTTGGAATAGCCATCTTCAAAGCTATTTTTCTTCATGATCAAGGTTTCAAATGAACCTCTGGCCAACATCAAAGTTGTTCCTTGTATCTCAAGCTTTCTTTTGAGTACCAATTCATGATCATATGATATTTGGAGCTCAAGTTATGATCAATCAAAGTTGGAGATTTCAATGATTTCAAAAGTTGTTGAGTTTGGGCAGATTTTTGCACCACTTTGCAAGCCAATTTTCATCACCTTCTTGATGTTAAATGGAACTTTGTCCCAAATGAAAGCTGTAGAGTGTGTTCCAAGCTTTCCAAAGAGTCCAAGAAGTCCTCCATTGGATTTGAGAAGCTCAAGTTATGGATGTGCAAAGTTGGGAAAAATAAGTCAATTTCATACCTTAGAATTTTTTCTAAGTTATTCTTGAGCAGTTTGCTTGCCATGATTTTCAACCACAAATTTCATGATCTTCGAATCCTCAAATCAAGATAACTCCAACATGAAATTTTTTCTACTCCATGCCCTCTTTCATTTGAGTCTAAGATCAAAGTAATTGGATTTTTGAACATCAAGTTATCATGGTCCAAAGTGGGTGATTTAAACATATTTGCATGGCATTTGTTGCAAGGTATTTTGGCATAACCTTGCATTTTACAGCTTGCATTGGGAGCATGCCAAACATTGCCAAAAGCTATCACAACCCCATATCTCTCTCCTTGCTAGTAGGCACAAAAGCAGCTGTCATTTCAGCTACTGCATAGCCCTATGGGCTGTTTGTCCTTGATCACCATCCACCCTTGATTCAAAAATTCATGATGAATGCAAATCTGCCCCTTCATTTTTCACCTTGGTAAAGCTTGCCATTTTACCCCTTTTAATTCATATTTAAGCTAAATACCATTCACCACAAACCCGAGACAGCAACCATCATTATTGCAAGAGAGAAAAAACTAGAGCTTGCATTTTCCAGATTCTCCCAAAACCACAAAATCTGTCCTATGCAAACTTCACACCAACATCATTTCTAATCATCCAACCATCTCAAAAAACATCCATACAACCTCAAAATCATGATTAGGAGGTGTTTCAACCATTAAACCAGTCCAAAACCTCATATATCCAAAAGTCAACCTTCAACCAAGAAAACTTTGACTTTCTCATACAAAACCAAAAAACTCTTTGCTCAAACTTGTTTCAACCATCTCAATACTCCAAAAACCTTTGGTTTAAGGTGTACTAGCTGTCAAAAACATCCAAGGACCTCTGCATCATTTGTGCTTGGATCTGTTACAAGGTTTCCTTCATTTTCTTCAAGTACAAGAAAGTTGTTGGTTCATCAAGGCATTATTGGATATCAGCTGGAACAACTCTTCAAAGTCTTCCCTAATAAATAGATTGCTTGGAGGTCTACAAGAGGTTAGTAGTCACTATCTCATTCATGGACTGTCATGAACATGATTGGTATGCCTTGTTTGAAATGTGCTGAATGCAAGTAGAGTTCATGTATGAATCTGCCACTGTTTGTTATGTTTCACTCATCATTATGTTTAAACATCTTGTTAATCATCACACAATGTTGTAACTATTATGTATTTGTTGTTTGAAACTTTGATTTAGTGAACAATAACTTGCTGTCAGTTTCTGTTTTGAGGTTGCAACCTATCATTGGAAGGTGTTTTGATTTGTCATAACAAACCTGTTGAGAGCATTAATTTTGTTGTGGTTAGAAAACTATTTGGAACTGTCAAGAGCATAAGACTTTCAACTTGTTATTTATTTTTGCACTCTGCTGCCATTTGTCTGCTTTGAGATTTGTGAATTTCCAATACCATTTTGTATGTGGCCAAGACATGATACTTAGGCCTGCTGTTTGAGTTTGTACAAGAAGCTGTCATTAAAATCAGCAAATTTTGAATGTTAAACATTGTTATGTCTTTGAATTTACAAACATGTTAGTTTTGCATTCAAACTTTGAAAATGGTTTTGAAACCACCAAACTGTTTTAAAAGTTGTCACATAAGGAAGTTTAGGCTATTTTTGTTTGATTTTGAACATTATTGTGTTTGGTTGCCATTTTGAATTAGTGACTGACTATGAAAGATGTATAGCTCATCATTATGTAAGGTTGTGTTGCTGCTCTGTTTGAAAATCTTGATTCCATTTTGAAAAGGTTTTCTTATCATTTTGTGTGGAGTTTGCTGGTGGGATTCATGTACATGGTCTTGGTAAAAGCATGGACCTGAGGAGTGATGATTGATTCATAAATGCTATGCATGCTAACGAAACTTGATTATCATATTAGGGCCTTTTTGTTTGAAGTAATTACTGTCATGAACATGCCCATGTTTTGTATGTGTTAGCTGTTTGAATATGTCTATATCTTGTGTGATTTGCCTTGTTATTTCCATTAGCACTTTTTGTTAGATAACTGCTACTAGAGGTTTGTTTTGTTACTGTTATATGGGGGCATTTTATTTTGGTTGGTTGGTTGAAGGATGTTTGGTTTAGAGCAGAATTGGATAACCAAGAACTAACTGTCACTTGGGGATTTTGGACTATTTGAGTGGACTGTTAGATTTTATGCATAACACTGTTATTGGACATTGGTGCATTGAGGTTTTGCTAGTCAGGTTCCACTGCTGCCATATATGTTGTTGCTCTAATCTGCTGTGCTCACCTGGTTGTTTAATTTGTTGTTCATGTTTAAAATTGAATATGATTATTTAAACCAGTTTGAGGGCTTTCATCTAATTTGGTTTTTTGGGATTAGTGTGTGAGATTGGTGTTGTGATGCTGTCATGGAGGATATATGCTTGCATAACAAAATTGGTTGTTGTTTCTGTTTCCAAACAAAAACTCTTTTGGACTGATGTTTTTCTATTTTGAGATTTATTAATCATGATGATTGGTTGCTGCATTAGATAAGTTAGGTTTTGTTTGGTATGCCTATTACCATGTGAACCATGTGCCTTGATCTCTCTATCTATGTTTCTATGGAGGTTTGACAGTTTGTATTGGATACATCCATTTCCATGTTTGCCATTTGAGACCTATATTGAATTGATGCTTGAGATTGTCATGATAAAATGTTGAGACTGATTTTGTGCTGAAAGTTAGTTTTTGTTGGCTTGCTATTTTGGACCTCATTTGGAGTTGGCTTTGTAAAGGCCAAACTACTGCTGTCATAGGATTTGTAGATTGACATGTTGAGAGACATTTGAGTGTGTTATATATGTGCCATGTGACATGTTTAAAGCACTTATTGTTATGCAAGACCGTGTTATCATGAGGTTTTAGGTCATGTTTGAACTAACTTACTTGTTTAAGCAATGATATTTGCAGCTGGCGTATATGATAGACTTTAGGCTTGTTTGTTTATTCTGCCAACCATGAAACATTTTTGTTTGTTTGAATTAAGTGTGATGTTCATGCTTAGATTTGGTGATACACCAGTTTGCATTTGAGGACCCTGACAGATCATGTTTGACACTGCTTTTGATTTGCTTATTGCTTCCTATTTTGGTTCAATTTAAATCAGTTTCTGTTTTAACTTGAAAATGCATACATGTGTCCATATCTTGTTGTATTTTAATGTGATTAATGAGTGAATATCTTTCATGAACTACTATTGACTGGATACTACAAGGCTCAGGTTTTTGTTCAAAGGCATTGATTGGACACTTAGGATGATGAGATCATGTTCTTCTGGTTCTATTGCAAGCATCATCATCAGATTTTCATTTTTTTCTCTTTTGCTGACAGTTTAGATTAGAGGTCCTTATGTGTTTAATTCATGATGTGTTTAAGTGTGTAATGTTTGAAGTCTTGTGGTAAGTGTTTTACTCATGTTTGGTATGCTATGTGTTTGGTTATTGGTTCAAGAGTCGCAACTCATGTGCCAAAATCATGTCCTAATGTCTTTTGATCCATAACTCTGTTGACACTTGACCTTCTGCACATGTGAAATTTGCGTGTATCCTTCTCTAAACCAGATTGCATCAGTTTGTACAACTTTGATCTCAAAATGCATTTCAAAACCTTCACTTGCATTTCCATTCGAATTTGGAGTTTTCTTTATTGTTTGAGAAAAATAACAGCACCATCATGTTCCTTGTGAAAAATTGAGTGAGATAGACTAGAATTTTGTTGAATTTGGTGAAGAATTGAGGAAGTTGTGTTGAAAACGCGTTTTGAAATTTTGTGCCTTGGCTTCCCTAGTTTTTGCCCAGAAAATTGCTTTGTTTTGGTATATGATTTTATGGGGTGGCATTAATACACGGGTGTATCACCACCCCAGTGGTTAAACGCCTTGCCTTAAGCCCTTGCCTGACCTCGTGAACCTCTGTTCGACCCCCAGCGGGGGCGTTTTGTGTTATTTTCATTCTATTTCTTTGTTTTGATATTTTAATTTCTGTTTCCATTAATTATCACACGCGTTTAGTGGTTAACTTGGCTTAGTTTTGAGCTTGCAACCCCAAGGTCTTGGGTTCAAGCCTTGGGGAGGCACTTTCTTATTTTTGGCCATTTGTTTTCTTATTTATTTCATTTCTTTCTATTTTTTTTTTATTTTCTTGTTTTTTATTTTAGTTATTTAAAATTAGTTTTAAATATTATAAAACCCAAAAAAAATCATTTCTTAATATTTTTTTTATGTTAATTATTTTTCTTCTTCTTAATTTTAATTTTAATTTTATTTTATTTTTGAATTTACAAATTAATGTGCTTTGTGGTTTATCATCTTATTCCAATCAATTTCTTTTCTTTTTCATTTCATTTGCGAGTGAATTTATTTAATGTTTACTTGGCCTTGTGCCATGATCCCCCTAGGATTCCTAGTCACTCCGTTTAGGATGGGAGTAGGAGAGACATTAGGTGTTCAATCCTATGCATGATAACATTAGGATAGTTTCATTCCTTTTCATCCCGACTTTAGGAGCATTGTGCATGATAACTTTAGGTTTGAGTTTAGTCCCCCTTTAGTGTCCTTTCTCTTCTCATCTCAAAACAATCATAAAACATTTAATAAAGGTTAATGATTATTGTGCGTTACGAGCCTTAAGCACTTGGGAAAGGGTTGTTGAGGAGTTTATCTTCAATGGCTTGAATGTTTAGTATAGCACCCTTTGGGTGATATGCGACGCATTCACTCCTAAGTTATAGTCTCTAGTGTGATATGAATTGGAAACCATTCAAAAAACACTTCTTCTCTAAAAAAACACAAAAAACAAATCATTCAAACTTCTTTTTTCCCTTTGGGGCCTTTAATCTTGGAAAATCATTTTCGTAAGGAGAGTTTTGTTAACTCTTGGTTCTATCGCAAACGGTAACGCCCAAGTCTCCAATGGTCGAGCTGCATACACCAAACTGCTAGAACTAATTGTTAACCTTACTCGGGTAAAACAGTTGAACAAACCTGTGTTCCCTTTTAGCCCGAACTACGTTTGCTCTGATTTTTCATACCAGATGAAAGTACGTAGGCACAAGGCGCGATGTCTTGGCCAGCAACCTTCCCCCCTTTCACCTGTAGTTAGCCGAACTACGTTGACTCTGACTTCTCACTCCATATGAGATACGTAGGCACAAAGCGCCGTTGCTTTTCCGAGTCACTTCTTTTTCTTTTGTCCTCCAGCCAGTAGTTAGATAGTTTCAATCACCCTTTTAGATAGACAACAAACGTGGATCCCGTCGAGTACGATGGACGTGAGGGGTGCTAACACCGTCCCCTTGCGTAACCGACTCCTGAACCCGAGATTTGGTTGCGATGACCGATCTTATCCCACTTTTCGTTAGGTTTTCTCTGAGCGTTTCCTTTCCCTCTCCTGGGATAAATAACGCACGGTGGCGACTCTTCTATCATTGTCGGCCTCAATTTTCGCAGTAGCGACAACGGCTAAAGGCATTAAGCTCACACTAGTTCCTAAGTCCATAAGGGCTTTGTCGATAACATGATTTCCTAAAACACAAGGTATAGAAAAACTTCCAGGGTCTTTCTCCTTTTTAGCTAATTTATTTTCAGTAATGAAGTTACATTTTAAAGGTTTAGGGTCATTAAGTCTACGTTTGTTGGTTAGGATGTCTTTAAGAAATTTAGCATAAGATGGTATTTGGGTGATGGCTTATGTGAAAGGAATCTCAACATGGAATTTCTCGATTACTTTTACAAACTTTTTGTATTAGTTATCTAATTTGGTTTGTTTAAGTCTTTGCAGATATGAGATAGGTGGTTTATAAGGAGGGGTGGAATATAAACTTGGTTATCTTTAATTTATTTTTGTTTTTCAGGTTCTACACTCTCCTCATTTTGTGTCTCAAGCGTGGCGACAACATTCTTCGTTGGTTGTTCTGGCTTCTTCAACCTGGGATCTTCTGGTCCATCATAAGTGTTTCCATTCTTTAGGGTGGTAGCGTTAGCATGCCCCTTGGGGTTAGGTTGAGGTTGTCTAGGAAACTGTCCTCCTGACGTAGCCTGAGCAGCTTGTTCTTGAGCTACTTGAGAGATTTGGGTTTCAAGCATTTTGTTGTGGGTTACCATATAATCGACTTTGGTGCCTAGCTGAGTAATCAACTCGTTTATGTGAATGTTTTGGTTCATGAATTCTTTGTTTTGTTGAGTCTGGGCTGAAATGAAGCACTCTATGATTTTCTCAAGATTTGATTTCTGAGGGGTAGCTTGCATAGGTTGTGTCGGTCTTTGGGCTTGAAAACCCTGGGCTCTTTAGGGTGCAGAATTCTGACTAGGGTTATTGTTTTTATAAGAAAAGTTTAGGTGATTCCTCTATCCAGGATTATAAGTGTTGGAAAAGGGGTTTCATTGGGCATAATTGACTTGATCTGGGGTTGGTTCAGCTAAGAGACTATATTCAGCTATTATATGTCCTAGGGTTCTACAGATTGTGCATCCGAGTTGCACTACAACTACGGTAGCTGTATGATTCACAGACATACTTTCAACCTTTTGAGCAAGGGCGCCCATATTAGCTTTCATCATGTCTAGGAAACTGACTTCATATATACCTCCTTTGGGCTCCATTTTCTCCACTGATGTTCGTTTCGTCCCCTATTGGTAATGGTTTTGTACCATATCTTAAATGAGAGTGCATGCCTCGGGTATGGTTTATTCATCAATGCACCACTGGCAGTAGCGTCGAGGGTTATTTTGGTGTTATAGAGAAGTCCATTATAAAAGGTGTGAATAATCAGCCATTGTTCAAGACCATGGTGTGGACAAGCTCTTAATAGTTTTTTATATCTCTCTCAAGTGCAGAAAAGAAATTCATCGTCTAGTTGGGTAAATTTAGTGATTTAGTTTTGCAGGATAGCGGTCTTACTTGGTGGAAAATATCTAGCAAGGAAAACTTTCTTTAGGTCATTCCTTGTGGTTATTGAATTGGGTGGAAGAAAATCTAACCATGATTGCGCTCTATCTATGAAGGAAAAGGGAAATAGTCTTAGACGTATCGCTTCAGGAGGACAACTATTGGCTTTTAGGGTATTCGCTAATTGGATAAAAACTTTTAAATGTTGGTTTGGGTTCTCAGTAAGGAGATCAGCGAACTGGTTTTGTTGCACTAATTATAACGGAGCGAGTTTTAACTCAGAATTATGAGCTGCGATAGCTGGGTTTACTATACTTGAACGGGGTTTTTCATTATAAGGTAAGGCGAAGTCCTTAAGAGGTTTTTGTTTTTTTTTTTCCGGTCATAACTCTTCTAATATTTTGGAGCAAAGGACGCGCACGCGTATCTTTCAGATTGTTCTATTGGATCTGCTAAGTTTCTGGTATTGCGAGTCACTGTTCGAGTCCATGATGTGGGCAAATCCTCATTAGGTCCTTGTATCTTCCCCAAGCATCAAAAATAGATTCGTTGTCTTTTTGCTTAAAATCGTTAATTTGCGCTCTTAGCATAGTTGTTTTGCTTGGTGGAAAGTAATGGGTTAAGAAGACTCTTTTCAATTCGTCCCACGTTGTGACAGAGTTTGATGGTAGAGACTGGAGCCAAGCTCTAGCTCTATCTCTTAAAGAAAACGGGAAAATACATAGTCTAATCACTTTGGGACTAACACCATTTGCTTTTACAGTGTCAGCGTTTTGCACAAAAACAGATAAATGTAAGTTTGGGTCTTCTGTTGGGCTTCATGGGAATTGGTTATGTTGAACGGCTTGCAACAATGATGGTTTCAACTCGAAATCATTTCGATTGATTACTGGGGAAGCAATGCCGTTGTGAGGTTCATCTTGCGATGGGACATCGAAGTCCTTCAGAGAACGGGTTTGAGGTCCTTGGGCCATGGTTTGTGTTAGCTCGATTTCGGTCTCTGAATTTGAGTAAAGCACGATAGGATCTGGAAGGTTATATTTAATACAGAACTTGTTTATTCAGCGTCTTAAATTAAGAAAACGCTCGACTTCATCAATTGGCTGCTCTAACTCTTTGCCTTAAGAGCGAGTGTTTGGCATACAATCGACAATTAGAAAGAAAAGAAAAAGAAAAAGTTGCCTTAGTCTATACTGCACGATAAAAGATTCACAATATTGACTAAACCTAGTCCCCGACAACAGCGCCAAAAACTTGATCTCGATCGTCCGATACTTGACGGATTAATCTGGAAGCATACAGTTTATCGTGTAGTCTTAAAATGATTGTCGAACCCACAAGGACAAATAATCAAACTATTGCGGTCTATGGTTGTTGTGCAAAACTAATGCTAATGGTTAACAACGGATCGAAATTAGAAAAAGGGTTGAATTACTAGAAAATGAACTAAATAATAAAACGAGACCGACAGGAGATCTCTGTGCACCTAAGGGATCACTTGTAGGAAACAGGTACTAATTACGGTCAAATGCCTATTTTGTAGGATACACTGACTCAAAGGTTCCGCCTCACGCTCTCGCGATTTTGACAAAAGTCGTGCTGCTTAAACCCAAGATTTTGCTCTCGCTCGCCCGGTAATTAAGAACACTTTTTGAAAGTTCGAAATATCTTAAACGACGTTTAAAGCGCTCTCGCTGTTTTTAGAAGGGATGCCTAGTTTCTACTATCTGGCTCGCTCCTCAAGCTCTCGTAAATCTCGGCTCAAACCTTAATATGCTTCCCACTCTCGTGACAAAGCAATGGTAAGACTCTTCTCACTCTCGCGACAAAGCTACATAAATTACGGCTAGAAACTACAACCGAAACGACTTAAAAACCTCAATTTTGCACTAAGTTCACTACCGAGCCCGACAGGTAACAGCGGTCCTCAACGACAGACTCAACAGAATTTAGTCAAACATAATTATCATTACTTTTAAGATACTAAAACATATATTCAATTCTACTAACATACTAAAAGAATTTAGGGCAGAATTAGCAATAACAGTGCAATTCGAAGTAAAATATTAAAAAAACTGTAGAAACTGACAATTAAAAGAAAATGGCAGCGAGCTTCTATTAACTTCAAAATATTTTATACACAATGGAAAATACAGAATTGCAGTAATTCCTCGATGTGAGTAATTACTGCTTCTAAAACTGTCCAAGAATGCCTAGAATTCAAACTGAAAAACACCAGTGCTTCCGCAGTCAAATTCTCCCTAAAAACTACCTAAAGACCTTGTATTTATAGGCCAACAATCAATTACAACAAAGAGGAGTTCGAAACAAAGTAGTGGAGGGAAGTAGAATTGCTGATAACTGCTCTAAAACTACTTTAGAATTAGAAACTGCTGCTGGGACTATATGGCGATCGCCGTAAGGGCCATGGCGACCGTCATGCTTGCTTCAATGCTGAAGGTGACCAATAAGTGATGGCGAACGCCATCAAGGGACGACAAACGCCATCTCAGCAGAATCACTAAAATCTGCTACTTTTCTATGCAGATCTTCTCCAAAGGCTTCGACTTCCTGATTCTTTCACGTTTTTCACTGATTCCTGAAAACAACAAAAACAAAGTAAAAGTGCGACATAATAACAATAAAGACTTGATAAAACACGACCAAAAATATGCATAATGAGCCAAAAATTGCGACACTAAATCGAGTTATCACCCACATAGACCAATGTCAAGCTATCAGTACTGTTGCAGTGAGAATCGAATGTCAAGCTATTGATCAACTTGAATCGCAAATCTTTAAATTCACCACCGAGCTTTGATTTATCCAAAGGAAAGGTTAAAGAACGAAAAAAACCTAATTGCACTGTAAAAAAAAGTGCAGGAGATCTAGGGTTCGGGGGTTGGTTACACTTAGGGAATGTGCTATCATCCTAAGCATCTGTAGTAATCTACAAGAACCTCTTGATTTATATGCATTCTTTTTCATCTGTTATCTATCTGTTAAAGTTGAAAGGAGACCTAAGGGGTTAGTCCTAAGTATGCTCGCCAAGACATTGCATCTCGTGCCTATGTATCTTGACGGAAATGAAATTAGAGCATTCGTAGTTCCCCTTAATGAGGGTGAGGAACTCTTGACTATGGTCAAGGTTCCAAGGGGGAAGTAAGTGTTCATAGTGAGACACTTACATGGAGTGCGGTGATTCAAAATATAAATTTAAGTTGAAAGGTAGGTAAGTATCCTCGGCGAGAGCTTACATGGAGTGCGACGACTCCTGGTCCTAAGGCTAGGATGAAGCGAGAAGATAATGAGTGTTCATGGCAGGACATTTGCATAGAGCACAGTGACTCTGATCCCAAGGCTAGGATAAAGGTGGTGACATAGGACTATGTGTGACGTGGCAGTCACAGGAGAAAAAATTTATTTAAGTGTTTTTATTTTTGAGAAAAGACCTTAGTCTTAAAAGGGACAACTATCTGATTCTACAACTTGAGATCAGAATTGAGGGGAACTATCCTAACATTACTATGAAGATATAATTCAACTTAACGTCTATTCGAGTGATCTTTGATAGGAATATCCAGAAAGAGCAAGACAATTAGAATGTTTGATTCACTTGTCAATTCTGATTTTGGAAAGAACATATAGCTGTTAAGAATTGTGATTTCTGGTGATGACTGCTTTGATCATGTGATAAGCCTGCAATCTTATGTTTCCATTTTCAAATTGTCATGTCTGGAAATTAATGATTTTTTATGAATAACCTTTAACTCCTTTGTTATTCTCTTGGTGAATATGTGTTGGTCTGGTATATGTTTTTGGGAAGAAATTTAAATTTTGTCTTGAACATCTTTGGTTTTAATGATGATGATTGTAGTGAATGTTTTTTTTGAAAGACATGAGCCAATCTTGATGGTTCTTGATTTACTGAATTTTCTTTCAATTGAGTCAGATTTTGAAGATTGCAGCATACTTGGTCATGAGGGAAGCTTGGGTTGCATACTCATAGGTAGAATCAAATTGCCTGGTTTTCACCTGCTGTGAGGAATCAAAATCTACCATATTCTATATGAATATACATTAGTTAGTTACTGCATGGTGTGGCAATAAATAAACACAAATGTTATACTTTGATTTCTTGACTCTTATCATGACTTGATACAGATGATGATGCAGCAATTTGTTTGCTTTTACTATCCGGCGATGATGCATCCTCATTTCCTATAGTTTTGTCAACATTTACTTCCTCAATTTGGAGTTTCCTTTAAGCTCCCAGCTGGGATCCCTCTCCATAAACCCATGCGGCTTCTCATTTCAAATAACACTACAAGATTATGTTTTGTAAAAACTTGTAATGAGCCCTTTTGATCTTTCCGTTCTTTATTGTAGAAATCCTTTAATGGTGATGTATTTGGATTTTGCATTGGAAACTTTCTTGGAATTTTCATGAGGTCTTGAATTGGACTTTCAATTTTGGAACGAGCTCTTGTAATTTTATGTTTTGCAGTAAAGTTTGTAATGGTTCATGGTATGATCCCCTTTGTAGAAAGGTCTTTGTATCTTCACCTTTTTTTATTTTAGAATAAACAATTCTCTTTTTGAAGAAACAATCCTTTTGTATATTGGAATTCTTCATGAACTTCTTGTAGATTCTTTTTGAATGTCCATGTGAAATTTATAAAATACAATTTCTTTGAATTTTTCAATTTTGGAATAAGCTTGAATTTTTCAATTTTGGAATAAGCTTGAATTGTAGGAACAAATAATTATGAATTTTGTTTTGAACTTTGATCACACGAATCCATACATTGACACTAGTTTTGAACTTTAATCTTGATCACTTGGCTTGAATTTGGACATGGATTTGGAATATGGAATTAGACAATAGAGTTGGTTTTAGAACTTCGGTTTCATTGGATTTCAAATTGGATTGTGGGAATGGAATGTAGATTTGGATTTGAATTATAGTTACATTTTGAAAGTGGAATTGAAATTGGGTTGAATAATGATGTGAATTTGGATAAGTGGTTAAAAAAAAGATATTTGAGTTGGTTTGAATATGGTTAGAAAATATGGAGGATTAAAAGTGGATTAATGAATATTTGATACGGGTTTGAATATGGAAAAAAATAGATAAGGAAAAGAAAAGGGTTTAAAAAAAAGATAATGATTACAGATTTTGGAGAGAAAAAACAAAAACTTTAGTTTAGATATGGATATGGTTAGCGTTAATGAACAATCTACTTGTTACTTGAATCTCAAGCTTAAATCCACACGAACATTCTTCCCCTTTTTGACTTTAAGAGCTTAATCTATTTGAAACACTCTTGAATCCATAAATCTGTTATCCTTAATATTTTGTTCAGTCACGTTCCTCTTCATAGTTTAATCAATCAGAAAATCTTGACTTTAATGAAACTTCGAGCAAATCTTAAACAATGATGATCTTTTCACTTGAACCATGCCTTAAGGAACCCTTAGAAATAAGTATAACACTTGTAATGCAACTTGCCACAAAACTTAAACCGGATCTCAAATGACCATTTGAATAACTAGTTGGGGTTACTGAAATCTTCATGACATTTTTTAAGTTTGTGTACTGTTCCTTTTTTACTTCTTTCGTTTTGATTTTTATGTCATGTATTAACTTTATATGTTGTAAGTTTATGGGTACATACTGATAGTTTTTATATTTTTAATTATTTTAAGTTTTACATACTGATAGTTTTAGTTTGTATACTTACTATTATTTTAAATTTTACATATGATAATTTTAGCTTACATACTTATAATTGTTTTAAGTTTTATATGTATGATTTTAGTTTTTTTTATATACTCTAGTTATTTGTTTTTTAATAATTTTCTTTCATTCATATATTCTAAAAAAAAATTAAAATATTTTATCTTTTATTTTTTTATTTTAATATTTTTCTTCTAGCTTAATTACTGATTTGTTAAATATTAGAAAAAATGTAAAAACAATGTATATATAGATTATAATTATTAACTAATATAAATATTCTTATTTAATCTGATTAATTAAATTATTAATTAATTTTATTAAATATTTATATTTAAATTAATTAATAATTCTTTGCCACCCGATTCTATGTGACAATTTGTCTGTTTTCATATTTTGGGTTTGTTCCATCCGATTAATTCTCACGATGCTTTGCCGTGACTGCTAATATTTTTTTCACGATGATATTTTGTGATTGTACTTTCTCTCTGTGTCTTAGAATGCTTTGTCGTGACTGTTAATATTTTCTCACAATATTTTTCTGTGATTGTATTTTCTTTCTGTGTCTCACGATGCTTTGTCGTGAATGTTTGTTATTTTATCGCGATGCTTTGCCGTGCACTTTCTGTTTATTTTACATGATGTTTTGCCATGTACTTTCTATCTATTTTCACCGTGATATTTTTCCATGTGTACTCTGTGTATTTTTTGTTTGTTGATTACATGATGTTTTTCCGTGTATTTCTGTAGACTTTTCATTGTCTGATTAGCATGATGTTTTTTCATGTGTAATCTGTGTGTATTTTTGTCTGTTGATTACATGATGTTTTTCCATGTATTTCTGTAGACTTTTCACTGTTTGATTACCATGATGTTTTTCCATGCGTATTCTATGACTTTTTGTCTGTTTAATCTGTTACACGATGTTTTTCTGTGATATGTTTGATGATCTTTTTGCGATGTTTTGCCACATATCTTTCTTTGTTTATACATGATGCTTTTTTGTGTATTTTTGTCGACTAGTTGTTGTCTGATTACCATGACGTTCTTCCATGCGTATTCTGTGTTATCTTTCTGTGTTTATACATGATGTTTTTCCATGTATTTTTGTTGACTTGTTGTTGTCTGATTATCATGATGTTCTTCCATGTGTATTATGTGTTAGCTTATCTGTTTGACCATACATGATGATATTCTGTGTACTGTGTCTGTGTCTTTGATGCCTGCTGTCTACATGTTGTTTTTCCATGTTTCTGCTGCTTTCTATGCCTTGTTGACCTAATCCAAGGGAAGAGATTGTATGTCGACTTATTGTCATTGTGCATGTCCCTCGTTTTTTCTTTACTTGTCTTTGTTGTTCTTGGTTCTTAGAACCTGACAACTCGTAGTTCCACGAACTACGAACGCTCTGATTTCTCAAGTTCCTCTTAAGAATACGTAGGCACAAGACCCCGATCCTTGGCGAGCAACCTTTTATTTTTTCACACTCTTTTCTTTTTACACCCTTTTCCATCGTAGTTCTGAACTATGATTACTCTTTATCCATCATTTACCCTTTAGCAAGCTACCTTTTTCTTTTTCCACCTTTTCTCTTTTCTTTATCCATCATTTACCCTTTAGCAAACAATTTTAGCCAACACAAATATTTCAAGAGGTTTCTGTAGAGTACAACAAATACTTAGGGTGCTAGTACTTTCCCTTAGTATAACCAACCCTCGTACCTTTGATCTCTCTTTGCTTAGCTTTACGCTTTGATTTTTTGCTTTACATTCTCACTTAGGGTTTTTTTTCTCTCTATCTTTTCTCCCTTCCCTTGGATAAATTAAAGATCGGTGGTGATATTTTATGATTTGTGATTCAAGTTAATACAATAGATTGACATCCATTCTCACCGCAACAACTTCAATCCAAGATGAAACTTTAAAAATATGTATATTATTTTGATAGTTTTTAATCCTCTCTTGATGATATATTACAGATAAAATTTGTCAAAATTTTAGAATTCAAACTTACTTAATTAGTATGTTTTCAATTCAACATGCTAACTTAAAATTTTAGAATTCAAACTCTAGGGTCGACAAGGATAGTTTCATGGTTCGACATAAATTGTGCATGCTGTAGTCGAAGCCTGTTCAAGCATACTGTCAAAATATATTAGCTTTATGTTTAAGTTAGCATGTCGAATTGGGCCTTGCTTGTAAGCCTAATTGTTAAGTTAGCTTGTAGCTTAAGTTAGTTTGGTAGTTTATAAATAGACTAGTTCTCTTAAGTTGTTGAGATAGGTTAATTGTTGGTATTCACTTGTAATCTTTGAACCCTTATTAAGAAAGTGAATAGTAAAACAGTTTTAACCAATTCTTATTCTTCTTCTTCCTTCTTATCTCTCATTTGTAAAACCTAATAAGGTTTCTTGTGTTTATTCAAGAAATTCAATCTTTATCTCAAAACTTTTTTCTTCTATTGACGACATTGTTTCACAACAAACTGGTGCGTTGAACGTGGAGGAGAAGATGTCGTCAACAAAGTATGAGATTGAAAAATTCACCGGTGTGAATGATTTGGTCTGTGGTGCTTGAAAATGCAAGCTCTTCTTCTTCAATGGGATTTGTTAGAAGCATTGAAAGGATCAGAGAAGATGGACGCTTCCCTATCAAAGAAGAAGAAGACAATGGTGGTAAAAAAAATCCCATAATGCCATTGTATTGAGCCTTGGTGATAAGGTTCCCCACAGATTTCAAAAATGAAAACTGCAACTGGTGTATGGACAAAACTTGAAGGATTGTACATGACAAAATTGTTGGTTAGTCATCTCTACCTGAAGCAAGCTTTGTATTCATTCAAGATGAGTGAAGATAAAGTCTTGGTTAAGCAAATGGATATGTTCAACAAGTTGATTCTTGATTTTGAGAATATCGAGGTCAAGATTGATGATGAAGATCAAGCATTGTTGTTGTTGTTGTTGTTGTGCTCCTTACCTAAGTCGCATGTTCACTTCAAAGAAACTCTCTTGTATGGAAGAGAGTCATTGACCTTTGAGGATGTTCAATCTGCCTTGTACTCTAAGGATTTGAACGAACAAAAAGATCAAAAGCCATCAACAGTTGGTGAAATTTTGTCTGTTAAGGGGAAATTCTTGAAGAAAGATGGTAGGTTTGAGAAGAAGAATGGTAAAGTTCTACATAATTTCTATGGTGGTAATGCTCCTACTATTAAGTGTTATCATTTTAAGAATGAGGGTCATGCAAGAAAGATATGCCCTGATCGACTGAACAATCATAGTTGAAAGGATAATGATAATGCAACCATTGTGCAAGATGGTTATGAATCATCTGATGTCTTGGTGGTTTCAAGCAACGACTTTACCAAGGAGTAGATTATGAATTCAGGGTGTACTTGGCACATGACTCAAAACAAAGACGTGTTTGAGGAATTGTGTGACCAAGATTGTGGATCAATGTTGTTGGGAAACAACAAAGCCTGCAAAATTGCAGGTATTAGATATGTGAGATTCAAGCTTCATGATGAGTCAATAAGGTTATTGACTGATGTAAGATATGTACTTGATCTCAAGAGGAATTAGATTTCTTTTGGTGAATTCGATAATAAATGAAATGTTTTCAAAGGAGAGCAAAGTATCATAAGGGTAATGAAGAGATCGAAGGAAGTCTTGAGAGGCGTGAAAAAACAAGGCTTGTATACCCTTGAGGCTGAGGTTGTAAGTGGTTCAGCAGATGTTGTTAGACTAAGGCACGGATCTAGAAGGGGGGGTTGAATAGATCCCTTTTAAAAATTTGAGTGGCGCTACCAATAAAATTGGTTTTCAAAATTGTTTTCAAATGCGGAAGCGGCCTTGGAAAATATAGTCTAAAACGAACAACTATTGGAGAGCCGGATATGCGTCAAGCAGATGAATTTAAGACGATAACGGATAGTAAATCACTACACACTTTTATGCAAAACTCAGATGTGATTCACTCGTACTATTTCCTTATTCCAATGATCAAAAAATTACACCAAAACTAGCAGCAAAATTAAGGCAATTTTAGTTCAGCACTTTTGTCGAACAGTTGGTGTGCACAAATACCTTAAATGATATTTGTGTTGAATGAGTGATTGAAAAAGCCTTAGTACAGTATTTCTATTGTACTTAGTAGTTAAAAAACAGTGTTTCACCAACTCACTCAATCAATACTACAATTTGACAAAATCACTTATTCTAGAATCACTTAATTTTTAAGCTGTAATTGAAAATGCAGAAAATAAAGGAACACAAGATTTGATGAGGCAGTTCCCCCAGTCGTCCTCGCGTTGGGGTACGTCTGCCCTCAATTCTACAATGAGAATTGAGATATGTATTGAATAGATATCACCTGTTTGGTAGAACAGTTATACACAAGAATCGATAGACAATTGATACAAACAATCTTAATGTTGCTGATAATTTCTACCACTTCTTGCCCCTTGATTCAAGATGAATCAAGTCCTCCAATTTGATGTGAATGACCTCCGATTGCAGCCACCTTATTGACAACTCTTCCGTTGATCAAACCTTCGGCACGACTGATCTTAGACACACCCAAATTGAACCCGGAACGTCTTCAACCTTTCAACGCCCTAGCTACTAGATTGATCAACCTTCCGCTAATCAATCACCTTCGCACTCGCTTGATTGTTGAACCGACGATTCCGTAACAAAAGCCTTCAAAACCTGTAGTCTTGATAGGTAAAACCTCAAAGGTTTTCTCCCAAGAAACACCTGCACCAGCTTCCACTCGAACCGGATCTTCAATCACGCGTTCGAACCTTATCACCGTCGAGCAAACCACAAACCGCAGCAAAAAAATTGATTATCTGTAATTTGAGAATTTGTGAGTTGATTGAACGATGAAGATGAAGAACACTGATGCACCTCTTTCACGTTTCTTGACCTGAACACTTTCTCACAATGCTTTCAAAAAAAATGTTCGTTGTTAAAATTGAAAAGACAGCTATTTATAGTAATATACAAAACAGACAGTTGACAGATCAATGAAACATAGCAGAATTTCTGTTTCTGCGCGCGAACGGTCGACCATAGGGTCGGCGTGCGCTGAGCCGTGTGACACTCAAACTGTCATGCGCCGAGTCAGCGGTCGACGCATGATCTTCATGCGCTGAGCCGTCTGATTCTTAAACCTGCATGCGCCAAGTTAACGGTCGACGCATGACCTTCATGCGCTGACCCGTGTGAACTGAATGAAACTGTGTGCTGACGGTATGGTCGGCTCATGGTTCAAAAATCTGCAAAAACATAAATTTCTACAGCTTTTTGTGCATTACGTCATTGTAAAAATTGAATCATAAGTAGCGTGAATGATTTAAACGAAAGAAGGATATCTCTTAGCAAGTTGTCATCATCAAAAACCAGAGGCACGCTTGTGTTGGTAGATACTTTGCCTTCACATTCTCCCCCTTTTTGATGATGGCAACCTACTGATACGCAACACGTGATAGGTATAGGTATGCTCCCCCTTTCTTTTACAATTATAGCGGTCGTAATCATCGTCTATCTACTGCTCGGTTCTCCCCCTTTGACAACATCAAAAAGAGGTAAACTCGTGACACAATAACAACACATTGAATCATGCATAAATGAGATACCAACAGATGAGAAGTAAACAACAGTTATACATACGATGGAGATAACAGTTAATAGATTACAGAACCACAAAAATGTCATGATAGCAACATAGAAGTAAGCAACAATCATAGTGAGTTTGGGCAGAAAAGCAAAACACAACAAACAAAATGAATGCAAGCCAAAACAGGAAACAACAAATGACATATGAGCGCATGCTAATAGCCCCGTCCACGTCCGCGACCACGACCACGCCTGTCATAGTAATGAGGATGGCGTTGGGGATGAGCTAGATCAGTAAATTCTTCTGTGATGTTATTCAAAAAGTCAAGACTGTCGACAATGGCGCGCTCTTCAGCTTGATGACAGTGAGTTAGAGTCTCGAATCGAGCGTCCAGCTGAGTCGACATTCCACTGATCCGTTCATTTTGGTTATGCAGTTCAGAACGAATTTGTGCCATTCTTTCATTTTGATCCCTCATGAATGTTTGCTGTTGTTCCTGCATATTGGTCATAAAATTTCGCTGTTCCAACTGCATCGACTGCATCATTTCTAAAATCTCCGAATTGTTTGACGGTTGTTGAGGAGAAGGTGGGTCTGCAGTGCTTGGTTGATACGGCTGATAGAATTTGCCAAGGGTGGTCCACCCGGTGTATTGCCATTCACCCCAGCCTTGGTTATTCTCCTCATCCTCATTTTCCTGTTGGTTTGAGTAGGCAGACCAGTTATTGTGTTGATTGTCATCTTGATATGTTTGTTGATAGTTTTCAGAAGGCACGTATGGTTGATGACCTTCATTAATATCGTGGTCCAGCTGAGTCTCATCAGCGGTTTCTTGTGCCTCTCTTGCATTGTCACCTTGATTGTCTTCATCTTCACTTGAGCTTCCTTCTGCTTCTTCATCTTCTCCACCCTCTGACTCATCAGCACTTTCTTCACTCGAGGAGGCAGCTGCAGCCATGGTTGAGCGCCGATAAAATCTGTACTTTTTGAGCGACTGATCCCACACATATCCCATCATAGCAAAGACCTTTGAACTGAACTCTTTATCGGAAGAAATTGGAGTATACGGAAAAGACGGGTAATTGATACCTGCAGAGTTTAAAGCTTCCTGAATGAATGAGCCATAGGCGAGCGCGGTGCCTCGCTTGGAGTCTCTTAGTTCATACATCCGGCTTGTAATATAGTACGGCCAGTTAATTTTAATGCCGTGACCTAGTATATGGATGAGATGCACTTCAGCTTGTTCGACTCTTGACAAACCACCTTGTTTAGGCCGCAGAATGCGCGCCACAATCCATTGAAGGATCCTTAGAAATGATCTGAGTTTTCCGGATGTGACGGACCTCGGAAAAGCCGCACTGTTTACAATGTGCTCCGGATAAGGCCTCTTGAGCATATTATTCAGTGCTTTGTTATACTCATAACCTTCAAGAGTTTTAGAATCGGTCACTTCGGCTAGGGGAGGTTCACCATCCTCTACAGACATATCAAAATACTTACTCCAGAATTCAGTATTTACAGTCACTTGAGTTGTTCCAATATGGGAATGAAAGTTTTCTCCGTGAAATTTATCATTCAATTCAGAGTAAAAGACACGCACCAGATCTTTGCTATATTGTACATTGCATTCAACAAATCGTTCAACACCATGATAAGTAAGAAAGTTCATGAACTCACCCAGGTACATGCTATGCAAAAATGATGTCTTGACATATAAGAAAAAAAATATCTATATACATATGCAGTAGATGTCATACAAATTTAGCGTAGTATAAGCGATATGATTTGAGATCAACAGGATTATCAAACAAAGAGAGAGAGAAAGAACAATATCACCTTGATGCCTGATTTGCTTGATACACAACATACTTATACTTACACGAATATCAAATTGTTAGAAGTACAACAGCATGATTATTTGAATGAAATAAGATAACATCAGCAAATATTATTCCCGTTCCGAAATGTCGAGGATGCCAAGTTCTCGGCGGATATGAAAGAAAGGTTCCGTTGCTAGCGGCTTTGTGAAAATGTCCGCTAGTTGGTTTTTAGTGTCAACGTGTTCAAATACAACATCACCTTTCTCAACATGGTCCCTAAGAAAATGGTGTCGAATTTCTATATGTTTAGTGCGAGAGTGTAATACGGGATTTTTGGTAAGGTTAATAGCGCTAGTGTTGTCACATAGGATAGGAATACGTTCAAGTTTAAGATTGAAATCTAGTAGTTGTTGCTTAATCCACAGAATTTGAGCACAACAACTACCAGCGGCAACGTATTCCGCCTCGGCCGTTGATAAAGCAACTGAAACTTGTTTCTTGCTATGCCAACTAACCAAGGAGTTTGAAAACAAATGACATGTACCACTAGTGCTTTTCCTATCCGATTTGCACCCGGCAAAGTCGGAATCGGAGTAACCTACCAACGAGCAATCACTACCCTTAGAATACCACAATCCATACTTCGGGGTACCTGACAGGTATCGAAGAATTCGTTTAACAGCTTTTAGGTGGGATTCTTTGGGACATGATTGGTATCGTGCACACATGCACACACTAAACATAATATCAGGACGTGACGCAGTAAGATAGAGAAGTGAACCAATCATACCTCTATATCGTTTTACCTCTACGTCCTTGCCATTTTCATCTTTATCCAAATTTACGCATGTAGGCATTGGGGTGTCTATGGCCTTGGATTTTGCCATGTCAAATCTCTTGATCAAGTCCAAACAATATTTTGTTTGGCTCACGAATG
Source organism: Lathyrus sativus (assembly GCA_963859935.3). Taxonomy (NCBI): domain Eukaryota; kingdom Viridiplantae; phylum Streptophyta; class Magnoliopsida; order Fabales; family Fabaceae; genus Lathyrus; species Lathyrus sativus. The sequence goes on along the minus strand of OZ012735.1, from coordinate 566,622,224 downwards.
TCCCTTCTTGGAGTTGTTTAATTTGCAGGCCGAGGAAGTATGTGAGCTCCCCCATCATACTCATCTCGAATTCGCCCTGCATGAGGTCAGAAAACTCTCTCACGAGATTCATGTTAGTGGATCCAAATATAATATCGTCAACATAGATTTGCACCAAAATCAAGTGCTTTCCTTGACGTTTAATGAAGAGTGTAGTGTCAACCTTTCCTCGTGAGTACCCCTGATTAAGTAAAAACTTACTTAGTCGCTCATACCAAGCTCTAGGAGCTTGTTTGAGACCATATAAAGCTCTTTTTAACTTGTAAACATGTTCAGGGTATTCATGAGATTCAAAACCGGGAGGTTGAGACACATATACTTCTTCATTTATGTGACCGTTAAGGAACGCACTTTTAACATCCATTTGAAATAACTTAAAATCCTTTGCACATGCAAAGGCGAGTAAAAGGCGTATAGCCTCGAGTCGGGCAACCGGCGCATAAGTTTCCTCATAGTCGATGCCTTCCTCTTGGTTATACCCTTGAGCGACCAATCTCGCTTTATTACGGGTTATTACCCCGTTTTCGTCCAACTTGTTCCTAAACACCCATCGGGTGCCGATTACTCGATGGCCTCGCGGAGGAGGGACAAGGTCCCATACCTCGTTTCTTTTAAACTGATTTAGTTCCTCTTGCATCGATAAAAACCAGTGCTCATCGAGTAGGGCCTCTTTGGGGTTTTTAGGCTCTATTTGTGAAACGAAAGCGAAGTGATAACAAAAGTTACTTAGCTTAGATCGAGTGGTGACTCCCTTTGTGATGTCTCCGAGAATATTGTCAATTGGATGATCTTTACACGACTTCCAAGCTTGAGGGAGATCATCGTTTGTAGGCGGATGAGCTTCCTCAGTTACCTCATGGTGTGCATCCTTATCCTCCTCAATTTTGACTCTATCGGGTTGATCAATCCCCGTTTCGCCACCTTTGAGTATGTCTTCTGTGGATGTACCTGCACCATGAACAACACTATCCTTTCCGACATTTCTCGGATAGGACTCATCAAACGTAACGTGCACAGACTCTTCAACAGCTAGTAATCTTTTATTATAAATCCTATATGCTTTACTTGATTGCGAGTACCCTAGAAAAATGCCTTCATCGGCTTTTGAATCAAACTTGCCCAAGTTTTCCTTTCCATTGTTTAATACAAAGCACTTGCATCCAAAAACATGAAGGTGAGAAACATTAGGCTTTCGCCCTTTTAAAAGTTCATACGGAGTTTTGTTTAGAATGGGGCGGATGAGTACCCTATTCAAAACATAACATGCCGTACTAATGGCGTCGGCCCAAAAGTATTTTGGTAAACCACTATCATTAATCATTGTTCTTCCCAATTCTTCTAAAATTCTGTTTTTACGCTCCACAACCCCATTTTGTTGAGGAGTTCGTGGAGCCGAGAAGTTATGATCGATGCCATGGTTACCGCAATATTCTTCAAATAAATGATTTTCAAATTCACCTCCGTGGTCACTTCTTATTGACACAATGTTTGTATTTAACTTATTTTGGGAGAGCTTGGCAAATCTCTCAAAAGCGGCAAACGTGTCACTTTTACTCACTAAGAAGATGGTCCAACAGAACCTAGAAAAGTCGTCCACTATTACGAATCCGTAATAGTTTCCTCCTAGACTTTTGATCCTAGACGACCCAAACAAGTCCATATGAAGTAGTTCAAGAGGTCTCGTTGTTGAAATAATCTTTTTGGATTTAAAGGAGATCCTCGTTTGTTTTCCTTTTTGACAAGCATCACAAAGGTGATCCTTGGTGAACTTAATTTTGGGAAGTCCTAGTACTAGATCTTTTGAGACAATCTTATTGAGTAAGTCAAAGTTGACATGCGCTAAGCGCCTATGCCATAGCCATGAGTCTTCACTCATAGATATGAGACATTGATCGCTTGTTGGGGATACCACATTCAAGTCAAGCATATACACATTGTTTACTCTAAAACCAATAAACACATTCTTCTTATCACTTTCATGCACAATTTTGCAGCAATCTTTTGAAAAGGAAACATTGTAACCTTTGTCGCATAATTGGCTAATGCTAAGGAGATTATGTTTAAGGTTTTCGACAAGCAACACATCGGAAATTGTAGTAGAGGAGGGATTACCTATACTACCTTTACCTAGTATCGCTCCGCGGTTGTTATCACCGTATGTTACATACCCTTTCTTCTTAGCCACGAAGTCTATGAATAAGGATATGTCTCCAGACATGTGCCTTGAGCACCCACTATCAAGAACCCATCTTCTCTCGGTGGACTCGACACATTTCACCTGTCAAAATATAACTTAGAGAAGGGAGGTACCCAATGGCATATTGGGTCCTAATAGGTTAGCGACAAGACGGTTGCGTTTGGGCAACCATTGGTAGATGCCTTTAGGAACAAGAAATCTCCTAAATCGACATTTACCAATGGAGTGGCCTTTCTTGCAACAGTAAAAGCATACAAAGTCGACATTAGAATCACTTTCACTTGCTTGATCCCTAATTACATATGCATATTTTTGATATGGGTTTATCATACTTTTTCTAAAATCCTTTTTATCGATTGCAAATGTAATTTTAGGTTCAAGTGCCTTGTCTAATTTGGCCTTAAGGTTTCTAACCTCACCTTGCCAAATATGACAAGTATCACAACCAAAGTTGAAAGGATTACTATTGTCCTTACAATCCGATTCATTATCTTTCACAATGGAAGCCTTAAGGTCCTCTAATTTCTTTTCGGACTCTAAGACTTTGTGCTCTAAATATGTAAAAATTCTTCTATTAGAAGCAAGTTTCTTAAAGGCTTCAGTTGCTTCCTTGTGTAAAACATCGAATGCGGTTTGTAATTCGGAATGAGACATATTAGATGACATATTATATCTAGAGTGACGTACCTGTTTCTTTTTCTTTTTCTGATTTGCGGAGAGACATAGATTCACGGACTCTTCTTCATCACTAGAGCTTTCATTAGAGGAGGAAGAATCACTGTCGCTTTCCCACGCGATGTACGCCCTCCTAGGCTTTGATGCTCTCTTATGTGACTTCGATTGTTCCTTTTCTTTTCCCTTGTTGTTCATTGGACAGTCCGGTTTGTAGTGACCGGGCTTTCCACATTTATAGCACGTTCCTCTAGTCTTTTTGCCTTTTTGATTGTCATCTTTGGAGAACCTTGATTGCCTTCGGAAATTTACCAGGTTCTTCTCCGAATGTTGGATGCCGTTCTTTCTCACGTACCGGTTATACCGTTTAACGAACAGCCCCATGTCCTCATTTATGTCTTCTTCTTCGTCGTCGCTTGAAGAATAATCACTTTGCTCTTTTGCTTTAGACTTCGAGGAAGAAGCCTTAAGAGCTATGGACTTCTTTTCACTCATCTTTACTTTGTCCTTCTTTTCTTTCCTTTCATGTTGGTCAAGACTCAAGAGTACCTGTTCATGCTCTTGTAGTTTGCCAAACAATGTAGTCAGGTCTAATACCGTAAGATCATTTGCCTCTTTGATGGCGGTCACTTTCGGCTGCCATTCCCTGCTAAGACATCTCAAAACTTTATTAGTAGCAAGATCATTGGAAATAGGTCTTCCTAGTGAATGTAATCTGTTTATGAGATGAGTAAATCTCTTTTGCATGTCAGCAATGGTTTCCCCTTGCTCCATGAAAAAGAGATCAAACTCTTGTATAAGAGTGTTGATTCGAGCCAACTTAACATCGTTTGTCCCCTCATGGGCAATTTGTAGTGCATCCCACATAGTCTTAGCCGTAGGGCAATGGGATACACGGTAGTATTCATCTACACCTAATGAGGAGATTAGAATGTTCTTAGCTTTCCAATCGTAATTATACTTTCGCTCATCGTCGTCGGTCCATTGTGCTTCGGGCTTTGGCACAACTTCGTTATTCTCATTTGTCATGGTTATTTCAATCGGACCATTGAGAATAACGTTCCATATCTTTCTATCTATGGAATTAATGTGCACCCGCATACAGTCTTTCCAATAGCTATAATTTTCACCGTTAAAAACGGGAGCTCTATTGTACGCCCCTTTTGGTTCGTTAGCCATTATTCTATCAATGTTGTATTTGAAGCACCGGAGAACCGGAGCTCTTGATACCACTTGTTAGACTAAGGCACGGATCTAGAAGGGGGGGTTGAATAGATCCCTTTTAAAAATTTGAGTGGCGCTACCAATAAAATTGGTTTTCAAAATTGTTTTCAAATGCGGAAGCGGCCTTGGAAAATATAGTCTAAAACGAACAACTATTGGAGAGCCGGATATGCGTCAAGCAGATGAATTTAAGACGATAACGGATAGTAAATCACTACACACTTTTATGCAAAACTCAGATGTGATTCACTCGTACTATTTCCTTATTCCAATGATAAAAAAATTACACCAAAACTAGCAGCAAAATTAAGGCAATTTTAGTTCAGCACTTTTGTCGAACAGTTGGTGTGCACAAATACCTTAAATGATATTTGTGTTGAATGAGTGATTGAAAAAGCCTTAGTACAGTATTTCTATTGTACTTAGTAGTTAAAAAACAGTGTTTCACCAACTCACTCAATCAATACTACAATTTGACAAAATCACTTATTCTAGAATCACTTAATTTTTAAGCTGTAATTGAAAATGCAGAAAATAAAGGAACACAAGATTTGATGAGGCAGTTCCCCCAGTCGTCCTCGCGTTGGGGTACGTCTGCCCTCAATTCTACAATGAGAATTGAGATATGTATTGAATAGATATCACCTGTTTGGTAGAACAGTTATACACAAGAATCGATAGACAATTGATACAAACAATCTTAATGTTGCTGATAATTTCTACCACTTCTTGCCCCTTGATTCAAGATGAATCAAGTCCTCCAATTTGATGTGAATGACCTCCGATTGCAGCCACCTTATTGACAACTCTTCCGTTGATCAAACCTTCGGCACGGCTGATCTTAGACACACCCAAATTGAACCCGGAACGTCTTCAACCTTTCAACGCCCTAGCTACTAGATTGATCAACCTTCCGCTAATCAATCACCTTCGCACTCGCTTGATTGTTGAACCGACGATTCCGTAACAAAAGCCTTCAAAACCTGTAGTCTTGATAGGTAAAACCTCAAAGGTTTTCTCCCAAGAAACACCTGCACCAGCTTCCACTCGAACCGGATCTTCAATCACGCGTTCGAACCTTATCACCGTCGAGCAAACCACAAACCGCAGCAAAAAAATTGATTATCTGTAATTTGAGAATTTGTGAGTTGATTGAACGATGAAGATGAAGAACACTGATGCACCTCTTTCACGTTTCTTGACCTGAACACTTTCTCACAATGCTTTCAAAAAAAATGTTCGTTGTTAAAATTGAAAAGACAGCTATTTATAGTAATATACAAAACAGACAGTTGACAGATCAATGAAACATAGCAGAATTTCTGTTTCTGCGCGCGAACGGTCGACCATAGGGTCGGCGTGCGCTGAGCCGTGTGACACTCAAACTGTCATGCGCCGAGTCAGCGGTCGACGCATGATCTTCATGCGCTGAGCCGTCTGATTCTTAAACCTGCATGCGCCAAGTTAACGGTCGACGCATGACCTTCATGCGCTGACCCGTGTGAACTGAATGAAACTGTGTGCTGACGGTATGGTCGGCTCATGGTTCAAAAATCTGCAAAAACATAAATTTCTACAGCTTTTTGTGCATTACGTCATTGTAAAAATTGAATCATAAGTAGCGTGAATGATTTAAACGAAAGAAGGATATCTCTTAGCAAGTTGTCATCATCAAAAACCAGAGGCACGCTTGTGTTGGTAGATACTTTGCCTTCACAGATGTGACATCCATGAAACCTATTTCAAAGACTGAGCTATGGTACAAGATACTTGGCCATGTCAGTGAAAGAGGCATGGTCGAATTATTAAAACAAAATCTATTGTATGGTGACGAGGTCGAAAAACTGGAATTTTGTGAACCTTGTGTATTTGATAAATTGTGTAGAATAAAATTTAACAAAGGTAAACAAATATCACATGGATCCCTTGATTACACTCATGCTGATCTTTGGGGGCCTACAATGAATCCTTCACATTCATGTGCAAAGTATTTCCTATCGATAATTGATGATTATTTCATAAAGTTATAAGTATTTATACAGAAGACTAAGGATGAAACTTTTGAAAGTTTCAAAAGTTGGAAGACTCTGGTCGAAAACCAAATTGGCAGGAAGGTCAAGAGGTTGAAGACCGACAAAAGTCTTGAATCTTACAATGAGGCTTCAGACAACTATTGTGTTGTGTCTGGTATTGCAATGCACATAACTACTGCATGTACTCCCCCAACAAAATGGTTTGGCTGAAAGATTTAATCGAACCATTTTGGAATTAGTAAGATGCATGTTAGTTAGTTCAGGATTGAAGAAGGTGTTTTGGGCTAAGGCACTAATAACTGTAACTTACCTGATAAAAAGGTGTCCCTCGACAGCTTTGGATATGAAAACACATGAAGAAGTCTGGTCGAAACATCCATCTAATCTCGACAGACTTATAGTATTTGGCTACATAACAGATGCTCACGTTAGGCAAGATAAGGTCGAACCTGGAGCTTTAAAATGTATGTTGCTTGGATACCCTGAAGGAGTTAAAGCTTATAAGTTGTAATATCTAGAGCCAAATCACATGAGGTGTATTATAAGTCGAGATGTAGGTTTCAATGAACTGATGACGTTGGTCGAAGTTTGAAGATCTCTGAGGAAGAGCTGGAACATGAAGAGATTCCTATTGAGGTGGAGCATAGTGATGCTGAATTGCATGACCCTATATGAAGTCGGAAAAAAAGCAAAACTTATTTTCGAAGCTGAGGAGACTAATAATGACTACCTGTTGGAAAAAGAAGTTTGAGAAGAGTCATTAAGTCACCTCAAAGACTTAATTATGCAGATTTCATAGCTTATGCCTTAGTCTCAGCAAGTGAGGTTCTTGAAGAATAATATAGAGATTATAAGGAAGTTATGAGAAGTCAAAATAAGACTGAATGGCTGAAAGCTATGAATGATGAGATGAAATCTCTGTTAGAACATAGATTGGTTCTTAATAATATCTCTATGTTTTGATGATAACTATTATGAAATTTTGTATTAAAGAATTATATACTCTAAAAATTGTGTCAGATTGTTTGCTGCAGATATTAAAGTGAATATTATTCTATAAGCAAATTAGATCTGAACATGAAAAATATGCAAGGCTCTGAAGCATCAGAAGCATCTCTTAGAAGATTCTGAGTGCTGTCTACAGAAGATTCTGAGCGCTGTCTACAGAAGGATCTGAAGCAGAAGCTACAGAAGAATCTGAAGCAGAAGCCAGAAGCATCTGAAGCATTGAAGAATTCTGTATGAAGAGTTTCAAGCACAGTTATTTCAGAAGACTCTGATAATACTAACGCGGCCAGTACTAAGGATCTGATCCCAAACTCTGCTATGAACAATTACACGCTGAAAGCACACATGCTGCAAAGACTCTGATTCAGCAAACTCTAATGTACATCAGAAGGCTCTGATCAGTCAAGGCTCTGATACTTTGCTGAAAACTTGTTGAAGAAGAATTCAAAGTTATGTCCATTGGAATGGCCAAACGACTCTTTCCTCATTTATGCTAGACACAAGAACACAGGCAAAAAGGATTTTTCTGTTCATTCTACTTCTAGGAAAGGTCATGTGATGTGAAGACAAAAAGGCTCAGACCTTTTGGTACACAACCTTCAACGTGAAAGACTTCTCGGACCTCTGTGCCTATAAAAGCAAGACTCCATCCATCTTCTTCAGTTGACGAAACGCTTGAAAGAAATTCATAACAAAGCTCTCATACAAATCTTTATCTTGCTGAATTTATTTCATAGTTCTTAAAATCTTAAGTGTAAAATCACAGTTGTGATAAAGCTTTATTAGAAGCAATTTAAACACTTGTATTATTCTTACATTTGATTGTAAAAGAACCTTAAGAAGATCCAGTTAGGATCAGTAGTTCTTGAGAAGACTTAGAACAATTGTTCTTAGTGCTTGCTATTGTAATCAGTTGATTTAATAGTGGATTAAGTCCTTGTTTGAGAAAGTCAAATCACTCTTGATAGGGTGGACTGGAGTAGTTGAGTTCAACGAACCAGGATAAAAATCCTTGAGTTTTTATTGCTATAAGTTTTTTCTATATACTTATTCAACCCCCCTTCTAAGTATTTTCTCACCTTTAGTTGGCATCAGAGCTCCGGTTCTGTGTGTGCTACCACTTCACAGTGACAGAAAAGATCCAGTGAGAAAAACTTTGATATATATTTGGTTGCTATTATGGTTGAAACTTCAACATCTAATAGTAACAACAGATATGAAGAAAGGGACAGAATCAACACAAAACCCCCTATGTTTGATGGGGAGAAATTTGATTATTGGAAGGACAGGATAGAAAGTTTCTTCCTTGGTTATGATGCTGATTTATGGGACTTGGTCATAGATGGGTATGCTCACCCCACTGATGGGAATGGCAAGAAAGTAGACAGAAAATCTATGACTGAAGCCCAAAAGAAGGAGTTTAGAAATCACCATAAGGCTAGAACAGTCTTGTTAAATGCAATATCTCACACTGAGTATGAGAAGATCACAAATAGAGAAACTGCATTTGACATGTTTGAGTCTTTGAAGATGACTCATGAAGGAAACCTTCAAGTTAAAGAGACCAAGGCTCTGGCGTTAATACAGAAGTATGAAGCGTTCAAGATGGAAGAATCTGAGTCTATAGAAACTATGTTCTCTAGATTCCAGATCCTCACAGCTGGTCTAAAAGTTCTGGATAAAGGCTACTCAACTGCTGATCATGTGAAGAAGATCATCAGAAGCTTGCCTATCAGATGGAGACCTATGGTCACTGCTCTGAAGCTTGCTAAGGATCTGAACAAGATCACTCTGGAGGAGCTAATCAGCTCACTAAAGAGCCATGGAATTGAACTTGAGGAAGATGAGCCTCAAAAGAAAGGTAAGTCAATTGCCTTAAAATCTAACAAGTCTGTGAAAGCTTTGCAGGTGTTAGAAGAAAGCTTTAAAGAATCTTCTTCTGAAGAAGAAGATGAATTGTCCTTGCTGTCTACAAGAATCAACAGACTCTGGAAGCACAAGCAAAGGAAGTTCAAGAACTTCAAAAAGCCAGATCAGCGCAAGGAGTCCTCTGGACCAAAAAGATCTGTAAAGAAGGAAGTTGTTTGTTTTGAATGCAAACAACCTGGCCACTACAAAAATGAGTGTCCAAAGCTTCAGAAGGAAAAGCCCAGAAGAAAGCCTGAGCACAAGAAGAAGGTTCTAATGGCTACATGGGATGATTCTGATGAATCTGAATCCTCATCAGAATCTGAAGATGAATGCGCCAACATGGCTCTGATGGCAGGCATTGAAGATCAGAATGAAGGATCATCTGGATCTGAGTCTGATTCTGAATCTGACTCTGAAGAGGTACTTTCTGATCTCACTAGGGAAGAGCTTATTAAAGTCTTATCAGAAGTCCTGAAAAATTATAATCAAATTAAGCTCAAATGCAAGAAGCTTAAGTGCAATCTTGACTCTGAGAATAATCTGTTAAGATCAGAAGTTGCTGAGCTAAAAGAAAACAATTTGAAAATGAAAGCTAATTTTGAAAAAGCTTAACAAAACTCTGAATCTGAAAGTAAGTCTAAATGGAAAAACATTTTAGAAGAATATGACTTCAGCTTTCAGAAGTTTCTTGCTAAAAGCATAGACAGAAGCAAGATGGCTTCAATGATCTATGGGGTTAGCAGAAACAACAGGAAGGGAATTGGATATGAATCCTCTTTTGGAAAGGATTTAAATCCAATGCCTGTTGATAAACTTGTTATTAAGAAAACTCCCTTGTACTCTCATTTCAAGTTTGGTCATCTGAATGACATTAAATACACACGTTCTGATCAGAACATTCATGTATTTAAGCCAAAAGTAAGTCAGAACAAAATTGTTGTAAAAAGACAGAAGTTCAGACCAACTTTCAAGGCAACTAACCAAAAAGGACCCAAAAAGATCTGGGTACCTAAGGATAAGATTATCCCTGTTGCAGATGTTTTTATCAAAAAGGTCAAGACGTCAGTCATGGTACCTGGACTCTGGCTGCTCACGTCACATGACGGGAGAAAGGTTTATGTTCCAAAGCCTGAAGCTTAAATCTGGAGGAGAAGTGAAGTTTGGAGGGAATCAGAAGGGCAATACCATTGGCTCTGGTACTATTGGTAATGGTAACCTTCCCTCTATATCTAATGTTCTTCTTGTAGAAGGATTAAAGCATAATCTATTGTCCATAAGTCAATTAAGTGACAACGGTTATGATATAATCTTTAATCAACAATGTTGTAAAGCTGTTAGTCAGAAGGATGGCTCAATCCTGTTTAATGAAAAGAGGAAGAACAACATTTACAAAATAAATCTTTCAGAACTTAAAGTTCAAAATGTTAAATGCCTCTTGTCTGTTAATGATGAGCAATGGGTCTGACACAGAAGATTGGGGCATATTAATATGAGACGTATATCTCAGATTAATAAACTCAATCTGGTCAGAGCACTTCCTAAGTTGAAGTTCAACTCAGATGCTCTTTGTGAAGCATGTCAAAAAGGAAAATTTTCAAAATCTTCTTTTAAATATAATAATGTTGTTTCAACCTCAAGACCATTAGAATTACTTCATATTGATCTGTTTGGACCAGTGAAAACTGCATCCATCAGAGGCAAGAAGTATGGATTAGTCATTATTGATGACTACAACAGATGGACATGGGTAAAGTTTCTAAAACACAAGGATGAGTCACATTCTGTGTTCTTTGACTTCTGCAAACAAGTCCATAATGAAAAAGATTTCAAAATTATTAAAGTCAGAAGTGATCATGGTAGTGAATTTGAAAATAAATATTTTAAAAAATATTTTAATGAAAATGGCATTGCTCATGATTTTTCCTGTCCTAGAACTCCACAACAGAATGGAGTTGTAGAGAGGAAAAATAGAACTCTGCAAGAAATGGCCAGAACCATGATCAACGAGACTAATCTGGCAAAGCATTTTTGGGCAGAAGCAATAAACACAGCTTGTTACATTCAGAACAGAGTGTCTGTAAGACCTCTTCTGGAAAAGACTCCCTATGAATTGTGGAGGAACAGAAAGCCCAACATTTCATATTTCCATCATTTTGGATGTATTTGCTATATGTTGAACACTAAAGAGAATCTTAACAAGTTTGATTCTAAAGCACATAAGTGTTTCATGCTTGGGTATTCTGAAAACTTTAAAGGCTACAGAGCATACAATACTGCAACACAGATTGTGGAGGAATCTATACATGTTAGATATGATGATAAGCTTGGCATTGAAAAGCCAAAGCAGTTTGAAAGTTCTGCAGATAGAGAAGTAATTCTCACAGACTCTGAAGGCTCAGAGGCAGATAAAGCTCAAGTGAAGGAACCAGAAGCAACGCCAGATGCAATTCCTTTAGCTTCTCAGATGAACAACTTAAACATTTCTAAAGAATCAACTGTTAGAGGATCATCTTCCAGAATCAAGGCCTCTCACCCAGAGGATGTGATCATTGGAGAGAAGGATGACCCCATTAGAACAAGATCCTTCCTCAGATCATCTGAAGCATCATTATTTGGGTTGGTGTCAGTCATTGAACCAACTTCTGTGGATGAAGCTCTGCAAGACAGTGACTAGATAATTGCCATGCAAGAAGAGCTAAATCAGTTCACAAGAAATGATGTTTGGGATTTGGTTCCAAGACCAAAAGGATTCAACATAATTGGAACTAAATGGGTCTTCAGAAATAAACTGAATGAAAAAGGAGAAGTTGAAAGAAATAAGGCAAGGCTTGTTGCTCAAAGTTATAGTCAACAAGAAGGAATTGATTATACAAAGACTTATGCTCCTGTAGCCAGGTTAGAGTCTATTCGTTTACTCATTTCTTTTGTTGCACAAAATAACATCACTCTATATCAGATGGATGTTAAGAGTGCCTTTCTAAATGGTATTATAGAAGAAGAAGTTTATGTTCACCAACCTCCTGGTTTTGAAAGTGAAAAATTTCTAGAACATGTTTTCAAACTAAAGAAATCTTCTTATGGTTTAAAACAAGCTCCCAGAGCTTGGTATGAGAGATTAAGCAATTTTCTTCTAGAGAAAAATTTCATCAGAGGCAAAGTGGACACAACTCTCTTTTGTAAAACATTTAAGAACGATCTTTTAATTTGTCAAATATATTGTGGATGATATTATATTTGGATCTACCAATGTTATGCTGGGAAAGGAGTTTGCTCAATGTATGCAGGCAGAACTTGAGATGAGCATGATGGGAGAATTTAGATTCTTTCTGGGAATTTAAGTCAACCAAACTCCAGATTGCACTTACATCCATCAGACCAAATATGTTAAAGAGCTTCTGAAGAAGTTTAACATGACTGATAGTAAGATGGCAAAGACTCCCATGCATCCAACAAGTACACTTCGTAAGGAAGAGGTAAGTAAGAAAGTAGATCAGAAACTCTACAGAGGTATGATAGGATCTCTTCTCTACTTGACTGCTTCTAGACCTGATATTTTATTCAGTGTATGCTTGTGTGCAAGATTCTAATAAGATCCTAGAGAATCAAACTTAACAACAGTTAAGAGGATTCTAAGGTATCTGAAAGGTACTTCTAATGTGGGTTTGTGTTACAGAAAATCTAATGATTTCAAATTAGTTGGATTCTGTGATGCTGACTACGCTGGAGACAGAGTGGAAAGAAAAAGTACTTCTGGAAGCTGTTAATTTCTGGGAAGAAATTTAATCTCATGGTACAGCAAGAAGCAACCCACAAATGCACTATCAACTACAGAGGAAAAATATATTGCTGCTGCTGGATGTAGCACGCAGATGCTCTGGATGAAAAGTCAACTATAAGACTATCAGATCTTTGAGAGTAACATTTCTATTTTCTGTGATAATACTTATACTATATGTTTGTCTAAAAAACCTATTTTACACTCTAAGGCAAAACATATAGAAATTAAACATCATTTCATCAGAGACTATGTTCAGAAGGGAATTATAAACTTAGCCTTTGTTGATACAGATCATCAGTGGGAAGATATTTTCACAAAACCCCTTGCTAAAGATAGGTTCGAATTTATTCTGAAAAATATTGGTATGGATTTTTGTCCAGAATGATATTTATCAGAAGCAAATTTCTCAGATGCAAAATGCTTAAACTCTGAAGTATTTCATCTGTCATTTATTTGATTTATTGATTTATTACTTGTGTGTATCTGAACTAACCAATCTTAGAGGATCTGAATGTTGGCTAACGTTTCATTTCTCAAGAGAATTCAGAAGCACATGCAAGAAAACACGTGTCACTCTGAATCTGAAAAGATGGCGTGTACACTACTGAAGAGACATTTGAGGTATTGTTTGAATAGTGAAAATCTTGATTTTCCCTCCAAATTGTCAGAATCAATTAATGTTTTGAAATGATTTTTTATTCTTTTCATTAAATGTCATTAATTGCTATGTGAGAATGTGCTATTTGTGACTATTTGATTGCCCTAATTGCTTTCTCTATAAATACCACATTTCACACTTTTCACTTCACAGACAATTTTATGCATTTCTGTCTTCTCTTTGCTCTTCACAAAAACCATAAACCTTCGTCCAAATCATCTTCATCTTCATCAATGGCAATTTCATCCTCTGCATCAGCTCAATTTCAATCGTCTATGGCTGCAGTTACATCAGCAAATATGGGTGTTACTCCATTTAAGGAACCAAAAAGGACATTATTAACCCCTGTGGACAAACTTGAAGTTCTCTGTGAATCCATGATGGAATTTGACTCTCTAGCTGAAAATGGGTTTGAGTTACATTCTATAATTGATGCACAAGGGTGGGTCAAGTATTTTGACAGATTGTTTGGTCCAGTGTATCCACATCTTGTGAAAGAATTTTGGATCCATGCTTTTGTTTATCCAAAATTTATTCTTTCTTCTGTTCTGGGAAAGGAGATCATCATCACTGAAGATCTCATCAGGAAACTCATAGGGTATGAGGAGACTGATGGGGTGTGTCATATGCCGGCTGGGCGTGTGGATATGGAAGAAGTCTATGAGGAAGTCATTACATCTGGACAGGCCTCTAACAAATTTAAGGACCTGAAACCTGAATATAAAATCTGGGCAAAGATTTTTCTGGGATGCATCCATCACAGAAAATCCACCAATTCTCCAAATTATGTGAATAATGAACAACTCTACTTCATGTACTGCTTGAGTTAGAGTACAAAGGTAGATCTTCCATACATTCTCTTTATGCATCTGTGGAATTATATCAATGCATCAAGATAATTTGTAAAGGATAAGGGACAGAAGATCAGGACATGGATTCCCTTTGGAAGGTTGATTTCAGACGTTCTGATAGAGAATGGTCTGGTGACTGCTCTTTATGAAGCTGGAGTTACAGATGAACTTGAAACAATTATTGGAAAACCATTGAATGCAAAGAGTCTTCAGAGGCTAAAGATTGTGGATGAACTCACAGCTGCTCCTAAGAAGCTGAATGTTTCTGAAGTGAGTCAGAAGAGAATTACAGTTCAAGATTTTCTACTCTTTGGTGTTGAAGAACCTATGGACATTATTCTTAGGTATATTGATGCGTGCAAAATAGATGGAACACCATTTCCTGCATACATTCTGATAAGGGCAAGAGAACCTATGCTAGATATGTATGATGAGAACATGAGGAAAAGAAAGCAACTAGAGGCAGATAAAGCTGCTGCTCAGAAGAAGCCAAAAGTTGCTGAAAAGCCACAAAAGCAGATCAAGAGAAAAGCTTCTGGAGAAGTTCCCTCTGTTCCCACCAAGCGTATAAAGACTAAAGGTACTAAATCCTCTGTATCTTCTTTCTCTAAAATTGTTATAAATGAATCAACATTTAGTTCTATTCCTGAACCTCCTCCCACTCAAAATCAAACAATTCCTACTCCATCACAAACATCTGAACCACCAAAAATTCCTACACCACCAAAATCATCTGATCCTATTTCCCAAACACCACTAAAATTATCTGATATTCCTCAAACACAACCACAACCAAAACCAACAGAACAACCTACAACACAATAACCAGAAATACAGCAACCAGAAATTCAACAACCAGCTGCATTTGAACCCATACAATCTGATCCAGTTGCATCTGACACTGTTGTATCTGAAACAGTTACACCTGAACCTGTTGCACCTGAACAAGTTGCATCTGAACCAGTTGTATCTGAACCACCTTCATCCAAACCTTCTGAGATTCAACCAGAACCATCCAATCCTCATGAATCAAATATTCATGACTCTGAGATTTTGGATGTTCAACCTCTTAAGACTATGTTCGTTGTATCCTCTACCTCTTGCACCCCAACCACATCATCTGATTCATCTGAATCTGATATCCATCCAGATTTTATCTCACCCCCTTCCCTCAGAGCATTTGAATCTAACCAACCAAATCTACCCACTTCTTCTGAAACTACCATTCCTGAACCCATTCCTGAACTAAGAACATCTGAATTTGTTTCAGTTGCTTCTGCTAAACCATTTCCATTCGATCCCCTTCCATCTGGACTTGAAATAGAAATTTTTTTTGATCAACCGCCTCAATCAGCTTTTGTTCCTTATCTTGTTAAGCAATCTGCGTTTGTTCCCTATTTTGATAATCCAAAAGCTGTCATCCCTTCCATTCGCAGAATCAAACCATTCTTTCATATTATGCTAGCTCAGAAGAAACCAACATATCCTATACCTCTGATCATTATTCCAGAATTCACCATTCCACCTCCACCTCAACCTAAGCCATTCACCTTGGAAACCCTTCTAAAACAAAAAACTAGGCTGAATGTTGATAATTTATTTGCAAGTTTTTTGAAAGAAATAAAGATGCATTTAGGATCTGTTCAGAAGAGATGCTTGTCAACAATGGATGCAAATGAATCTGATGCTATCTGGAATAGCTTCATCAACAGATTCAATATTGTAGCCTCAAATCTGAAGAATGTATGTTCTGATGATGCAAAGCTC
The DNA here is from genome assembly GCA_963859935.3 of Lathyrus sativus. Taxonomy (NCBI): domain Eukaryota; kingdom Viridiplantae; phylum Streptophyta; class Magnoliopsida; order Fabales; family Fabaceae; genus Lathyrus; species Lathyrus sativus. The sequence continues at coordinate 566,606,086 of OZ012735.1, read as the reverse complement.
AGATTTGCTGAGACTTCTAGAAGTATGATCTGGAATGTAAAAAGATCTAAACCTTTGCTTCTTGAAGATGTTCCATCATCTTCTGAAGTATTTGCTACAAAAGTGACTGCTGAATCTGCTTCTGAAGAAAATCCTCTGGCTATGACTATTGTGGAACATCCCTCTGGATCTGTTGCTCATGACTCTGCATCTCATATGGAAATTGACTCTGTTCCTGCTTCAGCATCTGCCCCACCTTCTTCATCTGAGATCAAGAAAGAGAATTCAGATCTTGAAGATAAGATTGCAGTATTGGAAGCTGGACAATCTGAGATTAAGTCATGGATGGCCAAGTAAGACCAGAAGACTGAAGACATGGCATAATGGATGTCCAAGCAATATCATAAAAATGACAACATGGCTAAGTGGATGACAAAGCAAGAAGAATTATCATCTGAGATCACTCACCTATTGAAGATGATTCTGTCCAAGCAAACCTAGTTTATTTTTTTCTGTATTTGATGTTTGTGCACATGTACTTGAATATTTATCTGATGTTTTGTCTGTTTTGAATTTGAACGAATGATTCTATGTTTTCTCTACTTGATATATCTTTTCTGTATTTCCTTTTATTTGTCTTTTAAAAGTTTTACTTTTTGATTATGACAAAAAGGGGGAGAAAATGAATCTGACTGTTCAAATAAACTCCACCTAAATGAAATTCAGACATATCAATTTTAACTAACGTAAACTCTTAGTATTTCAGAACATTTGAAAACTCTGACAAATTCTTTAAGAGTAACTCTGAGATCCCCAGATCTAGTTTTAACCTATCAGGCTCTGATTCTGAAACACGCATCCAAGTCAAGATCTAATTTTTGGAACAATTAGGCTCTGATTCTGAAAAGAATACTCATGCAAAAAGGGAAGTTTCTATTCCTTCTAAGTATTCAATTCAGGGGGAGATTCATTATCTCAGGGGGAGTTATAATTATATTGTTTATTGAACAAAATTTCTGATGTTTTTGTCATCATCAAAAAGGGGGAGATTGTTAGAACACAAATTGGTTCTTAATAATATCTCTATGTTTTGATGATAACTATTATGAAATTTTGTATTAAACAATTATATACTCTAAAAATTGTTTAAGATTGTTTGCTGCAGATATTAAAGTGAATATTATTCTGGAAGCAAATTAGATCTGAACATGAAAAATATGCAAGGCTCTGAAGCATCAGAAACATCTCTTAGAAGATTCTGAGTGCTGTCTACAGAAGATTCTGAGCGCTGTCTACAGAAGGATCTGAAGCAGAAGCTACAGAAGAATCTGAAGCAGAATCCAGAAGCATCTGAAGCATTGAAGAATTCTGTATGAAGAGTTTCAAGCACAGTTATTTCAGAAGACTCTGATAGTACTAACGCTGCCAGTACTGAGGATCTGATCCCAAACTCTGCTCTGAACAATTACACGCTGAAAGCACACATGCTGCAAAGACTCTGATTCAGCAAACTCTAATGTACATCAGAAGGCTCTGATTAGTCAAGGCTCTGATACTTTGCTGAAAACTTGTTGAAGAAGAATTCAAAGTTATGTCCATTGGAATGGCCAAACGACTCTTTCCTCATTTATGCTAGACACAAGAACACAGACAAAAAGGATTTTTTTGTGCATTCTACTTCTAGGAAAGGTCATGTGATGTGAAGACAAATAGGCTCATAACTTTTGGTACACAACCTTCAACGTGAAAGACTTCTTGGACCTCTGTGCCTATAAAAGTAAGACTCCTTCCATCTTCTTCAGTTTACGAAACGCTTGAAATAAATTCATAACAAAGCTCTCATACAAATCTTTATCTTGCTGAATTTATTTCATAGTTCTTAAAATCTTAAGTGTAAAATCACAGTTGTGATAAATCTTTATTAGAAGCAATTTAAACACTTGTATTATTCTTACATTTGATTGTAAAAGAACCTTAAGAAGATCCAGTTAGGATCAGTAGTTCTTGAGAAGACTTAGAACAGTTGTTCTTAGTGCTTGCTATTGTAATCAGTTGATTTAATAGTGGATTAAGTCCTTGTTTGAGAAAGTCAAATCACTCTTGATAGGGTGGACTGAAGTAGTTGAGTTCAACGAACCAGGATAAAAATCCTTGAGTTTTTATTACTATAAGTTTTTTCTATATACTTATTCAACCCCCCCTTCTAAGTATTTTCTCACCTTCAATCTCTTCCTGAGAAACCTACAGGGGCCTAGTTAGTCAGTTCTAAGTGGATTTTCAAGGTTAAGGAAGGAATTGAAAGAGTGATATTGAACTGTTTTAAGGCAAGATTAGTTGTTAGGGGTTTCACTCAGAAAGAAGATGTCTACTTCAATGATGTATTCTCACCTATTGTAAAGCATAGATCCATTAGAATTTTGTTAGTCATGGTAGTGAAGTTCGAACTAGAACTTGAACATATGGATGTGAAGGCAACCTTCCTGTATGGTGATCTAGATGAAACAATTCTGATGAGGCAACCTGAAGGGTATGCAGAAAAAGGAATGCAAGATTATGTGTGCAAGCTGAATAGGTCTTTGTATGGCCTGACAAAATCTCCTCGTCAATGGAATAAGAGTTTCTACAAGTTCATGGGATAAATTGGTTTCACTAAGAGCTAGTTCGAGCATTGTGTTTACTTAAAACGTTGACTTGGAAACCTCATTGGCACCTAGAGACATATCTTAGATTCTTCTACAGGACTCACCTCACGCATGTGCGACTCACCCATATATGATGGAATATCTTCATACACAAAGAACTTAATCATACATGAGAGACTCACCTCATACATGAGGTACTTACCCCAGTCTTGAGGGACTCACCCTAGGTATACCATAAGAACTAATCTAAATAAGGAGAGGAAAATAAAAATTAAATCACTTTGTCATTTCCAAGCCCCCGTGCTTGAGGGAATATGTATAGGTAGATTTATAAAGGGTCCCACAAGGGGAGACATGGAAGGGAAATAATATAACATCTCGTCCACAACATCTTCTTGATCAAGTACTTATCAGATTGAGTTCCTCTAATTTGGATGTGACGCCCCATTTCTTGGATTTATCACCTTCTTGTGGAAACATGGAAGTGACGTGTCCTTGTCCATAATGGTGTAATGAAGAAGTCAAAAGGAGTATCATGTCCTCTTGAATAATATGGAAGTTGACTGCCCATTCTCTTTCTCTTAGAAATAAGTGTTACTTCCTAAGTGTCTGTGATTCAGGCCTAGAGACCTCTATAATACTTCAATCCTAAAGTTGAGAAAGAGATCAATTCACTATAAAAATACCACATATAAAGATTTACACCTCCCTGCATGAGCTTGCTCTAACTTCACAACAAAACCATAAATTTTTTGACAACCCTTAATCTCTAGGGGTTGTCATGTATTGTACCTTTAGCAAGTACATGAGTATACACATCATATCCACCCATTAAGGACAAAACTTTATATACACAATTTTATCCATGAGTATCAATTTTATCCCAAAATACCTTTAGACGATGTTAGTTTTGATATTGGGATCCAAGAACTACTTTTTAGAAAGTATTGCCTCATTCACAAGTGGTTATTGCCACATATTGTATAAGAGATTTTGGGAACCTTATTGATGTTTATTCTGAGGGTGTGTATTCTCCTACATTTACTTTTAGTTTGTTTCAATATGATTTCTCATATGAGTTATTGCCATCACTTTAAGGGTGGAAAATGAGCATGTCCGTCCCGTTTAGGCCTACCCCCACAAAGCCCTAAAAAATGGGATGGGGCGAGCAAGCATAGTTGAGAGTGTGGAGCTAAAACTCTGGCTTACCTTGGAAAAAAAATGAGAGTGAGGCAGGGCAGTCATGCAAATGTTACACCTATAAAGGATAAATTTTGCAAAAATGATTTTTAGTGTCCATACCCACACAAAAAATGGGGTGGGGTGAGCATATTATAGGGCGCAGACCTAAAACCTTGTCCAGTCCTGCAAAAAAATGTAGGAAAATTAGGCATGTTCAGTGGAGCGGACCCGTTTTGCCACCCATAGTATCACTGAAACATTATATTAGTAAAATGGATTAATGATCCATGCCCGCTCGCTGACATTACCATCATTCAATCTTGATAGCTTAATTGAGTATATAACCTATATATCTGGTCCTGAAAAATATGTTGTTGGATTGGTTAATCCAGGGGAGTAATATACTCATTACTACTTATGTTGAATTAATAACTAATAATTGATTTATGTGTTAATACTACTAGGTCAAAGTCTTGTCCTCTAATGTAAGACATGTTGTTTACATGCAAAATATTGTCGCATGGTGATGCATCCGCAAGTACACGGGAATATCAAAGTAATATAAAAGATTGTCGAACCCACAGAGACCAATGTCAACCTACCATTATCTATTACTGTGACGTAAAGCTAAGGCTAAAGATTACTTAGTTTAAACGGAATTAAAATGAAAACTAAAATGAAACTTAGAAAATATAACAACAAAGAAAGGCCGAAATATGGATTTTGTGTTCATAAGGGACTCTGTAGATTTTAGGCACTAAATTATAATTAAACTACGCTCCATAAAAAATATCAATGTAAAGACTCTGTCTCACACTCTCGCACTGTTGACTAAAGCCACACTCCCTAATCACATGATTTTTCTCTCGCTCGCCCGTTTTAATTAGAAAGCATATTTTGAAAACCAATTAGATCCTAATCGATACCATAACATTCTCGCTGTTTTTAGGATCGATGCCTAGTTTCCACTATCTGGTTCAATCCTCACATTATCGCACTATCGGATCGAACCTTAGTTTGTTCCTCACTCTCGTGACAAACCAATAAGACTTACAATTAGAAACTAAAACCACAACAGAATTTATTTAATGTTTCGCGTCTATTATTTTGTACCGAGTCCCGTCGGTAACGACAGTCCTCATACGCCAGACTTAGACAAGTTTAGCTAGACACGGTTATGGAAATAAATAAACAATTTTGGGTTTTTGAATTAACTAAAGACATAATGAGTGGTTTAAAATATTTTAAAGCGATGTTTGCAGAAAAAGGTAGAAGCTTGAAACAGTAACAATGGCAGAAAAATAAAGCGTAAAAGTAAATGACATAAATTAAAGGCAAGCAAATAAATACGATGAATGTAAATGAACCTGAAATAAAAATTGAAATTAAATTGAAGGAAAGATTGATTCAAGTATTACATAGATTGTAGGCCTAAACACTAACAATGGAGTAGTTTCTCGATGTGAGAAAACTACCCCTTTTACAATTGTGATTTCTTCCTAATACTACGAACAGCGCTTCCGCGCACAAAACTTGGATTCCAAAAATTGTGAATCCAAGATCTATTTATAGGAGGAAATTCATGCACCAACTTCCATGGGTCATGTGTGAGAAGTGGAGGAGGTGGGAGAAAACTTCCAAGTAGTGTTGTTAGTGGGTGGTTATATTTCTGAACTGCGGGCAAATGGCAAACTCCATTAGGTCAATGGCGAACGCCATTGCCTTCTTCATTAAGTGACGTGGCTGGCAAGGGCAATGGCGAACGCCCTTTGCTCACGGCGAACGCCATATCAGTAATTGGGCAAAATTTGCCCATTTTCTTCATTTTCTTATTCTTTTCCTTGTTTTCTCGCACGGGCGCTCTTATTTGACAAATACCTGAAACACAAACATAATACGATATAATAATTCGAAAAACAAGTAAAATGTCATTAAATTACATATGAATCGAGTCGAATTAAACGAGGCATTTTCACGTCATCAAACACCCCCACACTTAAATCATTGCTTGTCCTCAAGCAATCAACCAACACGGTAAAAAGAAAGAAATAAGCACGGTTCGAAACATAGGCACAACGAAACTCTAATCATACGTGGCTGCTAGGCTAATGTTTGATTGATAGGTACTAAATATCAATACCAAGGATACCGTAACGACACAATTTCAAAAATTCCCTCCTTATGCAAACCAATATGAATCATGCCATTATAACTCAACCTATATCTCTTGCTCTCTTTCACCCTATTTCATTTTAGTGCAATCACATTAAACCCGTTATTCATACACATTCATGGTAAGTAAACCTGTTAGTTACTATGATCTCATTGTTATTTCATTTTTCTTGGCAAATATGCTTAAGCATCAATTGAACTTAAAGAGTTTGTACTGTTGGGCTAAGTGATCGGGTGAGAACCCCCTAACTTAGAAGGAACATATCTTATCATTTTTTTCTTTTTTTCTTAACTTTCTCACTTTAAACCAGAGATCATACACTTATTTGCATCAACTTCTTACTTAGTGTGTTCTTAGGATGGTGCTGACTACTTAAATAAACTACTTAGGGGTTACTTTAAAAACTAGATCTTAAGGTCTTGGCATAATGGGTACTCAAATTGATTTTGCATATTTAGGGGGTTTATGGTGTCCGGACGGTATCGATGTTATCGAAACTTTCCCAAGTCTCCCTAACACAGCCTAAATTAAAAATAACCTATATACTTTCAGAGTGTCGTGCCATGAATCGAAACAAAAATTGTTGGAGGTTTAAATTTTTTTAAAATTTCGGGGAAATTGAATAACAAGTGAAAACCATGCATAAAGACTCGACGACACATGCAAAGACTCGACAAAACATTAAAAACAAATAGAATTCCTAAAAGCATGAAATAAACTAGAAAATGATAAACTTAACTAGAAAGTGGTAAAATTAAAGCGGTAAAGTTCCTCCCCTACACTTAAACTAAACATTATTCTCAATGTTTTGATAAAAGGTGGAAAAAGGAAAGATAGAACCTGTATGAATGTTACTGCATGCCATATCTTCTCTGATACTTCCCTTGTTGTCCTTGTTTTCACTGACCACTTCTACTCTGGTGTCTGGCATTTTGAGATACCTTCGTTTGTGTAATTCTCGAACCAACTCATCATATTGCCTGCTTCTAGAGGAAGTACCTGCAAACAGTGTTAGAAAATGGTGCGGTGTGTGCATGTGGAACTTGACCATGCAAAGAGCGAGGAAGAGGTGAGTTACTGACGGGAGAGATATGCTCTCTCCTATCATACTCATCATCAGTGTCACCACCAGCAACGAAATTCGTAGGAATTTCTGTGGGCACCAACTCATCTCCAAGATTGTCATCTAGAGAATTTTTGCCTAGATGTGGTCGAGACGTGACAGGCGGTACATTTCTTTATTTTTTGCAAATTCAAACAAACAAACATAGGAACTTAAGATAAAAACCCCGTGGGTTTCCTTCCACGCTGTGCTTTGTTTAACGTTGATAGCTCGACAGCTAAGGAGTTCAAGCACTCATGGTGGTTCTTTCGAGGATGGTACCTCGATCGAACTTTTAATAATCTTCAGTTTCCATGGCCACTTATCACGCCATCTCTCATATCCCTCACATTTTATTTTCTTCCTTTTGTGGGGTGGTTCATTCTTTTAGACTTGTGGTGATGGCTCTAAATCGATCCTGAGTATCAGCTTTTCAAGTTTGGGTTTAGTTATTTCATTCACCACCTCAAAGGCTAACTTTACCCTCTTAACAATAATGATATCCCTAGTTTCTTGGTCCTCAAATTTTCACTTTTTATGCAGAACCTCAGACAAAGGTGCATTGGTGTGGATATTTTCCAATATCTCTACATACGTTTTTGATTGGGAGTCTACCTTAGCTTCTACAAACCTTTGCGGGAAAAGAATCGGCGGGGTATAGGGAGGAGTAACAATAATAGGTGTTTCTTTCTTTACCTCTTTAATAACCTCTCTTTCGGGTGGCGTCGGTGGATTTTTCTTAATCTCTATGCTTTTCTCACCAGAACTCTCCTCAACTTCATTACCACTCTCCCTAAGATTTTTTATTTGTTCTTCGCTACTGGTTGTTACTGTCGCGGTAAGAATCAGATATCAAGCTATTAATTAACTTGAATCACAAATCTTAATTCACCACCGATCTTTAATTTATCCAAGGGAAGGGAAAAAAGCGAATAACTCAAAATATGCAAAGCAAAAGAGAATCTAAGGTTTAAGGGTTGGTTATACTAAGGGAAAATGCTAGCATCCAAAGTATATATAGTACTCTACAAGAACCTCTTGTTTTAATGTGTTATTTGTTATTTTGTCTGCTAAAGGGTCAAAAGAAAAGGGAGACCTAAGGTGTTATTCCTAAGTATGCTCGCCAAGATATCGCATATCGTGCCTACATATCCTGGCAGAAATGGAATCAGAGCATTCGTAGTTCCCCTAAAGAGATTGAGGAACTCTTGACTATGGTCAAAGTTCCAGGGGGAAGAAGGTTTGTTGATTTATTTCTAGAAGAAGAGACAAGTCGTCATCTTAGGGAGAATACTCGACTTAACCGCCATAAATGTATGGAAGACGAACTTTGCATCACATTGAGAGAAGGACTCCAACTCAGATTTATAATCGACGAGTATGCCACATACCTCTCTCAAGTGCAAAAGATGCTACATCTTTCTCGATTATGTTATGGGGTAGGTGAATTTTATCTTAACAACATAGATGACTAGTGTCTAATTCTCTTTGGAAAGGGTTTAAAGTTGAAAAGCCAAAATGGCAAAGGGGTTTGAGGTGTGTTGAAGGTTTTTAGAGTTTGAAAAGAGATTAGATATGATTAAAATATATTTTTTCAGATTTTTTTGAGAAAAGAAATTTTAATCTTAAATGGGAAAGAAATTCAACCTAATTCTATGACTTAATGTTATGATTAAGGGAAACTAACCTAATGTTATCATGCGATACTTTATCCTAACATCTGCATGCCTATCTTGATCCAATTCATCGAAGATATAGTTGAATCAAGAACTAAAGGGAACATGGAAAATCATATAATCATATCACCATCAATATCAACAACATTATTCATCACGGAGGATCACAACCTTCAACAGGGCAAAGCGATTAAGATGCTCCGGGGAAACAATCACTTGTGATCTTAATGACATCATAAACTGAATTACACTGAAAACTTTCAACACAACCTAATTAAGTGACAAAACAACATTCCAAGGAATAAAATCCAATCGAAATTTGGAATACAAACCGACAAAATGCTAAGTAGAATCCCACCATAATTCTAAAAAGTTGGATCAAAATTTTTATAATAAGGTCAATAACAAATTAACTGGTGAGAAAAAGATTTAATAAAAACAAAACAATTGGGCTCATATTAGTCCAACCCAAGAAACAACAAAGAAAAAATGAGAAGGGAAAAAAACCTCAAGATGATATTGGGCCGAGCGATTTTCTTTTGGATCCAACAGTAAAATGAGATAAGCCTCCAAACATAAGGGTTTTATATCTGCCTCTTCACTCATCACTCATCTTTCTCTCTCACCGAGCTTCATATTTCTTGCTACCCCTTCTTGTTTCCTTCGACCGTGTCTATTGTTTCGACTCTGACCGTCTCTCTCTCTTGTATCGTCACATTCGCGTTAAACTCTCTCACTCTTTGTGAAAAACAACAATGAGCTGTATGTAGTCTAGGGGTGTTCAAATAAACCGGTTATTTAAATAATCCATATCCATATCCAAATCCGGTTAATTATTAGTATGGTTTTAACCAAATCCACATTTTGGATATATTTTTAATATGGTTTTAACCAAATCCATAATTTGGACATCCATATCCAAAATAAAAACTAAATTAGTCAATTTTTTTTAATTAAAAAAAATTTTTGAAATTTTTTTTCAAAAAAAAGATATTTTTATTTTGAAAAAAAATATTGTTTTAATTTTTTTTCAGTAAATAAAAATTTTATGAATTTTAAAATAACTATTGTTTAAAATTCATAACCAAAAATTATGATTTTGAATATTATGATTTTGAAATTCATAATTTTTAAATTCATAATATTGTTAAAATAACAATAGTAATTAAAATTCTAATTTACTCAGTACTTCTTTATTTAAATTAGTCCTCCAATTCACACAAACTAAATGACTACAAAAAGAAATAATATCATATCTACAATCAAAATAGACTTGCCGTTTAATTCAATGCAAATTTATATCATATTCTTTTTATTTTATTTTTTATTTTTTAACCATCTCAAATAAGAATTTTAATTTAATCCAATAATTGTTCAAACGACAACAACTGTTTATTTTTTTATTGTAATTTATATACAAAAATCATATTTAAATATTAAATAATTATTATTTTTTAATAACACATATTTCTAATTACAAATCAATGAATTATATAGGAAAGAAAAAATAGATAGATTGGAGTAACTGTAACCAATATTATTATTTAATTGTTAAATTTGTTTAATAAATTTAAAATATAAAACTAAACTGATATTTTTTAAATATGGAGATGAATTAGATGAAATGATATATATATTAATAGTTAAATTGAATTCATTCAATTAACTAACTTTTTATTTAATAATGAAGGAATTGAATGAACTTTTCATTCATGAATTTTAACAATAATAATTATGAATTTAAACAATAGTAATGATGATTTTGAATATTTAGAGACCAAAAATTATGAATTTAAAAAAAATAATAGTTATTTTAACAATATTATGATTTTGAAAAAATCAATTTTAAAATAAAATTAAATCAAAACTAATTATAAAATTAGTTATGGATATAACCGGTTAATAACCATTTTAAAAGATAAAAACCGGTTATAAAAATTAGTTTTAATAACCGGTTGTAATATATAGATTATTTATGGTTATGGATTGGTTTTGTACATTAACCATCCATGACCACCTCTAATATAGTCTCAATTTTGGTGACGATGAGAAGAGTGATTCATGATGTCGCGGTGTTGGAAGTTATAAATGGAGTGAGGCAATGGGGATGCAGATCCGCGCGTTCTCGTGGTGGATTTTACATTAAAGTTTGGGTTTCCTCCTCCTTATTCTCCTAACGACGGTGGCACAATGAAAGAGTGGTGGTGGTCAGAATTGTTTCCAACGACATGTGTGGTTCAACTTGTGTGGTAGTCGGTGTTCTTTGCTTCCCCTTTTCTTTTAATCCAATTTCTTTGGATTTTGTGAACTGTTCTTGTTAAGATTTCTAGTGAGTAATTTGATTGAATTTGGGAACTGTTTTGAATCTTCTCTGTGTGCTTCACATGTGTATGTACAAATTGTATCGTTTTTGGTTTTGTACAGGTTTGGAAATATTAGTAATAATTCATATTTTATTATATTACTTTCTTAAGCCCATAAGTTTGTTAGAGGGTATTTTAGTATTTATCTTATTCTAGTAACCCTAGTTTTAGCTTATAAATAGGGTGACAATCATTGTAACCATATATCATGTTTTGTAGCCGTCATTCTCTTTAATAGAATATTTCCCTATTTCATCATTTATTCTATCTTTGCACCAACAAATTGGTATCTAGAGCTCTGGTTCAGATTCATTGGGAAACACGGGAAACACGAGTGAACGTGAGGTCTTGTGTGTTTGATTTTGTTTCTCAGATTCTTGTTGAATCTTGAACAAAATCTGATCAGAATTTTTTAATTCTGTGGGTTGGGAAACACTGTGTGAGAAAACTCTGAGTGTATTGTGCAAAGTAGAAGATGAACGGAAACGGCAACATGAACACCAAACTTCCAGTATTTGACGGTAAAAATTGGAATCGTTGGATGATCCAAATGCGTGTACTGTTTGGTGCTCAAGATGTTCTGGATCTTGTCACTGATGGTTATGTTCCGGTAGCAGCAGATGCGACTGATGAACAGAAAAACGCGCAGAAGGAAGTAAGGAAGAAGGATCAGAAAGCATTGTTCTTCATTCATCAATGTGTGGATGTAAACGTGTTTGAGAAGATTGCAGACTCTACAACAGCAAAGGCTGCATGGGACACTTTGGTGAGATGTTATGGTGGTGACGCATCAGTGAAGAAGGTGAAGCTTCAGTCCTTGAGAAAGCAATATGAGAATCTCAACATGAAGAATAATGAGAAAGTTTCTAAATACATCTCCAGAGTGATTCTGATCACTAATGAGATGAAGGCATGTGGAGAAACTCTTTCTGAAGAAACAATCATGGAGAAAGTGTTGAGATCCCTTACTCCTCAATTTGATTACATTGTGGTAGCAATAGAACATTCCAAAGATCTGAGCACAATGAGAATTGAAGAGCTGCAGAGCAGTCTAGAAGCGCAAGAGTTGCGTCTAACTGAGAGAAACTCTGAAAAGGAAGTAGAACAGCAGGCTCTGAAAGCAACTTCTGATAGGAGGTATCAGAAGCAGTCAGAAGCCAGGAGAAGATCTGATGGTGGTCAGAAGTCAGAAAGCTCAACCTCTGATAGACAAAAGAATGCTCAGAGGGGAAAAGAGAAGTATGACAAAAGAAAAATACAATGTTACTGTTGTAAGAAGTTTGGCCATTTTGCTAGAGATTGTTGGTCAAACAAGGAGAAGAAATTAGAAGAAGCAAATATAGCCAGAGGCTCTGATGACGAATCTGTGCTGTTGATGGCCTCTGAATCTGATAATGTGGATCTGACAGACTGGTGGTATATGGACACTGGCTGTTCAAATCATCTTACTGGAAACAAGAAATGGCTGGTTGACTTTGACTCTGAAAAGAGAACAAAGATCAGATGTGCTGATGACAAATATCTTAATGCAGAAGGTATGGGAAATGTCAGAGTGACTCTAAACAATGGGAAAATAGCATTGATTCAGAATGTGTGGTATGTACTTGGTATCAGAAGCAATCTGATGAGTGTGGGACAATTAATTGAGAAAGGTTTCTCAGTTACCATGAAGGACAATCTTCTGAAGCTGTATGACTGTAATCAGAAGTTGATTATGGAGTCAGAACAGGGAAGGAATAGAACATTCAAGGTGAATGTCAGAACTGCAGACTCAGAGTGTCTTAGTGCAACAAGTACTGAGAAGGAGAGTGAGCTGTGGCACAGAAGATTTGGTCATTTGAATTTCAGAAGCTTACAACATCTGAATTCAAAGAAATTGGTACATGGAATTCCTGCAATTAAGAAGCCTGAAAAGTCATGCAAAGTTTGCATGGAAGGAAAATAACCAAGATTGCCATTTGCATCAGAAGTTGCTCCAAGAGCAAAACATGCCTTGGGAGTTGTACACTCTGATGTGTGTGGTCCATTTCCAGTAGCATCAATTGGAGGGAATAAATACTTTGTGCTGTTTGTTGATGAATTCACAAGAATGACATGGGTATCCCTTATTAAGTTCAAACACGAGGTGTTTGATGAATTCAAGAAGTTCAGAATGAAGGCTGAGAATCAGAGTGGTCAGAAGTTGAAGATTCTTAGAACTGATGGTGGAGGTGAGTATAACTCCAAAGAGTTCCAGAAGTTCTGTGAGGAGAATGGAATTGAGCATGAGGTTACTGCTCCCTATACCCCTCAACACAATGGTCTTGCTGAAAGAAGAAACCGCACTCTGCTTGATATGGTGACAAGCATGCTAAAGGAGAAGAAGCTTCCTCAAAAGCTCTGGGGAGAAGCTGTTGCCACTGCAACGTATGTACTCAACAGATGTCCTACGAAGAAGTTGAAGGAAATAGTTCCAATACAAAAGTGGACTGGAGATAAGCAAAGTGTTAGTCATCTAAAGGTGTTTGGTTCTGTTTGCTATAAACATGTTCCAGAAGCCAGAAGACAGAAGCTGGATGATAGAAGCAAAGTGATGATTCTGATAGGGTACCACAGTATTGGTGCTTACAAGCTCTATTGTCCAGAAACCAATAAAATTGAATTCAGCAGAGATGTGATTGTGAAGGAATCAGAAGTTTGGAATTGGGATAAGTCTCAATCTGATTCTGATGTTAGAACCTCTGAAGAAAGGCCAGAGTTAAGAATTTCTGAAGTTGAAGTAAACCCTGATATTGACTCTGACTCTGATACTGATTCAAACTCTGAAGAAGACTCAGAAGATGAAGGTGACCCAGATGACCCAGACTCTGATGATTCAGACTCTGATGGCAATCCAGATCTTGGTGGCAATTCAGACTCTGGAAATATGCCAGACTCTGAAGATGGTCAAAGCTCTGGAGGTCAATCATCTGAAGCTAGAAACTCTGAAGCTCAAGACTCTGAACAAGTTCAGAGACCACAAAGAATAAGAAACGTTCCCAGAAGATATGCAGAATTTGACATGCTGCAAGACACTGAAGTAGACTCTGAAGGAGAAATTATTCAGTGTGCCATGATGGTAGATTCTGAACCCATAAGTACGGAAGAGGCTCTTAAGCAGAATCTTTGGCTAAAGGCCATGAAAGAAGAACTTGATGCTATAGAGAGAAACAAGACTTGGAAGCTGACAGAACTTCCAAAAGACAAGAAAGCCATCAGCGCCAGATGGGTTTTCAAGCAGAAGTTAAAGCCAGATGGTTCAATTGGCAAACATAAAGCAAGGTTGGTAGCCAGAGGATTTCTACAGAAACCTGGGCTGGATTATTCTGAAGTGTTTGCACCTGTAGCAAGACATGAAACAATCAGAATGGTGATTGCAATAGCTGCTAACAGGAATTGGCCTCTGATGCATTTAGATGTAAAATCTGCATTTCTGAACGGTCCATTAGAAGAAGAAGTTTACGTGTCACAACCTCCTGGATTTGTGAAAAAGAATCAGGAAGGGATGGTGTACAGATTATACAAAGCTCTATATGGATTGAAACAAGCGCCCAGAGCTTGGAATCAGAAGATTGATTCATTTTTCAAGAAGCAAGGCTTTCAGAAATGTGAGATGGAGTACGGTGTCTATGTTCAGCATACTTCTGAAGGCAATATGACTCTGGTATGTTTATATGTTGATGATATACTATTGACTGGAAGTTCTGAACAGGAGATAGACAAGTTCAAGAAAGTTCTGATGAATGAATTTGAAATGACTGATCTAGGCAAAATGACATACTTTCTAGGGATGGAGTTCAGATATTCTGAGAAAGGTATCATTTTGCATCAACTCAAGTATGAATTAGAACTTCTGAAGAGATTTGATCTGAAGAATTGTAAGATGGCTGTCACACCTTCTGATACAAATCAGAAACTGGATTCAGACTCTGAAGGAAAGGATGTGGACGCTACAACCTTCAAACAGTTGGTTGGTTCTCTGAGGTATCTGTGCAATACCAGACCTGATATTTGCTACTCAGTTGGGATGGTTAGTAGGTTCATGAGTAAACCTAAGTGGTCCCATTACCAAACTGCTGTCAGGATTCTGAGGTATATCAAAGGAACTCTGAAGTATGGAGTGTTATTTCCCTCTGGAGGAAATAATGAGTCAGAACTTCTGAGTTATTCAGACTCTGATTGGTGTGGAGACAGAGTTGACAGAAGAAGTACATCTGGGTACTTGTTCAAATTTCTGGGAGGTCCTATTTCTTGGTGTTCCAAGAAGCAACCTGTTGTGGCGTTATCAACCTGTGAAGCTGAATACATTGCAGGTGCTGTTACTGCATGCCAAGCTATGTGGATTATGAATCTGTTGCAGGATCTGAAGATTAAAGTAAGCAAACCTCTGAAGTTGATGATTGACAACAAGTCTGCAATCAACCTTGCCAGAAACCCAGTGTTGCATGGGAGAAGCAAGCATATTGAGACCAAGTATCATTTTCTGAGACATCAAGTTCAGAGTGGAGTGTTAGAAGTTGTACACTGCAGCATTCAGAAGCAGTTGGCAGATGTTCTGACGAAAGCTATCAAGACTGATCAATTTCTCAGATTAAGGGATGGAATTGGTGTTACAAGTTTTGATGGAATATGAATTAAGGGATGGTATTAGTAATAATTCATATTTTATTATATTACTTTCTTAAGCCCATAAGTTTGTTAGAGGGTATTTTAGTATTTATCTTATTCTAGTAACCCTAGTTTTAGCTTATAAATAGGGTGACAATCATTGTAACCATATATCATGTTTTGTAGCCGTCATTCTCTTTAATAGAATATTTCCCTATTTCATCATTTATTCTATCTTTGCACCAACAGGAAATCGTTAAAAAATTGCATGAAGGTTTGGTTTATGTTCGTGGTAAGGTTAATGGTGATGATTTACAAGGGGTAGTAATAGTGGTGTTTGTATGCTGCGGGAAATTGTGTTGCTCTTCAAAAGGCGTGTGTGTTCTGTGTATGCTCTCATTGCTGTCTTATATAGGCTTGAAACCATTGATGAGAGGAAAAAAACATGTTTCAATTCTTGTTTTGGTAAGAAAATCTTATGTTTAGACATGTCCGATTGTGTGTGATTAGTTTCCATTCCCACTTTAATCTTTCTATCAATTCCTTGATTACTTTGTGATCCACATAATGTTTTGTTTCAATGTCGACCTGATTTTGTTGATGCTATTAAAACGAGTTTTGAATTTAGAATGACTTTGGCAGGTGTCGACAAGGGAGGTCAGTGGCGACTGATTCATCTAAAGCAACCTTAGAAAAATTACTGCCAAATGAATTTTAGCAGACAAGGAACAACAACTATGTATATCAAGGCTATTCAATTCTAGCATTACTTCCATCCAAGGAAACATAGATTTTGGCCATTGATTCTTTTTTGTAATTATTTGTAAGGAGACTAACCTATTTGTTTTGTAAAGAACTTTGTGATCATTGGATCTTGTATCTTGTTATGAAAGGAAATTGGAATTGAGAGTTGAAGCTTGAATATATGTTTTGACATTTATCCTTTGTACTTTGTACTTGTAGTTTGAGTTCTTGAATGGTGGATTTTTATGGTGAAGTAGGAATCACTTCTTGCATCTTTGCACAAAAACTCATGAATGGAAATATTGCCACTTGAACCATAACTTGATTAGAACTTACGTTAATGTGGACTTTCTTGCATTTTTCTTTGAATTAATCTTGCAATTTTAACATTTCCACTCTTGTAACTTGTATGATCTCAGAATCATCACTAGTGTTGTATTCTAAATGAATTTGAAATAGTGGATGTATTTTAAACTTTAGATACTAGCATTCCACGTGAATTCTCTTTACAAACTTATTATGCTTAGTTCTTGATCCAATTAAATCAAACTATATGAACTCAAGAGATTATGAATCAAAACTTTGATGCCATAAGGAATCAGCAAACCAAGTTATGCCACTTTGTCATTTTGCAAATGTTGAATTTCAAACACACTTGAATGAATACTTTTTATTCTCAAATCCAAACTTGCATCCTAGTATCTCGATCTTACGGTATCCAAGAAGAGATTTTAATACATCTTTACAAAACTTGATAGGGAGATGTACTCGTGAAGGTGTGCACTCAAACCTTTCGCGTCTTTAAGAACAACTTAACAACAATATCTTGAATCATAAACCATTGAAGCCCGATCTTAATTTTAATGAGATACAACCAAAATCCATCCCAAAAACATCTTCAAAGCATTGATCAACGAATGGCCCAAGAATGAGAGAAACAAAAAACATAATCTCAGGGTCAAAAATTAGGTTATGACAGATGCCCCTATTTTAGTTTCTTCTATCCGGAGATATGGAGATTGAAATCTCCGCCTCGACGTGATAGGAGAGACTTAAATACAAACATGCATAAATTTTTGGCCCTAAGATGCCACAAGATGCATATTATATGAAATGATATAATATGAAATGTAAGGCGAATATCCTGTGGAGAAATAATGCCACAGGGAATAACTAGATATAGAAACATTGAAACACGAAATGGAAGACCCAACGAGGAACAACTTAGCAAAGCAAGACTAGGGAAGAGACGAACTACCACCAATTGGGATAGCTCACACAGATGGTATTTCCAACAAGATAAAGATGTACAATATTTATCATCAGGAATATGGTAATTCAAACAACGCACGAGAAACTTGAAATAATAGATAATCTACTATCAATATACGGCAGCCTAAACAAAGGTATCCAGTTAAAACAAAGGAACGTATATTACCTTCTATCAGGTACATGATAGCCTAAGTAAAGGTAATAGACTTGAAAGGAGATATCATTTACTACCAAACACGGTAGCCTAAACAAATATATATGACCAAAAAGATGCAGTATATTACCTACTATCAAACATATGATAGCCTAAGCAAAGGTAATAACCAAAATAAGCTTCCATGATCAAAATATGATTAAGCTTCTTCGTTAACTAAATGATTCATTTAGAAAGGGTAAATAAACTTCCCCACGCCTCGGGTCATAAGCCACAATCTGGTCTCAGTTTCTTCTTTAATCAAGTCTTAACTTGAAAATGGTAACATAAACCTCCCTTTGCCTCAAGGTTGTATCCATGAACGGGTCTCAATTTTTTCTTTAATCAAGTCTTCACGTGAAAAGGGTAAAATAAACCTCCGTTCGCCTCAAGGTTGTATACCATGAACATGTCTCAGTTTCTTCTTTGATCAAGTATTCCACTTGAAAAGGATAAAATAAACCTCCCCCCGCTCCAAGGTTGTATTCCATGAATGAGTCTCACTTTATTATTTAATTAAGTCTTCACTTGAAAAAGGTAAAAATAAACCTCCCCATGCTTCAAGGTTATATGACATGAGCGGGTCTCAGTTTCTTCTTGTAATGGTGGATACATATGGGAAAGTATCTTCACAGGGAATTAGATTTTCACTAGAGATTGAGGACTTCAGTGGGGATCTTTAAAAGAGATGTAGGCCTGTTGATTTGCAAAATTTGCCTTCTCAAATAAAGAGAAATATCATATGAATCTTCATCAAACTTCTCGGAGAAATGCCATTTGATGGAAGAAAATTGAATAGTAGACTCATTGGGGAGAACATTATTGAGGAGCAGTATTGATGTAGTTTGAAGTTGCATTGAAGCAAATAAAGTCCTTGTATCAGAAATTATCAAATAAAGAGAAACACTTGTAACATCTTCAACAAACTTCTCTGATCGATTTCCGGAGAGATTCCATTTGATGGAGGATAAATTGATAATTTTGATAAACTCATTAGGGATAGACAAACTATCTTGAGGAGACTGCCATTTATCATCCAAATGGAAAACCTGAGAACGAAATAAACTGCTCAAATAAAGAGCTGCCACTTGTTGTCTGGGTATAAATTGTTGAGAAAATGTTGTAACATTGTCGTTGAGGAAATATTTTGTCTTCAATGGTGATCCTCAAATAGATTCTTCCCGAGGGGTAAAGTACAAAACAAATGCACACTCAATCCAGGTTCAAAAGCTTAGAGAGCCTCAAAATTGTGATTGTTAGAGACCAAAGTTCAATTCAGGAAATAACTGAAGAGAAACGGCCAAGCAAGACTTTACCCATTGAGGAATGAACTCAACTGGGGTTTATCTTTTTCCAAAAGAGGAAAAGAAAACTAAAGTAACCATCTTCCACAAGGATCAAATTAGTGGGGAATTAGAAAGGATGTGTACTTTCTGCTTAGGGTTGACGACTCTACTTGGAGGGAGAATACAAATCCAGTCACTTGGGGATAAACACGACCAAAGTGAACAAACAAACAAACACAAAAATGTGAAATACACAGATACCATGAGTATTGTCTGAATGAATGTCATGTTATGCTTATGCTGACAAAACAGACAAAGAGAAGTAAACTAGAGATGAGATAAACCTCTCGACACGGATACTCGGCCAATCTTCACAAGATATGAACATCACTGAGGATGAATAGAAAGCCACGTCTGGGACTCACATTCCTGCTTCAAGGCTTCAAACTTCTTTGAGGAAAAAGAGCACTCCACTTGAGGATGAACATCATGACTTCACTTAGGGGACTATCAAGATGAAACCTGCTACTTTGTTGGGGATGAGAAAGATCCATTAGAAATGGATCAAACTCATGATTAGGGAGACTTTATGGGGATAAAATAAATATCCACTACAAACTGAAGTAGTCTGGAAGGAAGTTGTAACTGGAGATGCCAGAGATGAGGCCTCACAAGGGATAAAATAAATATCCACTTCAATGGGGAAGCTCGAATCAATGTTGCAAGATGAAGATGTTATATTTGAGACTTCACGGGGATGAAATAAACATCCACTTTCCTGGGGAAGATTGAAGTTATAAGAAATCTATTGAGGAGTGAAATAACATCCATTTCACTAGGAAGGTTAAAGCCAAGGAAATTCACTGGCGTAGGCTTAGGTTACCAACTGAGGAATTCTTGCATCAATTTTGCCATAATTGCTTGAAGTAGAGATTCACAGGGGAATTGTCATGACCACTTAAAGTAGAGACTTACTGGGGACATGGGTGAAGAATATTGCGAGAATATAGTAGTTTTGCATTGATAGACTGCTTGGTGGTCTCCATTTCGAACAACATTTGTTGTGAATGGATAAAATAATATTCAATTCTCAAATGCCCCAAGATCATATAGTTTATGAGAAGAAATTCATTCCAAGAGGATTTTACAGAAAACTTGGAATCCTAGATGTTCCAATATCTTCCAACTCTTGGAGATATTTGTCGAATCTTGATGTAACTGCCCCAGATTAACTGCATTCTGTATAGCTGAAACTTCAAACTTGCTCCCTTAGGGATGGTTAGTCTGTGAAAGCGATAATCAGGAAACTACTTGCCTCTAGTCAACAGAGTCTTCAAGCAACATGCCCCTGAATATGGTCATCTTTGAAATGATTCGTCATTTAATTCATCATTGTTTCAAGCCTCAATAGATTGAGCTCATCAATGATGTTTTAATGCAAGCTTCTATGATGTTAAGCAATGTTAGCAAGCAGAAAAATGTTAATTCTGAAACCACTAAGGCAATACACATGTTAGTCTTGAAGTTTTTATTGAAAAGACAACACAATAACTTGTGACTGAATCACTAGTTAGGATGTGAAATTGATTTATTTTACAAAGCCAACACAAATTTGAGCGTAGCTCATAAGAGTTGGGAAACGTTATCTCATCGAGTATGCTTTCAAAATAAACCTTTCTTCAATTAGGTCTTTTAAGGGTTGTATCGTGACTTGATTCACGGCTTAATAAACAAAGGATATAAGGCTCAAAGTTTATTTGTGTCCATCCATTCTTCATGATGTTCTCCAATCCTACCTTTAGTTAACCTGACACGAGCACACATCTCTCAAGAGGAGTTTTGATATGGTTGAGAAACCACTGAGGCTTTGGATATGGAAGTCACTCACCTTTTTGCTTTTGGTATTTGATCGCACGACTTTGTTATTTATTGAGAATTTTTCTTGATGATCCTTTGTTTTTGCTTTTCGCGTTTCCTTTTATTATTATTTTGTTTTTATTCCCTAACTTTTGCCTGGGCGGAATATTTGGATTTGACTTTGAAGTCCAGCGAGATGCCTCAATTTTTCCTAAGTCTCCTTCATAGATTTTGATTTAGCGAGCTTTTTCTTTATTTTTTTACTTTTTTGATTTATGAACAAGTTATTTTGACTCTAAGTTATTTTGACCCTTTTTAAAGGACTGTGACTGCCCCACTCTTTAGATGGTCGAGGGATAATCATTGTGGTTTTTTGACTTCTAGCCTCATAATATGTGAGGAATAGATAAAATGGACTCTCGAATGTTCACTCCTTCTTTTTGAGAGTTTGGGCGCTCGATCAGTTTAACTGAAAACTAACCTACCCCAGGTAAAAATTAAGGGTTTTTTTTGTATGTAAGGAAAAGAAAACTCCTAATTCAAGGCTTAAAGGGGTTAACAAGGGTCTATCTCCCTTATATCTCAAGTGTTTAAGGATTTGAAAGAATTCCTTACATCATCAGCCGAGTTTTATTCAAAAGCATACGACCAGAGATCTTGCATTTTTTTATTTCGTCATCCTCCTCCGAATTCTCTATCAAAGCAAGAGATTGGATAAAGTTGGCATTATAAAACATGAAAAAGCATTTTATGAGTGAATACAAATAGATTTCTTCAAGATAAACATATTTATTGCATTAATCATTCAAAACAAACAAGTTCTTACATGCAAATCATGCTTTTATAATCAAAGAAATAATAACAAATGCAAGCATACAAACAAACAACCTGATGATCTTGGGAATGAGTTCTCCTCCCGATTTCACCGACTTTAAAGGACTCTCTTGAGTCTTCATATCCATTAGCATAAAGGTGTTCCATTCACATCTGGACTTCCTCCCTTGAAAGTCAACACCTTATCATCGATCATCTCTTGGACTTTTTCTTGGAAAATCTTGCACTCTTCAATTGAATGCCCCATTGCTTAATCATGAAATTCACAACTAGTATATGGATTGAATCAAAAAGGGTGATATTTCATGGCTCTGGTCTTTCTGAGTGACATTACCGAGTCTCAGATAAAATAGGACTACAATTGACTGTAAGTCATTAGGATTGGGTCAAACTTCTTTTGATCATGACTCTGATGTGTTCTCTGACGAAACTGTGATTGACAATTCGGAATGATCTGAGTGGAAGGACCAACATCAACAGGAACTTTCTTACCACCTTCCAGCATGGTAGCATCATATCCACAAGGCACAGGAGAATACTTTTTACTGTTGCAAGTAATCACCACTGGCTCTGACATATTAAAATGCGGAATTATGACATTCACCCTTTCTCTAGCGGTATGAAGTAGTTTCTGATCCAACATATCTTGGAGATCCCTCTTCACCATAGAACATCCACGAGGATTCTTTGAACAAATTTTGCAAGAAGCGTGATTATGCTCATAATGGGTAAGCCTACATAAATTGACGAGCATATCTACTACAGATCCTCTCATTAAATTCACATCAAAGATATAGTATTCTTCGAGATATCCTTCCTCAGCGTTTCCATACTTGGGTAACAAACTTGTTGAGACATTGGGTCCAGAATCTTACAAAGACAAAATACCGCTTTGCACTAACTTTTGTATTTTGGCCTTCAAAGCAAAACAGTGTTCAATATCATGACCGGACGCCCCTTGATGAAATGGACAAAAACGATCATACTTAAACCACCATGGTAGATTCTTTGGGATGGCCAACGGAATCTTTGTTTGCACCAGATTCTTTTGTACTAAAGCAGGATATAATTAAGAATAAGCCATTGGGATCAAGTCAAACTGATCCACATGTTGTTTACTTTTTTTACGAGATCCTCCATGTTTCTCTCACGAAATAGCATTAGCAGCTTGTTCCTTCTCCTTGGGTTAACCTTCCACAAGCTTCTTATAGTTGTTAGAAGCGCTAATGGGAGTCACAAGAATGGATGTTGACATGATTTCAGAAATAAGGGTCCTTTGAAGCGGAGTCTGAGAAACATGAGGAGAAGGTTAATTTTGAGTAGTAACCAGAGTTTCAACCAAAGCAGAGAGCCTTTCCACACCAACCTTCGAAGTAGTCACCTCCTTAAAAAGTTCATGGTTTTCTTGCTCAATTTTCTTCATCTTTTTTCTTTGATTGGCCCGAGTACCGTACTGATGAATTGGTTGAAGAAAAAAAGCAAGAGTGAGAACCTGGGATGCAGAAAATGTGATGCTAATGACAAATGCAAATGCACTGATGTAGATGAATTTCAAAGAACTCAAAGGTTATGTTTGTAAACACCGTAAGGTGGACAATAATTTTAATAACTGAGAATCCCATTTTATCAAAAATAGAGTATAATCTCAAAATCCAATGGTAAACCTATGATGTTTGTAGACAAAAGCTTTGAATTCCATGAAACTTTTTATGAACATGATGCTTATGAGTACATGTATGTTCAAGCATAGGTATACACATATCCACATATACAAATATATACATTCAAACAAACACAGACCCATTGTCGCTACTGCGAAAATCGGCGCCGGCTTGACAGGAGAGTCGCCACCGTGCGTTATTTATCCCTCAGAGCGGGAAAGGAAACGCTCGAAGTAAACCTCGCAAAGACGGGGAAAGGTATGGTCATTGCAACCAAAACCTGGATTCGGGAGTCGGTTACGCAAGGGGAAGGTATTAGCACCCCTCACGTCCATCGTACTCGATGGGATCCACGCTTGGTGTTTATAGGTAAAAGGGTGTGTTATCTATCTACGCTAATGGCTGGTCTGAAAAGAAAAGAAAAGGACAGGACTCGACAGAACATACGGTGTTCTGGGCCTACGTATTCCCTCGTGCAATGGGAAAGTCAGAGTCAACGTAGTTCGACTACCTACGTCTAAACGGGGAAAAGGTTGCTCGCCAGGACATCGCGTCCTGTGCCTACGTACTTTCATCTGGTATGAAAGATCAGAGCAAACGTAGTTCGGCAAACTACGGGTAAACAGGGGGCTCTCACACAGCAGTGAGAAAACAAACTGGTCCTAAAGGCTCGGGAACCTACAAATACGATCTGGTCTCAAATGCGCTCAGGCAAGAGAAAGGGATAACAATTAGTCGTTAGCGGGAAAGTCTCGATCGCACAGCCGCGAGAGAACAAAGGTTAGTCGTTAGTGTGCTCGCTAGGATATCGCATCCTATGCCTACATATCTTCGTCTGGAACGAAGAATCAGAGCAGCTGTAGTTCAGCTAACTACGGATCAAGCTACTCAAAAGCTCCTACAGAAAGGAAAGGGAAACCCTAAAACTATAGCTGAGAAACAGGGGAATCTACCTACTGCTATCACACCTGGCTGACTATCCTAATGTCTATCATAACAACTCCGCAGCGGAGAAGTCAGAGCTCCTAAGGGATCATGGCAACAGGACTAAACTGCAAACAAGAAACTGCAAAGTAAAGGAATACTGAAAACATGCATGAATGCAACAACTAAACAAACAAGGCGCAAAGGCCGCAAACCACAAAGGCAAGGGAGCTCAGCTCTACCAAATACCAACAAGCAAAGCCACTCAATAACAAACAAGCAGAAGGAGGACCACCTCAACTTCTCATGCACACAAAGTCTACTTCTAAGATGCACCTACTCAGAACTATCTAGATGAATACCTAAGTCTAATGCAACATAACATCACACAAGTCAAACAATCCAAAGAGAAGGCAAGCTAACCTGACAAGCCTCTATCTACAAAACAAAAAGCTACTCCTGGGCAAGTCCCCTAACCAACCTGGAACAAGCTCCTAATCTATCTCCAAACAAAGCTCTATACAGCACCCTAAGCAAAGATCTAAGCAACACTTCTAATCCAAAACTCTAAGCAAGAGGAATCAATCCCAGTCTCCAAGCTTCAGAGCAAGCTTACCAAAGAAAGGGAGCTAAGCAAACAAGCTCATAGTGCCTTCCTCAGGAAAGTACCAGGAGGTTACTACTCAGGAGTCATATCCTATGCGGCTCGACAACTGTGATCAGTATACATTCCTCCTCAGGAGAAATTAAACTCACATGAAGGCTCCGGCATCACTGGATATTTGAGAAATCCTATATGCACTAAGGGAACTAAGTGAACAGACCCATAGGACCTTCCTCAGGAAAGTACTAGGAGGCTGACACTTAGGAATCGTATCCTACGTGGCTCAACAACTGTGATCAGTTTACATTCCTCCTCAGGAGAAATTAAACTCACAAGTTGGCTCCAACATCACTGGATACTTGAGAAATCCTAGATAAACTAATGGAACTAAGTGAATAGACTCATAGGACCTTCCTCAGGAAAGTACTAGGAGGCTTCCACTTAGGAATCGTATCCCATGTGGCTCAACAACATGTGATCAGTTTACATTCCTCCTCAGGAGAAATTAAACTCACAAGTCGGCTCCAACATCATTGGATACTTGCGAAAGAGGTGAGAAGAAAGAATGAAAGTCATTCATAGTGCCTTCCTCAGGAAAGTACCATAAACTCCCTTCAAACTTCAGGATCTCGAACCTCACACACAGACAACAAGCTCCTAGACTAAGCCTCCATCCACTGCCTCCTTGCAAGCTCCAACAGGACTTCAATCAGCTCCCACCTTGAGAAGAACCCACAGGCCAACAGACCACAAGAGACTATCTCTGAAGTTCAACCACAGTTGAACTTCAAAGTCAGAAGTCATCAAGACTTCTCCTATATTCAGGCTCAGACAGATCATATCAGGACACCCTACAAAAATCTAATAAAAATCTATGGGAAACCTACATGGCCCTAGGATAGCATACTGAAAAAAATCAGAATAAAATTCAACACCAGATGAAAGAACTAAAATCAGCAACACAGACATATCCACAAACCAATTTATTCAACATCAATAACAACGAAAAAATGCAATTAAAATGAAAATGCATGATCAAGCTAAGGTTTCTGCACTATAAAATTCTACACTGAATTACGAGTCTACAGAAAAAAGAACGGAATTATTTGACTAAATCTACCATTTTTTATGAATTTTCTAATGATATGCATGCATTGAAAATATTAAAAACATCAATTAAATGGAAAATATACAAAAAATAACAAACAAAAATAAAGTGGCATTTTTATTTTTATTTAATTTTCTAGGAATTATGATGTAATGGTAGGAAAAAGAATTATTAAAAAAACAATTATTTACATTTTTATTATGAATTATTTACAGACATGAAAATATAAAAGAAAATCAAAATAAAAGAAAATGAAATGGGGGTTCAAACAGCAAGATCTATGAGTTATTTTTAGCTGGGCTCACATTGGTGGGGGTGTTAACAGCAAAGGGCGTAGGGCCCAGGTTTGTCAAAAAACAAATAATTGAACACAGAAAAGAAAAAACGCCTGGGGGTGCTGTTAGTGATTTTTTCAGTTATTATCTCAATGGGCTTAAACGAGTGGGGTGCAGATAGCCATTTGGGCATAAGGCCCATATCCAACCATTCTGATCTCACACGCCAGGGGGGGGAAATTGAATGAAACGGGGTGTAGTGTTCAGAAACACATTTGGGCCTAAGCCCAATCCAAATACTCAGGGAACAAAACCTAAATCCTTTCCCAAACCCTAATACTGTTCACCCCAAACTACCTAGCCGCTCCCTCGTCTTCCTCCTCTATCCCTTCTCTGCAACTCATCCCTCTCTCCCAATCCATTCCCAGAAAACAAGAACCTCAACAGGACTTCACACACCTCTCTCACGAGGAATCAAACCCTAACTCACAATCAACTACCTAATCTGGATCTAATAAGCTAACATGCAAACCTCAAACGAAACTCATGATCTAAACGAACAAACCAATAATGGAGGCGATGAAGAAGACGAACCTGAGACGATGGAATTGCTAGAATTCTCTGAAGGCTTGATGAAAATCGTCGCGAGAGAGTAAGATCTTGATGAAGTTCTTTACAAATCTTTGGAGCTGGTGGATCTTGTACAGATCTGGGGATGGTCTAGATGCACGTTGTTGAAAGTCATTGATGGATCCAAGAGATTCTGGATGATGATGAACGTAGACGGTATGATGAATCTTGGAGCGTTCTGGAAATTCTGGGATGAGGATGATGGCGCTCTGGAAAAGTGGATGAAGATTGTTGGCGTTCTGGAGAAGTGGATGAAGAACGATGAAGGTTTGAGTGGATTCTGGAAAAGTGGATGAAGATTGTTGGCGTTCTGGAGAATTTGATGAAGAACGATGAAGGTGAACGAAGGAGCAAGATGAAGATTGGCGTTTCTGGAGATTCTGGGCGTGAAACGAACTCCGGCGAGCCGTTGCGGTGGCCGGAAGACGTTGGGGGTCACCGGCGGTGGGAGGTTACGGCGGATGCATGGCCGCCGGTGAGGTTGCTGGTGAAACTCCGGTGATAGCTGTGAGGTGACAAGTGGCGCGCATGCACAGAGAGAGAGAGTGTGGGACAGCTGGGGCGAGACGTGACGCGAGCTGGGGGAGTTTCTGAGTGAAACGTGGGCCAACTCCTGAGCCACCACGTGGCTGCCTCTATTTATGCCACTTGAATTCGCTGGAAGCTTCCAGAAGCTTCTGGTCTTCGCTGGACTTTCCTGGGCTTGCTGAGTTGCAACAATGACTGAGAACTGGGCCTCAAAAACTGGACTCTGGCCCACGAAAATGACCAAAAAATCTGTAAAAAAAAACTGAATAATAATAAAACACAATTAAGCCTAATTATCTACTTAAGACTAATCCTAAAACAGAATTAATACCTAATTAAACTAATTTCCTAATCAACTCTAAAAAATGATTAATGCTCTAATTAATTCTATATCAACCTAATTAAATCTAAAAAAAGATGAAGATCTAATTAACTCTAAACTTCTACTAATTTTCTATTAAAATTCTAATATTATTTAATATCTATTAAAATCTATCATTAATAAAAGAAAAAAACTATATTATTTTTCTATATTATCTAAAAACAATTAAACCTATTTTAAAATCTATACAAAATTTTAAAAATGATTTAAAAACAATTAAACCTATTTTAAAATCTATAGAAAAATTCTAAACTATTAACATCTATTAGTAATAAAAGAAAAACTATATTCCCCTTTTTCTTTATTATTCTAAAGACTATTTAAAATCTTATTTATTCTAAAAATCTATTTAAAAATTCTATAAAATCCTAAAAAGAGAATTAAACTATTAAAAAATACAAAAACCCTATTTAAATTCCAGAAAAATCTGTAAAGCCTATTAAAAATTCACAAAAGTCTATTAAAATCCTAAAAATGCAGATGAATGCAAATGACCCCCCATAAAAGAGCGCACGAGACCAGATCGAATCGAACAGAGATCCCCGGGCATCAGAATATCCTCAAAATCACTGTGCAAGCTAAAAATCACCGAGGAGCGCACAATTTCCTGAAAATAAAACCCTGGTAATCTGGACTGAATCTGCCATATCTGATGGACGAAAATCAAGCTGCAAACTCTGATATCCCCTGTTCGCACAAAAATCATATGTCTGAGCTGCGAATATGAATTTAAACCATGAGTCAAATGGGAGAACCGGTTGGTCAAATTTTAGGGTGCAACAGCTGCCCCTATTCAAGCGACTTGGACCTGAAGGGTTTGGAGAGCGCTCAGCCTTCAAACATTCAAAGGTACGAGACGGTTGAATACAAATAAAACCCGAAAATTTGCCAACCGCGAGCATATACTGTAAACTGCTTGGGGAATAAAGTCCAGAAAACCGAGTCCAGTTATTGCGGCACCAAACTGATTAATCATCTGATAAAGAACTCCTGATTTGAATACCCGTTGCTTGTGATACCCCCTGTAATAGAACCCGAGGGCTGCAACAAAATACCTGATCCTTTCACATTGCCTACTGATAGGCAGGAAGAGAAATATACTCACATCGCCCAAAGATGGACGGGAAGACACCCTGATTGAATACTCACCTCGTCTAATGATAGACGGAAAAACAACATTAATCTCCCAATTCACATCGTCTAGGGATAAACGGAGTGAAGTAATCTCCATACTCACATCGTCCAAGGATAGACGGGAGGACACCATAATCTCCATATTCACATCGTCTAAGGATAGACGGAAAGAAATAATCTCCAAATTCACATCGTCTACTGATAGACGGGAAGAAATAATCTCCAAATTCACATCGTCTAAGGGTAGACGGAAAGGCACCATTAATCTCCATATGCACATCGTCTAAGGGTAGACGGGATCATCCTGATTGATGAAACAAAACAATTCACATCGTCTAAGGATAGACGGAAAGACATTCATAATCTCCATATTCACATCGTCTAAGGGTAGACGGGATCATCCTGATTGATGAAACAAATCAATATTCTCATCGTCTAAGGGTAGACGAGATCATCCTGATCAATGAACAAATCAATATTCGCATCGTCTAAGGATAGACGGGAAGAAGTAATCTCCATATTCACATCGTCTACTGATAGACGGGAAGAAATAATCTCCAAATTCACATCGTCTACTGATAGACGGGAAGAAATAATCTCCAAATTCACATCGTCTAAGGGTAGACGGAAAGGCACCATTAATCTCCATATGCACATCGTCTAAGGGTAGACGGGATCATCCTGATTGATGAAACAAAACAATTCACATCGTCTAAGGATAGACGGAAAGACATTCATAATCTCCATATTCACATCGTCTAAGGGTAGACGGGATTATCCTGATTGATGAAACAAATCAATATTCTCATCGTCTAAGGGTAGACGAGATCATCCTGATTGATGCAACAAATCAATTCACATCGTCTAAGGGTAGACGGGAAGAAATTCTTAATCTCCGTGCTCACATCGTCTAAAGATAGACGGAAAGACACCATAACGCAATTCAACACCCTCCTTTGAATTTCAGAATCCTTCTGTCTACGGGAATTGATGGAAAGATCAATATCCTTAAAGGGGCCACATCGTCAGTATGGACCGACGGGAAGAAAACCACCTTTTAAAGAACCATGTCGTCAATAAGAATCAACGATCACGAAAACTGAACATTCTTCGAAGAGCCTCGACATCAATAAGGATTGATGATCAGAAAAGTCCCTCTTAAACGTCATCATATCCAACAACCAGAAAGAGAACCAATATCCAAAATCATTTTGAAACCCCTCAACAACCAAGGATAGCCGGAGAGGACTCGCTGGGGAAACACCTCATCATATGTATGATCTGGCAATAAGAAACCCGCTGAACAGTAACCAAAACTTCACACCGTCTACTGATAGACGGAAAGAAAAGCCACTTGCTAGAGAAACTCCATTTTGAACCCTATTGAAAATCCATCAAAACTTCACATCGTCTACTGATAGACGGGAAGAAAAGCACATCCTGGGGAAGCCCCTTCTTGAAGCCCTACTGTGATCACCCGCAACTTCACATCGTCTATGGATAGACGGAAAGAAAACCCCATTCGCACTCAAAACGTCTAATGATAGACGGAGAAATCCATTTATTGGAGGAACACATCGTCAATATGAATTGACGGGAAGAAAAGTTTGCCGATATCAGATGACTGCTTGATCAAAGTACAACTATCGTAAGATCTGATACAAATAATCTGCTGAACTGTCTGAATACTGTTGCTGGATAAATGCCCCTGAACTGATCACAGAGTAATTCACGCGCCATATGAGGCTGATATAAAACCTGACTTATACTTCGTATGCACATGCATATGCTTTACTCTTTCTACAGCGTAATGCTCCATTCTGGATAGAAATGCTACGCACTTTGACAATGATATGCAAGTATGATGCAAATATGATGATGCATGCAATATGCTAGTGCAGGCTCGAGCTGCCGGAGAAGGCCGGGTACAGAACCACTTCATCGAAATAAATGCTGAAGGCGAGGCCTACTCTGCTAGGGATAAACCCGGATATCACTGAATCGTCCTAGCAAAATAAATGCTGGGAGAGTGAAATCAACTCTGCTGGGGATATTGGGAACTTAACCGATCACCGTCGACGAAGTAACACCCTGCTGGGGAATGTAACTCCGCTGTGAAATAGCAGACGTGCTGAATATGATTGGACTCCTCTGGGAATAACTTACCCATACCAATGACAAATTGGTCTTTGCTGGAGAAAATGGAGGGAGTCTTCCCGCGCTGATGAAGCTTGGATCTGGAAATTGATGCGCCAACACGGATGGGCTTCACAGTAATCGCAAACATGGATTTGAGCTCTTAAGCTTATCTTACTGGGTCAGATACAACTGACGCTGGAAAACATCTCCATGAATACGCAGCCTTTTAGTGAAGAGTCAAGGGATAGTGACACGACTTCCCGCATTCATCTCGCTCTCGAAACTCGACTGCATCTGCTCGAATAATTCCAACTGACCCTGCTGGTACGAAGAAGACCAATCCTTTCTCTTCTGATATGCCCCAGCCTACAGGACATCTGCGGGGATAGTCCTTGAGAGGAAATCTGCAAATCTGAGCCCTGATGGTCTGATATAACATGCCCCAGCGTTCTGAACTTCTGAGAGATACCTCACCTCCCCTGCTTCTCGCACAACCTTTGCGTGCTTAAGATGGTCTGCCCCTGACTGCAATGACCTTGCCCCGATTATCTGATTCAGAATAGTACCTCCTGACTACGACGTATTCACCGAACCTCAACCTGATTGCCCCAGAATAACTGACTTCGAAAAGCTGACCTGACTGGGGATCACAATAATGGCTTGCCCCTGCTCTCGGAACATTTGGGCGTTCTGCATTCTATCTTGACCATACTTTCCACTGTAGGAAGCTTTTCTGCTGTCAAGCGCTTACTCGCAAGTAAAACAAGTTGTTCTGCATAAAAGATGTATTAATGCAACACATATGACAGCTTTGACATCCAATCTGTTCACTGGGACAAGAAAAAGCAGTTTATAGCATATAATGCTCAAAACATTTATCAACATCAGTATCAACATGGTAAGAGGAACCTTTTTAGGAGTCAGAATCGACGCGACCTTTACCGGCGTATGCTTTCGAAACAACCTGCTTCAATTAGGACTTTTGAAGGTTGTAATGTGGTCAGGTTCATGGTTTTGAAAGAAAGGGTAAAGGCTCAAAATTTATTTTAACCCACCCATTCTCCTTGATGTTCTCCCATCCTACGTTCAGCTAATTTGACCTTAGCGCTCACCTCTCAGAGGCTGACAGATAGGAGTGATAGTTCGAAAAACTATGAGTTTTTGGAGTGACAGCCACTCACTTTTTATCTTTGACATTTGTGGTCCCACGACCCGTATTTCCTTTGAGGATTTTTCTTTTGTCATCCTTTCATCTTTTCCTTTCATATCCCTAACTTTTGCCTGGACTGACTCCTTTGGAGTTTCTTTGATTTTTTTAAGTCCAGCGGGATGCCCTCATTTTTGCCTAAGTCATTTGTTTTGAAGTTTTCTTGACTTAGCAGGCTTTTGATTCTTTTTCATTCTTCTCTTTTTTTTCGAACAAGTCGTGTGACACTGGTTGTCTGACTCTTTGGGGAGTGATGTGGCTGTCCCACTCTTGATTGAACCGTTGTGGTCTTTTAGGCACGACCTCTAGGGACGTGATTGATCCTCGAACGGACACTCCTTTTGCAATTTGGACGCTCAGTCGAATTAGCTAACACCTACCCTGCCCCAGGTTAAAGATCGAGGGTTTTTCATTCAAAGGAAGAAACTCCTACTACAAGGCTCAAAGGGGTTGACAAGGGATTATCTTCCTTATATCTCCGGTGTTTAGGGATTTGAAACAATGCCTGTACATCATCAGCAGGTTTTATTTCAAAAGCATACAATCGGAATTTGCATGTCGGCCATTTTCGTCATCCTCCCCAAATTCTTCTTAACCAAACGTTGGACATTTGCAAAAAACAGTTAGTGAACACGACTGGATTCAATCAAAACATGCATATTTATTTCATTATCATCGATTTGAATGAAAACAACAAGTTTTACAAACAAGCTTACAAATTCAACCAGGAAAGCAACTACAAATGTAAAGAAATGACAAGCTAAAACAAAGAAAATATGCTAGCTTCTGAGAACCGGGCTTTTGCATCTGCCCTGCTGCTGAACCAGCTATCTTCGCAATCAGTTATTTAGAGACAATTTGATGCTGTCCTGATCTGCTTTCCACGACCCAGCCAAATTATAGAGCCCTTCCTCCTTCATTCAGATGATTTGGGGACCTCTTGGCCCGAAGCTGATTGCTGCACTATCAAGCAAATCCTGCACTTTGTGCTTAAAAGCATGGCAACCTTCTATATCGTGACCCGGGGCTCCAGAATGAAACTCACAGTGCCTGCTTGCATCATAACCAAACGGGGGAGTTCCCGTTATTGGTGCCAGAGTTCTTTTCTCTACCAGATTCAATCCCAACAATGTCTGCAACAACTCGGCATATGTTGAGGGAGGCTTCTCAAACACTCTTCTCGGTTTACTACCCTGGAATCTTCGCTGAGCTTGCTGTGCCCCCTGCGGTGGCTGCTGCTGCTGGTACCGGGTTGACCCTTGAACACCCTTCGTAGCAAATGCAACATCGGTTTCTTGACCTTCAATGTACTGATTAGCGCTCTCCTTATGCTTAACCATTTTCTTTCTTAGATCTGCCCCAGGAATAGGCAACAGTTGTGGGCCTGGAGATTCTGACACCATGGAGTCCAGGATACGCTTCTGACCCACTGCAGCTTTAGAAACATCTGTCATCTTAGCATCGACCGAGACAGGAGCAATATGCACAGCTACGCCGCCCGGCGTGAACTCAATATCGTGCGAGTCAATCAGGTCTTGAACATTGTGCTTAAAAGCATGACAACCCTCGATGTCATGTCCGAATGCCCCAGAATGAAACTCACATTGCTTATTGGCCTCGTACCCATGAGGAAACACTCTCGTTGGTGGTGCCAACGTTCTCTTCTCAACCAGATTAAACCTCAGTAAGGTCTGCAAGAGCTCAGCATAGGTCATAGGTGGTGCCTCAAACATTCTCTTTGGCTTCCCTTCCTGGATCCTCTGTTGAGCCGGATGTATCTTCTGTTGCTGCTGCTCAGGTTCCACATGCGCAGGTGGCGCGAGCTTCTTCATTGCGGCTTCAAATAGCTGATCGTCTTCTTTTCTAAGCACATTCTTGACTACCTCCATGATCAAGCTCATTTGGGTCTTCAGCTGACTGTTCTCCTCCTTGAGAATCTTCTGCTCCAGACGCATCTCTTGCATGTCTCTCATCATCTGCCCCAGCTGGCTTCGGACTTCAATCAATTCGAACTGATTCTGTTCCATATCTCTGAAGGAGTTCCTGCAACAAACTGGGTGATGAGGAAATGAGACCCACGGTTCTGATATACCTGTTAAATGATAATTCAGCGTAGCAAACAAACACATATTCATAACGAGACAAAGAGAAACTCAAGCTATAAGCACACAGACAAACATCTCCCACATATGTACAACCAACAAAATCAGCAGGTAAGCACAAATGAGTACGAATACAATGACCCCAGCCAACAATCCTGGCGGTGGTCGGCAAATACTAGTGCACAAAAGCTAAACGGGTTAAGCAAAGAAAACAGATACGACACCCGGCACAGAAACCTCTAGAAACTTCTCCCATATTCAACTGAACTCTCCGATTGACAATCTTCAGAGCACACACTTCCTATGGAGTCTTCCATGACGTTAACTGACGAACCCACACAACTGGAGGATGGAAAATCATTAATCTGAACAAAACCCTGAGGAGTGATGCAAATACGGCTAGAGTCTAACAGATCCTGAATCTGGCTTCTAAGCACCTTACAATCATTTGTTGAATGCCCCTGTGCCCCAACATGGTACTCACAGCGGGCGCTGGCATCAAAACCTGGAGGATACGGTGGAATCACCGGCTTAGTCTCCTTCGGCACTATCAATCCACTTCTGACCAGATCTGGCAACAACTGACTGTACGACACCGGTAGCTGAGTAAACTGCCTTTCAGGCTTCCTTGGTCTTCGTGGAGCATGCTGACGCGATCGGCGATAGGATGATCGTTGACTTGAAGCGTCTTAAAACTGATCCTGAGATGCTAGAGATTCTGAGGTGGCGTCATCTCCTACTTCCCACTCTTCTTGAGAACTGACAACTGACTCAATCTTATTAACTGGGACGTAAGGAACACCTCGAAACTTTCCACTCCTGAGTCCTCGCTCAACAATCTCTCCCAGTCTCATCAGGCCCACAAAGCTTGTGCAACTGAACAATTTGTCAAAATAATGGCCTTTCAAAGTCCCCAAGAAGACGTCAACCAGTTCCCTTTCCGGAAGCGGTGGTTGAACACTAGCAGCCAATTCTTTCCACCTTCGCAAATACGCTCTGAATGATTCATTCTTCGCCTGAGACAATTCTTGCAGATCTACGAGACTAGGAGTCAAATCCAGGTTGTAATCGTACTGCTTCATGAAAGCTCTGGCTAAATCTACCCAAGATCGAATCTGATTACTCTCTAATTGCACATACCATCTCAACGATGCCCCAGTCAGGCTATACTGGAAGCAATGGATCATCAATTTGTCATTTCTCACAAACGAAGTCATCCTTCGACAGAACATCATCAAATGCAGCTTTGGACAGCTATCTCCCGTGTATTTTTCAAATTCCGGCACTTTGAACTTGTATGGCAACACCAGGTCAGGAACCAAACACATGGCTACAGCATCCAGGTTAACGGCATCCTTTGCTTCTAAGGCTTTCATTTGCTCTTCCAACACTCGGAGTCTTCTACCATCGTCAAGAGCTCTTGGATCTACGAACCCGGTCACTGGAATATCTCTTTGGTAATTCATTGCAGGGAAAGCGACACATTGATTGTTAACAGGCGGATAATATTCATTTCGGGCAACGAACTGCTCATGTCGATCTCGGTTCTCATCCGTAGGCTGTACGACTTGGTCTGCAGTAAGATTGTTCGCTTGCGGGAAGCCTCCCATAGAATCATACTGATGGTTGGACGCCACAGTAAACCCTGCCAAAGTGTTAGGAGCCTGGAAATTGCCTTCAGACATAGCTGCCAATTACCTGTAACGGACTACACTGCCCGATTCTGCTTAACTCTGCTTCAGCCCCTTGGTCGTCTCCACTCTTGCCTCAAACAATTCCCCGAGAATCACTTTCTGGTGAAAACAAAGGCTGGATAAGTGCTCTGACCTGCTAGAGAAATGCTATGCAGTATGATTTATGCAAACAGAAATACAAAAAACTCTAACGTGCATGTGTGCATTGGAGATATTTTCCCTCCAATTCCAGTGTCAGTGGTAGCAAGACGAGATAAACCATAAAGACAATATTTGGAAAAAACCCTCATATATTGATTAGAATAACAGTCTTGTCAAGAGGTTACACAACTATGCTCCATACAGCTGATATGATAAGGAGGATCCCAGCCAACATGCCTGGTGGTGACCTCAACATACGGAATACAAGAGAGAAATCAAATACGGGTACGGTTGCGGAAGTCCTCGACCATCTTCTTTGTCTCTGCATGATCCGGTTGATTAATCAAACCTTCTATCAGTCGATCCCTCTTCCTGACCGTCCCTTGGATGTCTCTGACAAAGTCTTCCCAAGCCTTATCATTGGCACCGCCCCCAGGTTTGGGTCTCTTGGCATCTGCTCTATGCTGGAAATCTTCCAAATTCTTCATGGCATCTGTCAACTTGCGCTCGGCCTCGTATCGGCGACAGGCTTCTTCTTCAAGCTCTTCGTTCTTCACTTTGACCTGTTCTTCTAACTGAGCAATCTGTGTCTTCAGCTCTTCTTCTCGCTCCTTGCGCTTGGTCATAGTGAGATCCCAGTGTTCTCTGAACTTGGCTAGCTTTGTGTAGGCCCTTTCCAGCTCTTGCTTCTTAGTGGCCAACACACTACTAACTGAGTCGACATCTAACTCTAGACGCTTCTTGGTTTCAGTCAATTCCAATAGCGTAGTCTTCAGATGTTTCAGAGTTTCAGCCTGTTGCTTAGAAAAGTATCCTGTTTCAATTTTTTCATGCCGAAGCTGGGCATTCTCCTGCTCTAAAGCCTCTTTAGCCCTTGCTAGCTCTTCTTTCTCCGCCATCAGCTGCTTGTAGACCTGAACGTCCACAGTGGTAGGCTCCTCTACTGGAGGAGGATGCAATGGCTGAATCGCTGGATACGGCATAAGGAACTTCACAGCTCGCTCACGAATCCATTCTACATATGGGCTAGGACCTCGAGTATCCCCTCTGCTACCTGAAAGCTTCCCTCTCTTGTGCAAGTTTTTCCAGGCTTTCTCAAGTTTGGTCAGCATTTCTTTCCCTATTGCCCCGGTGAGATACAGAGATTCCTGTATCTCCTCGGGCTTTGGCGCTCCTTGAGGTATGTACCCAAATTGCTTGATCAATAAGGAAGGGTTATAGTTGACACAACCTTTCCTTCCTATTAACGGAACATTCGGGAATCCTTCGCCTTTGAGTATGACTTCAGCTCCAAATACCTCTTTATTGACCCATACCACGTTCTCAGCAGTCAATCCCATTAAGCGCTCGGGCCATCCTAGAGAATTGATAGATGTGACAAACGGGCCTGACTTAGGCATATGACTGGTGAACCACCTGCATAGGAGAGGTACACAGCAAGACACATTCCTTCCTCGTCGCTTTTCATTCTGGTAGTGAGTTGAATGGTGGACATCTCCCAGCAAAGTAGGAACTGGGTTCTTCGCGGCCAAAATATAGAAGGCATCAGAATCAACAAAATCAGGA
The DNA here is from genome assembly GCA_963859935.3 of Lathyrus sativus. Lineage (NCBI taxonomy): Eukaryota > Viridiplantae > Streptophyta > Magnoliopsida > Fabales > Fabaceae > Lathyrus > Lathyrus sativus. The sequence goes on along the minus strand of OZ012735.1, from coordinate 566,568,062 downwards.
ATGTTCGGGAACAACACGATGCCATACACACATACAGCAAGGATGACGTCAAAAACATCCCAGCTACCCTTCTGGGCATACTCTCGAGCCTTCTCCACTAAGACATCCAACGGAAATCCCCATACGTCTCCTCTTCTGATCATCTTCCCAGACAGCTCAGACTCTTTCAAGCACAGGATGGCAGAAAGCTCAGCCAGCTTAGGCTCAGCGTTCGTACGATAAAAAGGCATCTGCTCACGGATCGGTATATCCAGAAGTGCAGAGTACTCCTCCAGGGTAGGAGCCAAAACGAAGTCGGGAAATACAAAACACCTGAGCTCCGCGTCGTAAAACTGTAACAGAGTATAGATGCCGCTGGTCTCGTAGGCAGATGGCTGATAAACGTAGGTCATAATCCTCCCATATCTCTTTCTGAAGTCACCCATTCCCCTCTTCTTAGCAATAGCAATCAACTCTAACAATAGACTGATATTCGGCGACGGAAACTTATAGGGCAATACTCTCTTCAGGTTTTCCATGTCTTGCTAGGAACAAACACCAGAACTGGAAGGGAAAATATGTACCTGCAATACACACACGTTAGTTGAATGCAGATGGTAATGCAATGATGCAATATGATAAATAATGCAATCTGCGAACACAGGGGCTATGCTGTAGCCTGAAGAGGAATATCTCTGTGATCAAGAACAGAAAACCATCACGGTCACCAGAATCTCAGGACACTAACTACCATCTGATACTCAAAATATCAATCCCCTGGTAAGAAAACCATCTGAACCTCTGTATCTGACGAGAATACCATCTGATAATAGCCTCAACCTCAGATAAGAAACCCATCTGACCCAGACAACACCTGGAGATGAATCAAGAACACCATCTGATAAAGGTACTGAATCATGGTTTCTGAAAGCCAGTTTTCCTGCAATAACCCAGTCCCTCTCACAGGTAGGATAGACCTAATCCACGGACAAAGGTACGGCATCCTATGCGGTCATCAGCGTCACAGACTTCCATGAGTGACGATACGATTCCCAGAAGGAGTGGCATCATCAAGTCATGAAGAGGCCTCACTTAGCTGACTTCCAAATGATCGGTCCCCAGAGTCGACAACCCTCACGTCTGGACTCCCCTCAGATCCTCAGGACCAGAAAGGAGCACCTCTGCAAGAATCTCGTCTGAGCGCAGATTTTCGTAGGGAACTGTGCCTGCTCAGCAGACAGGTTCGTCTACTACTTCTCCGCAACTATATCTAGGTGTGTACTCAAGCCCAGGTCCGGCTTTTCACTCACAGTAACATCCCTTTGCCCACAGCAATAGTTACAATAATATAATGCTGGAAAATAAATGCGGAAAGGTAAAGGTACAGAAAAGTAAAGTGCAGAAAAGTAAAACACAATATGCACAACACCCAACAAATAAACACCCAAGCGCTAGGATTGACTCGCGTAGGGGATGGGAAACGGTCCCAGCATAAGGGATGGGAAAAGTCCCTAGATGCTATAAGTCCCCAGCAGAGTCGCCAGCTGTCGCTACTGCAAAAATCGGCGCCGGCTTGACAGGAGAGTCGCCACCGTGCGTTATTTATCCCTCAGAGCGGGAAAGGAAACGCTCGAAGTAAACCTCGCAAAGACGGGGAAAGGTATGGTCATTGCAACCAAAACCTGGATTCGGGAGTCGGTTACGCAAGGGGAAGGTATTAGCACCCCTCACGTCCATCGTACTCGATGGGATCCACGCTTGGTGTTTATAGGTAAAAGGGTGTGTTATCTATCTACGCTAATGGCTGGTCTGAAAAGAAAAGAAAAGGACAGGACTCGACAGAACATACGGTGTTCTGGGCCTACGTATTCCCTCGTGCAATGGGAAAGTCAGAGTCAACGTAGTTCGACTACCTACGTCTAAACGGGGAAAAGGTTGCTCGCCAGGACATCGCGTCCTGTGCCTACGTACTTTCATCTGGTATGAAAGATCAGAGCAAACGTAGTTCGGCAAACTACGGGTAAACAGGGGGCTCTCACACAGCAGTGAGAAAACAAACTGGTCCTAAAGGCTCGGGAACCTACAAATACGATCTGGTCTCAAATGCGCTCAGGCAAGAGAAAGGGATAACAATTAGTCGTTAGCGGGAAAGTCTCGATCGCACAGCCGCGAGAGAACAAAGGTTAGTCTTTAGTGTGCTCGCTAGGATATCGCATCCTATGCCTACATATCTTCGTCTGGAACGAAGAATCAGAGCAGCTGTAGTTCAGCTAACTACGGATCAAGCTACTCAAAAGCTCCTACAGAAAGGAAAGGGAAACCCTAAAACTATAGCTGAGAAACAGGGGAATCTACCTACTGCTATCACACCTGGCTGACTATCCTAATGTCTATCATAACAACTCCGCAGCGGAGAAGTCAGAGCTCCTAAGGGATCATGGCAACAGGACTAAACTGCAAACAAGAAACTGCAAAGTAAAGGAATACTGAAAACATGCATGAATGCAACAACTAAACAAACAAGGCGCAAAGGCCGCAAACCACAAAGGCAAGGGAGCTCAGCTCTACCAAATACCAACAAGCAAAGCCACTCAATAACAAACAAGCAGAAGGAGGACCACCTCAACTTCTCATGCACACAAAGTCTACTTCTAAGATGCACCTACTCAGAACTATCTAGATGAATACCTAAGTCTAATGCAACATAACATCACACAAGTCAAACAATCCAAAGAGAAGGCAAGCTAACCTGACAAGCCTCTATCTACAAAACAAAAAGCTACTCCTGGGCAAGGCCCCTAACCAACCTGGAACAAGCTCCTAATCTATCTCTAAACAAAGCTCTATACAGCACCCTAAGCAAAGATCTAAGCAACACTTCTAATCCAAAACTCTAAGCAAGAGGAATCAATCCCAGTCTCCAAGCTTCAGAGCAAGCTTACCAAAGAAAGGGAGCTAAGCAAACAAGCTCATAGTGCCTTCCTCAGGAAAGTACCAGGAGGTTACTACTCAGGAGTCATATCCTATGCGGCTCGACAACTGTGATCAGTATACATTCCTCCTCAGGAGAAATTAAACTCACATGAAGGCTCCGGCATCACTGGATATTTGAGAAATCCTATATGCACTAAGGGAACTAAGTGAACAGACCCATAGGACCTTCCTCAGGAAAGTACTAGGAGGCTGACACTTAGGAATCGTATCCTACGTGGCTCAACAACTGTGATCAGTTTACATTCCTCCTCAGGAGAAATTAAACTCACAAGTTGGCTCCAACATCACTGGATACTTGAGAAATCCTAGATAAACTAATGGAACTAAGTGAATAGACTCATAGGACCTTCCTCAGGAAAGTACTAGGAGGCTTCCACTTAGGAATCGTATCCCATGTGGCTCAACAACATGTGATCAGTTTACATTCCTCCTCAGGAGAAATTAAACTCACAAGTCGGCTCCAACATCATTGGATACTTGCGAAAGAGGTGAGAAGAAAGAATGAAAGTCATTCATAGTGCCTTCCTCAGGAAAGTACCATAAACTCCCTTCAAACTTCAGGATCTCGAACCTCACACACAGACAACAAGCTCCTAGACTAAGCCTCCATCCACTGCCTCCTTGCAAGCTCCAACAGGACTTCAATCAGCTCCCACCTTGAGAAGAACCCACAGGCCAACAGACCACAAGAGACTATCTCTGAAGTTCAACCACAGTTGAACTTCAAAGTCAGAAGTCATCAAGACTTCTCCTATATTCAGGCTCAGACAGATCATATCAGGACACCCTACAAAAATCTAATAAAAATCTATGGGAAACCTACATGGCCCTAGGATAGCATACTGAAAAAAATCAGAATAAAATTCAACACCAGATGAAAGAACTAAAATCAGCAACACAGACATATCCACAAACCAATTTATTCAACATCAATAACAACGAAAAAATGCAATTAAAATGAAAATTCATGATCAAGCTAAGGTTTCTGCACTATAAAATTCTACACTGAATTACGAGTCTACAGAAAAAAGAACGGAATTATTTGACTAAATCTACCATTTTTTATGAATTTTCTAATGATATGCATGCATTGAAAATATTAAAAACATCAATTAAATGGAAAATATACAAAAAATAACAAACAAAAATAAAGTGGCATTTTTATTTTTATTTAATTTTCTAGGAATTATGATGTAATGGTAGGAAAAAGAATTATTAAAAAAACAATTATTTACATTTTTATTATGAATTATTTACAGACATGAAAATATAAAAGAAAATCAAAATAAAAGAAAATGAAATGGGGGTTCAAACAGCAAGATCTATGAGTTATTTTTAGCTGGGCTCACATTGGTGGGGGTGTTAACAGCAAAGGGCGTAGGGCCCAGGTTTGTCAAAAAACAAATAATTGAACACAGAAAAGAAAAAACGCCTGGGGGTGCTGTTAGTGATTTTTTCAGTTATTATCTCAATGGGCTTAAACGAGTGGGGTGCAGATAGCCATTTGGGCATAAGGCCCATATCCAACCATTCTGATCTCACACGCCAGGGGGGGGAAATTGAGTGAAACGGGGTGTAGTGTTCAGAAACACATTTGGGCCTAAGCCCAATCCAAATACTCAGGGAACAAAACCTAAATCCTTTCCCAAACCCTAATACTGTTCACCCCAAACTACCTAGCCGCTCCCTCGTCTTCCTCCTCTATCCCTTCTCTGCAACTCATCCCTCTCTCCCAATCCATTCCCAGAAAACAAGAACCTCAACAGGACTTCACACACCTCTCTCACGAGGAATCAAACCCTAACTCACAATCAACTACCTAATCTGGATCTAATAAGCTAACATGCAAACCTCAAACGAAACTCATGATCTAAACGAACAAACCAATAATGGAGTCGATGAAGAAGACGAACCTGAGACGATGGAATTGCTAGAATTCTCTGAAGGCTTGATGAAAATCGTCGCGAGAGAGTAAGATCTTGATGAAGTTCTTTACAAATCTTTGGAGCTGGTGGATCTTGTACAGATCTGGGGATGGTCTAGATGCACGTTGTTGAAAGTCATTGATGGATCCAAGAGATTCTGGATGATGATGAACGTAGACGGTATGATGAATCTTGGAGCGTTCTGGAAATTCTGGGATGAGGATGATGGCGCTCTGGAAAAGTGGATGAAGATTGTTGGCGTTCTGGAGAAGTGGATGAAGAACGATGAAGGTTTGAGTGGATTCTGGAAAAGTGGATGAAGATTGTTGGCGTTCTGGAGAATTTGATGAAGAACGATGAAGGTGAACGAAGGAGCAAGATGAAGATTGGCGTTTCTGGAGATTCTGGGCGTGAAACGAACTCCGGCGAGCCGTTGCGGTGGCCGGAAGACGTTGGGGGTCACCGGCGGTGGGAGGTTACGGCGGATGCATGGCCGCCGGTGAGGTTGCTGGTGAAACTCCGGTGATAGCTGTGAGGTGACAAGTGGCGCGCATGCACAGAGAGAGAGAGAGTGTGGGACAGCTGGGGCGAGACGTGGCGCGAGCTGGGGGAGTTTCTGAGTGAAACGTGGGCCAACTCCTGAGCCACCACGTGGCTGCCTCTATTTATGCCACTTGAATTCGCTGGAAGCTTCCAGAAGCTTCTGGTCTTCGCTGGACTTTCCTGGGCTTGCTGAGTTGCAACAATGACTGAGAACTGGGCCTCAAAAACTGGACTCTGGCCCACGAAAATGACCAAAAAATTTGTAAAAAAAAACTGAATAATAATAAAACACAATTAAGCCTAATTATCTACTTAAGACTAATCCTAAAACAGAATTAATACCTAATTAAACTAATTTCCTAATCAACTCTAAAAAATGATTAATGCTCTAATTAATTCTATATCAACCTAATTAAATCTAAAAAAAGATGAAGATCTAATTAACTCTAAACTTCTACTAATTTTCTATTAAAATTCTAATATTATTTAATATCTATTAAAATCTATCATTAATAAAAGAAAAAAACTATATTATTTTTCTATATTATCTAAAAACAATTAAACCTATTTTAAAATCTATACAAAATTTTAAAAATGATTTAAAAACAATTAAACCTATTTTAAAATCTATAGAAAAATTCTAAACTATTAACATCTATTAGTAATAAAAGAAAAACTATATTCCCCTTTTTCTTTATTATTCTAAAGACTATTTAAAATCTTATTTATTCTAAAAATCTATTTAAAAATTCTATAAAATCCTAAAAAGAGAATTAAACTATTAAAAAATACAAAAACCCTATTTAAATTCCAGAAAAATCTGTAAAGCCTATTAAAAATTCACAAAAGTCTATTAAAATCCTAAAAATGCAGATGAATGCAAATGACCCCCCATAAAAGAGCGCACGAGACCAGATCGAATCGAACAGAGATCCCCGGGCATCAGAATATCCTCAAAATCACTGTGCAAGCTAAAAATCACCGAGGAGCGCACAATTTCCTGAAAATAAAACCCTGGTAATCTGGACTGAATCTGCCATATCTGATGGACGAAAATCAAGCTGCAAACTCTGATATCCCCTGTTCGCACAAAAATCATATGTCTGAGCTGCGAATATGAATTTAAACCATGAGTCAAATGGGAGAACCGGTTGGTCAAATTTTAGGGTGCAACACCCATGTTTAAAAATCAGCGGGCATGGAGTAACAGTCTACCCATCCCAAATGGTGTGGACTAAGGGTTCAATGTACATGCAGAACAAGGGTTCTAAAAGGTTCCCAAAGTCATCAATCCATCTTTCAAATATTATCAATTTCCCAAATATTCGATAGTTAATAATATCCTCAAGAGAACCTATTTTGAGTGTAGTATCGCATATCAACTATTTTGGAACTACTCCCTTATAGTCATCACACTACGTCATAAGTAAGCTAAGTTGAGTTAAGGGTAACTAAAGGTTCTTAGTGTCAAAGGCTCCTAGGTCTAAAATAATAAGTGTTTTCACGAATACTCGTTCAACAATATTATTCTTAAGAGGGTCTCAACTGAGCGGTGATCTCTCAAGTTAGCTTGTTCGGGAATCAACTCCCTATAAGCCTTCTCGAATGTGTCACCTTCCTATCGTAAATGCACTCAAGTCCGGGCGTAGGACTTATCTCACCACAAAAAGATAATAACCCAAAGTAGAAACAATATATATAGATAAGCAGATGTATACATATAACACAAATAAACAAGTTAGGGGGAACCCTCAGCTGATAACTCCCCAATGAAGTCGCCATTTCTGTCGCGGTAAGAATCAAATATCAAGCTATTAATTAAGTTGAATCACAAATCTTAATTCACCACCAATCTTTAATTTATCCAAGGGTAGGGAAAAAGAGCGAATAACCCAAAATAGGCAATGCAATGTGTTGCAGTGAAATTTGGATGTCAAGCTATTGATTAACTTGAATCTTAATTCATTTACAACCGGTCTTTGATTTATCCGAAGGAAAGGTTAAAGAAAGGGGAAAACCTATTTTGTATCATAAACACGATACAGGGAGAGATCTAAGATTCGGGGGTTAGTTAAGCTTAGGGAAGGTATTAACATCCTAAACTTTTGTAGTACTCTACAGGAACCTCTTGTTTTAAATGTCGTTATTACGAAGTTATCTGCTTAAGGGTATTGCTAAGGGTTAAAGGTTAAGAGAAGGACCTAAGGGGTTAGTCCTAAGTTTACTCGCCAAGATTTGCATCTTGTGCCTACGTATCCGAGGTAGGGGATGGAATCAGAGTAATTGTAGTTCCCCTCATAGAGGGAGGAAGAGGAACTTCTTGACTGTGGTCAAGGTTCCAAGGGGAAGTAAGCGTTCATAGGGAAACACTTGCTTTGGAGTGCGACGACTCCGATTTCTACGTTATAAAGTTGAATTAAAAAGGTGTAAGTAGGTATTTCACGGCAGTAGCCTACATGGAGTGCGACGACTCCTAATCCTAAGTCTAGGATAAAGGGGTGGATGTCCATGGCGGGACGCCTAAGTATGAGCACGGCGACTCAGATCCTAAGGCTAGGATGAGGTGAGGGTAAAGTATTGACACGACGGTCAAATGATGGACCTTTCCTTCGGAGGGGATACAACATTAAAATAAAGCAGTGATTAATGCAAAAGTAATAATGATGATAGCGATGTTAGATGAGGATTATGATTAGGTGTGGCAGTGAAAATGGAATAAGCGGTGGCGTTGTTTTGTTAAGAAGTTAATTGTTTTTGTTTGTATTTTTGAGAATTTTGAATATAAGTCTAAGTAGAATGTTAGGAATTGAATTAAGTTTGAAAAGAGGTATTGAATTAATTAGAAAAGTATTTATTTATTTATTTAAGATTTTTGTTTTTTTTTAGAGAAACAAGAAGAGATTTGAAATAATGAGTTAAACAATTTTTATTTTATAATTATAAGAGAAAAGGATTAAAACATTTTTATTATGTTTTTGATTATTAAAACCTAAATCTAAATCATGTTTTTTATTTTTTATATTGAAGTGAAGATTTGAATTCAAAATCTAGGTTAAACTAAATAATTTTTTTATTTTAGATTGAAAATTAATTTGGATTTATTTAATTCAGAATTTTAAGATTAAGTTAGTGTTAATAGTTAGTTGTTAGTTTTTTTTTATTATATTTGAGATTACAAAATATATTATAGAAATAAAAATAAAATTAAAAAAATGAGAAACTAAATAAAAAAAGATGGGTTGGGCCGGTGGTTATGAACCCACCAGACCCAACCCGGTCCGGGACAACAACAAGAGAAAGGGGGAAAAGGAAACAACGATTGAGGATTATCACGGTGGCTCTGGATTTGCGGTGAAGGGTGATTTCTGGCAAAGAAAAGAAAAGATAAGTTTCTCTCCCTTACGATTTTCGAATTCTGGGGTTTGATTTGGGATTTTTGAATGTTGTTGGGTTGCTGTTCCTCTCCCCTGTATGTGCGAATTTGAGGACCTCTTATAGCCCTATGATATTTGTCATTGAATGTCGTTGATTTGGCTGTCAAGTATTGTTTTGGGAATAAATTAAAGTGTGCCATGAACATGTTTGTGAAGTTTCCTCTTTCAATTCGATATGTCAGCTGGATGTTTTCGAGTTTCCATTTATGACTTTGGACAGAAAAACAATCTTGGAAATATTTCGGTTTTCGGATTCTTTGTATATGAAACATGTTCTGATATTGTGATAAAGATATTTCTGCTTTGGTGGTCATTAAGGCTATTTTTCAAAACTTTCCTTTTTGATTTGAACATGTCTGCAGCATGTCGGAACATGTTGGATGTTGGTTTTGGAAAGTATCGTTAGCTTCTGATTCCCGTTGAACGAACTTAACTTCCTTTCTGTCTTCGACTAGAACACGTTGTGGTGTATTCTGGAACACTTTGGATACGCAGAGGATTCTTGATTGTCGCAAGTTCCTTCACAATGCACCATAAAAACTCAAGGTCTAACTTGTAATTTCCATACTTGTTATCATGATATGCCTTCCTTCATGTATCAATTCTGATGATAAATTATGTTTCAATGTTAATAGGTGATTATACCCTCCTCCAGAGAAACGTAATGTGCAGCATTCTCAGAAGTGTGTCGTTCTAACATTCGAGAAAGACCATCTTCGATTCTTGTTGGGAGTTCGAGCTACTTGAAGTTTCTACTCATTATCCGGTGAATCTCTTGCCATACTGTTGCGGTGAAAATTGGATATCAAGCTATTAATTAACTTGAATCTTATTTCTTTTTACAACCAGACTTTATTTTATCCAAAGGATAGGTCTAAAGAGAGAAAAACCTTTTTCGCGATGTAACGACAACGCTTAAGAGATTCGGGGATCGGGGGTTGGTTATACCTAGGGAAGGTGTTAGCACCCTAAATATCTGTAGTACTCTACATGAACCTTTTGTTTGATTGCTTGCTAAGTTTGTGAAAATGTACTGTGAATTGGGAAAAGATATGAGTTGAAACCTAAAGTTATATACACTAAGTTTGCTTGCAAAGACGTCGCATCTTCTGCCTACGTATCCTAACTAGGATAGAATCAGAGCAATCGTAGTTCACCTCACGAGAGAAGAAGAACACTTGATTATGATCAAGGCTCAAAGGGGGAACAAACATAACAATGCTTGTGTGGAGTTTGACAAAACTCCCTAATCTAAATTAAACACTCAAGGGGGAAAGTAAGAAATCATGACAATGATTCTCACATAGAGTTGACAAACTCTATCCTAGGGTTCTAGTTGAAGAACACTCCTAGTAAAGGTGGGTATTTTAGACTTTAAGCTCAGTCTAATGGCTTCTAAACTAAGGTTCAAGGTGACTTAACAAAGTCAAAGGAATGGTATGAGCTACCCATGACATAAGGGTCAATGGAAAGACTTTTCCTTTGGAAGGATAGGGGAGGCAACTTGGATGAGAACTAACAAGTTTCATCACTTGAGGAAAAGAGAAACTTAACAAAGCAATAACATGATGAAGATAGAAGCATGGTGACAACCATATGAATATGCATTGATGACAATCAAAGCAAATATGCAAAGCAAGAAATGTGACGACAGATCAAGCTTGAAATAATTCTCGGGGAAAACAAAATGATTCATGGTAACAACCAAAGAACATAATCCTATCATGTTGACTAACACAAAGGAAGTGAAGATAAGCAAATGCCACAACATCAATGGACATGGTAAGGAAGAAATTCATCAATACGTGCGAGATAACGATCTCAAAACATAAGCAATTTGCAAGTGATCAAGAGGTATGAAAATTTAAAAAAACATGGAATTTTAGTACATCACATGAAAACATTCATAAAAAGGGGGACAACACAAAAAGAAGGGATGAAAAATGATGAAAAATGAGTGAGTTATGAAAATATGAAGTTTGATGCAAAAATGAACAATTAAAATAAATGACTAAAAAAAATGGGGCAAGGTGGGATTTGAACCCATGCCCTTGGCTTCCCAAGTGACAATGCTAGCCACTGAGCCATCACACGCACATGTGGTAAGGGGAGAGAAGGAAAAAACAAAATAATTGAAACAAGTGAAAATCAGAAAAATAACAAAAGGGTTGATCTCCACGCACGGATCGAACCCAGGTCTTAGAGGTGAAAGGCGCGCTATGTACAAGTGTGCTTACCACTAGGGTGGCTATACATCCGTTTGTAAATGCCACCCCATTAATTAATAAGGGTGAAATGACTTGATTTCTGGGCAAAACAAAACACTCACAATGATTTACGTCTTGCTTCGTAACTTTCTCGTTTCTTAACCAATCACGACAAACTTTATATGCATCTCAACCAGAAAAACATGAGGAACATGATAGTGCATTTAATTTTCTGAAATTCTTCTCCTATTTTAAAATTCGATGGCAGGTGTCTTGTATGTCATGAGATGCATTTTGATGTGTGCAACTTGTTTCAATCCATTTTAATTCAAACCAAACATACACACAGACCACATGAGTGATGATGAATGATTCTAATACTTCAAATGTGTTCAATGCCAACAGTTTGTGAAAGTAGTATGTTAAATGCACAGTTTTGAAAGAAAATGCATTTTGAGATGGAGAGCTCATTCTAGCAAGTCCTACTTTCAACAACTCATATCCACATATTACAAATATACTGATAAATGACTGTGAGCACAATGTCATATCCAAAACAGGCTGTAACACAAATTGACATGTGAGCATAATGACATATAGAGGCATGATGGACATCAATTCAATTCTGTTGCTCATTTTCACTAAGTAATACATATGTACACATTACACCTCTCTGAACAAATGCATTTGAATATCAAGATCGGTTAAAAATAGGCAGGTGAAAAGAAATGGTGTTCAAGTGCAACACTGTGTTTGTGAAATGTATGTATATATGCAATATCAGTTCTATACATCAATGGACCAAACCAATCATTCATACAACTCATGTAAGTGATGTAGAATGATTCTAAGTAAAAAAAAATAGTTTAATGCAACAGTTGGTGAATTTGGTATGTCAAAATGCAAGGTTTTTGTGAAAATGCATATTGAAGTGAGAAACTCATGACAGTTTGTTTTGCTACCAAATGATCATGCAAGCATTTTCTAAATGACTGGTATGAAGTGTTCAAAAGGTGGTTTTGATGAAAAACATTCTTATGCAAAAAGTGACATATGAGGTGAATGAAGTGTTTTTGAAAAGTGCATTTGAAGTGTGATGCTTGCTCCAAATCTTTCTCAATCAAAACCAAGTTTGCTAACAGTTCATAGACATGATGAGAAATGATTCTATCACTTAAAGTATGCTTAATGCAAACAGGTTCTAGAAATGGTATGTCATGTGGTGATTTTCATGAAAAATGCACTTTGAAAAGGGGCAATCTCATAACAGCCAGTTTTGGATCAAAGAAATCATGCAAACATCTTACATATGTGACAATGAATGAGTTCAGGCAGGCAGTGGGATTCAAATCATACTGAGATGTAAAATGCCATGTTAGTTGCAATGTACTTATGAATGAGAGGCAAGATGATGTCTAGTTCAGTTTTCAAGCATACTTTGTTTAAACTAAACATACATATACATCATACACATAGTATCAAATGGATTTGAACACAAGACAATGCCCTATACTGACTGCTATAAACTGTGATGTTCGATGTGCACATTTTGTGTTTGTGAGAGTGCAGGGCAAGGTGCATTTTCAGTTCTGAGCACGTCTAAGTCAAGTAGGCCATACATACACAATACATGCATAATATGGAGTGGATTTGATCAAAAGTTCAAGTTTTAACAGTTTGATGTAACAAAGTGTATGCAGAATGCAATTTTTGTTTATGAAATGCAGCCATGAGGTCAAATTAATTTTAACATATGTTTCCATCAAATTAACCATACACACACATCTTACCTATGAAAACAAAGATGTTTGTGCTCAGGAATCAACTTAAACCCAACAGTGGAAGAACATGGTATTCTAGATGCAAGTTCAGCAAAACATGATGCTCAAGGAGGTTCATTTTAAGGTTTATGCACAAACAGATCAAACCAGTTACACATACACTTTGGAAATAAGTGAACAAGTAAGGTTTAAGTAAAGAAAGCATTCAAAACAGTTTGTTGTGAGAAAGTGTATATAAGCTACAAAAATGACATTCTTGATTCATGATGATATGTTCAGTTCAAATCCCTACAGATACAAGCCACAATACACATATACACAAGTTATATATGTAAAACTGAAAGTGCTTATGCCCAAGAAGTAGTTGTTTTATGGAAAGAAAAGCTTTTGGTATTTCTCATGGCATATTGTTTGAAAAGATGCATTCTTGAACTGACATATTGAAACAGATGAGAACAAGTGATGTAGGTTATACACACATGACATGAATATACTGCTAGATGATTCTAAACACCAGAAACCTTTCAAAACCAACTGTAAAGAGAAATGGCTCATGAATAAAAAAAACAGCTTGAATCATGCTTGTTGCAGAAGGGTAGTTTTAATGATGAATGAGCAATCTAAGTAAAACCAGTTTATGTCAAACACACACTCATATTACAAATGTGCTAATGAATGGTTATGAATTCAATTTTTTAGACTCCCACTGTCCTAAAATGCAAACTGGTAGGTTCAGGGCATAAAGTGTATAAAACATGGTATTATGCAGTAGGAATGTCAAGTCAGAATTGATGCATCATTGAAGAAAGGTAGTTTCATATACATCATACATACACATTGTCAAGAGTGTCTAAACATCAAGGAGAGTTCAAAACAGGCTGAGGAAAAATTTGGTACTCAAACTATCATTTGTCATTTTGGCCAAACACGAGCAAATCAGAAACAAAGGCAAAAATAATATGAGGCATCTTTGAACACAAACAAACACATACACATGTTACTTATATGCATACAAGTGAGATCCAAACACAGTTTTAATGCAAACAAACTGGTGTGAAAAGTATGTGTTTCATGTGCAATTTGGTGTTGGTGAAGTGTAGCAAACTGGTATAGTTTTTTTATTTTTAGGCACCAGATGATCAAGTAATTCATCCATACATATCACATATATGGAGACACACATATTCATGTAAAAAAAACAGGCACCAACATATTAAAACACAATTTGGCATGTGAATGCTTATGTAAGGCTATTTTGGGACAACATGACCTCAAATTTGCAAATCATGGTAATGTAAAACATGAGAGAGTTTTTCAAGTTCACATACCTCTTGTAGATATCTTTGAACAAGTGAAAATACCAAGAAAACCAGAGAACTTCAATCTACCTTTTGCCTTGAGTCCTTTCTTCTCTTTGAAGCAATTTGCAGATATGATGACAGTTGGAGAAATAGATCTCACCAATGAATTCTAACACTTTGGACAGTTGAAAAACAACATATAAGAGGTGTTAGGATGATTAAAACACTAGGAAAGTGCTTAGAACAAGATTTGGTGGAATTTGTGGCTTTTGGTCAAAGTAACTTGGTGTGAGAGTTGACTTTTTGATTTATGAAGTTTTTGGGTGATTCAAAGGTCTATACACCTTCTATATGATCTTTAGAGAGTGTATGGGTGGTTGTTGGGGTGTTGGAGTGTATAGAAATGGATATGGCAGCCTTTACACCAAGACAGATTTTTGGTGTTTTGGTGAAAAGTGGAATTTTGAGATTTTGGGATTTCTTTGAATACAAGCCAAGACAGAGCTTCTTCTGGTTTTTTGAGTGTTGTTGATGTCTTGAATAAGGTGAGGGAAACCTCCTTTTATAGGCAAATGAGATTGAGGGGCTGTTTTGAAGGTTTCTTCATCATGAAGAAAGGTTTAAGATATTTTGGAAGAAACCTCCCTTGGAGGGTTTTCTCTTGGCTGAAGTTCCAAGCCTCAAAGGTCAAGCAAATTGATGGATTTAAGAATCTAGATGCAGGCTAGGAGTGTAGGAGTGAGGCTGTAGCAGAATCACTTTCCACCTCATGCTTTCACTTTTCACTTTTGGTGCAACTTCCACCACTTGCAAGGCAAAGTGCCTAAGCCTCTTCCTTTGAATTTTTCTGCATAACTCTTGGGTTTCTCATGCCACATACTCCTCACATATCAGATACAACATGTTTGATCAATTAAATTTGGCAAATTTGATGAAAGAAGTGATTTTGCAAAAATGGACAATGTGGGACTAAAGTGTGAAACCCCTAACTTGCCATGACCATATCTTTCTGCTCAAAACTCCTCTTGAGATGTGCTAGTACTTTTTAGAAAGCCCTCACATAGCTCTAAAACATTCATGTTTTCATGAGTTTCAATTTCTCAAATTAACTTGGCCAAAAAGCCCTCCAAAGTTGGCTGCACACAAGCTTTTAAGGTGAAATAACTTAAAAATTTTTCTAAGTTATTTTCCCTTCTTGTAATGATTTTGCTTCTAACTCAAAAAGTATGCATTTTCTGATCATGGACCACTTAGGGACTTTTGTAGGACTTGTTAAAAGCTTCTAAATGAGCTTTGAACCCACTCAATTGGATATGTGGTTAAGGAGTTATGGTTTAGCCCTTTTCAAAACCCTAATTTCCCGATTTTTCGATTACTCCTTCATCCTTGATCCGATGGTCATGAAAATTGATATGCAAGTCCAATATGACATAAGGAACAACTTTGTTTCAAAACTTGAAGTCCAATTCATAAAATTTGGAGAGTTGACTTTTTGGTCAACCTTACGATCGATCGGTGATTACCGAGTCGCCTGTTGACATTCTGGGCCTCCTGAGACCTTGAAACTTCTTGGATGAACTTTATTAGGCTACATGAACTTCATGAATCACAATCTCACCATTTAAACACCTTCCAACCTCAAAGTCAAACTACGGTTGACTTTTACTACTCCAAAACCCTAATCGGGTGCTCTGAAATGTTAGAAATTTCATGTTGACTTGCACTGGATTAAGGTTAGAAATTTCATGAGTATGCTCCTAAAATGATAATGAGAATATAAGGGGTCGAAATTTGGGGTGCAACAGTTGCCCCTATTTAAATATCTTCACTAGATGGCACTGAGAGATGACAATCCTCGTAGAATCGCAGTGAAAGGTATTTAAATATAGAGAACTAAAAATTTTGTCCCTTAGATCCGGTGATATGCAAAAGGAAAGGTGATGATATGTCATGAATTCTAAATGATGCTTTTATGATGTTTGGATGCAAGACATATGCAGTAGATGAAAAAAAAACAAAACAACGAGTAACTACTCGCGGGGACCTGACATTGTGGATCCGATACTAGGGAATACCGAGGTATAACAATCAATAGTTCAAACATGACTAGTGATAATGGGGAGAAAAAATTGAGGGTGCACAAAGTCTAATGAAGATGACAATCTTACTGGGAGAAGCAAACACTTCATCGGGGAATGAGGTAGATTTCTACCAGGGACACGAGCGACTTTTTACTGGGGAATTTACAACCCGAACCTCACTGGGGATGATCAGATGAGGAACTTCCTATAGTGAAGAGTTTAAACGGGATCTTCAGGAATGGACTAGAAACAAAGACAAAACACAATGGGAAATACTAGTGACGACTAGATCTCCCAGACTTTGTTTGGGGGAAAGGTTTCACTGGGGATAATGATGTCACCCAGTTTTAAACAGATGGCTTAGGCAGTGCTAGTAACCACTAGACTTCCTGGAGGTAATGGTAACGACCAACCTGAGATAATCAACAAATGAAATTTCAAATCCAATCGGTAATACAGGACTCCGACTGGGGAATTTGGTGACGACCAAATTTCAAGTAATGTCAGTAACTACTGGACTTAAAGGAGATTGGTAACGACCAAGTCTGGGTCCCAATGACGATTGGTTTCAAGTAATGCCAGTTACGACTGGTCTTCAAAAGAAAACATGGTGACGACCTAACTCAGGATATACCAACGCATGTGGTTATGAGAATGTCATCCAACTGCTAGGCTTTAGCTAGGGAGGTTTGTTGCACCCCAAAATTTGACCAACATTTATTTACCCATCAAGTGTTTGAAGGTTGATACCTTCATCAGAAAGTTCAAGAGATCCTCAGAGAAATTGATTGAAACCAAGGTTGTGTGTCTCATAACTTGAGAGTTGTGGGAGCTCCTCAGATGATTCTGAGACTTTGAGAATGAACTTGAAGATTTGAGAAAGCCTATGGGATGTCTTAAAAGCCATCATGAAGCCCAGAGAAGTCATTGTGCAAGAATTCAGAAGATTTAACCATGAATGGTAGAATTAGGGTTTTGACTGGGTCAACCCTAGATCAGCTGAAGATTGGGAGAAGGTTGAGACCTAATCCAAGGGCCCTGAGATCATGGAATGATGTATGGAGATGTTATAAAGATGATTCCTAGACCAACTCATCATGATTGAGGAGTTTGAGAAGTTTTGAGTTAGGGTTTCCAAGGATTGACAGTGAAAAAACCCTAGTTTGATCCCTATCTTCCAGGCAGTTTTATCTCAATATGTGATTGATATCTCATCTTCCCCATAACATTAATGTTTTAGAGCTTGTTCTTAGCTTTAATTTGAGTGGTAGAAGTCCTTGATAGGATGTGCAGAGCTCAAGTTATGGTTTTGACAAATTACAGGTCAGCTGAGGTGTGTGAATCTGGGTCCTTGAAAGTCACCCAACTTGCAGACAACTTTTGCCCTAGTAGGATGATTCCTATGATCTCTTGGTCAACATGAATGTTGAAGAGAATCTTCTTAGATTTCTAGAGAGTACTAGAAGTCCTTGATAGGATTTGTAGAACTCAACTTATGGTTTGAACAAGACAGGGGTATTTTGGTCATTTGGTGATTATAGGTCATTTTAAGCAAAGGCCATATCTCCTATTTCCAAGCCTCAAATGAAAAAACTCAAAACATCAAAGTTGTTCAAAATGGAATTTTAAGCTTAAAAAAGAGGTCATGAGTTATTGAAAAAGCTTGTAGCAAGGATTTTCATGATTGGGTAAAAATGACCTAAAAATGGCTTATAAGTTGAAAAAGTTGAAATGGAATTTTGGTTTAGGAGATGTACAAATCCAAAATGGGTCATCCAATATGTCATTTTGACTCCAAATATTATTTTAAAAACAATGGTTCAAGTATAATTTTGGTTTGAGGTCTCAAAATGGAAGTTGCTTTGTAATTTTCATTCTTGCATAATAAGGCAACTTGAGAAACTTCACATAAAGCAAAACCAAAGCATGTTTTTCACTCATTCCTTCTCAATATCTATTGTAAGGAGATTTTAAATCCAAATTGACAAGCTTAAGGCATGAGATAAGGGATATACAATGTATCATTTCATGAGAAATTCTATAACATTCTAGCACTTTCCATGAGTTTCTAGGCTATTCTTTTGGTTGTTATAAAAAGGATGAATCACCATGAGATCAAGGTTGGTGAAAGTGTCTGAGTTCATTGGAGAGAGATAGATAGAAAGTGCCATTGCAAGGTTTCTTCAAAATCAAGCAAGCTTCCATTTCTTCATCTACAAGCCTCATTCATCTCGATTCTTGCAAACAGAAAGGTGTCCACCATTAGAGGAGTATTTTGAAGCAATTTCAAGTGCCAGATCAAGCTCTAACACCACTCACCATTGATTCTTGACAGGTTGGTAATTTTCACCATAGATCCTTTATTAGGTGCATACTGTTAGATTGCTAGGTGTAAGGATGACATGCTAGGCTAGATGATGATTTTCTGAGGATTTGAGAGAGATCCATGGAGTTTCGTGGCAGGGTACCAATTCTTGCAAGATTAATAATAGACTGATCATGGAGTTTTAATGGACATGGTATATCATAGTGTGGTTAGGGCAACATGTAGAACACTTGCACATCATTAGATTGAAGCTCTATCATGTTTGATCTCAGAGAATCATGGTGGAACCCAAACGTTCGTGTGTTCTGTTAGAGTGATATGAGGGGTTTCAGGGAAAACTATTGGTATAGTCGTGTTTATGGTGATCATTAGCACAAGTTTGCTCTTGGAAGTTTTGGATTTCATTGAGGGATCAGAGAGAACGAGTGGATTGAAACTCTGGCATGGAGTTAGGGTTTCTGAAACCCTAGATGGTGTTTTGGAGAAGACGAGCTTGTCACCGTTGGATTAGCCTGGATATTTGACTTCTTCATCTGATCGCACGGCCAAGATTCAATTTCAGAAACGGAGGGAAATATTACGAGTAAAACGCAGCGTTTACTTAAGTAGTAGACATTGGGCTCAGCCATCCAGTGATATTCGCACCCCACCCAGAAGCCCAATCCAGAAATGAACTGAAAATACATGCTATTTACACCGTATCCTTTCCAATTTTCTGGTGATTTTCTTTTAATTTTCGGAAGCGCGTGGGCTTGATATTCGCACCCCTGGTTTCTAGGCCCATCAGGATATTGAACTGGGCGCCTTTTCTTTTTCCACCCCCATCCCTTTTTCTTATATTTTCTTATTTTAATTTCTTTTATATTTTCTTGCATTTTATAAAATCCATATAAAATAGAAAAATGAATGTTTTTTTAATGCTTGTTTTTTCTTCATATTCATAATCATGTCTAGAAAAATATCAATAAATAAAATTCCATTTTATTTTCCTTTTAATATTTTTAGTATATTTTCTATGTAAATAGTCTTTTTAATTGATTTTAGTTGGTACTCAATTTTGTATAATTTCTTTTAGGACTTTCCCTTAGGAGTTTTGAGCCATTCTTTTTGGCATAGTTAGATATTGAATCATAGATCACATAGGATTTAATTCATGATTTTTAGGTTAAAATTTGATTAGTTTGTTTAGGATAGCATTAGTGTACTCAAATTAGGGTTTTAGGTTGCATAAGTAGATTTGACCAATTTTGTTTTGGGGTTTTATAGGCCAAATTAGTGTATGGGGAATATATGGGTTAAGGGTAAGTATGTATAGAATCCCCTAGAATTTTACTAGAATATTATATAGTATCTTAGTATTTTTAATTGATTTTTGAATGTATGGATAGTATGTGTGTTGCTTAAAGGCACAGTTTGTACTGTTGTGCTTGCTTTTCTTCTCCTTTGAGTGGGTGAGCCTTGAAGATTGAGTTGAAGACCTTGTGGATCCTCATTGAAGACCTTGTAGAGGAGTTTAGTTAGCTTTTGTTTGTTCTGTTTATAGGATCATAAGTACATAGGTAGGGCCTTAGATAGAATGATTCCATTCAATAAACAAGGAGTGTCTTGTTCACCTCCTTCCTTCTCTATGACATAAAGTCCCTTAAGGGTGTTCACCTCTCTCCTTTGGAGGGATTAGTGACCTTGCCCTATGAGGTAGAACTTTGAGAGAGCCTTTCCCTTTGATGTTAAGTCCTCAATGGCATCCTTTGGAAGTCAGTGAGCACTCTAACATCCTCACCTCATCTTGTGGACTGAATCTTGCTTGTTGAAGCATTTGGGTTGTTGAAGATAGCAATGGAAAGTATTGAAGACTTGATTGAAGATCTAAAAGTCATTGAAGATAGAAGCTGAAGCTTTGAAGAGGATGATTCCTTGAAGACTGTTGAAGTCTGAAGACTTTGTGAAGATCAAGTTGATACTTGAAGATCCCTGAAGATAGTGAAGCCTGAAGGTGGAGCTGATCAAGGAAGCTGAAGCTTAAGGGAGAAGATGAGTTGATACTCATGTTGTAAGGTTGATACCTGGAAGGCAAGTGATCTTGGAAGTCTGAAGACTGAGTAGCTGCTGGAGGAGCTGAGGCTTTCTTCTGTTTTCTTTTCTGTATTGTGTGTTTTGTCTGATTTGTCTGTTGCACTAGAATAAGGTCATCTAGAATAAGTCCAGTCTAGGAGCATGATTGCATTAGAGGTTGAGTTGCTCCCTCTGCTTGTACTGTTATTGTGTGGCTTTACTTGCGGGTATTCGGTAGAGCCCAGCTCCCTTGCCCATGTGGTTTGTTTGCCTGATGGCATTTTCATTTCTTTTATCTGTATAATTGCAGTTTACTGTTTATTGCTTGATAGCATGTTGTTTATTTTTCAGTATGATTACTATTATTTCATGACTGGCTTGAGGTCGAGACGAGCTTGTGGAGGCTGAAGCCCCACACACATTTCCTCCCTCACTTGCATTGCATGCATTTTACTGTTAAGCTGATGCTTTGTCTGTTTCGGCGTATCATTGACATGATCCCTTAGGACTCTCATTTCCTTTGATAAGGATTTGATGATAGACTTTTAGGTTGAAACCTATGCATGACAACTTCTAGGAGTTCCCTGTTCAAACCTCAACCATAGGATGAATCCATGGCATGATAACAGTAGGACTTGATAGTCTCCCTCCTAGTTGGGCATGTTCTCTTCTCATCTCAAAACAGTTTAAGATACAGTAATCATGAATGATTTCTTTCGTACGTTACGAGCCTTAAGCTATCTGAGAAAGGATTGTGGGAGAGTTTCTTTTCCATAGTCTGGATGTTTAGTATGGTACCCTTTGGGTGACATGCGACGCATTCACTCTCAGGTCATAGTCTCTAGTGCGGTTGAAATCGCAAATACAATAAAAAACACTTCTTTCATAATAACAGGAAATAAACCGTAGTTTCCCGAACTACGTGAGCTCTGATCTCTCATGCCTGTTGAGAGTACGTAGGCATAGGATGCGATGCCCTAGCGAGCTACCTTCCCCCGTAACCCTTCGTAGGCCGAACTACGTTGACTCTGATTTCTCATTCTCTGATGAGAATACGTAGGCATAAAGTGCGACGCTTTGCCGAGTCATTTTTCTTTTCTTTTTCAGCCAGCCTTGATAGGTAGATAGAATAAAACCAACCCGTCCAAGTAAACAAACAAGCGAGGATCCCGTCGAGTACGACGGACGTGAGGGGTGCTAATACCTTCCCCTTGCGTAACCGACTCCCGAACCCAGACAATGGTTGCGATGACCTTGTCTTACCCTTATTCGTTAGGTTTTTCCGATTGTTTCCTTTCCCGCTCTGAGGGATAAATAACGAAAGGTGGCGACTCTTCTGTCATGCCGACACCTTATTTTCGCGCAAGCGACAGCTGGCGACTCTGCTGGGGACTCCAACGGTTCCTTGCGAGAGTCAATCCTACCGTTTGTGTGTTTACTTGTTGGGTTGCGTTTATTTTTCGCATTTTATTTCTCGCACTTTATTTCCCGCATTTTATATTCAGTAAAATATGATTATTTGTGCTGTTGTGGGATGGGAGTTCTGATGAGTGAGAAGCCAGACCCAGGCTTGAGTGCACCATAGACCTAGAGTGGAAATTAGTGGGTGCGTGCTTGCTTTGCAGGCACTAGTGTCTCATGAAATCCACACTCAGACGAGGTTCATCCGGTTGGCTTCACTTTCAACCCTTTGGGTTGAGACGGTTGCTGGTTTGGTGGATTGTCGACTCTGGGGACCGATCATTTGTGATTCAGCTAAGTGAGGCCTCTTCAAGACTTGATGATGCCACTCCTTCTGGGAATCGTATCGTCGGTTTTGAAAGTCTGTGACGCTGATGAACGCATAGGATGCCGTACCTTGAGTCAGTTTAGGTCCATACCTGTGAGTGGGATTGGGTTTGTTGCAGGAAACTTAGACCTCCAGACTACCTGGTTTTCTTGACAGTGAATCAGTTATGTTGGTACCAGGGTTTCTCAGTTGCAGACTCGTCTGTTCTGGATAGAGCAAGTTTGTGATCAAGGGATCTTATCATCGGGTGTATCTCTGTTCTTGCTAGAGCAGGTTCTGACCAGAGTATTGTCATCAGTGGTTTGTTCTTGATAGAGCATATTTCTGGGGTCTGAAGATCTCATCAGCAGATGTTGTTTGTTCTTGATAGAGCAGATTTTGAGTGGGGTCTGAAGATCTCATCAGCAGCTGTGTGTTTGTTCTTGATAGGGCAGATTTTTGATTTGGGGTCTGAAGACTTCATCACCAGATATCTCTTGATCATGCATCCGGGGTCCTTATTATCAGACATTTGTTCTCAATAGAGCAGAATGTTGATCTCATGTATAGGCTCCTATCAGATGGTTATTCTTAGCAGATCAGATCAGTGGTCTTACACCGGGGTTTTCTTCTCATCAATGATTGTTGATACAGAATCTCCACAGCAGCTATCCGGATATATTATTGCATGCCTGCATTTTGCATTAGTTTGCATGTTCATTTGCATTCCATTAACGTGTGTCTGTGTTGCAGGTACCGTTTCCCCGATCCAGGATTTCCCGCCTCCTACTGTTGTCATGGCCTCTCTCAGGAAGACTGTTGCATATAAGTTCTCGACCCCTGATGTGTCGAAGTTGGCTGGGTTGATAGCTCTGGCAGGGGATTCTGTGAAGGATAGGTTCAGGAAGTCCTATGGCAGGCTACTCAGTCTGGTTTGCAAACTTTCTACGTCCGAGCTGAATGGGTTACATGCTCTTATGCAGTTTTATGACCCTTCTCTGAGGTGTTTCACTTTCCAGGACTTCGTTCTCGCGCCAACATTGGAAGAGTATGCTGATATGCTGGGTGTGCCTATCAAAGGGCAGATGCCTTTCGTCCACATGGATGCTGAGCCCGATCTGGCTGGTTTAGCTTCCTCACTCCATTTGAGCGCCTCTGAGTTAGTGGTGACAAGTTGGAACAAGGTTCCTAGATTCTCTCTGCAGTTTCTGATAGCTAAGGCTCAGCAGTGTGCTAAGGATAAATGTTGGGACGCATTCAATGCCATCCTTGCTTTATGCATATATGGCATTATCCTCTTCCCCAACATGCCTGAATTTGTGGACTTTGATGCATTCCACATCTTCGCCTCAGGGAATCCAGTCCCTACTCTGATTGGGGACGTATATCACTCAGTGCATTACAAGAATGAGAACCGGCGAGGGAAGAATGTCTCATGCTGCGTATCGTTGTTGTACAGATGGTTTGATAGTCATTTTCCCAAGAGGGGTTCTTCCGTCTTGTCTGCAGCCACAGCTGAGTGGCCTGAGCGTCTGATGAGTTTGTCGGCAGAAGACATTGATTGGTTCGTTGACAAAGACAGGTTAGGCACCGAGGTGATCTTCAGTTGTAGCGGGTTTCCTAATGTACCTCTGATAGGTAGGAAGGGTTGCATCAACTACAATCCGTCATTGCTAGTTCGTCAGTTCGCATATGCTTTGAGGACTCCACCGAAGGAGGAGGAGGTACAGGAATCTCTGTACCTCACGGGTACTCTAGAGGGGGATTTGTTGTCCAAACTTCAGCATGCGTGGAACAGCATCAGCAAGAGGGGAAAGCCTTTGTTAGGAAAGAGCAACAGCCAAGCCTACCCTCCCTATTCAGCGTGGATCAGAGCCAGAGCCAACGCTATAGGGATGCCATTCCCTTATGTCAGACTAGAGAGTCCTCCACCAGTCGAAGAGCCTACCACTGTGTCCATTCATCAGCACAACCAGGTATTAGCCGAGCGTGATGAACTGAAGCGGGCAAATGCAGAATTAGAGAAGGAGTTAGCTCAGCTTCGAAGTGAGAGGAACGATGCCATGCATGCTCTCAAAAGGCAAACAGAGTCGGTAAACCAACTGGGTGCAGACTTGGCAAAGAAGATTGCTGATCGGGAACGCTTGGGTCAAGACTTCAGGGCTGCTAATGATGTACTAGCTATGAAGAAACAGCATTTGGAGGAGGCATATCGGAGGATATCTAAGTTCGATCAGCATTGGAAGACCTCCATGGCCACCAGGAAGGAGCGAGAGGACAAGCTGATGCTGCAGATTTCTAAGCTGGAAGCCGAAGTAAAGGACAGTGAGCGGAGGTTTGATGAAGAGACCGCCCGCAGATACGCCGCTGAAGCTCGACTCAACAAAGCTCTTGCTAACCTGAAGGAGCATAAGCTGATGTTTGAGTCTAAGAAGCGGAAACTGGAGGATTGCTTTGGCGAAGGAGCTAGGGAGAGTTCAGTTCAGGGGCTTCAGCATACCATCATGCAGAGGGAACTACTCGTCAAGGGGTTGCTCACTTTTCCAGATCATCCAGAGATGAAGGAGTTATTAGCAGAGTACCGCGCCCGTGGCCGTACTTGACTAGTTGTATTCCTGTTGTTTTGATCTTTGATGTATGCTGACCATCACCAGACTTGTTGGCTGAGGTCATGCTGTTGATTTGTTTTGTACTCGCTGATACGGTGTACTGCCTTGACAGGCCTTTCCATATATATATGAGATTGATGTTTCCATGATTGGGCTCAGATTTCTTTGTCTTCTTATTATTATCAGCACTGGCACTAAGGCACTAGGATCGGGGGAAAATCTCCCACGCACACAGACACACGCATGCATCTGCATGAAGCATATTTGCATGGTGTATATCTTATTGCTTTTCCTAACCTTTATTGTTGACAGGTTTTTCAGGTACACAGGTTCCGAGCTGTCTCCGGTCTCCAGGATTGATCAAAGACTCATCCACCGCTACTCAACTCGCGCTAATCAGACAAGAATCATGGACCAGGTGCAGTCAGATGTTCAAGAGCTCCGTGAACGGATGGATCGTTTTATGGAACTGATGCAGGTAGTCGCTAATGGTCAGGACCAGCTTCGTACTTTGGTTCAACCTCTAATCTCCAGGGTTGACAGTAATGGCATACTGCACGGCGGGGCTGTGCCTACTCCTCCTCCAGTGGACGCTCCACAGAATGTTGTTCCTGTTGCCGGGGGAAACGGCAGTGCTAACGGCAATCTGATGACTAATATCGGACTCAATGCGGCAGGCGTCGGCAATGGCAGTCTGGGAGCCAATGTTAACATAGGGCCGGTCAACGGCAACGCTGGTGTCAGAAATCTGTTGGTGCCTCAACCGTGGCTTGAGGACCATCAGGATGACGTATTTTCCCAGAGAGGTGTAGAAGCAGAGTTGAACGCTGAAGCTCGACTCAGGTTCAAAGCGCTGGAAGACAAAATGAGAGACATTGAAAATCAGAATACCTTGGGCGTTGATATGTCCAAGCTCGGGTTGATCGCTGATTTCAAGGTACCTCATAAGTTCAAGGTGCCTGTCTTTGAGAAGTATAAGGGTACTACTTGCCCCCGCGTCCACCTTCGATCTTATTATAGAAAGATGTCCGCCTATTCTGATGATGAGAAGTTGCTGATGCACTTCTTCCAAGATAGTCTTTCTGGTCCATCACTCGAATGGTATATGGGTTTGGAGCCTGCTACTGTGCGCACCTGGAAAGACCTCGCTGAAGCGTTCGTCCTCCACTATCAATACAATAGCGACTTGGCCCCCAACCGAGTTCAGCTTCAGAATCTTTCACAGCGGAACAATGAAAGCTTTAAAGAGTACGCCCAGCGGTGGCGTGAATTGGCTGCTCGGGTTCAACCGCCGATGGTTGAGCGTGAGCTAGTGCAAATGTTCGTGGCTACCCTTCCTGGAATCTACTATGAAAAGCTGGTCAGTGGCATGTCTGGGACATTCTCGGCTCTCATCACTATGGGCGAGCATGTTGAGAACGGTATAAAGATTGGAAAAATTCAGGGCGAATCATCCTCAGCTGGAGGAGGTGGTAAGAAACCCTACGCTGGCAAGCGTCGAGAAGGAGATGCAAATGCTGTCACTAATGCTCGGAGAAAGGGCAAGGGCCCACAGCAGCAGATTGATAGCATAAATATCCCAGCTGCCTCACCGCAGCAGCAGCAGCCTCAGCAGCAGAATAACCAGGGGTATAGGAAATATCAGAATCGGGCTCCTCTGGCAAATCGTCATTTTGAAACTCCACCTATGTCATATGCGCAGCTTCTGCAAACCTTGCTTCAGCTCCAACTAGTTCAAAAGAGGACGTTGGCTCCCTTGACAGGGGCACCACCACCGGGGTATGACGCCAATGCTACTTGTGATTTCCATACTGGGGCACCGGGCCATACGATTGAGAATTGTAAAGCTTTTAAGCACAAAGTACAGGACTTGGTGGACGCCAAGGTTATTAACTTTTCTGATAATGTGCCCAACGTTACCAAGAACCCTATGCCTCACCATAGGGGAGGCGGAGTGAACACCGTTATCACTGAGGAGAGTGCAGACTTGCTGACTGATGTCAAAGATTTGAAGACGCCGCTTAGTTTTGTCAAGGCTAAGTTGCTGAAGAAGGGCTTCTTTCCTGGATGCGGAGAGTTATGTATGGCTTGTGCTACACTTCCTGATGGGTGTGAGCAGCTGGTAGAAGGTATCTAAAGTCTGATGTTTGAGGGTATTTTGCAGTTCAGCCGGAGCGTTGAAAGTGCATCAGGGGAGGTCGTGATGAAGCAGGCAGATGAAGTTGCTACCATTACTATTCCTCGTCACCCCATTACTATTTCTGCGCCCCGACCACCTACAATTACTATCACCAGGGCTGGTCCAATCCCATTCGAAAGCACTAACGCCGTTCCATGGCATTACGGCGCCGAAGTCTATTGCAATGGTCAGAAGTTAGAGCTGGAGCCATACGGATCGACTGTGCAGAATCTTGCCGGAGTCAGTGGCATTACTAGAAGCGGTAGAGTGTTTGCGCCAGCGGAGGTTGCGGCAGAGAAGGTAGTCAGAGCCGATGCTGTGGATAAGGGTAAAGGCAGAGCTGTCGAAGAGGTTCCTTCTGGGGCAGAAAAGGATTTGCTAGTTAAAGATGCTGAAGAGTTCGTGCGATTAATCAAGAAGAGTGACTACAAGATTGTAGATCATCTTCATCAGACTCCGTCAAAGATCTCTATTCTTAACTTGTTGCTGTGTTCTGAAGCGCACCGCAACGCATTACTGAAGGTATTGAACGCTGCCTACGTGCCGCAGGAGATATCAGTAAATCAACTAGAGGAGGTGGTAGCCCATGTTAATGCTGGTAATGGGCTAGGATTCACAGATTTAGAGCTGACTCCTAAAGGGAGAGATCACAACAGCGCCTTGCACGTCTCGATAGAGTGCAGAGGCACGATCATGTCGCATGTCCTGGTGGATACGGGTTCGTCGCTTAATGTGCTTCCGAAAAAGGCACTGATGAAGTTGGACACTCGTGGATTGCTTTGCACGCCCAGTGATCTGGTGGTGAAAGCCTTTGATGGAACTAAGCGCCACGTTTTCGGAGAGCTGACCCTGCCGATTCAAGTTGGTTCGGAGACGTTTGATACGGTTTTCTATATCATGGATATCATGCCTGCCTACAGTTGCCTCTTAGGTCGGCCATGGATCCATGCTGCTGGTGCCGTGACGTCCACGCTGCACCAAAAGCTCAAGTATGCTGTCGGGGGCAGCATAGTAACCGTCTGTGGCGAGGAGGACATTATGGTGAGCCACTTGTCATCTTTTAAATATGTTGAAATGGATGGCGAGATCCATGAAACTCTCTGCCAGGCATTTGAAGCCGTCAAGGTGAAAGAGGTAGCTCCTGTCGTCGTAGAGAAGCAAGAGATGAATCTCTCCTCGTTCAAAGAAGCTCGGGCCGTCGTCGAAGCCGGTTCCACCCCAGGCTGGGGGCATGTTTTGGAGATACCAATCAAGCAGGATAAGTTTGGATTGGGGTATTCTCCTGGAGCTGAAGCTCCATCTTCTTCGTCTAGCAGTTCGTCTCGTGGGAAGGGGCCGATCCTATTCACCAAGGGCGGAGTAATTTTCGAAAGCATCAACGCAGCGTCTGAGGACAGCGGGGATAGCGATTGTGATCTTGACGCCTGGATTCAGCCAAGCAAGCCGGGCGAGCGCCTCAACAATTGGACCATCAAGGAGATTATCCAGCTGACAAGTGAAGAGTAATGATTTGCTTTTTACAATCTTTGTACAACCCTATGTCCTGCCCGGGGCATAGCGGTTTTATTGTCAGGGCCTTGTTGGATTATGTACATGCATTTTGTTAATAAATAAAAGGCGTTTTCTTCGTACTCAAATATTGTGTTCTCTGTTATTCCTGTTTTATGTTTATTTCGAAAAACAATAAAATGGCAGCGGGGTTTGTGCTAACCTACATATTCTTGCTTTAAACTTAACCCTTGTTATTGCAGGATCCACGTAACAGATGACATCGACTCTGGACCCTCTACGGCTCACTACGACTTCGATTGCCCGATCTATCAAGCCGAGGATGAGATTGATGAAGACGAAGACCTTCCGGAAGAGTTGGCCCGCTTGTTGAGACAAGAGGAAAAGGTTATTCTGCCTCACGAGGAGGATATTGAGATCATAAATCTGGGTTCTGAAGAGCTCGTCAGGAATGTCAGAGTAGGGGCTGCGCTGCAGAATGATGTCAAGCATAGACTGGTCGAGATGCTTCGAGAGTATAGTGACGTATTTGCTTGGTCATACGAAGATATGCCCGGACTTGACACAGACATCGTGGTTCATCGCTTGCCGTTGCGAGAAGAGTGCCCTCCAGTCAAGCAGAAGCTCAGGAGGACGAGACCAGATATGGCTGTAAAAATCAAAGAAGAAGTCGAGAAGCAGTTGGACGCAGGATTCCTAGCCGTTACCATTTACCCTCCGTGGGTCGCCAACATAGTGCCTGTACCGAAGAAGGACGGTAAGGTACGCATGTGCGTCGATTATTGGGATTTGAATAGGGCGAGCCCTAAGGATGATTTCCCGTTGCCTCATATCGATGTGTTGGTCGACAACACATCCCAGTATTCCGTGTTTTCGTTCATGGATGGCTTCTCCGGTTACAATCAGATTAAGATGGCACCGGAGGACATGGAGAAAACGACGTTTATCACCCCCTGGGGAACATTCTGCTATAAGGTAATGCCCTTCGGTCTGAAGAACGCAGGGGCCACTTACCAGCGAGCAATGGTAACTTTGTTTCATGATATGATTCATCATGAGATCGAGGTCTATGTTGATGACATGATTGCAAAGTCCCAAACGGAGGAAGAGCATCTGGTCAACTTATTGAAACTTTTTGAGAGGCTTAGGAAGTTCAGGCTGAGGCTGAATCCTAACAAGTGCACTTTCGGAGTGCGGTCTGGAAAGTTATTGGGGTTTATCGTTAGTGAACGAGGTATCGAAGTTGATCCTGCGAAAATAAAAGCTATTCAGGAAATGCCAGCGCCAAAAACAGAAAAAGAAGTTCGTGGTTTCTTGGGCCGAATAAACTACATTGCAAGGTTTATCTCTCAGCTCACGGCCACTTGTGAACCGATGTTCAAGCTTTTAAAGAAAGATCAGGCGATTACTTGGAATGAGGATTGCCAGAAGGCATTCGACAAAATAAAGCAGTATCTTCAAGAACCTCCAATCTTGATACCCCCAGTGGCTGGACGGCCATTAATCATGTACCTGACGGTTCTGGAGAATAGTATGGGGTGTGTTCTCGGTCAGCACGACGAGACGGGCAGAAAAGAGCATGCCATTTATTATTTGAGTAAAAAGTTCACTGAGTGTGAATCTCGATACTCGATGCTGGAGAAGACGTGTTGTGCATTAGCTTGGGCCGCCAAACGTCTTCGACAGTACATGCTCAATCACACCACTATGCTGATTTCGAAGATGGATCCGATCAAGTACGTCTTCGAGAAGCAGGCTCTTTCGGGCAGGATTGCCAGATGGCAAATGGTGTTAACAGAATATGATATTCAGTACGTCTCCCAGAAGGCCATTAAGGGAAGCGTATTGTCTGATTACCTTGCCGAACAGCCAATCGAAGACTACCAGCCGATGAAGTTCGAATTCCCTGACGAGGATATTATGTTTCTCAAAGCGAAGGATTGTGATGAGCCATTGCCCGATGAGGGGCCAGATAGGAAGTCTCAGTGGAAGTTGATATTCGATGGAGCGGTTAATTCCTATGGAAGTGGTATCGGGGCTATCATCACGACTCCTCACGGATCCCACATTCCGTTTACTGCGAGACTGACGTTTCCAGTTACCAACAATGAAGCAGAGTATGAAGCATGTATTATGGGTCTAGAAGAGGCAATTGATTTGAGAATCAAGAATCTAGACGTATATGGTGACTCAGCGCTTGTAATCAATCAGATTAAAGGGGAGTGGGAAACTCGTCAAGCGAATTTGGTGCCGTACATGAATTATGCCAGGAGGCTGCTTCCGTTCTTCGATCGAGTGGAACTCCATCATGTACCCAGGGCTGCAAATCAGATGGCTGATGCCTTAGCCACGTTGGCTTCAATGTATAAAGTCAATTTTTGGAATGAGGCTCCAAGAATTGTGCTTTCGCGTCTTGACAGACCGACATTTGTCTTTGCAATCGAGGATGCCGCCGACGGCAAGCCATGGTTCCACGACATCCAGACCTTCCTTATGACTAAGGAGTATCCTGTGGGTGCGTCAACCCAGGATAAGAAGACTCTGAGGAGGCTGTCTGGAAACTTTTATCTCAATCCTGATGGAGTG
Source organism: Lathyrus sativus (assembly GCA_963859935.3). Taxonomy (NCBI): domain Eukaryota; kingdom Viridiplantae; phylum Streptophyta; class Magnoliopsida; order Fabales; family Fabaceae; genus Lathyrus; species Lathyrus sativus. Next base: position 566,536,788 of record OZ012735.1, on the reverse strand, counting down.
CTGTATAAGAGAAACCATGATCTCGTGCTACTCAGATGTGTAGATGAGAAAGAGGCGAGTATGCTCATGGAAGAAGTCCATGAGGGCACATTTGGTACGCACGCCGGCGGGCATGCCATGACGAGAAAGATCCTGAGAGCAGGGTATTACTGGCTGACTATGGAGTCAGATTGCTTCAGATTCGCGAAGAAATGTCACAAATGCCAGATTTATGCTGATAAAGTTCATGTGCCGCCGTGCCCATTGAATGTCATGTCCTCCCCTTGGCCGTTCTCCATGTGGGGCATCGACATGATAGGCAAGATCGAGCCCACTGCGTCCAATGGTCATCGTTTCATTCTGGTAGCTATCGACTACTTCACCAAATGGGTGGAGGCAGCCTCGTACGCTAATGTGACCAAGCAGGTGGTAGCTAAATTCATAAAGAGGGACATCATCTGTCGCTATGGAATTCCCGAGCGGATCATTACTGATAATGGTTCGAATTTGAATAACAAGATGATGAAGGAGCTGTGCCAGAGCTTCAAGATTGAACACCACAACTCATCTCCTTATCGGCCGAAGATGAATGGCGCCGTCGAAGCCGCCAACAAGAACATTAAGAAGATTGTTCAGAAGATGGTTGTGACGTACAAAGATTGGCACGAGATGCTGCCGTTTGCCTTGCACGGTTATCGTACGACGGTGCGTACGTCGACCGGGGCAACTCCTTTCTCCTTGGTGTACGGTATGGAAGCTGTCCTACCGTTAGAAGTGGAGATTCCTTCTTTGCGAGTTCTGGTTGATGTAAAACTCGACGAAGCAGAATGGATTACGAATCGTTTGAACCAACTCAGCCTGATGGACGAGAAGAGGTTAGCATCGATTGCATTTGGTCGCCTGTACCAAAGCCGAATGAAGAAAGCTTATGATAAGAAGGTGCGTCCTAGAAGCTTTCAGACGGGTGATCTCGTCCTGAAGAAGATTCTTCCTCCACACTCCGATCACCGGGGCAAGTGGACTCCGAATTATGAAGGGCCGTATGTCGTCAGCAAGGTCTTCTCGGGAGAAGCTTTGTTGTTATCCACGATGGATGGTGAAGATTTTGCATCCCCGGTGAACGCAGACGCAGTTAAAAAATACTTTGCTTGAAAGAGACCCGCTGGACAAAAAAGAAAGAGTCCAGGCAAAAAAGGGGCATCCCGGCGAACCAAAAACATAATAAAAGGTTCGGGCAAAAATTAGGGATATATTGAAAAATGTACACCCGCGAAGTCGAAAACCTACACTGGGCGGCTTCGGCAAAAAAGGGTATCCCGGTGAACTGAAAACCCGTAAAGGGCGGTTCACGCAAAAGTTAGGGATTTGAATAAGCAAATAACTGCGTTCCGCGTGTGGACTCTCATTGTTTTGTGGTTTGGAGGACCTGAGGGCCGTTTACCTAAATCAATCTCTTCCGAAGCTGAAGCGTCGGAGAAGTATCGAAGTCGAGTGGGTCTTAGAGGGATCAACTCATGGTGTTCGTCTACGCCTCGTTGCCGACATTTGTATATACTGATGTATATTTATGTTTTATTTTTGCGCGGCTTCCTCATTCCAGGAGTTTGCCTCTGTTGTAAAACATTTTTGCCCATTCAGGGGTTCATCATCAATAAAACGCATATTATTCAGCAATTCTGCTTGCCTGTTTAGCATTTATCTGTTTTGTTTGCGAATGAAAACACCGATGTTTTTGATAAAATGCGCATACATAAACTTGCGGGCCTAGGCCCATTGATTGTTGAAACAATTAATTACCCGAATATTGTCACGAGATAATAACCTGGATAGGCCCCTTTGAGGAGGATATCTTGTCTGTTTGTTTGTGTTGTTGCAGGTGTAGCACCTCCCAGAAGATGTGTCGTGCGCATCCCCGAAGCAGGGCGAGCCCTCCTTCTCCAGCAGAGTTCAGTAGTCTCTCCACCGCAGAATCTGAACGCAAGATAGTGAGCATTGATATGTCTCCCCTGGCAGAGATGATTCTCTTCCCCAAGCAGACGCATCTTGAAAGAACGTCGCCTCATCAGCCGAATCGCGCGCCGAAGCTCGTGTTTCTCCCAGTAAAGTCGCCGCAGCAGGTGTTCCCCCAGCACCGGGTCACAAGTGCAAGTCTTGTAGGAAGCTGTTCGTACGCCGGAATATGAAGCAAATGATGGTGCCAGACTGAAGCCTCCAGCGGAATTGAGATTCCCCACCAGAGCCGTATTCTCTCCCGAAGTAGAATGACTTCTCCTTCCCCAGTAGAGTGTTGAGCAGCTGAAGCTGTTTCCCCCACAGAGTTGTTATCCCCAGAGGAGTAGCCGAGAAGGCCCCACAGTTTGTTCTCGCGATTGGTATCGCTTTCCGTCAGCAGGTCCAGGTTCTCGTAGAGCTTCGTCCCCCTGCAATAATCAACTGAAGTTGTTTCCCTTGCAGCAGTCAGCGGAAGATCAATTCCCTAGACGGCGTCTGACTGATATTGGCGTGTCCACGTTCTCCTCAGCAGGATAACTCCTCTATCTGAGTAGTTCTTTCTCCTTGATAGGAGAGTTTCTCCTTCGGCATTTATTTTGCTGATGGGATCGCATCATTGTGCATGATTGCATAGCATTTAGCATAAACGCATAGCATTTCCACCGTGTGGGGTATGGCGCCGAAGCATACGCATCATAAGCATGATCTAGGTTATCATTCTTGTTTTACAGGTGCTCCACCAAAAGACCAGTTGCTCAGGATGATTCCTGACGCTCTCCCCAACGAGGTCGTTTTCTTAAGATGATTCTTAAGACCCCGGTGTAATTCCCACAGTCGCTCGCTCAAGATGATTTTTGAGATCCCCAGCGAAGTCTGCAGTTCAAGACGACTCTTGAAATCCTCAGCAGGGCGGTTTGCTTAAGATGATTCTTAAGACCTCAGCGCAGTTTCCCGAGTTGTTTGCTTAGGATGATTCGTGAGCTCCCCAGTAGCGTCCCCTGCAAGAGTTGCCCAGGAAGATTCCTGGAATACCCAGCAGAATGAAGTCGCCAGAAAGGTTATCAGTTCAGGATGATTCTTGAAGGTTCCTGATGGAGTTGTGTGTTCAAGATGATTCTTGAAGTCCTTAGCAGCGTGATATGTTGGCTCCGACAGTGAGGTTTAATCTGAAGATTGACTTTGTAAACGCCTGAAGGCGATACCAGAACGTTCCTGTGGATTCAGATTTCCTGGTTGATGAATCAACGTCTGTCTGAAGACAGAGTTCAAAGGTTTGCAGATGCAGCTTTTGTGTGCAAGGTGATCCGTGTTGGCCTGAAGACCACGTCAGTTGTCCTAAGGTGATGATTGATTGCGATCAAGTGAATAGTATTTCTTCTGACTGAAGTCGAAGATGTTTCTCCAGCTGAAGCAGAGTTTGCCTGAAGGCAAAGTGTTTGAATCCCCGCAGAGTCATGAATGGCTCAGGATACCACTTCTCTGACTGAAGTCACAGATTTCCCAAGCTGAAGCGAAGGTGCCTGAAGGCAAGGTTATCCCCAAAGTCATGAATGACTTAGGATTCATTTTTCGGACTGAAGGCCGAAGTATATCCCTGACTGAAGTCTCGGATACTCTATAGCAGAGGCGGAGCTGCCTGAAGGCAGATCCATGTATCCTTGAAGGCCAAGGACCACTTCTTTAGATTGAAGTCGAAGATACCTCCTGCAGAGTTGCCGACAGGCAAAAGTTTACATCCTTGGAGGCCAAGGATGATTATCTTCAGAAGTACTTGAAGATCTTTTCTAGCTGAAGCTGGAAGTGGCCAGGAGCCAGGGTCTCACATATCTTTGATGTTGAAGTTCTACGGTGGGATCAGTATGCAGTAGTGTTCGGACGTTCGTTATGATTTTGAGGGTGAACCCCAGATCAGAGCATGCTTGGTTGAGTCTCTCATCCCCAGCGGAGTAGTTTCGAATACGCAAGTGTACCTTTGGTTCCATTTACCAGGGGTGAACCCCAGGTCAGATTATGTCTGTTTCCGACGGCGAGGTTGGATGTTTGTTCGACGGCGAGGTTGAATGTTCGTTTTCAGATTATATTTTGTCCGGCGGCGAGGTTGGATGTTTGTTCGACGGCAAGGTTGAATGTTCGTTTTCAGATTATATTTTGTCCGGCGGCGAGGTTGGATGTTTGTTCGACGGCGAGATTGAATGATTGTTTGGCAGCGAGGTCAGACTCTTTAAATTCCCAGCAGAGATGATGTTTGCACGACGGTGATGTCGAGTGTCTCTCAGAGTGATGGTTGTTTCCGACGGCGATGTCAGAGTTAGTTCTCCAGCGGCGATGTTGGGTATTTTGATTGTTCGACGGCGATGTCAGATGGTTTAGTCTTCCAGCGGCGATGTTTGGTGTTGTGGTTGTCTGAAGGCGATATCAGGAGAATTTAATGTGGATAACTGACGGCGATGTCAGATCAGTATGTCTCCAGCTAGTTGCGGGGCAGCTAGCATTGCAGTATTCGAAGATTTGTTCCCCGCAGAGTATCGTGTGCTCGTGCAGTTGGCAAATTTTTGGGGTTTACCGATATTCAACCGCCTCGCACCTTGATTGGTTGAGAGTCGTTCGCTTCTCACCCAGTCAGGTTCAAGCCGTTTGAATAGGGGCAGCTGTTGCACCCCAAAATTTGACCAACATTTATTTACCCATCAAGTGTTTGAAGGTTGATACCTTCATCAGAAAGTTCAAGAGATCCTCAGAGAAATTGGTTGAAACCAAGGTTGTGTGTCTCATAACTTGAGAGTTGTGGGAGCTCCTCAGATGATTCTGAGACTTTGATAATGAACTTGAAGATTTGAGAAAGCCTATGGGATGTCTTAAAATCCATCATGAAGCCCAGAGAAGTCATTGTGCAAGAATTCAGAAGATTTAACCATGAATGGTAGAATTAGAGTTTTGACTGGGTCAACCCTAGATCAGCTGAAGATTAGGAGAAGGTTGAGACCTAATCCAAGGGCCCTGAGATCATGGAATGATGTATGGAGATGTTATAAAGATGATTCCTAGACCAACTCATCATGATTGAGGAGTTTGAGAAGTTTTGAGTTAGGGTTTCCAAGGATTGACAGTGAAAAAACCCTAGTTTGATCCCTATCTTCCAGGCAGTTTTAGCTCAAGATGTGATTGATATCTCATCTTCCCCACAACATGAATGTTTTAGAGCTTGTTCTTAGATTTAATTTGAGTGGTAGAAGTCCTTGATAGGATGTGCAGAGCTCAAGTTATGGTTTTGACAAATTACAGGTCAGCTGAGGTGTGTGAATCTGGGTCCTTGAAAGTCACCCAACTTGCAGACAACGTTTGCCCTAGTAGGATGATTCCTATGATCTCTTGGTCAACATGAATGTTGAAGAGCATCTTCTTAGCTTTCTATAGAGTACTAGAAGTCCTTTATAGGATTTGTATAACTCAACTTATGGTTTGAACAAGACAGGGGTATTTTGGTCATTTGGTGATTATAGGTCATTTTAAGCAAAGGCCATATCTCCTATTTCCAAGCCTCAAATGAAAAAACTCAAAACATAAAAGTTGTTCAAAATGGCATTTTAAGCTTAGAAAAGAGGTCATGAGTTATTGAAAAAGCTTGTAGCAAGGATTTTCATGATTGGGTAAAAATGACCTAAAAATGGCTTATAAGTTGAAAAAGTTGAAATGGAATTTTGGTTTAGGAGATGTAAAAATCCAAAATGGGTCATCCAATATGTCATTTTGACTCCAAACATTATTTTAAAAACAATGGTTCAAGTAGAATTTTGGTTTGAGGTCTCAAAATGGAAGTTGCTTTGTAATTTTCATTCTTGCATAATAAGGCAACTTGAGAAACTTCACATCAAGCAAAACCAAGGCATGTTTTTCACTCATTCCTTCTCAATATCTCTTGTAAGGAGATTTTAAATCCAAATTGACAAGCTTAAGGCATGAGATAAGGGATATACAATGTATCATTTCATGAGAAATTCTATAACATTCTAGCACTTTCCATGAGTTTCTAGGCTATTCTTTTGGTTGTTATAAAAAGGATGAATCACCATGAGATCAAGGTTGGTGAAAGTGTCTGAGTTCATTGGAGAGAGATAGAGAGAAAGTGCCATTGCAAGGTTTCTTCAAAATCAAGCAAGCTTCCATTTCTTCATCTACAAGCCTCATTCATCTCGATTCTTGCAAACAGAAAGGTGTCCACCATTAGAGGAGTATTTTGAAGCAATTTCAAGTGCCAGATCAAGCTCTAACACCACTCACCATTGATTCTTGACAGGTTGGTAATTTTCACCATAGATCCTTTATTAGGTGCATACTGTTAGATTGCTAGGTGTAAGGATGACATGCTAGGCTAGATGATGATTTTCTGAGGATTTGAGAGAGATCCATGGAGTTTCGTGGCAGGGTACCAATTCTTGCAAGATTAATAATAGTCTGATCATGGAGTTTTAATGGACATGGTATATCATAGTGTGGTTAGGGCAACATGTAGAACACTTGCACATCATTAGATTGAAGCTCTATCATGTTTGATCTCAGAGAATCATGGTGGAACCCAAACGTTCGTGTGTTCTGTTAGAGTGATATGAGGGGTTTCAGGGAAAACTATTGGTATAGTCGTGTTTATGGTGATCATTAGCACAAGTTTGCTCTTGGAAGTTTTGGATTTCATTGAGGGATCAGAGAGAACGAGTGGATTGAAACTCTGGCATGGAGTTAGGGTTTCTGAAACCCTAGATGGTGTTTTGGAGAAGACGAGCTTGTCACCGTTGGATTAGCCTGGATATTTGACTTCTTCATCTGATCGCACGGCCAAGATTCAATTTCAGAAACGGAGGGAAATATTACGAGTAAAACGCAGCGTTTACTTAAGTAGTAGACATTGGGCTCAGCCATCCAGTGATATTTGCACCCCACCCAGAAGCCCAATCCAGAAATGAACTGAAAATACATGCTATTTACACCGTATCCTTTCCAATTTTCTGGTGATTTTCTTTTAATTTTCGGAAGCGCGTGGGCTTGATATTCGCACCCCTGGTTTCTAGGCCCATCAGGATATTGAACTGGGCGCCTTTTCTTTTTCCACCCCCCATCCCTTTTTCTTATATTTTCTTATTTTAATTTCTTTTATATTTTCTTGCATTTTATAAAATCCATATAAAATAGAAAAATGAATGTTTTTTTAATGCTTGTTTTTTCTTCATATTCATAATCATGTCTAGAAAAATATCAATAAATAAAATTCCATTTTATTTTCCTTTTAATATTTTTAGTATATTTTCTATGTAAATAGTCTTTTTAATTGATTTTAGTTGGTACTCAATTTTGTATAATTTCTTTTAGGACTTTCCCTTAGGAGTTTTGAGCCATTCTTTTTGGCATAGTTAGATATTGAATCATAGATCACATAGGATTTAATTCATGATTTTTAGGTTAAAATTTGATTAGTTTGTTTAGGATAGCATTAGTGTACTCAAATTAGGGTTTTAGGTTGCATAAGTAGATTTGACCAATTTTGTTTTGGGGTTTTATAGGCCAAATTAGTGTATGGGGAATATATGGGTTAAGGGTAAGTATGTATAGAATCCCCTAGAATTTTACTAGAATATTATATAGTATCTTAGTATTTTTAATTGATTTTTGAATGTATGGATAGTATGTGTGTTGCTTAAAGGCACAGTTTGTATTGTTGTGTTTGCTTTTCTTCTCCTTTGAGTGGGTGAGCCTTGAAGATTGAGTTGAAGACCTTTTGGATCCTCATTGAAGACCTTGTAGAGGAGTTTAGTTAGCTTTTGTTTGTTCTGTTTATAGGATCATAAGTACATAGGTAGGGCCTTAGATAGAATGATTCCATTCAATAAACAAGGAGTGTCTTGTTCACCTCCTTCCTTCTCTATGACATAAAGTCCCTTAAGGGTGTTCACCTCTCTCCTTTGGAGGGATTAGTGACCTTGCCCTATGAGGTAGAACTTTGAGAGAGCCTTTCCCTTTGATGTTAAGTCCTCAATGGCATCCTTTGGAAGTCAGTGAGCACTCTAACATCCTCACCTCATCTTGTGGACTGAATCTTGCTTGTTGAAGCATTTGGGTTGTTGAAGATAGCAATGGAAAGTATTGAAGACTTGATTGAAGATCTAAAAGTCATTGAAGATAGAAGCTGAAGCTTTGAAGAGGATGATTCCTTGAAGACTGTTGAAGTCTGAAGACTTTGTGAAGATCAAGTTGATACTTGAAGATCCCTGAAGATAGTGAAGCCTGAAGGTGGAGCTGATCAAGGAAGCTGAAGCTTAAGGGAGAAGATGAGTTGATACTCATGTTGTAAGGTTGATACCTGGAAGGCAAGTGATCTTGGAAGTCTGAAGACTGAGTAGCTGCTGGAGGAGCTGAGGCTTTCTTCTGTTTTCTTTTCTGTATTGTGTGTTTTGTCTGATTTGTCTGTTGCACTAGAATAAGGTCATCTAGAATAAGTCCAGTCTAGGAGCATGATTGCATTAGAGGTTGAGTTGCTCCCTCTGCTTGTACTGTTATTGTGTGGCTTTGCTTGCGGGTATTCGGTAGAGCCCAGCTCCCTTGCCCATGTGGTTTGTTTGCCTGATGGCATTTTTATTTCTTTTATCTGTATAATTGCAGTTTACTGTTTATTGCTTGATAGCATGTTGTTTATTTTTCAGTATGATTACTGTTATTTCATGACTGGCTTGAGGTCGAGACGAGCTTGTGGAGGCTGAAGCCCCACACACATTTCCTCCCTCACTTGCATTGCATGCATTTTACTGTTAAGCTGATGCTTTGTCTGTTTCGGTGTATCATTGACATGATCCCTTAGGATTCTCATTTCCTTTGATAAGGATTTGATGATAGACTTTTAGGTTGAAACCTATGCATGACAACTTCTAGGAGTTCCCTGTTCAAACCTCAACCATAGGATGAATCCATGGCATGATAACAGTAGGACTTGATAGTCTCCCTCCTAGTTGGGCCTGTTCTCTTCTCATCTCAAAACAGTTTAAGATACAGTAATCATGAATGATTTCTTTCGTACGTTACGAGCCTTAAGCTATCTGAGAAAGGATTGTGGGAGAGTTTCTTTTCCATAGTCTGGATGTTTAGTATGGTACCCTTTGGGTGACATGCCACGCATTCACTCTCAGGTCATAGTCTCTAGTGCGGTTGAAATCGCAAATACAATAAAAAACACTTCTTTCATAATAGTAGGAAATAAACCGTAGTTTCCCGAACTACGTGTGCCCTGATCTCTCATGCCTGTTGAGAGTACGTAGGCATAGAATGCGATGCCCCAGCGAGCTACCTTCCCCCGTAACCCTTCGTAGGCCGAACTACGTTGACTCTGATTTCTCATTCTCTGATGAGAATACGTAGGCATAAAGTGCGACGCTTTGCCGAGTCATTTTTCTTTTCTTTTTCAGCCAGCCTTGATAGGTAGATAGAATAAAACCAATCCGTCCAAGTAAACAAACAAGCGAGGATCCCGTCGAGTACGACGGACGTGAGGGGTGCTAATACCTTCCCCTTGCGTAACCGACTCCCGAACCCAGACAATGGTTGCGATGACCTTGTCTTACCCTTATTCGTTAGGTTTTTCCGATCGTTTCCTTTCCCGCTCTGAGGGATAAATAACGAAAGGTGGCGACTCTTCTGTCATGCCGGCACCTTATTTTCGCGCAAGCGACAAGGTTGGTAACAACCAAACCAAAATATACCAATAACGATTGGATTTCAAGTAACGCCAGTTACGACTGGACTTTCATGGGGAAGGTTGGTAACGACCAACAAGACACCAATGACAATTGGGCTTCGAACATCTTCCAGTTACGACTGGGGAATTTGACGGAAATCAATTAGTAACGACTAGATTTCACAGGGGATTTGCTAGTGACGACTAGACTTCAAGGGGAAAGGTTGGTAACAACCGAACCAAAAGGTAATAACAAGTGGGGTTAAGACAACGCCAGTTACGACTGGTTCAAAGAAAAAATAGGGTAACAACCCAACAAAATACCAATGACGATTGGATTTCGAACACAACTGATAACACGAAATCGTATATATATTTTGATGCATAATTTAACTGAAGTTTAACTGTTTTCGATCCGATTTCGGGTTATTTCCGTGTTATTTGTCTGATGTTTTGCAGGTATTCAACGATCACGTCTAAACAAGGCAACATGAAGAAATGAAGCAATCTCAGATGAAATATGGACGAAAAAAAAGTGAAAACATCATGAAAAGCGCAGAAGGCTGTTTTTGCTGATGTGACGACCGTCACGGTTCCATGACGACCGTCACACGGGTGACGACCGTCACACCTTGTGACGACCGTCATGCAGGCAAAAACGCCCCACTTCAATTTCACGTTAAAGAAGCAGTTCCAAGTCCCAAATAGTGGACCACTACTCCCTGACTTTTCTGCCTCAAAGTCCACTCTCTCCAATTATAACCGTTAGAATTCCATTTCTATAAAAGGGGAAGAAGGGGACCTCAGAAAGGGAGCCGCATTCATACAACGAAGTGCTGCCAAATTTATTTCCAGAGCATACTTTCCAGTTTAATATTCTTATTTGTTTCTCTTTATTTTTCTGCATTCCATTTCATTCTTCTGTAATTTCTACTTCCATTGTACGATCAAATTGGCATAAAGACCAGAATCCTGCCAACATCTGTGGAGGATCTGCCCAAAGGCCAATTGAAATATTTACAGGTTTCTCATTTCAATCGTAATTCCAGTTTTATTATAATGCAAATTATTATTTATTGTTTTTATTTATGCTTTATCTTTCTCAAATCCATGTCTAGCTAAATTTAAGTAATCGATATGTAGTAATAATTCCAAAGGGATTTGGTAATAACTGGTTGAAAATTCTCTTTTCAAAAGTAATTTATGGTCTGAGTGTTTAAAATTAATTTACTGAATAAACTTCGTCGCGAAAGCGAGAACTTATTTAAAAGTAGTTTTGCCACGAAAGTGGGAAATTAATTAAGATACGAACCAACAAGCGAAAGCTGCGGTAAGATCAGATAGTAAACACGAGTCATTCATTTTAATAACAGCGAAAGCACTTTAAAATGAATTAGAACTTAGAGATTTCCAAAAAATAATTTTAACCCCGAATGGGATACGAAAGTGTACGTTTGGCCCTTAGAATTATGATTAGCGTCAATAACCATCGTGAGGCGAGAGTCTTCAAATCACAATTTTCTGCTTAAATAAACTTTGAAAATTATTTCATATACTGGTAACTTGTCAAATCCCTGAAGAACACAATTACTGCATATCGATTCAATCATTTATAATCTAAGTAGCATTCTTAGTTCCCTTTTAGTGACAATCTTATTCCCTTAAACATATTCTACCTAGCTAAACATAGTAACTCCCGAGAACACTAGTTTGATTACGAGTCCCTGTGGGATCGATATCTATTATTACTACGCGATAGACTGTGCACTTGCAGTTAGGTTGTATTAGACATAGAAAGTCGCGATCAAGTTTTTGGCGCCGTTGCCGGGGACCCGTTTAGTCAATAGTGTAACCTTCTGTTACACCGTATAGACTAGGTTAATTATTTTCATTTTTCCTTTACTAGTGCTGTCGATTGTATGCCAAGTAATCGCCCACAAGGCGATATCGTAAAACCTTCAGTCGCAGAACTAGAGCGCTTCTTACATTTAAGAAGTCGAATCATTGAGTACCAACTAAAACATAACATTCCCGAACCTCTCACTCCCATTCCCAAATCCGAAGAAGAACCAACGATGGCTGAAGGACCTCCAAACAAACCGCTGAAGGCATACGCTACGCCCTCTCAGATGGAGCCTAGAAGTAGCATTGCTGCCCCAGCTATTACCCGAAATGATTTTGAGCTGAAACCATCATTGCTGTCAGCTGTACAACAAAACCAATTCTCAGGAAACGCAACTGAGGATCCGAACGAACATTTAACGAAGTTTGTACAATACGCAGACACAGTGAAAGCAAATGGAGTAACTCCAGACGCGATAAGACTTCGTCTTTTCCCATTTTCTCTTAGAGACAGAGCTTGGACATGGTTACAATCTTTACCATCCAACTCCGTTACGACGTGGGAACAATTGAAAAACGTCTTCTTAGCGAGATATTTTCCGCCAAGCAAAACTGCCATGCTTAGAGCTCAAATCAACGGATTTCGACAAAAAGATACTGAATCTCTTTACGAAGCATGGGAACGATTCAAAGATATGATGAGAACATATCCTCACCACGGTCTAGAAGACTGGGTGACAATCCATACTTTCTATAATGGGCTTCTATACAATACTAGATTGACAATAGACGCTACCGCGGGCGGTGCACTTATGGATAAGCCATACGACGAAGCCTATCAATTAATCGAAAACATGTCTCAAAACCATTGCCAATGGGGAGGTGAACGCACTCCAACAGAGAAAACCACAGCGAAAGGTGGGATGTATGAGATCAGCAGCCTTGAAAAGTTCAACGCTAAAGTAGATGCTCTAGCACAGAAGATTGATAGTCTGACCGTTAACCCCACTGCAACTGTCGCTGCCGTAACTCCAAATTGCGAGTTATGCGGAAGCACCACTCATAATGCACCCGAATGCCCATTGCTAGCCGGAATCCCACCATACCAAGTAAATTATGCTCAAGGAAATCCTTACGCAAATACCTATAACCCAGGTTGGAGAAATCATCCAAACTTTTCTTACAAAAGCGAAAACGCATTGCAAATGCCTACTGCTCCGCCAGGATATCAGAAACCAGCTGCTGCTCAGACTGCACCTAGGAAATCAAACCTCGAGTTGATGATGGAAAAATTCATAGCTACTCAAGCTCAAACAAACAAAGAATTCCTGAATCAAAACATACACACTAGCAAGCAAATTAAACAGTTGACAGGAAAAGTAGACGCTTTAGCCACCCACAACAAAATGTTAGAAACACAGATATCACAAGTGGCTCAACAACAAGCCTCTGCTGCCGCACCCGCTGGAACATTTCCTGGACAACCCGAACAGAATCCAAAAGGCCAAGCAAATGCTGTAATACTAAGAAGCGGAAAAGAATTGGACGAACCGATCGATCCGAGGACCGAAAACTCAGCCATGCAACAAAAACCAACTGAACAGGCAGAAAAGGAATCCGAGTTAGAGAAGAAGGAAGACAACGAGAAGGAGGATACCGCAAGTGAAAAAACTCAAGCACCTCCAGCGCCATATAAACCACCTATCCCTTATCCTCAAAGACTAATAAACTCCAAAACTTCAGGACAGTTTAAGAAATTTGTAGAGCTCCTTAAACAGCTGAATATTACTATTCCTTTTACAGAAGCGATAACTCAAATGCCGTCATACGCTAAATTTCTCAAAGAAATCCTGTCGAATAAGAGAAAGATCGAGGATAACGAAACAGTTACACTTACTGCAGAGTGTAGCGCCATTATTCAAAACCGCATGCCTCCTAAATTAAAAGACCCAGGTAGTTTCTCCATACCCTGCGTCATTGGAAAGTTCGTAATAGACAAAGCTCTATGCGATTTAGGAGCCAGTATCAGTGTTATGCCTTTATCTATATGCAAAAAGCTGAATATGGGAGACCTCAGACCAACCAAAATGTCCGTACAATTAGCTGACCGATCAGTAAAATACCCCGTCGGAATACTGGAAAACGTTCCAGTACGCATAGGACAATTCTACATTCCAACCGACTTCATAATCATGGACATCAAGGAGGACACTGTTACCCCAATTATCCTAGGAAGACCATTCCTAGCTACAGCCGGAGCGATTATAGACGTGAAGAAAGGAAGGCTAACATTCGAAGTAGGAGAAGAAAAGATAGAGTTCATTCTCACCAAGTTCTTACAAGCACCAGCCATAGACGATACCTGCTACTTAGTAGACGAAATTGACGAATGCATAAGAGAACTTGAAAATGAAGAGACCACGTATTCAGAAATAATAAAGATCCAAATACCTGATATTTCTGAAGACGACGATTGGCGTAAACCGTATAAAGACGACAGCCTAAGCGAAAGCTTAGCACTGACCCCAAACCATATGCCAGGTCCGAAAAACCCATCTTTAGAACTTAAAGCACTACCCAAAAACCTTAGATATGAATTTCTAGACGATGAACTGAAAAGACCAGTGATAGTCAACGCCGACTTAGGACAACCAGAAACCGAAAAGCTATTAGAAGTCCTAAAGAAGTACCCCACCGCGTTAGGCTATAACATAAGCGATTTAAAAGGTATAAGCTCTTCGATCTGTATGCATCGAATTACAATAGAGGAAGACTCTAAAACCTCTCGAGAGCATCAGAGAAGACTGAACCCCATCCTGAGCACTGTAGTCAGAGATGAAGTAAAGAAATTGCTAGATGCAGGAATCATCTATCCGATCTCCGATAGTGAATGGGTCAGCCCAGTTCATGTCGTACCGAAGAAAGGAGGAGTCACAGTAGTTAAAAACAAAAAAGGCGAATCAATAACAAAAAGAGTCGTGACCGGCAGCAGGATGTGTATTGATTATAGGAAGCTTAACAAAGCCACACGCAAAGATCATTTCCCGTTACCCTTCATAGACCAAATGTTGGAAAGATTAGCCAAACATTCATATTTCTGCTATCTAGATGGTTATTCAGGATTCTTCCAAATCCCCATTCATCCTGATGACCAAGAAAAGACTACATTCACCTGTCCTTATGGTACTTTTGCTTACCGTCGAATGCCGTTCGGACTCTGTAATGCTCCAGCAACCTTCCAAAGATGCATGATGGCAATCTTTGCAGATTTCATAGACAACATCATGGAAGTATTTATGGACGATTTCTCGTAAGTGGACAAGGTTTCGAAGGATGCCTACAAAACTTAGAAATGGTATTAGAACGTTGCGTAAAAGTGAACCTCGTCCTAAATTGGGAAAAATGCCATTTTATGGTCCGACAAGGAATAGTTCTAGGACATGTCATATCAGATAAAGGAATTGAGGTAGACAAAGCTAAAATAGAGATTATAAAAGATCTCCAACCTCCAAAATCCGTACGAGAAATACGGAGTTTTCTAGGACATGCCGGTTTCTACAGAAGATTTATAAAAGATTTTTCAAAAATCACAAAACTTTTGACCGGCCTATTGATGAAAGATGCTGAGTTCGTCTTCGACGACGACTGTCTAAAAGCATTCGAAACATTAAAATCAGCCATTATCACCGCACCAATCATGCAACCACTCGATTGGCGACTACCGTTCGAAATCATGTGCGATGCGAGTGATTATGCCATAGGCGCAGTTCTAGGACAAAGGAAGGACAAGAAACTCCATGCCATCTACTATGCCAGTAGAACCTTAGATCCTGCCCAAATGAACTACGCTACCACAGAAAAGGAACTTCTAGCAGTTATATTTGCGCTTGACAAATTCCGTTCTTACTTAGTAGGAGCAAAAATTATCATATACACAGACCACGCTGCCATAAGGTACCTAATAAGCAAAAAGGATGCCAAACCAAGACTATTGAGATGGATCCTGTTATTACAAGAGTTTGACTTAGAAATCAAAGATAAAAAAGGAATCGAGAATGTTGTTGCAGATCACTTATCTCGAATAGAAGGCATCAGACACGAACCAGTACCGATAAATGACGATTTCCCGTACGAACGTCTGATAGCCAAATTAGAAAGTGACATACCCAACTCAATCTCGGAAGATCCAGAATTCGAAAAAGCCGTAGAAGCCGTCTATGCCCAAGTCACATTACCTTGGTATGCTGACATCATTAATTACCTCGCTGCGGGCGTGCTTCCACCGGATCTCACTTATCAGCAAAAGAAGAAATTCTTCCACGATCTGAAACACTATTATTGGGACGAACCTCTACTCTTCAAGAGAGGGGCCGACAACATATACCGTTGCTGTGTCCCAGAGGAAGAAATAGAAAATATCATTTCCCAATGCCATTCAGCACCATATGGTGGTCATGCTAGTACATCCAAGACGTGCGCTAAGATTCTCCAAGCCGTCTTATTCTGGCCTAACCTCTGGAAAGACGTTCACATCGCTGTGCAAAAGTGCGATCGATGCCAACGAACTGGCAACATCTCACGACGCGATGAAATGCCTCAGAAGGGAATCTTAGAGGTAGAAATATTCGACGTATGGGGAATAGATTTCATGGGACCATTCCCACCTTCTTTTGGTAATAACTACATACTCGTCGCTGTAGACTACGTGTCTAAATGGATAGAAGCCATTGCTGCTCCAACAAACGACGCACGAGTAGTAATCAAACTCTTCAAAAACACGATCTTTCCTAGATTCGGTATACCCAGACTCGTCATTAGTGACGGCGGATCTCACTTCATATCGCGAATATTCGATAAACTTCTCTCTAAATATGGAGTCCGACACCGGGTAGCTACACCTTATCACCCGCAAACTAGCGGACAAGTAGAGGTCTCGAACAGAGAAATAAAATAGATATTGGAAAAAACTGTCGCTACCTCAAGGAAAGATTGGTCATCAAAGCTACAAGAAGCTTTATGGGCTTATAGGACCGCTTTTAAGACACCAATAGGTACTACACCCTACAAATTAGTTTACGGTAAATCCTGCCATCTCCTTGTAGAATTAGAGCATAAGGCCTTCTGGGCCATTAAGACACTCAATTTCAACTACACCGAGGCAGGAGAAAAGCGAATCTTGAACTTACACGAATTGGAAGAATTTCGATTAGACGCTTACGAAAATGCCCGTATCTACAAAGAACGAACTAAAAAGTGGCATGATAAACGTTCAGTCAAGAAACAATTCAGTGTGGGAGACATTGTATTGCTATTTAATTCCAGATTAAAACTCTTCCCAGGTAAACTAAAATCTAGGTGGTCTGGACCTTATGAAGTGACTAAAGTACTTCAGAGTGGAGCTGTTGAAATTACCGATAAGACGAATGCACCGTTTATCGTAAACGGGCAACGTCTAAAACATTATAATAAGAACGAAACCAACCCTCAAGTCTGCAGTATAACACTGCTTGAGCTTCCAGCTCAAACACCCGAATAGCTTGTCACCAAGCTATCGTCAGGCTTTAGATGTTAAAAACAGCGCTTACTGGGAGGCAACCCAATTTCCCTCGTTATTGTATTTCGATTTTTCTTTAAAAATTTTACTTTGAAAATCCAACAAAAATTCTAAAATTATAATTACTACTACTTTCTACTTTCGTTTGTCTTCATATTTGTATTTTTATTTTATTTTTCTCTTTTGTCTTTTGTTTCTACCGCTTTTTGTTTTTAAAAATCCTGACTTCAAACTCCTGTTTTAAACTTTTCAGAATTTTTAAAGTCTTCAAAACTTTCCTCCTCTTCTCTCCGAACTACCTGCGAGTATGGCCGAGTACGACTTCACAAAGGTTCATTTTCGAGGACTAGCTCAAAAGGCAAGATTTGCAGCACTAACTGAAAGAGAAATCGCCTTAACGCTGTATTATGATAAGTCTACCATGGATAAACTAGGAATCACGGATAGCATTCAATACCTGTTCAATCAACTGGGTTGGGAGAGCACTGCTTTGAAAACACGTTTTGCTACCTATAAGGATCTTACCTATGAATTCCTTAGTTCTTTCAGATACATACCCAACTATGGTTTTGGATCCAACACAGAGCTGATTACCTTCCGAATGTTTAGAATGGACCAAAACCATATCCGGATGTCACTAGCTAACCTCCTAGGATTTCCTAGCGGACCGCATGTGTTCATCAGTGCAGAAGATGACGATATTGATTTTCAACTCGACCAATTCTGGGGTAGAATCACAGGCGACTATCACCCTGAACCAGACAAAATGTATAATGATGATATTCATAACCCAGCTTTCAGATACTTCCATAAGATACTAGCTCACACCCTGTTTGGAAAAGAAGAAAATATTACTACAGTATCTAAAGAGGAGTTATTCATCATGTTCTGTACTTCTCAGGGACGTACAGTAAATGCAGTGCCTTTCATGATGAGATCTTTCAAACGCCTCACGCAGGAACCACAGACACCTATTCTTATAGGAGGCCTCGTGACAATGATTGCCCACGAGCTTGGCCTTAGATTCCACTTAAATGCAAGCACTCGTTTTGGCACCATCCGACCCATGAATATACAATTCTGCTTCAACAGGCGCATTTTAGGAACTATGGGACCTGGACCGTATGAGTACCTCATTAACGAAAAACCAGTACAGCTATTCACACTGCCTGATCATCAGATGACAAGTATCCACAACAAGGACAACTGGCTTTACGAATTGGATGAGCCTATGGGACCTCCTTCACCTCAGTCAACACCACAGAACTATATGTATGACAGTGACCACATCTCTGAGGCACACGACTATATGTACTATGAGGATGTTGTATCCGAAGCTGAAGTAGACCCTATGACTCCTCCGCACTACAACACCTATCCCGAGCCTATCCCTGAGGAGACCACCGACAAAATGGATACTGTTCTACTCCAATTGGACAACGTGGATGCAGCTCTGACTACTGTAAAAGATGACATCGCAGGCATACACAGCAAACTGGTAGTCTTCATGGACTTAGTCTGTGACCAGCTCGACTACTACGCACGGAAATTCGATGAGTTGAAGGCACGAAAAGACTAGATACTAGTTTTAGCAGTAGATTTAATTTAGTTTAGTTTAGTTTCGTTTAATCATTTGGATTTTTCGCATTGTTAATTTCTTTATGTACTACATACAATCATTTCAATTTCATGTTATTTCAATTATAGTCTTTATTCAATTATTCTATTTTTATGTTACTCTTTGTTTGTTGGCTGCTATAACACATTACCATGTCAATACTAGGCCTAAAAGTCACTGCAAGAACGCCCTCAGAGCAAAATTCTGTGTTCTGCAGATTTTGCTGCTGTGACGACCGTCACAGGACCCTGACGAGCGTCACGCGGGTGACGACCATCACACATACGTGACGACCGTCACGAACCCAAAACTGCTATCTGATATAACAGGATTGCGTTTTCTCTCCCACTACCCTCATTTCAACTTCCAATCATCAGAACTCCTACCCCACTACAAATTTTCGTTCTCCCCACATTGCACCATATATTTCAACTCCAATCTCAACTTCCAACCACACTTCTGTCAATTCTTCCCACTTTGCAGAAAAACCCCAATCTTCAGAACCCTCTCAATCTTCCAACAATGGAGAGAAATGCAGAAACCCCGGATATCAGTAACATTGTCTTCAGCGAAGGTGACTTAGGCGAAAGACAGCGAGCAAACTACATCGCATTCCATCAAAGGTCGCTCCAGTCGACTCATTATCCACACATTCCATCGCTTACGGAGCTCGGACTCCTTGAAGGCCTAACTTGGATGCTTCAAAGAGCAGGCATCTGGAATCTCTGCACCAATCCACTGCCAACTTACGAACAAATCACTCTCGAGTTCTTGAGTTCGTTTACTTACGTCACATCCAGCGGTGACCTTAGCCAACACTCAGGTGCCGCATGCTTCTGGATGTTCGGCACAAACTACCAGGTGAACCAGAACCAGATCGCCACAATCTTACAACTCCCTCGAGGCGACAATGCTCACTGCCGCCTCACCGATCAGTTCCAGCACGAAGCTTTCGCGCTGTGGTACCAGTTGACCGGCATCAATGCCGATGGTTGGGACTCTCTGCACGCCACGCATATCCATAACCCAACCATCTGGTACTTTCACAGAGCCTTGAGCAACACAATCTTCGCCAGGGACATCAACCAAAAGGTGAACTCGAAGGAGCTCTTCTTCCTCCATTGCGTCTTCAACAGCGAGCCTGTCAACGCCGCTCCGTTCCTGCTGGCTCACATTCAGGCCAATTGCAACCGTGGCTCCAAGCCATTCTACTTTGGCGGGATTGTCACTGCCATTGCACTTGGGCTGAACCTTGGCGACCGCCTCCAGCACCTCCATTCCATCCCCTCGGTGTTCCTTGACACCGACCACTGCAGAGCCTCTCACCTTATCCGCTCTAGAGCTGACGGCAAGTACCATCCGGTAGTGCGTGGCAAGACCGTCCGAAGCATCATCCTTCCATCACGCACCCACACACACCCAGAGGATCGTACCAACTGGTTATTTGACCTCACTGCCCCTCCTGCTGCCGCTGTTCCTACTCAGGACCACACCCAAGGTTCTGACAATGAAATCCAAGCTGAGTTGGACAGGTCCGAGCAGCCAGAGGCATCGCAGCCTCCTCCTTCCGAAGGTACATCCTCTCGCCGCCGCCGCCATCATCCAGTGCCCGACTACACAGAAGAGGACCTCCGCCGCTCTCTCGACCAGCAGGCCCAGATACTCGCTATGCTGCAGCAGCAGAATCAGCAAGCAGACCAGTTCGAAGCTTGGCACCGGACTCAAATGCAACAACTTCAAACCGGCCAAGCTACCATTACTGAGAACCTGGCGAATCTGACTTTGCAGGTCGAAGGACTCCGGGACACCGTCTACCACACAGGAGCCATGAGTTATAAGGACCGAGTAGCCCTTGCCAGAGCCAGAGGACGCCAGCGTGGACGTGACCGAGGCAGCGGACGTGATTAGTCATCCATCTTTCCTTATTTGTTTACTATATTTCCAGTTTATTTGTACTTTCATTTCAGTTGTATCTCCCTCTCGCATGCTTCAAAATCAGCGGGGACACTGATTGAGATAGTGTAGGAGCGGAGCCTTTATTTCCATTCCACTGTTATTTCCATTCCACTGTACTTTGAATTTCGTAATTTCTATTTAAACATTTTCTATTTTTAGCAAATAAAGCTCGTTTATATATACTTTTTCCGTTACGCAAACACCCCCACATTATTCAACGTAAACAAAAATTTTCGTTCGTTCCTCAAAAGCAAAAGCATCACGAGAATGCACCCGAGTTCAAACCAAGTTTTGAAACTCTGAGGAAACGACAGTTCTAACAAAACCAGTACCGTCCTGACACCTTAGATCTCCGGTTTATGCGAGTCGGTTTCACTACCTACGCGTACCAAAGTCTCAAGTGTCTACGCAAACTCAGCCCCAAGTAGTTTATACTAGCAGTCAGCACCATCCTAAAACACTTCTAAGCGAGCGACCGATGCAAATAAGTGTATGATCTCCAAAAAGATGAAAAATCATGAAAAGAAAGCTAGATAGCCCAAAAACATAAGACACGTTTCCTTCTAAGTTAGGTGCTCCTCACCCGAGCATTTAGCCCAACGGCACGAAAACTCATTGAAAAATCAATGACATAAGCTTATGATCAATGAAGAAGATCAAAAACAGAAATGAGATCATATTCACTAACAGGTCGACTTGCCATGAAAGTGTACGGACAACGGGCTTAATGTGATTGCGCTAGAACAAACAGGGTGAACTTGCCGCGAGGACCTTGACACCAAGCTACAGTAGCATGACTGGGACCGATTTGCATAAGAAGGAGACCTCCGAAGACTTGTAGTCCAGTGTCGTCATGGTACTCGTTTTGTTCTTACCAAGAATCCCGGTTTTTCCCAACTTTGCGAACGAAGAAGCTGCCTCGTGCTTGCCGACCTTTTCATGTTTTACTTGAGGACAAGCAAAGATTCAAGCTTAGGGGAGTTTGATAACACGAAATCGTATATATATTTTGATGCATAATTTAACTGAAGTTTAACTGTTTTCGATTCGATTTCGGGTTATTTCCGTGTTATTTGTCTGATGTTTTGCAGGTATTCAACGATCACGTCTAAACAAGGCAACATGAAGAAATGAAGCAATCTCAGATGAAATATGGACGAAAAAAGAGTGAAAACATCATGAAAAGCGCAGAAGGCTGTTTTTGCTGATGTGACGATCGTCACAGTTCCATGACGACCGTCACACGGGTGACGACCGTCACACCTTGTGACGACCGTCATGCAGGCAAAAACGCCCCACTTCAATTGCACGTTAAAGAAGCAGTTCCAAGTCCCAAATAGTGGACCACTACTCCCTAACTTTTCTGCCTCAAAGTCCACTCTCTCCAATTATAACCGTTAGAATTCCATTTCTATAAAAGGGGAAGAAGGGGACCTCAGAAAGGGAGCCACATTCATACAACGAAGTGCTGCCAAATTTATTTCCAGAGCATACTTTCCAGTTTAATATTCTTATTTGTTTCTCTTTATTTTTCTGCATTCCATTTCATTCTTCTGTAATTTCTACTTCCATTGTACGATCAAATTGGCATAAAGACCAGAATCCTGCCAACATCTGTGGAGGATCTGCCCAAAGGCCAATTGAAATATTTACAGGTTTCTCATTTCAATCGTAATTCCAGTTTTATTATAATGCAAATTATTATTTATTGTTTTTATTTATGCTTTATCTTTCTCAAATCCATGTCTAGCTAAATTTAAGTAATCGATATGTAGTAATAATTCCAAAGGGATTTGGTAATAACTGGTTGAAAATTCTCTTTTCAAAAGTAATTTATGGTCTGAGTGTTTAAAATTAATTTACTGAATAAACTTCGTCGCGAAAGCGAGAACTTATTTAAAAGTAGTTTTGCCACGAAAGTGGGAAATTAATTAAGATACGAACCAACAAGCGAAAGCTGCGGTAAGATCAGATAGTAAACACGAGTCATTCATTTTAATAACAGCGAAAGCACTTTAAAATGAATTAGAACTTAGAGATTTCCAAAAAATAATTTTAACCCCGAATGGGATACGAAAGTGTACGTTTGGCCCTTAGAATTATGATTAGCGTCAATAACCATCGTGAGGCGAGAGTCTTCAAATCACAATTTTCTGCTTAAATAAACTTTGAAAATTATTTCATATACTGGTAACTTGTCAAATCCCTGAAGAACACAATTATTGCATATCGATTCAATCATTTATAATCTAAGTAGCATTCTTAGTTCCCTTTTAGTGACAATCTTATTCCCTTAAACATATTCTACCTAGCTAAATATAGTAACTCCCGAGAACACTAGTTTGATTACGAGTCCCTGTGGGATCGATATCTATTATTACTACGCGATAGACTGTGCACTTGCAGTTAGGTTGTATTAGACATAGAAAGTCGCGATCAACAACCAGTTACGATTGGGGAATTCAAAGGAAAAAAGGTGGTGACGACCGAAACAAGGATACCGACGAGTGGAATTTAAGCCAATGCCAGTTACGACTGGCTCAAAGGAAAATAAGGTAACGACCCAAAAAGAATACCAATGAAAATTGTCTTTTAAAACAAGGCTCGTTACAATAGGACTTTTAAACAGAATTTCACTAGCAGTGATTTAGACATTCACAGGGAATCAGAAGATGGCACACTGAACTCGAGAGACCGAATGAATCACACTAAACCCTGGCTGAAAAGGTGTATGCAGTCTTTGACAACTAGATCCACCCTCAATAGGGGAACAGAACTTTTAAACAAGTTATTCAGAGATGACACAATGCTCAGAAATCTTCTACTGGGGACCAGTCCTTATATCATCATAAGAGGTTCTTTGAGAAAACAGTCTTCCAGGTTTGACACCTACACATGACCAAAGGAGAATTGGCAGTTTGACCTGTTTACTTCATCGGGGAATGTAATTGGATCGCATATCAAAGCTTTCGCTACCCTGAGGTTTCGGGGAAGTATGATTTTTCTCGACTTTCCATGAGTTGGAGTTTTTTTACGTTTTGTCAATCTTTTCAAGTTTCAAATAATTTGACCCTAATGCTTTCAAAATTTTCATTGATCAACGAACAATATTTGCATAACAAGAAAATAAAGGAAATGATAATTTTGCAAAGGAAGGAATGGCTCAAAACTGATTTTATTCAAGAATGAAATCTTGCAAATGACAAAATTCCATAGAAATTTTTACAAATGAAAAATGGCAACGTGAATAGGGTTACATTGAATCCCATGACCATCCATTCCTAAAGACTAAAATCCCCCAAATCCTTGCTTCTGATGAGAGCAGTTGGAAGTGGATCTCCTGTTCAATCTTCTGCAATGGTAACAACCTTTTTGAAGTAGTGACAACTCTTCTAATGCAATGAAACGCCTTTGTCCCTAACTTTTGCCTGGACCGCCCTTTCGGGTTTTCAATCCACCGGGACGCTCTTTTTTACCTAAGCCGCCCTTTTGGGTTTTCAACTTAGCGAGCTTTTCTTTTTTCTTTTTCTTTTTTCTCTTTTCTTTTCTCTTTTTTTTCAACCTTAACTTTTGCATAAGTCGTTCTTGTGAGTTTTCGACTTATCGGGCTCTTTTTAGGCGTAATATTTTCGTACTGCATTAGAATTCACTGGATGAGTAAGCTGTTCTCCATCCATGGTCGTGAGAATTAATGAGCCTCCTGAGAAGACTGTTTTCACAACAAACGGGCCGTCATAGTTGGGCATCCACTTTCCCCGTGCATCTTTGTGAACTGGTAAAATCTTTTTGAGTACAAGTTCCCCTTCGCGGAATTCTCGGACACGAACTTTCTTGTCAAAAGCTCTCTTGATCCTCTTCTGATATAACTGACCATGACACATCGCAGACATGCGCTTTTCGTCGATAAGATTCAGCTGATCAAACCTTTCTCTCATCCATTCTGCTTCTTCAAGCTTAGTTTCCATTATGACTCTCAAAGAAGGTATCTCAACCTCGATGGGAAGTACTTCATCCATTCCGTATACCAAAGAAAAAGGGGTTGCCCCTGTTGAAGTGCGGACGGACGTTATGTATCCATGCAAGGCGAATGGCAGCATCTCATGCCAATCTTTGTAAGTTTTCACCATCTTTTGCAGAATCTTTTTGATGTTTTTATTTGCAGCTTCTACAGCTCCATTCATTTTGGGACGATAAGGAGAAGAATTGTGATGTTCAATTTTGAAGTCATCGCACAACTCTTTCATGACTTTGTTGTTCAAATTGGTACCATTGTCCGTTATGATTCGGCTCGGAATTCCGTAACGACAGATAATTTCCTTTTTTATGAAACGGGCCACCACCTGCCGAGTAACATTAGTGTAAGATACAACTTCAATCCACTTCGTGAAATAGTCAATAGCCACCAGAATAAATCGGTGTCCATTAGAAGCTTTTGGTTCGATTGCCCCAATCATATCGATCCCCCACATAGAAAAAGGCCACGGTGATGATAACACATTTAGCAACGTTGGAGGTACATGCATCTTGTCTGCATAAATCTGACACTTGTGACACTTCCTGGCATATTGAATACAATCAGTTTCCAAGGTCAACCAGTAATAACCAGCCCTCAAAATCTTTTTAGACATAGCATATCCATTTGCATGAGTACCGAACATTCCTTCGTGAACATCTTGCATTAACAACTCTGCTTCTCGTCGGTCAACACATCTAAGCAGAACCATATCATGATTTCTTTTGTAAAGCATATTATTGCTGAGAAAGAACTTGGATGCTAATCGTCTCAGAGTTTTCTTGTCGAGTGACGTAGCATCTGCTGGGTACTCTTGTTTCAACAGGTAATTCTTTATGTCATAGAACCATGGTTTATCATCAGTCTCTTCTTCAATCATTTGACAGTAGGCGGGCTCAGTCTTGCGTTCAATTCTGATGAGAGTGGCATCATTGACTTTCCACATTGAGGCTAGCATGGCTAGGGCATCGGCAATGTGATTTTCAGATCTCGGGACATGCTTGAAAGTGATTTCATCGAAATATTCCATCATTTTGACAATATAGGCTCTATAAGGAATCAAGTTTTCATGTCTAGTTTCCCATTCTCCAGTAACCTGATAAATAACCAAAGCTGAATCCCCACTGACTTCAAGAAGTTTGATTTTGAGGTCGATAGCTGCCTCGAGGCCGAGAATGCAAGCTTCATATTCAGCGATATTGTTTGTGCAGTCAAAATCCAACTTGGCTGTGAATGGAGTATAACCACCTTCCGAATTCATTAAAACGGCGCCTATGACATGCCCACTGTAGTTGGAGGAGCCATCGAACATCATCTTCCACCAAAGACCTTCCTGCGGCATTTCATCGGAACTTGGCTCTTCACAATATTTTACTAACATAATGTCCTCATCTGGGAAATCAAAATTGAGAGGCTCATAATCTTCCACTGGTTGATCTGCAAGATATTCTGACAAAACACTACCTTTGATAGACTTCTGAGCTACGTATTGGATGTCATATTCGGATAATAACATATGCCAACGGGCGAGTCTTCCAGTCTGAGCAGGCTTCTTGAAAATATACTTTATTGGATCCATTTTTGAAATCAACAAAGTGGTATGACAAATCATGTACTGCCTCAAATGTTTAGCAACCCATGCCAAAGCACAACAAGTTTTCTCTAGAAGTGAATATCTGCTTTCACAATCAGTAAACTTCTTACTCAAATAATAGATCGCATGTTCTTTTCGTCCAGATTCATTCTGCTGGCCTAACACACAATCCATTGAATTCTCAAGCACTGTTAAATACATGAAGAGAGGTCTTCCTAGAACCGGAGGTATTAAGATTGGAGGCTCTTGTAGGTAACCTTTGATTTTATCAAATGCTTGCTGACAATCTGAATTCCAAACAACCGTCTGGTCTTTGCATAACAATTTGAAGATGGGCTCACAAGTAGGAGTCATATTGGAAATAAATCTGGATATGTAGTTCAGTCTTCCAAGAAAACCTCTGACTTGCTTTTCTGTTTGTGGAGCTGGCATGTCTTGAATGGCTCGGACTTTGTCTGGATCTACTTCAATCCCTCGATGGCTGACAATGAAACCGAGTAATTTCCCAGATCTTACCCCAAAGGTACACTTGGATGGATTCAGTCTCAACTGATACTTTCTAAGTCTCTTAAACAATTTCAAAAGATGTTCCAAATGATCCTCCTCGCTTTGAGATTTGGCTATCATATCATCAACATATACTTCTATCTCCTTGTGCATCATATCATGAAATAAAGTTACCATGGCCCTTTGATACGTAGCACCTGCGTTTTTCAACCCAAACGGCATAACTTTGTAACAATAGGTTCCCTAAGGAGTGATGAATGTAGTCTTTTCCATATCATCTGGGTCCATTTTGATTTAATTGTACCCGGAGAAACTATCCATAAAAGAGAATACTTCAAAACGGGCTGTATTGTCTACTAGGGTGTCAATATGTGGTAACGGAAAATCATCCTTCGGGCTGGCTCTATTCAGATCTCGGTAATCCACACACATCCTCACCTTGCCATCTTTCTTTGGCACAGGAACAATGTTAGCCACCCACTCAGGATATTTAGAGACTGCCAGGAAACCTGCGTCTATCTGCTTTTTCACCTCATCGCGAATTTTAAGAGCCATGTCGGGTCTGGTTCTTCGAAGCTTTTGCTTAACTGGTGGACATTCGGGCCAGAGTGGTAACTTGTGGACCACTATATCAGTGTCTAAACCTGGCATATCTTGATATGACCAAGCAAACACATCAACATATTCTTTCAGGAGCTCTTCTAACTGTTGCTTGATCTCTGCCCCCAGACTTGCCCCAATTTTGACCTCTTTCCTATCTTCTTCGGTGCCAAGGTTGATAACTTCTACCTGTTCTTTATAGGGTTGAAGCTCTGCATCCTCTTTTTGGGCCAATCTTACCAGTTCATCAGGAATTTCATAGTCTTCGTCCTCGTCTTCAGCTTGGTAAATTGGTGAATCAAGGTCAGGAGGAAATGCATGGTCACAGGATTCAATGGGGTTTTGAACATTGCTGCAGGTGGGGAATGGCTTAATTTTATTAAAACATACAAAGATAAATGCAGCATACACAGAAGGAGAAACTTACTTTGGTTTTATAAAATTGCCATTTTCTTTTAAGTGAAAGCGAAAAAACAGTAAAGGAAATGAAGAATTTAACAAAATAGTTCATTTTCTCATTGATATCTTTGAAAGCATGGGGCCCTTACAAAACATTCCTATAGCCTTGGGCATGGCTATGGAGATTTAAAACAAAACAAGAAAACAAAGACAAACAAATTACTTTGACTCAGGAAAAACCAAAGGAATCTCAATAGCTTCCCAGTTGCTCAAGGCAGTGTTGTAATGATATACTAAATGCTCCAGGCCTTCATCTTTAAAATCTTCTTCCACAGCACTGACTTGGAAACCTCCGCTGATGAATACTTCTTGTATAGTCTTGGGACGCCCTTTGTCATGTGTCGGTGCTTCATCATGAGTTGGTTTGTAACCCAACCCCTGGAGATCCATCTTTGGTTTGACTTCGATAATCTCTCCCCAACCTGCAGGCATGGCTTCTTCCAGTGTCGACTTGATGCTCTGAGTGAATGTAAAGGACGGACCACTCTTCACCACCGTTTCCTCTAATATCATTGCATTGGCTATTTCCAGTGCCTGAAACAAAGTCTCTAGTGCGTCTTCATCTGCTTCAATGTACCAAAATGATGACAGATGGCTAACCATTAGTTCTTCTTCACCATGTACAATTATCAGTTTATCATTTACTACGAACTTCATTCTCTGATGCAGGGTGGAAGTTACTTCCCCAGCCTCATGGATCCAAGGACGTCCTAGTAAACAACTGTAAGCCGGATTAATGTCCATTACTTGAAACACAATGTTGAATTCATGGGGTCCCACCAAAATTGGTAACTCTACTTCACCAATAACCGTTCTTCTTGAACCATTGAAAGCTTTTACGATCAATGATGTTGGCTTCATCTCTGCCCCTGCATATGCTAATCTGGCGAGTGATCTTGCGGGTAGTACATTTAATGAGTATCCTGTATCGACCAGTACTCGGGCCAGAGTGTCTTCCTGGCATTTGATAGAGATGTGCAGCGCACGGTTATGATTACGTCTTTCTTTTGGCAATTCAGCATCACTGAAACTCAACGTGTTGCATGCTGTGATGTTGGCCACTACCGAATCAAACTGACCGAGAGAAATATCTTTCATTACATGGGCTTGTCTCAACACTTTTTGTAATGCTTCCCTGTGAGCCGGAGAGTTCATCAAGAGTGATAAGATTGATATTTTTGATGGCGTCTGATGAAGCTGATCTATCACTTTGTAATCACTTTTTCGAATAATTCTAAAAAATTCTTCATCATTTTCTTCTTCTGTGCTCGGAGTTTCTTTTTCTTTGGTTATTGTGGCGAGAGTAACTTCTTTGGGAATAGCTACTGCCACTTTCGGTTGATAGATCCGACCACTACGAGTCATTTTGCTAGTGCCTGCAATGTTTGTTACGTCCATCTGATCATCTGTCTGAACGACCCTTCTTGATTCTTGGTCTATAACGGTCACGTTGTATTTCCACGGAACGACCCTTGTGTTATCATAAGGAAATGGTCTTGGTTTTTGGACTACAATTGGTCGAGGCTGACCAATAGCAGTTTTGTTGAAGATAGGCTTCACACTTTTGTTGAATACCGAAACTTTCTCTTTTTTCTTGGACAGATAAAAAACGGGCTCAATCACAGAAACTTCTTCTTTCCTTACTGGACTACATACCTGCAATATCCCCTCATTCATCAATCTTTGTAAATCCTTTCGTATCACATCACACCCACTAGAGTCAACAGAACATTCTTTACAGTTATTATGCATGCCTTCAAACAGCCTTACTTTTGACAACTTCTCGTGTAATGTTTTCAACGGCGTTCTGATCTTCGTCACATCATCAACTATCTTCTCATCTGACCCTTCTATTGCATTGACCCCTCCGTGATTTGGTAGTGGGTTACTTTTAACATTGGGTGGTACATCATCAAAAGACAAGATTTTCTTCTCCATCAATTCTCTCACAAGATGTTTCAAAGCAAAGCACCCCTCTAGGTCGTGGCCAGCAGCACCCTCGTGAAAAGCACAGTGAGCATTTGGGTTGTAATGGGGAGATGTTGTATCTGAATTCAGTGGCCTTGTTGTTATCAAACCTTGGTGAACTAAAGAAGGGTATAATTTTGTGTATGTCATTGGTATTTGTGGAAGTGGAGGTTTTGTGGTTGACCTCCGGTTTTGATAATTCTGTCTGGGTTGTTGAACTCTCTGCTGATGGTTTTGTTGATAGGGCGGAGCGTTGGGCGCTCGTTGATACCCTTGTTGATTTGGTTGATACGCGGGCGCTGGCTTCCCTAACTGATAACTTGGGCCAGGATGGTTAAATGCTGGGGCTACAGCTGCAACATATTGTTGTTGGGCATACTGTACCGGATATACTGGTCGCTGTTGCTGAATTTGCTGAGTATAATTTGGCTGTTGGTAATGCTGATACGGTGGTCTCAAAATACGATTCCTTCTTCCCATTATTGCATTTGTCTCACCTTCTCTCTTTTTGTGAAAACCACTATTAACCTTCTTGACATTGCTGTTACTGGAACTGCTGGTACTGCTGGCTACCTTCCCGCTCTTCATTCCCAACTCTACTCTTACTCCTACGACTACGATATCAGAAAAACTTGCAGACACGCTAATGATCATCTTTTCATAAAACTCTAGTCTCACTGTATCAACAAACCAGTCTGTTAATTCTTTTTCATTCAGAGGAGGTTCCACCTGAGATGTCGTCTCTCTCCACCGTTACGCGTACTCTTTAAACGATTCTGTACTTTTCTGTGACATACTTAACAATTGTCTTCTATCCGGGGCCATATCCATGTTGTACTTATAGTGCTTCATAAAAGCGTCAGCCAGGTCTTGGAAATTGTGAATCCTCGATTGGTCCAAACTTAAATACCACTTGGCCGGAGCCCCTTTTAAACTATCTTGGAAACAGTGGATCATTAACTTGTCGTCTTCAACGTGCGCAGCCATTCTTCGATAATACATGATTAGATGTGTGCGAGGACAGGTTGCACCAGAATATTGATCAAAACTTGCAACTTTAAACTTGGGTGGAATCACCAATCCGGATACTAGACACATATCTCTGGCGTCAGTACCAAAGATATCGTTCCCTTCCATTGCTCGGACCTTTCTTCCTATAGTTTCAACACTTTCTTTCAATTTGTCATGTAACCCACCCTCTTCTTCATCCCCATCAAGACCTTCATACACGGGTGGAGGATTATGGAACACAGGGCGTGCCTGAATCTGTATAGCAGCTGGAGTATATGTAGGAATTGCCTGAGGAACTTCTCCCCCTAGGGAAACTGTCTGCTGAGTGACTCTTGGTGGAGGTACAAAGCCTGGAGGTAACCCATAAGTTGGCACGTTTGCAATAGTAACAGCCGTTGGTATTGGATCTACAGTGATTTCAGAGACAATGGTGGCTTGAGTGTCCAACTGTGCGCGGATAGTTTGCAATGCTTCCATAATCTTCCCCATACCTCCTCGGAGCTCTCCGAGTTCATTGTCGATTCTGTCTACATCTAAGTTCTGTTCTTTCATCCTTAAGCGAGCTTGGGCTCGGGTGTTGTATCGATGTTGGGGATTCAGTGTGATTCTTTCTCTCTCTCTCTGGAGACAAGACAGCAAGATGAGACACAACACACGAACATGCACATGCAATGCTTATGAATGTAAAATGCAACAATGCAAAATTAATCATTCAAGGAATCCAAAGAAATATTTGCAAAAAATTATAACAATGGGGAGATAAGCAAATTCAAAGTCTTCATAGATTAACAACTGAGAGTTTTACAACAACAAATCTGGAACTGAAATACAAGTCTTTAATACAAAATACATGATGAAATGAAACATAAAACAAAAGGATTCTAAATCTTCTGGTTGGATGGCCCTTCGTCTTCTGGATGACTTCTCTTCCCACCTTGACGGATCAATTCTTGAAGCTCTTCCTTCTCTTGCATAGCCTTGAAATACTTATCTCTCCAAGTTTTTCCTTCTTTCTCAGCTTTTGCCAAAGCAGCTTTCAATTCTTCTACGAGAGTAGGCTTGGGTGAGTCAGGCTCAAAGCAAGTGTAGAACATCTTCATTGCCGCTTCTCTTACCCATGATAGGTAAGATTCTGAAACAGTAGTGTCGTGGTAACCTAGGGCAGTTACTCCCCTCGTGTGGACATAACGCCAAGCATACACAATTCGAGCCCTATAAGCGGGATTCTCCCCTTCTTCCAAGTAAAATCTTCTCAAAAAGTCTGGATCTGGTTCATCTTCCATGGGGTGCCCCAACTGTCGACGAGCCAGAATAGGATTATAGCTGATGCAACCATTGACGCTGATGAGCGATACATTCGGGAAATCTCCACAGCTTTGGATCATGGCAATTCCTCCATACGTAGGATCATACCACTTAATATCTGAGTGTTTGAGCAATAGCAGCTTTTCTGTCCATGAGAGCCCATTTTGCTTATCCCAGATGGCTGGAATTTCTGACAAGTGCGAAATAAACCACTTGTGCAGGAGAACGGTGCAACACTCAATTCGTCCAACTCCATAACGGTTCCTACGGTGGAGGGTAAAGTAAGTGTCAGCCAGCAAGGTAGGTACAGGGTTTTTGATCAAGAAAAGATTGATTGCATTTGCGTCCACAAAATCACTAGCAGTCGGGAATAGAAACAGTTCGTAAATGAGTAAAACCAGGATGGCCTCAAATGCTTCAGTATTCTTTGACAAGGCATAGCTTTGAGCTTTTTCATACAGGAACATAGCTGGAAATCCATACAACCCTCCTTTAGCACCCATATGAGATCATACCTCGTCCAACTCCAAATACGCGGCCTCTGCCACTGCTCTTTCATTAGGAGTCCCCTCTCTTCCAGAAAATGGGTTAGGAGTGACGCCTACTCCCATCAGGGCAGAATATTCTTCTAAAGTTGGTAGCAACTGATAATCTGGAAATGTGAAACAATGATAGGTTGAATCATAGAATTGCACGAGTGCGGATAACATCTCTTCATACACTTGAACTTCTAGCAAAGACAACATATTCCCATGCCTTTCTCTGAATGCCTCGGGGTCTTCTACTAAACTTACCAGTTTCTTCAAGTTCTCCAATCTTGGTCTTTGGAACACAACCTCTTCTTTCTTTCCATAATCCATCCTATAATATCTGCAAAACAATCTTTAGTTCCTTTGAATGATTAATTAATGAAAATGCAAATGCAAAGGTTTCATGGAACTCAGATCAAAACATCATTTCATTTCATTGATTTTCAAGATTGCATTACAAAACATCTAGTACATTTTACAAAAGTCCTAAATATAAGGCTGACAGTATTCTAAATAAAAGTCTTCTTTTGCTTTGAGTTTCTTGATTTCTTCTTCCATCTGAGTCTTCTCGAAAATGAGTTTGTCCACGACCAGTTTCCATGGAGTTGGCTGAGAGCTGGAAGAAGGTAAGCCTTCCTGTGTCTTCCTCTTCTTATAAGCAACCATTTCTTCATCCTTCACCTGTAGTTGTTTACGGAGTTCATCATTTTCTTCCATGGCCACTTGGTACTTGTATTTCCAGGCTACTTAAGTTTGTTGTGATTTCCTCAAAGCAATCTTTAACTTCTCCTCTTCCGACATAAAGATCAGTGTGTGCTCCTCCTCTAAGGCCATGGGTTTCTGCTGAGAATAAGGCATCTTTAGCTGAATAGCTCTCTTTCGGACCCATTGGAGATAAGGCTCGAGAGAGACGCAATTAAGTTTCCCTAAGGCTTCCTTTCCTTTCTTGTGTACATGTCCCCAAGCTTTTAGAATTTCCCCCATCAATTCTGATTCTCCTTTAAAGAAAATATTCTCCACATGGGCGTTGTTTGGTTTGTCCTTCAAAGGATATCCAAGCTGACGGCGAGCGAGAACAGGGCTATAACTGATTCCTCCACTTGTACCTAGAAGAGGTACGTTACCAAAGCTTCCACAACTGTCAATGATTTTTATCCCATCGTAACTACGGTTGTACCAATCAATGTCAGAGTGAGTAAGAGCCATAACCTTCTGAGACCACCAACCTTCCTTCCAAAAAGCATGAGCCTTAGGTAAGTGAGAAATAAACCACTTATATAACAAAGGGACACAACAGACAATCATTCCTCCTTTATGCAGATTTCTTAAGTGAACAGAATGATACACGTCCGCTAGTAAAGTAGGCACAGGGTTTTTCTTTAAGAAGATCTTGATGGCGTTGAGATCCACAAAATTATAAAAACTTGGAAACAAGAAGATCCCATAAATGAGTAAGGCAAAGATGGCTTTAAATGCATCCATACTCAAGTGATCAGCATAGTACTGTGCTTTTCCAACCAGGAACTCTGTAGTCAAACCAAAGACTCCTCCCTTAGTAACCATATTTTTCTGAATATCCACCAATCCCAAACGCGTTGCTTTAGCAATTTCTTCTTCCTTAGGGTCCTTCTCCATGATTGGAAAAGGAGAGTCTTCAAGAATAGGTAAACCAATCAAGCAAGAATATTCCTCAAGTGTAGGTACCAGCTGATAATCAGGAAAAGTGAAACAATGATAAAGTGGATCATAAAACTGGAGGAGTATGGAGAGAAGTCCCAGATCCATCTTCCTTTTTACCCTCAACAATGACAATAAGTTCCCGTACCTGCTCTTGAATCCTTCTGTATCTGTTATCAAGGTGCTCAACCTCTCTATGTCAACCAAGTTAGGACTTTTGTAAGTGTACTTCATGGTTTTCTTTTTTCCATTATCCATGATGATCCTAATGTTTACAAACAAGAGATCTGAGTTCCATGAAACTTTTATGATATGATGTTCATGAATGCATGAATGCATAAACACAAGTAAACATAGATTCACATATACACAGATAAAGGTTTTGGTTTGGAGAATATGAGCAAGGAGTCAAGGTCTACCCACCCCAAAGATATGTACTGAGGTTTCCACAACTGCAGAACAAGGTTCTAAAAGAGTTCCCGGAGTCCTCGACCCATCTTTTGGATATTATCAATTTCCCAAATACTTGGTGGTCGATAATATTCTCAAGAGAGTCTCGTCCAAGTGTAGTATCGCGTATCAACTACTTTGGAATTACTTCCTTATAGTCATCGCACTACATCCTAATAAAGCCATAGTGGGGAAAAAGGTAATCTAAAGGTCCTCAGTATCACGGGCTCCCATGTAGAAAGTAGCATTATTTTCACAAATACTCGATCAACAATACTAACTCTCAGAAGGGCCTCTACTGAGTGGTGGTTTTCTCAAGTCAACTTGGTCGGGAATCAACTCCCTATAAGTCTCCTGGAGTATACCACCGTCCTATCATAAGTACGCTCAAACACAGGTATAGTGTTGTCTCACCATTCAAAGTTCCCAAGATCCAACAGAACACATATGTACATATTTACAAGTATTCACAAATAAGCAAGTATTCAAACATGATAGGCTAAACCCTCAAAGCAATAAATTACATTCCCCAGTGAAGTCGCCACTTCTGTTGCGGTGAAAATTGGATATCAAGCTATTAATTAACTTGAATCTTATTTCTTTTTACAACCAGACTTTATTTTATCCAAAGGATAGGTCTAAAGAGAGAAAAACCTTTTTCGCAATGTAACGACAACGCTTAAGAGATTCGGGGATCGGGGGTTGGTTATACCTAGGGAAGGTGTTAGCACCCTAAATATCTGTAGTACTCTACAGGAACTTTTGTTTGGTTGCTTGCTAAGTTTTTGAAAATGTACTGTGAATTGGGAAAAGATATGAGTTGAAACCTAAAGTTATATACACTAAGTTTGCTCGCAAAGACGTCGCATCTTCTGCCTACGTATCCTAACTAGGATAGAATCAGAGAAATCGTAGTTCACCTCACAAGGGAAGAAGAACACTTGATTATGATCGAGGCTCAAAGGGGAAACAAACATAAAAATGCTTGTGTGGAGTTTGACAAAACTCCCTAATCTAAATTAAACACTCGGGGCATAAAGTGTATAAAACATGGTATTATGCAGTAGGAATGTCAAGTCAGAATTGATGCATCATTGAAGCAAGGTAGTTTCATATACATCATACATACACATTGTCAAGAGTGTCTAAACATCAAGGAGAGTTCAAAACAGGCTGAGGAAAAATTTGGTACTCAAACTATCATTTGTCATTTTGGCCAAACATGAGCAAATCAGAAACAAAGGCAAAAACAATATGAGGCATCTTTGAACACAAACAAACACATACACATGTTACTTATATGCATACAAGTGAGATCCAAACAAAGTTTTAATGCAAACAAACTGGTGTGAAAAGTATGTGCTTCATGTGCAATTTGGTGTTGGTGAAGTGTAGCAAGCTGGTATAGTTTTTTTATTTTTAGGCACCATATGATCAAGTAATTCATCCATACATATCACATATATGGAGACACACGTATTCATGTAAAAAAAAACAGGCACCAACATATTAAAACACAATTTGGCATGTGAATGCTTATGTAAGGCTATTTTGGGACAACATGACCTCAAATTTGCAAATCATGGTAATGTAAAACATGAGAGAGTTTTTCAAGGTCACATACCTCTTGTAGATATCTTTGAACAAGTGAAAATACCAAGAAAATCAGAGAACTTCAATCTACCTTTTGCCTTGAGTCCTTTCTTCTCTTTGAAGCAATTTGCAGATATGATGACAGTTGGAGAAATAGATCTCACCAATGAATTCTAACACTTTGGACAGTTGAAAAACAACATATAAGATGTGTTAGGATGATTAAAACACTAGGCAAGTGCTTAGAACAAGATTTGGTGGAATTTGTGGCTTTTGGTCAAAGTAACTTGGTGTGAGAGTTGACTTTTTGATTTATGAATTTTTTGGGTGATTCAAAGGTCTAGAAACCTTCTATATGATATTTAGAGAGTGTATGGGTGGTTGTTGGGGTGTTGGAGTGTATAGAAATGGATATGGCAGCCTTTACACCAAGACAGATTTTTGGTGTTTTGGTGAAAAGTGGAATTTTGAGATTTTGGGATTTCTTTGAATACAAGCCAAGATAGAGCTTCTTCTGGTTTTTTGAGTGTTGTTGATGTCTTGAATGAGGTGAGGGAAACCTCCTTTTATAGGAAAATGAGATTGAGGGGCTGTTTTGAAGGTTTCTTCATCATGAAGAAAGGTTTAAGATATTTTGGAAGAAACCTCCCTTGGAGGGTTTTCTCTTGGCTGAAGTTCCAAGCCTCAAAGGTCAAGCAAATTGATGGATTTCAGAAGCTAGATGCAGGCTAGGAGTGTAGGAGTGAGGCTGTAGCAGAATCACTTTCCACCTCATGCTTTCACTTTTCACTTTTGGTGCAACTTGCACCACTTGCAAGGCAAAGTGCCTAAGCCTCTTCCTTTGAATTTTTCTGCATAACTCTTGGGTTTCTCATGCCACATACTCCTCAAATATCAGATACAACATGTTTGATCAATTAAATTTGGCAAATTTGATGAAAGAAGTGATTTTGCAAAAATGGACAATGTGGGACTAAAGTGTGAAACCCCTAACTTGCCATGACCATAACTTTCTGCTCAAAACTCCTCTTGAGATGTGCTAGTACTTTTTAGAAAGCCCTCACATAGCTCTAAGACATTCATGTTTTCATGAGTTTCAATTTCTCAAAGTAACTTGGCCAAAAAGCCCTCCAAAATTGGCTGCACACAAACTTTTAAGGTGAAATAACTTAGAAATTTTCTAAGCTATTTTCCCTTCTTGTAATGATTTTGCTTCTAACTCAAAAAGTATGCATTTTATGATCATGGACCACTTAGGGACTTTTGTAGGACTTGTCAAGAGCTTCCAAATGAGCTTTTAACCCACTCAATTGGATATGTGGTTAAGGAGTTATGGTTTAGCCCTTTTCAAAACCCTAATTTCCCGATTTTTCGATTACTCCTTCATCCTTGATCCGATGGTCATGAAAATTGATATGCAAGTCCAATATGACATAAGGAACAACTTTGTTTCACAACTTGAAGTCCAATTCATAAAATTTGGAGAGTTGACTTTTTGGTCAACCGTACGATCTATCGGTGATTACCGAGTCACCTGTTGACATTCTGGGCCTCCTGAGACCTTGAAACTTCTTGGATGAACTTTATTAAGCTATATGAACTTCATGAATCACAATCTATCCATTTAAACACCTTCAAACCTCAAAGTCAAACTACGGTTGACTTTTACTGCTCCAAAACCCTAATCGGGTGCTCTGAAATGTACTGCTCTGAATTCTGGGGTAACAACCTCACATTGGCTTCTTGATTGACATTATATAATATCCTTGACCTTGTTTCCTATTTGAATGAGCCCAAAACATTGACTAATCACAAACCCTGAGGTTTCAATTTGGACTGCACGAAACCTTGATTCATCTACAATTTGACAAAGACAGACTTGCACTGGATTAAGGTTAGAAAGTTCATGAGTATGCTCCTAAAATGATAATGAGAATCTAAGGGGTCAAAATTTGGGGTGGAAAACATACAATGACTTCTTCCTGTACATTTCTTATTAGATCAGTTGATTGAAACTCTAATCTCAGAATCTCATATTTGCAGGTTACACTCAAGCATCAACGACTTTTGAACGTGTTAGCAAATTTGGAACCTCCAAATAGATGGCGGATTACAGAAATCGTGTATGTTCTGCTACCTCCAATGATGGAAATATGGATGAAGAATTTTGTAAAGAAAGTCCATGAATCTTGTATGAAGCTTGATACTCTTTGTAGGAAAGAGTACGAGCTGTGGCGTTTGAACAAAAACTGTACTTCTTGCAGCACCTTAAAATTGTTGGCTTTGGTGCGTGTAGAAAGATCCTGAGGAGCATCATCAGATGGGATGGAGCTGAGCTTCGGCATAGCCTTGATGTCAACAACTGAAGCCAGTTCGATCAAACGGAACTTCCTATCCTTAGGTCTCCTTTGTCGGTAGCAATAGCGGCATTTTGATTGGGTTATGCTTCAAATAATGCACATTAATTATGATATGCTTCTGAGACTTCTTTCTTCTGCTTGTTCAGATGTCGGTAATCATTGCAAGATGCACTAACTGGTGTGGCGATATGTATTTCATGTAGAAGAAACCGCTGGGCCACTAAGACTTTGGCAATGTTCGAACTGGTAGTTGCTCAGTAACAGTTTTTATGATCTTGTTTGCAACACAGGCCCTCGCATTTGGCAGGGATTCGCCGAAGCCACTTGTTTACTTTCGGTGAGTGAATTGCTCTTGATTTTGTTTAAAACTGTTTTGAAAAGAGGATTCCACTCCTTGATTTCTATTTGATTCTGTAGGTGGGTAACAGCCTTTGTCGACAATTGTTTGGACAGGAAAATAAATGAAAATTTGCGGGCTGGAAATTTTGAAGCAGAGCGTCTCCACCCGCAGGCCAATAAACAAGTCTCCAGCTCGTTTTTGATTAATTTATTCCTCTACTGACAACAACAAGTTTGGAGTGTCGCTTTGTATTATTTGAGGGAAGATGCCGATGACAGACTCATTTCAAGCTTTTGAGGGAAGATGTCGATGACGGACTCATTGCAATGGACAACGTTTTCTCAAATAACAACTTAAACAACTTGATACTTTAGTCATATTGTAATTTAGTCATATTGTAATGTTTTCGATAATGAATCTTATTCGGCTATGAATCCAAATTGTAAATTTCTAAACATGAAGGGTGTATTGGATCTTATCTTTCTATTTTGTCTTCAAAACACTAATGTTCAATTATCAAAAGTAGAATTACTTTCAAATAATTATAACTGTCAAACTATGTACTTCCTTGGCGTTTTTCGCCTTTATGATGAAGCCTTGGATGCTTGAGTTTGGAGAGAAACTTTGTTATAGGAACTTTTGAGTCTTGCAACCAAATATGAAAGAAGCGAAGAGCTTTGGAGCTATGTTACACTTTTGTAAAGAAAATGGATTAGAAATCTTTTAACAAACCTTACTCTACCGTGACATCAATCCAAGCAGGGGCAAATTGAAATCCCAATACCGGTTTTAGCACAAAAACTAACCAATATGATTTGAGTCCATTCTTGCAGTTATCGCATCTGATAACAATATTTATGAGAACTAGTATGTAAATTCTTCCTGAGTTGAAATTCCAACTCTTGAGTCCTAATTGCGTGGACTTGTAACTTCGACATGGAGCTTAAACTGGATCATGGCATCTCAAATCATTTCCGAGAGTATAGTTTACAACCTACTAAAAATTTAAGTTCCTTTATGACGATTAATAATCCAATTCCGCCAGTGAGACTAGCCACACCTTGAGAAATCTGTCGAAAACTAAGGGCACCACTTGTAACTCCTCTTATCATGAAAATTCGACTGATCAAGCCCAAGACCAATGGACAGACCGCGAACACTAATCCTCCCTGGAGAAAGTCTTAAGAAATCTTGGATGGAAAACCTCGTATTGGCTACGAGGTCAGGAATGAGGGTAAACGCTTCCACAATAATTCAGCATAACCTGTAGGAGGTAAGAGATGCACATAAATCCTCCATGATTTCCTGAACTTCCAACAACAAACTTAGCTTCACACCACAAAATAAACACTGGTTAAAATGGTTAGCTAAAACGAGAAAAAAAAGCTTGAAATGATATGCGAATGATCAGTGAATCTAAGGGTAAAATTTGGGGTATGACAGTTGCCCCTATTTAAATGACTTCACCGGATGATTTGAGTGACGAAGGCTCGAGAAATCATGGTGAAAGGGATTTAAATACAGATAACTGAAAATTTTGCCCTTAGGTGCAGTGATATGCAATGCTATGGACAACACGACAATGCTGACGATGCCAAGAATCTAATATGATGCATATGATGGAAATGATAAATGCAAAGATACATATGATACGACGACATAGGGGACAGACGACGCACTGGGGAAACAACACCGAACCGGGGAAATCTAAAGTGATAGACCAACAAGTTCAAGCATGACCATTTGTCACTTTAGAAAGAAAGCAAGAAGAGGTCCTCAATGGAGATGGCACCGGTGAGACAACTTCCACTGGGGACATATCCAAGAGTAGTTGCTCAACAGGTCCAGGCATGAGCGGTTGACACTCTAGGATGAAAAGGTAACGCAGGATCCACACGGCGGTAGGATCAAGTAAACAGAATGCTGGAGCATTGAGCGAGAATAACATCCGAGCTTCTGAAAATTCTTGAGCGAAGAGATCAAATAGGATCTTTGATAGAGATGGCACCGGCAAGACGACCTCCACTGGGGAAAATATTCAAGAGTAGCTGCTCAACAGATTCAAACATGACCGGTTGACACTCTAGGGTAGGATCAAGTAGACAGAATGTTGAAGCATTGAGCAAGAATAACATTCGAGCTTCTGGAAACAGGATCTTTAGGACTCCTTAGAAAATATACAGGGTAAAGACCTGCTGTATGCCAAAATAAATGGACTTCAAGGGGGAATGTCCTGATAAGCTTCTCGAGAGAGACTGCCACTTATCGCTAAAAGAGACTTACATGCCAAAATGGATAAGCTCTCAAATAAAGAGACTGTCGCTTATTTGGGGGTACAGATGAAATGATAAGCTCCTCTGGAGGGACTGTCGCTCATCTGATAAAAATAAACTTCCGTGAGGTCCTCGATGAAGAAGGCACCAGCGAGAAGGCCTTCACTGGGGAAATAAGCAATAAGATAAAGGCTCAACAGGTTCAGGCATGACCAGCTGACACTCTAAAGTGATGGACCAACAGGTTCAGGCATGACCAGTTGACACTTTAGAAACTAGATCCTCAATGAAGAAGGCACCGGCGAGACGACCACCACTGGGGAATATCTGAGAGCACGGCACAATAGGTTCAGGCATGACCGGCTGATACTCTAAGATAAAGGGTAAGCTTCCATGATCAAAATATGATTTAGCTTCTTCTTTAACTAAATGATTCATTTAGAAAGGGTTAATAAACTTCTTCACGTTTCAAGGTCTGTTGCTCCCTGAAATGATTCAGTTCCTTCTTTTACTAAAGGATAAAATAAACTTCTTCATACTTCAAGGTCGTGCTCCCCTGAAATGATTCAGTTTCTTCTTTTACTAAAGGATAAAATTGTCCACGGCGGGACGCCCAAGAATGAGTACGGTGAATCAACGTCTTAAGGTTTATGGAGATAAAATGTCCACGGCGGGACGCCCAAGAATGAGTACGGCGACTCAACGTCTTAAGGTTTATGGAGATAAAATGTCCACGGCGGGACGCCCAAGAATGAGTACGGCGACTCAACGTCTTAAGGTTTAAGAAGATAAAATGTCCACGGCGGGACGCCCAAGAATGAGTATGACGACTCAACGTCTTAAGGTTTAAGGAGATAAAACGTCCACGGCGGGACGCCCAAGAATGTGTACGGCGACTCAACGTCTTAAGGTTTAAGGAGATAAAATGTCCACGGTGGAACGCCCAAGAATGAGTACGGCGACTCAACATCTTAAGGTTTAAGGAGATAAAATGTCCACGGCGGGACACCCAATAATGAGTACGGCGACTCAACTTCTTAAGGTTTAAGGAGATAAAATATCCACGGCGGGACGCCCAAGAATGAATACGGCGAATCAACGTCTTAAGGTGACGGTCACTTGTTGCTAGTCATAATGAAGATAGGGTAAGCTTCTCAAGCGAGAACTGTCGCATTTCGTTGTTGTAATAGGGCTCTTCTTCATAGATAATGCAAAATAAATGCACGTCCAGGTAGGTTCGGTGACCAACAGGGACCGAAGTTCAATCTAGAATCGAGCTAGAAAGAAAATTTCAAACAAGACTCCATTGAGGGAATGAACTCTAATGGGAACTATCTATTCCTGGCGCAGAAAAGATAAATGAAATAACCATCATCCACGAGGGTTTGAGGTGTGTTGAAGGTTTTTAGAGTTTTGAAAGAGATTAGATATGATTAAAATATATTTTTTTGATTTTTTTTGAGAAAAGAGATTTTAATCTTAAATGGGAAAGAAATTCAACCTAATTCTATGACTTAATGTTATGATTAAGGGAAACTAACCTAATGTTATCATGCGATGGTTTATCCTAACATCTGCGCGCCTATCTTGATCCAATTCATCGAAGATACAATTGAATCAAGAACTAAAGGGAACATGGAAAATCATATAATCATATC
The DNA here is from genome assembly GCA_963859935.3 of Lathyrus sativus. Classification (NCBI taxonomy): domain Eukaryota; kingdom Viridiplantae; phylum Streptophyta; class Magnoliopsida; order Fabales; family Fabaceae; genus Lathyrus; species Lathyrus sativus. The sequence goes on along the minus strand of OZ012735.1, from coordinate 566,493,796 downwards.
AAACATCGATATCAATGACATTATTCATCACGGAGGATCACAACCTTCAACAGGGAAAAGCGATTAAGATGCTCGGGGGAAACAATCACTTGTGATCTTAATGACATCATTAACTCAATCATACAAAAAACTTTCAACGCAATCTAATTAAGTGACAAAATGACATTCTAAGGAATAAAATCCAATCGAAATTTAGAATACAAACCGACAACATGCTAAGTAGAATCCCACCATAATTCTAAAAAGTTGGATCAAATTTTTTATAATAAGGTCAATAACAAATAAAAGGTGAGAAAAATATTTAAGAAAAACAAAACAATTGGGCTCATATTAGTCCAACCCAAGAAACAACAAACAAAAAATGAGAAGGGAAAAAAACCTCAAGATGATATTGGGCTGAGCGATTTTCTTTTGGATCCAACAATAAAATGAGATAAGCCTCCAAACATAAGGGTTTTATATCCGCCTCTTCACTCGTCACTCATCTTTCTCTCTCACCGAGCTTCACGTTTCTTGCTACCCCTTCTTGTTTCCTTCGACCGTGTCCATTGTTTCGACTTTGACCGTCTGTCTCTCTCTCTCTCTCTCTCTCTCTCTCTCTCTCTCTCTCTCTCTCTCTCTCTCTCTCTCTCTCTCTCTCTCTTGTATCATCACATTCACGTTAAAATGTCTCACTCTTTGTGAAAAACAATAATGATATGTATGTAGTCTCAATTTTGGAGACAATGAGAAGAACGATTCATGATGTTGCGGTTTTGGAAGTCATAAATGGAGTGAGGCAATGGGGATGCAGATCCATGTGTTCACGTTGTGGATTTGACATTAAAGATTGGGTTTCCTCCTCCTTATTCTCCTGACGAAGGTGGCACAATTAAAGAATGGTGGTGGTCAGAATTGTTTCCAACGACGTGTGTGGTTCAACTTGTGTGGTTGTCGGTGTTCTTTGCTTCCCTTTTTCTTTTAATCCAATTTCTTTGGATTTTATGAACTGTTCTTGTTACGATTTCTGGTGAGTGATTTGATTGAATTTGGGAACTTTTTTGAATCTTCTCTGTGTGCTTCACATGTGTATGTACAAATTGTATCATTTTGGGTTTTGTAAAGGTTTGGAGATTGTTAGTGAATTGCATGAAGGTTTGGTTTATGTTCGTGGTAAGGTTAATGATGAAGATTTACAAGGGGTAGTAATAATGGTGTGTGTACGATGCGGGAAATTGTGTTGCTCTTCTAAAGGCGTGTGTGTTCTATTTATGTTCTCACTGTTGTCTTATATAGGCTTGAAACCATTGATGAGAGAAAAAAACATGTTGCAATTATTGTTTTGGTAAGAAATAATCTTATGTTTGGACATGTCCGATTGTGTGTGATTAGTTTTTTGCAGTGAGAATAGGATATCAAATTATTAATTAATTTAAATCACATCTTTAGTTCACAACCGGTCTTTGATTTATCCGAAGGAAAGGTCAAAGAAAGGAAAAACCTAATTTTGCATCGTAAATAATACGGGGAGAGATCTAGGTAAGCGGTTGGTTAAGCTTAGGGAAGGTATTAGCACCCTAAACTTCTGTAGTACTCTACAGGAACCTCTTGTTTTAATGTTTACTATTTTGCTTGATTATTTGCTTAAGGGTATATGCTAAGGGTTAGAAATTGAAAAGAAAGACCTAAGGGTTAATCCTAAGTTTACTCGCCAAGACTCGCATCTTGTGCCTACGTATCCGAGGTAGGGGATGGAATCAGAGTAATTGTAGTTCCCCTCGAAAGGGAGGTTAGAAACTTCTTGACTGTGGTCAAGGTTTCAATGGGAAATAAGCGTTCATATGGAAGCGCTTACGTGGAGTGCGACGAGTCCTATTTCTATGTTGAAGATAGTTGAATTGAAAAAAGGGTCAAAGAGATATTCTATGGTGGGAAACCTAAAACGGAGTACGACGACTCCTTATCCTAAAGCTAGGGTAAAGGGTAAACTGGTCCACGGTGGGATGCCTATGCAATTAGGGTTTGAAAGGTGAAAGAGTCAATGGTAAGAACTTGACGCGACAGTCAAACGGCTAGACCTATTCCTTCGGAAGGGGTTAACGGTAAATAACATGGCGGAAATGATTGAGCGGCAGTATGAAAAAAATATGAGAAAGTGCGAAAGCAGTAAAGACATGCACAACGACGATGTACTCACAAATTACAACCATAAACAAAATGCAAAAATAGCAACGATATAGAAAGCGACGATGTCCTCGTATGATTACAACCGAAAGAATGAAATATAAAAAAGATAAATCACCAATTAGTAAACAGAGACGAATAGGGATCAAATGATGGTCAGACGGACATTAAACGGCCAAGTTAGGAATTCTTTATTTTTGAATTTTTTTCATAAAAAAATAAAAATTAATTTTAATTTTTGACTAAAAATGGATTTTTATTATAAGTCATTAATTTAACTTTAACAAAATGGTTTTAAATTTTAGTTTTAAAAAATGTTTTTTTATTACAAGTTATTAAAAAATTTGTTGCTAACTATAAATTATAAAAAAGCTAACTAACTAGACGTTATTAAAAAGTGTTTTTAATTATTAGTTATTAGAAAAAAAATATAATTTCAAATTGTTAAAAAATAAACTAATTATAAGTTACCAAAAAGGTTTTTAATTATAAATTACTAAAAAAAAATGTTTTTAATTATTAATTATTAAACAAAACATAGAAATAATTAAAAAAAGAAACAGGTAATACAAGGGAGGCGTGCTGCTGGAAGCCTCTAGGGTTTTCAATGTTCTTATCTTCTTCTACCTCCAAACGGCCGCGCGACCATTGTTATCTCTGCGAAGCTTTTCTCTTTTTGCATGCATGTCCTCTTTCTCTTCGTCTTTGTCCCTGAAAACACAGCATGAACGAAAAAAAATGATTAGTATCCCCAAAATGCTCACCCTTTTGAAAGGTTTGAAGCGTTTTGAGTGGTTGTCCGCGGCCTGATGTGGCGACGACTTGTTTTGGTGGCGATGATGATGGTATGGGACGTTTTGGTGGTTGTCTGGCCAATGACGCCTTTGACTGAGGGTGGAGCTTTGCTCGTCGATTGCTTGATGATGTTGCTCGATCTTCTAGGCTTGTGCTTGCGACTGTTTCTGACGGATTTGGGGGTCTTTTGATGTTGCTACGGCTGCAGATCCTTTAGGGTTTCGTCTAAAAAAAATCCCCCTTTTCTGATTCCTAATGATGAACTTATACCATTCTCCATTTGTGGGCTTGGGTGTTTTCATCTATTCCGATTTTAATGTTTGATTGGTTCTCGAAACAAACTTACGGATTTTTCTGTTATCTTTATGATTTTTGACTGTTGGAGATATTTCAGGCTATTTTTGTTGCTTATGGCTGTTGTAGAAACATGGTTGGACTTGTTGGTGTTGCACCCTAATTTTTGACCTTAAAATTCCACCTCCTTACGCAATTTGTCGCGTGTCATGCATAGCTAACCATTTTAACCAGGTTGTCCATTTTGCTCTATGAAGACAGGTTCGCTGCAATAGATTCAAGGCCTTGTGTGGGTTCTATTCTTTGCAAGATGTATCGAAATGAAGAATAGACACATTCCTATGATTATGATCCTTAGTCAAGGCAAGGCTAATATCCTCAAATATTTAACCGGAGTTGTCCCCAATGAGGACTAGGATCTCTTGTCTATTGAATTTCAAAAATATTTGTTTGAGAACTAGTTAGAGTTTTATGGCATTGCTGATGTAGACTTTTCTCAACACGGTTCAACTTTGTTCAGGAAGTGGATTACTAGTTGTCAGACGGAAGGTTTTGAATACTGTTTAATTTGTAAATCACATGATTTAAGACTTTAAAGTTATTTAAGACTTTAAAATTGGAGGAACTCGGGATGGGGTGTAGGCAAGGGCTCTGTCAAATTGAAGTTTAAATTAATCTGTTACCTTTTTGCATACTTCGAAGGAATTTCGTGCATTCTTACAAGTTGAGGTCCGATTGAGGTTACACCATGTGATTGGCATCAAGTTTTAGAATGCACTATTTCAAATTCCAAGATTCATGTCATATGAGGGGTAGTTGCATTTTTTAAACACAAAGAAGTTTTCATTAAATAAATACAGTTGGATGTTATTCAAGTGATTACATCCATGCTTTCACTATTTGAGTGCATATGTGATTACATCAATGCTCTCACTATTTAAAGTTCAAGACTTCGTTCGCTGCAGGATAAGTCTTTTTGTTCAATCAAGGTATGTATTCTTGTTCACACAAAAGTTGAGAGATCTGTTAAAGATTCACAAGCATACAAGTTACAAGAACAAGCTCAGATTCATGACGGTATATCCCAATAAGGTCACATGTACAAAGCCTTAGATTAGACCACCAAAAGGACATAAGATTCTTATCACTAAGTTACATCAAAATGAATAATTCCTACAAATCTATAATGGCAACAAGTGAAATTTACACATTGCGATTACAAGAAGTTCTTGTCTTTAAAGATGAAAGTAAACCCAGCCGGCAAAAGTCCGCATTGAGCCACACACAATCAGAATCTGGCAGAAAGAGACTTTTATACGAAAAAGTGGGATATTTAATTGCTTCTTCCAATAAGCTTTCTGCTATTTCAAGAGCACAAGTTTCAGCTCCGCCAAGTTTTTCAATTCCAAGCAGGCTGCCACCTCTGGTTTCAATTCCTCTTTAGGAAATAAAATTACAATATCACCATCACCTTCCAACCTTCTCATATCACATCTGGTTTCAATTTCTTTTTTCAAACCACCCAGCTTTGCTCATCATGTTGGCTAAATTGATATATTCAGCCTCGGTCACTAATTTGCCTCCGATATGATCTTTGGTTTGAACCATACTGTTAAAGTAACCTGTTAGAACATCAAGATCCACGTTGGTTCTCATGGATTTCCTCAATATCCTTCCATAATCGCTTCCTCTATTCAAGCTTATTGAGAGCGTAAATTACTGTTAGCCAGTATAGAAATCGTTAGTCAAATCAAATACTCCACAGTGAATCATTTGGTTAGTGTTTGAGATGAGTTTAACATATACCTCATTGATATCCCAATGTATCCAAATCCTCCCATTGTCATGGAAATCACAGTTGTTCACACAATTCTCCTTCCAATTAAGTTTCCTTCCAACAACAACAAACTTGTCTTCTTTCACCCTTGTTTCAAGTAGATTTCCAATAGCAGGCTGTCGAAAACTCCGAGTCGCGAACGCGTAGCACCAAAGGCCTCCCCAATGCAGGATGTGCCACCTCACAGGCTGAAATGGTGGCATAACTGTAAACTTCCACTGCCAATATCAAGAAATTCCTTCATGCCTAAACACAAGACCCAGAGATGGCAGAGGCATTCTCCAATACCGCCATGAATAAACGGGTTCGGTTTAAGACAACACCCTCCAAATGCAAACCACAATAGCTCTGCAATGACAAAAACCTGCGCAAAAGGAGAAAGCAATCATTCTTAGATATTAGGCAGAAGAAGGCGAAGGCTACAGCCAACAGAATTCGAAGAAAGTACGAAAAAGAAGACCTTTATACCTTACCAATCCCGCCGGTTTTCTCATCAAGTTCATTTTCGGTGCACCTGTTTCAGAGTTGATCACAAGAGAACATCATGGTTTCTGCGCACTTCTGTCCCGACTAACAATGAGCTGCAGGTGCATGCCAAGAGTGCAGGAGGTAGGTTTTACCTTCAGATGGAAACTAGTTTTGAAACAAGATTACATAAGAGCTTCACCTCCATATGTAACGTTGATATTCCGCTTCGTATCGTTTTCCGGCTTAGAGCAACAAACTATCTCACTATCTAACCTGTCAAAATAACACAACAATAATCAGAACAGCTATTGCAGAAATAAATCGAAGGTTGAGAAATAAGATAATTGAGAAGTTTAACCAATAGGAATGCTGCTAGAAGCTTGAAAGAAGCAAGTTCTGCCATAGTAGATTCTACACAAAGTGTAGAGTCTTCTGTCTGTTCTGCAAACATATTGGCCATAGAGTCGGACCAGTGTTACAGGGAAGATGGAACAGGTGTCACTTTAGAGGCGTCTGCTTCAAGAGAATGGCTTCTCACTGTAAGAAGAGATGGACTAACAAGGTACACCTTCAAAGTCGAAAAAGTGATGCCGTCTTGGTCTTCCAGCCGGGTCACCAATGCAACAATGTTTTCATTAGATAATGGTTGGAAGCTGGAATTTTAACAGCCGCCAGGACTGGTCTCTCTTTAAAGCTCTTCATAAGCAGTGTTTTGGTCGAAATATCCCTGGTCCTGTTGCTAAATTTATTCTAGTACCAAGCGTGCATGGGGTCGCTTCCTATGCTGAAATTAACAATATTATCTTTCAGAGACCAACTACTTATATATCTGTGCGTGGCGATGAGGTAACTAGAGCAATGGCAAGAAAGACTGCAAATTAGGACATGGATTCTGATGATGAAGAATGGCTGAGCAAGCTCAATATTGAGTTGCAAGAACGCGTTTCAGAGGATAGTTCTGAGTTAATGATTGATGCTTTTGAGAAGGTTTATTATTGTAATCCAGATGATTCCTTTGATGTAAAATCTGCGGTTAGTAGTTGTCAGGATCTTGGTAGCATGGATCTTCGAGCTGGCACTAGGCTGCCCAAGCTGCCGTCCAAATCTTCACCTGCATCTTCATGGGTCACCTTCGATCATGATGCGCCGTACGAACTCGTCTTCTAGGTGTACTATCCAGCTCCCTCGTCAACAACATGCCAAAATATACCTCCATCAGACCGCCAGTTCCTAGCATTCTGTCAACCAAAGACTACGGCAACCTGCGAAAAATTGAGAGGAGAATGAGACTAAGTTTATGATATTTGAAGACTAATTTCAAGATATCAATAAAAGTAGAATGGACATTACCAACCAACGCGGCGTGAGAAGAGACGTCCGTTTCTGGATCATGTTCCTGTAAAAGAGTCTGATATATCAAGAAGGTTGTTCTATGGAACATGGAGACCCTGGAAACTCAGAGCACACCAGAGGAACACACTGTTATTATTACCGATGTTCGCTTAGACCAAATTCAACTCAGCTGGAAACATCTTCGTTTGATACAACTGTGCGACTTTGGGATGCTGCAAATCCAAGTTTTTTTCCTTGCAGGCATATAGTGGTCATTCTTCTCATGTTGCATACCTTGATTTTCACACCTGCCAAATAACAATTCGAAGTCAGAAGCCCATTAAGAGGTATCTGTTTGAGAAAGAAATCCAATTCAAGACAGCTAGCAGAGTGTTGTATATCTCAAAGCAACGTATCTTAATAATCAAACATTTTAAAGGTGATTACCACAAAATCACACAGGAAAGGATCCTCATTAAACAAATATCAACACAATCAGACAGAAAAGGAAGATTCACAAATATTGTCTATAACCAAAACAGAAGGTCCAAAACAACATTTAAGGCACACAATCAGAGTTTAAACACTGAGATACTCAGTGAAGCCTATAAAAGGGGATTCTTAGAATCGATCTGAAGGGGGAGGACCACGTAAGACTTCAACACCATACACTCACAGATTACAAAATTTTATTAGAGAAGAGGGACTTATCTGTAGAGCTATCGATGTGCCGCTACGACGGAGACCGTTGTTGAAACCTCAATACGTCGTCCACCGATGCTGACGCCGAATCACCGTCCTCTATCGGAAGACCCATCCGCTAGCCATCATCGGGAATATTACGAGAAATCTCGATAGGGTGAGCAATCTTTTCATCGTTGTCTATTTTAAATTTAACGTTGTGCTGTTGTTTTGTAGAGGAAACAGAAAAATAAACCGAAGGAAATCGAAGAAAGGAGGAGGATACGAAGAGAAGGAGAAGCAGCGAACGAAAAAAAGGAGAATGGAGTAGAAGAAATCGGAGGAGAGAAAACGAAAACGGAAGAAGAATCGGATGACGAAGGTGAAAGAGGAGATTTGGAGGGGGAAGAACCGCCGCTCAATTTGGGAATTAGGGTTCAGAAGTTTCAAACCCTATTTTCCATTTCTCCTGCCGCCTCCGAATCGGGTCGGACGACCCAACTCCCCAACCCATTTTATTTTTTAATCATTTTCTGGTTTTAGTTATTTTACTGTAATGTATTTTGTAATTTTAATTATTAATAATAAAAACTAACACACTAACCACTAACTAAACTAACAACTAATAACTATAAAAAAAAAATCTAAAAAATATTTTATTAATAATAAAAAACTAATTTTAATGATGATAATGATTTTGATTTAGATTTAATCTAGGTTTTTTATAAAAAAAGATAAAAATATAAAAGTGCTTAAACTTAATATTTTATTTTCTTTTTTCCTTAAATATTAAAAATCCATAAAAAATAATTATTTATTTAAAAATCTAAAAAAGATAATTTAATTGATTTAGTTTATTTTAACTCTTTAGATTTTTTTGTTGACTAAGGTATTTTCTCTATTAAAAATAAATAACTAAAAATCATTTAGTTTAGTTCCTCTTTTAATTTAATTAATAACTTTCGTTAAATAATAATCTTAAAATCAATTAGTATAGCATTTCTTTTTTTAACTTAGTTATAATCCAAACTACATAACAACTCAAAAAATAACATAAATTAATTTTAACTTTTGCTTAAGCTTCCACTTAACAAACTCTTTCGACAATAAAAACATTTAATTTCTAAGTCTATAACGAAAAATAAATCTCACTCTTTCAGCTTAATTATTTGCACTAGATCACATCTAGTTTACCATACGAACCTAATTTAATCTCTAGCATTTCAATATCATGTTATCATCGCTTATCACTTTACACTACTTTTTCCCGTCAAAATCCCTCCAAAGGAAAGGTTCACATGTTTGACCCCCGTGTCAATACCTTTACCCTCACCCTAGCCTTAAGATTTGAGTCCCCGGACATTCCCCCTATCCTTGCCTTAGAATTCGAGTCTCCGTACTCACCTTCTAGGCGTCCCGTCGTGGACATACCTTCATCCTTTTCAATTTAACTTTTAACGTAGATAGGAGTTTCCGCACTCCAAGCAAGCGTTTCCATATGAACGCTTATTTCCCTTTGGAACTTTGACTCACAGTCAATAATTCCTCAAACTCTTTAGGGGAACTACAGATACTCTGATTCCATTCCCGTCAGGATATGTAGGCACAGGATGCGACGTCTTGGCGAGTATACCTAGAAATAAACCCCTAGGTCTTTCAACCATTAAGCAGATAAACCTTAGCAATAAAACAAACATAAAACAAGAGGTTCCTGTAGAGTACTACAGAAACTTAGGATGCTAGTACCTTCCCTAAGTTTAACCAACCCCCGAACCTATAACTCTCTAGCTTGCATTTTGCATTGCATTGTGGGAATTTCGATCTTTATCCCTTCCTTTGGACAAATCAAAGTTCGGTTGCAAAATAAATTAAAGATTCAAACTAATCAATAGTTTGGTATCCGATTTTCACCACGACAGAAATGGAGACTTCACTGGGGATCCCTTAGTAGGTTTCCCTATCTTGTTTCATTTACTTGTTTATTGCTCTATATTAGCTTATTTTTATATTTCTTCTTTATTTCTTCTGGGTTAATATCCTTGAGTGGTGAGACAAAGTCCTACACCCGGACTTGAGAGAAATTAAGATAGGATGGTGATATATTCGAGGAGGCTTATAGGGAGTTGAATCCCGACTAAGTTAAATCGAGAATCCCGCTCAATTGAGGCCCTCTCGAAATAGTACTGTTGAACGAGTAATCGTGAAAACACTCACTATTTTCGATCTTGGAGCCTATGATATTGAGTACCGTAGTTACCTTAACCCCACTTTGGCCTTTATTAGGACGTAGTGCGAGACTATGAGGGAGTACTCCCGAAATAGTGCTATGCGATGCTACACTCAAATGAAGTTCTCTTGAGAATATTATTAATTACCGAGTTAGTTGGGAAGTTGATAATATCCGAAAGATGGGCTGATGACTTTGGGAACCTCTTTAGAACCTTGTTCTGCAGGTACAATCCACCTTTAGTCCGCGTCCTTTGGGAATGGGTATACCTTTGGCTCCATGCTCGTTGCAAACCTAGGGTCTCCTTGTTTGTTACCCTTATGTCCTTATGTGCTTACTTATGTTTGTGCATCCTTGCATTCATATAGCATCATATTGCATAGGTCTCATGGAATCCGACTTTATTTATAAACATTATAGGACCAACATGGATTACAAAAGAAAATACTTTGATACATTCTTTTAAGAGCCCTCTGTTTGAGGATCAAAGAAAGTTCAAATACAAAAACAAGGGACCCTTATTATTCCTAAAGATCCGACAAGAAAAGCAAGAGATAGAGGATTTATTTTCCTTTATCAGACTACTCCTTGGAATTTGATCATGGACAAGCTTGTACTCAAAAGGTCCAGCTAGAAGAGCAGTTCAAGAAGCAATACAAGACTTCCTTAGGACTTTATCAGCTTTTATTTAGCTCTTTTAAGATATTCATTTGTAATCTGATAGTAATTTTTCTTCGGTATTCTGTAAACATTTATAGTTCCATGAAACCTTTCATCCTACATTCTGCATTTTGCATCCTTCATTTAGCATGTGCATGTGTCTCTTCTTTGCTGCGGCTCATCCAGTCTTATGTCTTTGTCTGTCATTTGACATCTTGGCCATCCGACCAAACTCAAAGCAGCCATTGAAAGATAGTAAAGAGAACTAAAGATATGGATCTCATGATTGGCTTTAAGGTGATAACTAATCCTATATATGATCTTCCATCTAATGACATCATTCAACAAGTGGGTGTCCCTACACAATCTCAGTTTGTGCAAGATAACCTATGTGTTCAAGTTGATAAACGACTCGAACACAATCCACAGTGCATACCAAGAATGTTCATACTGAGATGAACGACTCGAACACCAGCTGTTAATTTCATAAAGGAATAATGGGGCATTAGATTGAAGAATGCGAGGTAAAGTTCAAGAGATGATCGATGACGAATTGGTGACCTTCAGAAGAGAAAGCTCGGTCTTGAATGAAACATTGTTGTGTTGATAAAATTCTTTAGAAGGGTTGTCATGCAGTTCATCTTGTTTGCTTATATGTATTTTATTTCTCTGATTATAAAAGCATAATTGGCATGTAGGAACTTGTTTTTTCTTGAACGATAATGCATTAAACATGTTTGTCTTGAAGAAATCCATTCGTTTCACTCATAAAATTATTTTTCATAATTTATAAAGCCAACTTTACACAATCTCTTGCTTTGACAGAGAATTGGGAGGAGGATGACGAATAAAAACGTAAAAAAAATTTCCTGTCATATGCTTTTGAATGAAACCCTGTTGATGATGTAAGGCATTGTTTCAAATCCTAAACACTAGATATATAAGGAAGATAATCCCTCTTTAACCCCTTTGAGCCTTGAAGTAGGAATTCTTTTTCTTTTCCGCAAAAACCCTCAATTGTAACCTGGGGCAGGGTAGTTTTCAGTTAAGCTGATTGAGTGCCCAGACTCTCAAAAAGGAGGAGTGAACCTTCGAGAATCCATTTTATCTATCCCTAACATATTGGGAGGCTAGACGTCAAAAGACACAAACGAATATCCCTCAACTATCCAAAGAGTGGGGTAGTCACAATCCTTTCAAAAAGATCAAAATGACTTAGGATCACACGACCTGTTCAAAATGATGAAAAATGAATGAAAAGGAAAGTTTACTAAGTCAAAACCTGTGAAGGAGACTTAAGCAAAATATAGACATCCCGCTGGACTTCAAAGTCAAATTCAAAGGAATTCGTCCAGGCAAAAGTTAGGGAATACGAAAAATGCTAAAAGAAAAAAACAAAGGATCACAAAGAAATATCCTTAGTAAAGAACAAAGTCGTGTGATCAAACACCAAAAGAAAATAGGTGAGTGACTGCCATGTCCAAAGCCTCGATAGATTCTCAGCATATCAAAATCCTCTTGAGAAATGAGTGCTCGTATCAAGTTTAACTGAACATAGGACTGGAGAACATCATGAAGAAGGGGTGGGTACAAATAAACTTTGAGCCTTTATCCTTTGTTTCTTAAACCGTGAACCGAGCCACGATACAACCTTTAAAAGACCTAATTGAAGTAGGGTTTATTTTGAAAGCATACTCGATGAGATGACGTTTCCTGACTCCTATGAGCTATGCTCAATTTGAGGTTGGCTTTATAAATTAAATTTGTATCCTAACTAGTGATTCGGTCACAAGTTATTGTGATATCTTTTTCAACGAAAAAAGAAAAAAAAACTTTAAGACAAACATATAAGTTGCATTAATGGTTTCAGGATTAACGTGTCATGCGTGTTGATTTTTCCTGATATGTTAGAAAGTTTACATATAGACATCGATGATGAAACTTGAAGACCATGTTGAACAGGGGCAAGTAGTTTCCAAGTTGTCTACTAATGCAAGTCTGACTTTCTCAGAAGCAAGTTTTGAAGACTCAGTTATACATAACACCGTCAATCCGGGCCAGTTACGTCGAGATTCGACAATCTCTCCAAGAGTTTGAAAATAGTGGGGCAATTGAACTCCCTATTCTCTGTAAAATCCACTTGGAACAACTTTTTTTCTCATAAAGCATGTACTCTGGGGCATTTGAGAAACGAAGAGCACGTCATCCACTCACAACACCTATTGTCCAAAATGGCGACTATTACAAAAATAATTGGTTTTCACAACATTCTTCATGTCCCTGGTGAATTTTACTTCAAATGGCCATTATTCCTCCGATGGATTTCTATTTTAAGCAGTGATGATATATGTGGGTGACCTGTTTGTTTCTCCAGTGATTTGCTCAACTTTACCTTCCCGAATGAAGTGAACGTTATTTCCCTCCTCAGTGGATCTTTCATAATGCTAGTTTTCCCCAGCAAAGCGGATGTTTATTTCATCCCCATCAAGTTCCGACTCTGACATATTCAACCATTTTATTAACCCAGGGTTCCCCATTGAAGTGGATATATATCTTACCCCCTATGAGACCTCAGTTTGAGTATCTCCATCTACAACTCCAGTAGGAATCCCTCCAGCAAAGCAGGGTATGTATTTTATCTACGAAGGTTTTTCTAAAAGGAGATTCATCTTGACGAACCCGTCAATAAAAAAGGATATTACACCCCAAGTGGGATGTTTTCTATCCCCTAAAGGAATTTTAAAACCCTGAAGCAGGACTGTGATCCCGTATTTGGTTCTCCGCCTATCCCCCAGCAGTGCTTCTATCTTTAAGGATTGGTCGGATGTTTGTTCTGAGATGTTTATTTCATCTTTGGTTTCCTCTTTCCATCTGTTGTGTCAACGTCGGCATATAACATACGCATAGCATATAAATAGATAGCATGGCATATGCATTTTGCATCTTTATGTTTGTTTGTTCTGTCACTTTGGTCGCGTTTATCCCTAAGGACTGGGTTGTGTCTTCTCCTTCCAAGTAAAATTGTCATCCCTAAGCATAAAAAGCACAATATTTCTATCCTCGTGGAAAACGGTTGCTTTAGTTAAATCCCATTTGAGTTCATACCTCACTGGTCGAGTCTTGCTTGACAGTTTCTTTTCGGCTACTCCCGAATTGAACTTCGATCCTTGACAATCACACTATGGACACCTCCAACTTTCAAATATGGATTAAGCGTGCATTTATTTTGCTTTTTTGCTCCCAAAGAAGAATTTTATGGAGATCATCGTCAAAAATAAGATACATTTTCCAGCAAGATCACAAGATCTTCCCGGCAATTTATACCTAGACTACAAGCAATCTCTTTATTTGAGCAACTTGTTTTGATCAGATTTTCTATGAAAGATGACAAATGACAGTCTCCTCAAGGCAGTTTGTCCATCCCCAGTGGGTTTATCAAGATTATTAAATGACATCCCTCCGGAAACCCATTAGAGGAGTTCGTCGAAGACATTACAGATACTTCTCTTTATTTGATAATTCATAGAATATTTTACAACTACAACAAGGACATAGGGATGGCAACGGGGCGGGTCGGGGGCGGGTTTAACTATACCCGCACCCGCACCCGCCTCCATGTAACAGACCCGCCCCCGCCCCCAAATCCAATCGGGGGTGAAAATTTACCACCCAGACCCGCCCCCAGTAGAAAACGGGTGCACCCGCACCCGCCCCGCCCCCACCCGCAAAAAATTATTATTTTTTTAATTATAATAAAAATTAGTAATTTAATTAAAAAATTGATTATTTTAATAAATTAATTAATTATTTAATTAAAATTTTAATTAATAAATGAATATTAACTTGATTAATTTTATTATTTTAATTGCAATAAGAATATTAATAACTTAATTAAAAGTATAATTAATAAATAAATATTAAAATAAATAAAATAAGGAAATCAAAATAAAATATATTATTTGGGGCGGGGCGGGGGCGGGGGCGGGCGGGTCTTAGTGTCTACCCGCACCCGCACCCGCACCCGTAGTTAAGAATCGGGTTTCACCCGCACCCGCACCCGCACCCAATTAAATCGGATTTTCCCCGTTAATTTTGGGGCGGGCCCGGGCGGGTGTGGGCGGGCCCGGGTTTGTTTGCCATCCCTACAAGGACACTCCACAGGAACGTATTTCCCCAGTGAGTTCGCTACACAAGTCTAAATGGCACCTCTTCATAAATACATCAGAGAAGTTTGCCAAAGACACTACAAGACATCTCTCTTTATTTGAGAGGACGTATTTTGCAAATTAACCGGCCCACATCTCTCCTGAAGATCCCCGGTGAAGTTTTGCAACCTCCAGCACATTATGGCTTACAGTCAAAGTTCTACAACCTACAACGACATCTACAATCTACAAATGACATCTACAGTCTACAACGACATCTACAGTCTACAATGACGTCTACAGTCTACAATGACATCTACAGTCTACAACGACATCTACAGTCTACAACGACATCTACAATCTACAAATGACATCTACAGTTTACAATGACATCTACAATCTACAAAATTTACAACCCCCTGTGAAGATGCTCTCACGAGTTTTCATCATTTCGGGAAGAGAATGAGACCAGCTCATGGCGCCCAGACTATGACGCTCGGGAAGGTTCTACATCAGAGACTGAGACCAGCTCATAGCATCCAGACTATGACGCTCGGGGAGGTTCTACATAAGAGACTGAGACCAGCTCATAGCATCCAGACTATGACGCTCGGGGAGGTTCTACATCAGAGACTGAGACCAGCTCATGGCGCCCAGACCATGACGCTCAGGGAGGTTCTACATCAGAGACTGAGACCAGCTCATAGCATCCAGACTATGACGCTCGGGGAGGTTCTACATCAAGAGACTGAGACCAGCTCATGGCGCCCTGACCATGACGCTCGGGGAGGTTATACATTTTACTATTTCCAGTTGGATTTCAAAAGAAAAGAAAAAAATATATATATAAAAAAAATGGTGAGAAAAAGAAGAAAAGAGAAAACAAAATAAAACTGAATTATTGATTCGATCAGAGAATTCACTTTGGATATTACCGTTATCTGGATTACTCTGTGATGATAATAAGTTATCCTTCGATTACAAGTTTCCCACGTGTTGTTAAAACACCATATTCTTGGCGTATGTGCTACTGTTATACTTTGGAGATTTCCCATTGGTGGTTGTATCCTGTCCCCGTGGAGTCTGTTACTCATTTGTTTCTCGCATGTCGTGTCTGGTTTTCACCTGTGGCATCTTTTCTCCACAGACCCCTCAGTCTTGCATTTCATATAATCTCATATCATATGCACACGGTGGTTTCTTAAGTCCCAAAAATTCGTGCAATGTTTGTATTTAAGTCCCTCCTATCTCGTCGAGAAGAAGATTTCAATCTCCATATCTCCGGATAGAAGTAACTTAAATAGGGGCATCTGTTGTACCCTAATTTTTGACCTTAAAATTCCACCTTCTTACGCATTTTGTCGCGTGTCATGCATAGCTAACCATTTTAACCAGGTTGTCCGTTTTGCTCTATGAAGACAGGTTCGCTGCAATAGATTCAAGGCCTTGTGTGGGTTCTATTCTTTGCAAGATGTATCGAAATGAAGAATAGACACATTCCTATGATTATGATCCTTAGTCAAGGCAAGGCTAATATCCTCAAATATTTAACCGGAGTTGTCCCCAATGAGGACTAGGATCTCTTGTCTATTGAATTTCAAAAATATTTGTTTGAGAACTAGTTAGAGTTTTATGGCATTGCTGATGTAGACTTTTCTCAACACAGTTCAACTTTGTTCAGGAAGTGGATTACTAGTTGTCAGACGGAAGGTTTTGAATACTGTTTAATTTGTAAATCACATGATTTAAGACTTTAAAGTTATTTAAGACTTTAAAATTGGAGGAACTCGGGATGGGGTGTAGGAAAGGGCTCTGTCAAATTGAAGTTTAAATTAATCTGTTACCTTTTTGCGTACTTCGAAGGAATTTCGTGCATTCTTACAAGTTGAGGTCGGATTGAGGTTACACCATGTGATTGGCATCAAGTTTTAGAGTGCACTATTTCAAATTTCAAGATTCATGTCATATGAGGGGTAGTTGCATTTTTTAAACACAAAGAAGTTTTCATTAAATAAATACAGTTGGACGTTATTCAAGTGATTACATCCAT
Organism: Lathyrus sativus; assembly: GCA_963859935.3. Lineage (NCBI taxonomy): Eukaryota > Viridiplantae > Streptophyta > Magnoliopsida > Fabales > Fabaceae > Lathyrus > Lathyrus sativus. The sequence continues at coordinate 566,477,144 of OZ012735.1, read as the reverse complement.
GCTTTCACTATTTGAGTGCATATGTGATTACATCAATGCTCTCACTATTTAAAGTTCAAGACTTCGTTCGCTGCAGGATAAGTCTTTTTGTTCAATCAAGGTATGTATTCTTGTTCACACAAAAGTTGAGAGATTTGTTAAAGATTCACAAGCATACAAGTTACAAGAACAAGCTCAGATTCATGACGGTATATCCCAATAAGGTCACATGTACAAAGCCTTAGATTAGACCACCAAAAGGACATAAGATTCTTATCACTAAGTTACATCAAAATGAATAATTCCTACAAATCTATAATGGCAACAAGTGAAATTTACACATTGCGATTACAAGAAGTTCTTGTCTTTAAAGATGAAAGTAAACCCAGCCGGAAAAAGTCCGCATTGAGCCACACACAATCAGAATCTGGCAGAAAGAGACTTTTATACGAAAAAGTGGGATATTTAATTGCTTCTTCCAATAAGCTTTCTGCTATTTCAAGAGCACAAGTTTCAGCTCCGCCAAGTTTTTCAATTCCAAGCAGGCTGCCACCTCTGGTTTCAATTCCTCTTTAGGAAATAAAATTACAATATCACCATCACCTTCCAACCTTCTCATATCACATCTGGTTTCAATTTCTTTTTTCAAACCACCCAGCTTTGCTCATCATGTTGGCTAAATTGATATATTCAGCCTCGGTCACTAATTTGCCTCCGATATGATCTTTGGTTTGAACCATACTGTTAAAGTCACCTGTTAGAACATCAAGCTCCACGTTGGTTCTCATGGATTTCCTCAATATCCTTCCATAATCGCTTCCTCTATTCAAGCTTATTGAGAGCGTAAATTACTGTTAGCCAGTATAGAAATCGTTAGTCAAATCAAATACTCCACAGTGAATCATTTGGTTAGTGTTTGAGATGAGTTTAACATATACCTCATTGATATCCCAATGTATCCAAATCCTCCCATTGTCATGGAAATCACAGTTGTTCACACAATTCTCCTTCCAATTAAGTTTCCTTCCAACAACAACAAACTTGTCTTCTTTCACCCTTGTTTCAAGTAGATTTCCAATAGCAGGCTGTCGAAAACTCCGAGTCGCGAACGCGTAGCACCAAAGGCCTCCCCAATGCAGGATGTGCCACCTCACAGGCTAAAATGGTGGCATAACTGTAAACTTCCACTGCCAATATCAAGAAATTCCTTCATGCCTAAACACAAGACCCAGAGATTGCAGAGGCATTCTCCAATACCGCCATGAATAAATGGGTTCGGTTTAAGACAACACCCTCCAAATGCAAACCACAATAGTTCTGCAATGACAAAAACCTGCGCAAAAGGAGAAAGCAATCATTCTTAGATATTAGGCAGAAGAAGGCGAAGGCTACAGCCAACAGAATTCGAAGAAAGTACGAAAAAGAAGACCTTTATACCTTACCAATCCCGTCGGCTTTCTCATCAAGTTCATTTTCGGTGCACCTGTTTCAGAGTTGATCACAAGAGAACATCATGGTTTCTGCGCACTTCTGTCCCGGCTAACAATGAGCTGCAGGTGCATGCCAAGAGTGCAGGAGGTAAGTTTTACCTTCAGATGGAAACTAGTTTTGAAACAAGATTACATAAGAGCTTCACCTCCATATGTAACGTTGATATTTCGCTCTGTATCGTTTTCCGGATTAGAGCAACAAACTATCTCACTATCTAACCTGTCAAAATAACACAACAATAATCAGAACAGCTATTGCAGAAATAAATCGAAGGTTGAGAAATAAGATAATTGAGAAGTTTAACCAATAGGAATGCTGCTGGAAGCTTGAAAGAAGCAAGTTCTGCCATAGTAGATTATACACAAAGTGTAGAGTCTTCTGTCTGCTCTACAAACATATTGGTTATAGAGTCGGACCAGTGTTACAGGGAAGATGGAATAGGTGTCACTTTAAAGGCGTCTGCTTCAAGAGAATGGCTTCTCACTGTAAGAAGAGATGGACTAACAAGGTACACCTTCAAAGCCGAAAAAGTGATGTCGTCTTGGTCTTCCAGCCGGGTTACCAATGCAACAATGTTTTCATTAGATAATGGTTGGAAGCTGGAATTTTAACAGCCGCCAGGACTGGTCTCTCTTTAAAGCTCTTCATAAGCAGTGTTTTGGTCGAAATATCCCTGGTCCTGTTGCTAAATTTATTCTAGTACCAAGCGTGCATGGGGTCGCTTCCTATGCTGAAAGTAACAATTTTATCTTTCAGAGACCAACTACTTATATATCTGTGCATGGCGATGAGGTAACTAGAGCAATGGCAAGAAAGACTGCAAATTAGGACATGGATTCTGATGATGAAGAATGGCTGAGCAAGCTCAATATTGAGTTGCAAGAACGTGTTTCAGAGGATAGTTCTGAGTTAATGATTGATGCTTTTGAGAAGGTTTATTATTGTAATCCAGATGATTCCTTTGATGTAAAATCTGCGGTTAGTAGTTGTCAGGATCTTGGTAGCATGGATCTTCAAGCTGGCACTAGGCTGCCCAAGCTGCCGTCCAAATCTTCACCTGCATCTTCATGGGTCACCGTCGATCATGATGCGCTATACGAACTCGTCTTCTAGGTGTACTATCTAGCTCCCTCGTCAATAGCATGCCAAAATATACCTCCATCAGACCGCCAGTTCCTAGCATTCTGTCAACCAAAGACTACGGCAACCTGCGAAAAATTGAGCTGAGAATGAGACTAAGTTTATGATATTTGAAGACTAATTTCAAGATATCAATAAAAGTCGAATGGACATTACCAACCAACGCGGCGTGAGAAGAGACGTCCGTTTTCTGGATCATGTTCCTGTAAAAGAGTCCGATATATCAAGAAGGTTGTTCTATGGAACATGGAGACCCTGCAAACTCAAAGCACACCAGAGGAACACACTGTTATTATTACCGATGTTCGCTTCAGACCAAATTCAACTCAGCTGGCAACATCTTTGTTAGATACAACTGTGCGACTTTGGGATGCTGCAGATCCAAGTTTTTTCCTTACAGGCATATAGTGGTCATTCTTCTCATGTTGCATCCCTTGATTTTCACACCTGCCAAATAACAATTCGAAGTCAGAAGCCCATTAAGAGGTATCTGTTTGAGAAAGAAATCCAATTCAAGACAGCTAGCAGAGTGTTGTATATCTCAAAGCAACGTATCTTAATAATCAAAACATTTTAAAGGTGATTACCACAAAATCACACAGGAAAGGATCCTCATTAAACAGACATTATAACAATCAGACAGAAAAGGAAGATTCACAAATATTGTCTATAACCAAAACAGAAGGTCCAAAACAACATTTAAGGCACACAATCAGAGTTTAAACACTGAGATACTCAGTGAAGCCTATAAAAGGGGATTCTTAGAATCGATCTGAAGGGGGAGGACCACGTAAGACTTCAACACCATACACTCACAGATTACAGAATTTTATTAGAGAAGAGGGATTTATCTGTAGAGCTATCGATGTGCCTCTACGACGGAGACCGTTGTTGAAACCTCAATACGTCGTCCACTGACGCCGACGCCGAATCACCGTCCTCTGTCGGAAGACCCATCCGCTAGCCATCATCGGGAATCTTACGAGAAATCTCGATAGGGTGAACAATCTTTTCATCGTTGTCTATTTTAAATTTAACGTTGTGATGTTGTTTTGTAGAGGAAACAGAAAAAGAAACCGAAGGAAATCTAAGAAAGGAGGAGGATACGAAGAGAAGGAGAAGCGGCGAACGAAAAAAAGGAGAATGGAGTAGAAGAAATCGGAGGAGAGAAAACGAAAACGGAAGAAGAATCGGATGACGAAGGTGAAAGAGGAGATTTGGAGAGGAAAGAACTGCCGCTCAATTTGGGAATTAGGGTTCAGAAGTTTCGAACCCTATTTTCCATTTCTCCTGCCGCCTCCGAATCGGGTCGGACGACCCAACTCCCCAACCCATTTTATTTTTTAATCATTTTCTGGTTTTAGTTATTTTACTGTAATGTATTTTGTAATTTTAATTATTAATAATAAAAACTAACACACTAACACTAACCACTAACTAAACTAACAACTAATAACTATAAAAAAAAATCTAAAAAATATTTTATTAATTATAAAAAACAAATTTTAATGATGATAATGATTTTGATTTAGATTTAATCTAGGTTTTTTATAAAAAAGATAAAAATATAAAAGTGCTTAAACTTAATATTTTATTTTCTTTTTTCCTTAAATATTAAAAATTCATAAAAAATAATTATTTATTTAAAAATCTAAAAAAAGATAATTTAATTGATTTAGTTTATTTTAACTCTTTAGATTTTTTTGTTGACTAAGATATTTTCTCTATTAAAAATAAATAACTAAAAATCATTTAGTTTAGTTCCTCTTTTAATTTAATTAATAACTTTCGTTAAATAATAATCTTAAAATCAATTAGTATAGCATTTCTTTTTTAACTTAGTTATAATCCAAACTATATAACAACTCAAAAAAAAACATAAATTAATTTTAACTTTTGCTTAAGCTTCCACTTAATAAACTCTTCCGACAATAAAAACATTTAATTTCTAAGTCTATAACGAAAAATAAATCTCACTCTTTCAGCTTAATTATTTGCACCAGATCACATCTAGTTTACCATACGAACCTAATTTAATCTCTAGCATTTCAATATCATGTTATCATCGCTTATCACTTTACACTACTTTTTCCCGTCAAAATCCCTCCAAAGGAAAGGTTCACATGTTTGACCCCCGTGTCAATACCTTTACCCTCACCCTAGCCTTAAGATTTGAGTCCCCGGACATTCCCCCTATCCTTGCCTTAAAATTCGAGTCTCCGTATTCACCTTCTAGGCGTCCCGTCGTGGACATACCTTCATCCTTTTCAATTTAACTTTTAACGTAGATAGGAGTTTCCGCACTCCGAGCAAGCGTTTCCATATGAACGCTTATTTCCCTTTGGAACTTTGACTCACAGTCAATAATTCCTCAAACTCTTTAGGGGAACTACATATACTCTGATTCCATTCCCGTCAGGATGTGTAGGCACAGGATGCGACGTCTTGGCGAGTATACCTAGAAATAAACCCCTAGGTCTTTCAACCATTAAGCAGATAAACCTTAGCAATAAAACAAACATAAAACAAGAGGTTCCTGTAGAGTACTACAGAAACTTAGGATGCTAGTACCTTCCCTAAGTTTAACCAACCCCCGAACCTTTAACTCTCTAGCTTGCATTTTGCATTGCATTGTGGGAATTTCGATCTTTATCCCTTCCTTTGGACAAATCAAAGTTCGGTTGCAAAATGAATTAAAGAATCAAACTAATCAATAGTTTGGTATCCGATTTTCACCGCGACAGTTGGCTGCGAAATTGTTGTGATTTTCATGAATTTTGGAAAGTTGTTGATCCTAGGCTTGCATTTGATCCGCCTGGACTCAGAATTTCCAGGAAAATGTGTTTAAGGTCCATTTGGCAGAAATCATTTTTCATAAAAAAATGCTTTTCCCAAAAGCGCTTTTTCAAAATCACTTTTCCTAAAATTCACTTTTTCTCTCTCCTGGATGGAATTAGAACAGATTTTGCTGGTCTTGTGCCGAGGTCGAAAAAAATAAGTCGGGAGTTGGCTTCGAATTTGTCGTTGCCCTTCCGACATACTCGATGATGAATCTTTACTGAGGGTATCGGAGTCGAAAAAACCCATTTTTCTAACCAATTAAAATTGTTTGCTTTGTTGTGGATTTTTCCTTGCAGGTTCGAAAAGTCGAGATCGAAGAATTGGCCAAGAAGACAAATTTAGAAAAAAAATAGGACCTTTTTAATAATTTATTTTGTAATCTGTAATTCTCTTTTAATATTGTAATGTAAAATAATAGAATAAATAAAATTCTATCTTTTCTATTAACTTGAATTTCTCGCAACAAATCCATCCGAATAATTCTCCCGATTAACTCAACTGAACAACTTCATCCGACTAAATTTATTAGATTGGATTCACCAGATAATTCATTTGATTAAGCTCAACCAAATAAATTAATTTAATTGAATTTATCTGATTAAATTCCTCCATATGAATTCATACGAATAAACTCGTCCAACTAAGTTCACCCGCTTAAATCCATACCAATGAATTCATCTGCTTCAATTGTCCAACTGAATCCACCGGCTGAGTTTAAAAAAATATATTTTCAAATTAATTTGTAGCCGATAATAAAGTCAGTGAATATGGCCTTGAACAGATAAGTAGAGAATCCATTTTCCTGCAAAAACCAACAGACTGAACAAACCGGTTAGCAGTTAGTTAAAATGCCATGTAGAATGAGATGAGTGCGAAATGAACCTAATAAACTCAGGGAAAATTTGGAGTATGACAGTTGCCCATATTTAAAGAGCTTCACTGGATGCTTTTAGCAGCGGAGACTCGAGAAATCACGGTGAAAGGGATTTAAATACAGATAACCGAAAATTTTGCCCTTAGACACAGCGCTACACAATGCTATGGGCAAAACGAAATGAACTATAATGCTAACAATGTTATGAATCTAATATGATGCGTATGCTGGAATAATAAATGCAAAAATGCAGAAGACACGACGACACAGGGGACATACGCGACGAACAAACCACACTAGGGAATACGACGCACTGGGGGAACATCACGACACTGGGGAATTCTAAAGCGATGGCCAAATGGTGCAAGCGCGACCAGCCGTCACTTTAGGATGAAACGGTAAGAATGGGATCCTCAATGGAGATGGCACCGACGAAACGACCTCCACTGGGGGAGTATCCGAGAGTAATTGTTCAACAGGTTCAGGCATGACCGACTGATACTCTAGGATGACAGGGTAACACAGGATCCACACGGCGGTAGGATCAGCTAAATGACAAGTACTGGAGTTTACGGGACCTTCCTTTAAATGAAGAGATCGAGCGAGATCTTCAGAAATCGTCAGAAAATATACAGGGAAAAACAAACATCAGAAACATCCGGAAGAACATCGAATGAACTCCGAAACCCACCAGAGACACTCTGAAAAACATCGAATGAACTTTGGGACAAAGAAACAAATTTCAGGGACATCCAGAAGAATATCGAATGAACTCTGAAACACACCAGAGATACTCGGAAAAACATCGAATAGACTTTGGGACAAAGAAATAACATGAGAACATCTATTAGAGCATGAAATGACGACAAGGTCTCTGAACATCCGAAACATTTTAGGAAAGCAATAAATGTACGGGACAAGTTTGAAGACATATCTGGAAGAACATCAGATAAGCAACAAAGGAGTTCTGGAAGAACATCAGAACCAAACACTCAATCTGGAAAAAACATCAGGAAGAGAAACAAATCCGGGAAAACCTCGGATAAATTCTGGAAAAACCATCAGAATCGAAAGAAAATATTTAAGAAACCATCAGATAAGTTCTGGAAGAACAGCAAAACAAAAACTCAAACTGGAAAAATATTAGAGAGAAACGTATCCGAAAAACCATCGGAAAGATTCTGGAAGAACATCAGAATCACAAAGGAATATCTGGAAAACCATCAGATAAGTTCTGGAAGAACATCAAAATAAAGACTCAATCTGGAAAACCATCAGAAAGAGGAATAAATTCGGAAAAACATCGGATAGATTCTGGACAACCATCAGAATCAAAAGGAATATCTGGAAAACCATCAGATAAGTTCTGGAAGAACATCAGAACAAAGACTCGATCTAGAAAACCATCAGAATCAAAAGGAATATCTGGAAAACCATCAGATAAGTTTTGGAAGAACATCAGAACAAAGACTCGATCTAGAAAACCATCAGAAAGAGGAATAAATCTGGAAAAACATCGGATAGATTCTGGAAAACCATCAGAATCAAAAGGAAAATATTAGGAAAACCATCAGATAAGTTCTGGAAGAACATCAGAATACATACTCAATTTGGAAAACTGTCAGAGAGAGAAGAAAATTCGGAAAAACATCGGATAGATTCTAGAAAACCATCAGAATTACAAGGAATATCTGGAAAAACATCAGATAAGTTCTGGAAGAACATCATAATAGAGACTCAGTCTGGAAAAACATCAGAAAGAGACATAAATATAAGGGTGACATCCAAGAATGATAGTGGATAAAAAGGATACCAGACATCCAATAATGGCTTTGAATGAAAGGTATAAACATAATATATGAGAATAGTATTAGACGTAAAAGGAACAAATGTATCCGGAAGAACAGTCGGATACGAAATATCACATCTGGGAGAACGTCGAATAGACATGACACAAACGGTTGGGTAGGTTCCAAGTGAGTTGGACTTCGACCACAAGGTGAGACATGGATAAAACACGACATCGGGAGAAATGCAAATGAGGATGAAACACCCATGCTATACATATGTATATGAATAATGCTATGATATATGATCAAATGCAAATGCATATGCCAACGACATGACTCAACTCTTCTGGTAAGATGACAGGACTGGAAAACTGATTCCTCAACACGGAGATCAATGTTATTCTGCTCGGGGACTAAAGATGCTACTGCTGAACACATCTCTGCCACACTTCTAAACTGTATCAAGTTGATGATCCTTGTAGGAAGGATGCAGATCTGCTTGGGGATCCTTCAAGTAAACTTCCCCAAATTAAACCGCCTGTTATAGATGAACTGGTAATTACTGCAGCTTGTCTGCTTCGTGAAAATGACTGCTTTACTGTGCCCTCGGAAGGCTTGCCCCAGTCTGAGTATTAAAAAAATCTTTTGGATAAACCAAATCTGCGAAGACTTTGCCTTGAACAAATATTGAACCGATTTTCAACAGGATGTGAAAGGAACTTGCCCCTGATAGAATCACATGACCAAGTTTCTCAATTGTTTGAAAATTCCTTGAAAGAAAAGCTAGTTTGCAAACAAAAATACTCATACAAACATGGTAATGCAAAGTTCAATGCAACTTTTGAAACCAAAATCATTTTTGAAAGATGAAAAATAAATGAGTCGTTGGTCAGAACACAGTGGTTCAAGACGCTCAAAGTTTAAAACAAAGGTGTACTGCCAAAATGAATGATTCACAAAGATCTTTTGGAGTCAGCTTATGCAACCTTGCTGTAGTATGCTTTCAAAATAACCTTGCTTCAGTTAGGTCTTTTGGGGGTTGTAATGTGGTCTGGTTCACGATTTATGAAACAAAGGATAAATACTAAAAATTTCTTTGTACCCATCCAATCTACGTGATAATCTTCAGTCCTACGCTCAGTTAACTCATATTATGCATTCAGGTTCCTATAGGTTAGGAATTGCACTGATGGTAGCAATGATGGTTCAGAAATCAAGGGACCTATGAAAAGGCAGCCACTACTTCCCTATAACATTTAGTTGTTTTGACATTGAGGATTTACACAGTGAAAAGTTAAAGATCACTTCTTTTTATTATCCCTAACTTTTGCCTGAACTGTTTCTTTTAAAGCACACAGTCAGCGGGATGTCCCAGTTTTGCCTAAGTCTCCTTTATAGGTTTTGACTTAGCGGGCTTTTTCTTTGATTTTTTTTTGGAAGAATGTGACTACCTGGATTAAATGATCACGGTGAACCATCATCGGCTTTTGACTTGAAAACATCTTCGACACTTACTTGCTGTGTGCGAAGGAAAATTGTGAGTACAACCTTTATATGAAAGGTGTATTGTATGAATACATAACCAAGTTAACTTAGAACTACCCATCCCAAGGTTATGATTGCGGGTTTTTTTATAAAGAAAGAAACTCTAACTTATAGGCTCGAAGGGGTTGACAAGGGAATAACTTCCTTATTTCTCCAATGTTTGGGAGTTGAAATAATGCCTTACATCGTCAGCAAAGTTTGATTGAAAGCATACTGACAACAGTTATGGGTATAACGTTTTCGTCATCCTCCCTCCAATCTTTGCATATCAAAAATTCGGACAAGAAGTAGATATTTGAAAGATAAAGCATAAAGATGCAAATAAATGGACAAAAATAAATTGAAATCGAAAGTTGCAATGCTCATTTCATTAAAGTAAAAGTACAAACATAATTTGAAGGCAAACAACGAGAAACAAAAGGCCTAGTGACTAAATCAGTACAAAGATGATCTGTCATGTCTGAAATACTGGCATTTAGGAAAATAATCTGCTAGAGTCAAGACCGAAACTTCACTTTTGATGCAATGGCAAAGGATTTTTTTGGACATTCGGAGGATTATCCTCAAAATCAAGTATTCCATCTCTAACCAACTCGTGCACTCTAGCTTTCAGTGCAAAACAATGCTCCAAGTCGTGGCCTAGGGCACCCTCATTAAACGCGCACTAGAAATCAACCCTAGGGCACTCTCTTTATCTTTCTGTGCCATTGCTCTCAACTGATCTCAGTCGGGCGCCATGTCCACATTGTACTTATACTGCTTGACAAAGGCTCCTCCTAGATCATTGAAAGTTCGAATTTTCGTATTATCCAACCCCATATACCACTTGAGTGCAGCGCCTGTCAGACTGTCTTCAAAGTAATGAATGAGTAGTTGATCATTATCAGTTTGGGCAGACATCTTCCTGGCATACATAATGAGATGACTCTAAGGGCAAGTATTCCCCTTGTACTTTTCAAAATCAGGGACTTTGAACTTCAGTGGGACCTTAACGTTTGGAACCAAGCACAGCTCAGAAGCACTCTTACCAAATAAGTCCTTTCCACGAAGGGCTCTAAACTCCTTTTGTATTTCAGAAAACTAGTCTTGAAATCCATCTATCCTCTCTTCTAAGCCCACAGTCTCGGTTGGCGACCCATGAAGAATTGGTTCATCCAGAATATACGGAACAACGTTCACATGCGGAGATGTGGTAGTCATCACAGCAGAAACTACAGGAGCAGCTTGAACAGTGGTCACAACAGGGATCTCAGACACAGGCGGACGGTAACCGGCCGAAAAGAAATTAGGGGACAATCCCCACGGGAAACCTTGAGGCATACTGTAGGATACTTCAGCAACAGAAGACACCACTGGGATCGGTGTTGGCGTCACTTCGGATACGACAGTCCTTGGAACTTCTTGGTTGTTGATCGAGATTTGACTAGACAAGGCTTCCACTAGACTATTCAACTTCTCCAAACTTTCTTTCATACTTGCAACTTCATCACGGAGCACTCTGTTCTCTTGCTCTAGTTGATCCATCTTTTGGCGTTGACTAGCTCGAGTGTTGTATTGGTGATTCAGCTTGTTCTGCGGAGATGAAGCAAGAGTGAGACCCTGGAATGAAAATGATGCTATGCTTATGCAAAATGCAAATGAGTATGGAACTTCAAGAAACTCAAATTATTCCGGTATTGTAACGTTGGAGAAAAAAACTTATTTTATTTTGATGATCGAAGCATTACAAAACGGAGTACTCTTCTAAGAGTTTATAACATTGAATCAAAAGCAAAAGAGAAACTCGGAGATCTACTCCTTATGCTCCTTCTGTGTGCGAAGTTCTCCCTCTAGCCGACTGATGCGTTCTTGCAACTCGGCCTTCTCTCTGATGAGTCGGTCGACACACTCCTTCCAAGCCATAATATCTGGGGGAAGATCATCGCTGGTGACAGCACTTGAAGAGGTGTGAGAGGAAAATAAATCCTCTCGCGCCTTTATTTTCCTTGCGAGTTCAACTTCTAGCAGCCTCTGGGACTTCTCTTTCTCTACCTTGAGTATAAAAAACTTGTTCCTCCAAGCGGCTTTCAATTTTCGAGCTTCATCCAAAGCAGCCTTCAATTGATCTACTTCACTCACGTCAAACCAATCTGGATCATGAAAGGCCAATACCATAGGTTCATGGAAAGGGAATGGCATCTTGAGGTCGAGAGCTCTTGCTCGCACCCAATGTAGGTATTCTTCAGAGACAGTACAATTGGGGTATCCTAAAGCAGCTTTTCCTTCTTTATTGATGTATTCCCATGAGTAAATTATGACAGTCTTCAGGTCTGGGTCTTCTCCTTCTTTGAGAAAGATTCCTTCTAACCGAGTCTGGTCGGGTACTTCAATCATGGGATCCCCGAATTGGAGACGGGCCAGCGCAGGGTTGTAACTTATGCATCCTTCTCTCGCAATGAGCGGTATGTTAGTAAATCCTCCGATGTTATGGATCATACATATACCTCCATAGGTAGGGTCGTACCACACAATGTCAGAGTGAGTAAGGGCCATAACTATCTCAGACCAATGGGGCGATTCTTCCTCTTCCCAAATAGACGGGTGCCGAGTTAAGCGAGCAATGAACCAGGAATACAACAGAGCGGTACAACAAACGATGTGTCCTCCTCCTTCAGCATTCTTCGAGTGGATTGAAAAGTATGCGTCAGCGAGCAAGGTGGGAACGGGATTCTTGAGTATGAACAGTTTAATTGCATCCATGTCAACAAAATCATCGATCTTTGGGAACCAGAAAGTCCCATAAACCAACAGAGCAAAGGTGGCTTCCATGATAAGGACTTCCTTTCTTTCAGCATGGTAGCAAACTTTTTCAATCAAAAAGTCAGCAGGGAATCCAAGGACTCCTTCCTTGGTGGTTAGGTGCGCTTGCACATCTGCCAAACTTAGATGAGTGGCATTGGCAATTTCTTGATGACTGGGTGTGTCTTCCTGGCCGGTGAATATGGGACGGGTCGTTACAGGCATCCTCAAGAAATCAAAATACTCTTCCAGTGTCGGCATCAACTGGTAATCCGGGAAAGTGAAGCAGTGGTACAACGGATCGTAAAATTGAACGAGGGTCTCCAACAACCCTTCCTTCATCTTGAGTTCGAGGAAACGGAAGACTTCTCCATATTCTGCTGCGAAGGCGTAACGATTCTCGATTAGATCAGCTTGCTCTCTCAAGCTTTCAATGTTAGGGCTCTGAAAAGTGTACTCCAAGGCTTCTCTTTTGAAATCCATGGTTACAATACCTGAGAAATAAAATTGAGTTTCTTGAAATGAATAAAGAAAGAATGTAATGCAATATGAGTAGGACTTCATGGGATCCCCAACCATTTATAAGCATTGTAATAAAAGAAAACGTTTTTTTATTAATTTCGAAACGGAATACAAATAATTGCTTTTTAAAAGTCCCAAATAAAAGCTAAATAAAAGCTAGTAAAGACACTAAAGAAGTTTCAAATTCTGCTGCTTGAGCTGCTCTTCTAGTTGCGTCTTCTCACGGATAAGGTTGTCCACAATTAGTTTCCAAATAGTGCATTGTGGGTCGGAGAAAAATAAATCCTCCATGACTTTCCTCTTCTTGCAGGGGAGTAGCTCTTTATCCTTCAATTGTAGCTGTTTCTGAAGTTCATCCCTTTCCTTTTGAAGTTCAGCCTTCTGCTTCTGACAGTCATCAATTTCTACCACTGCTATATGGTACTTGTTCTTCCAGGATTCCAGCTCATGTTGGGACTTCCTTAAGGACACCTCTAACTTCTCGGCTTCAGACATAAAGACATATGTGGGCTCTCTCCTTGGAGCTATGGGATCTTGACGGGAATAGGGCATCTTTAGCTTGATTGCCCTTTCTCTGACCCACCGAAGGTAGGGCTCTAAAGACACACAATTAAGCTTCCCAAGCCTTTCTTTCCCTTTCTTGTGTAAGTGGTTCCATGCAACTAAAACCTTGTCTAGGAGTTCCTGGTCTTCCTTAAAGAAAATATTCTCTACTTGGACACTCTTAGGCGGCTCCTTCAACGGAAATCCCAATTGTCGACGAGCTAAGACCGGATTGTAACTGATCCCTCCATTAAAACTGAGTAATGGTACATTAGCGAAGTCACCACAACCATCAATAATTAAGGTTCCATCATATGCTCGGTTGTACCAAATGATGTCTGAGTGGGTCAATGCCATAACTCTTGGAGACCAAAGCCCTCTATCGAGACTTAAAAAGGAAGTAGACCCCGGCAAGTGCAAAATAAACCACTTGTAGAGTAGGGGCACATAGCAGGTGATCATTCTTCCACCATAGAAGTTTCTAAGGTGGATAGAATGGTAAGCATTACCCAATAAAGTTGGTACTGGATTGTTCTTCAAAAAGATCTTAATTGCGTTGAGGTCGACGAACCCTTCAAAACATGGGAACAAAACCACTCCATAAACAAGTAAGGCAAAGATCGCCTCGAATGGAGTCTTGTTCGTATAATCGGCATAAAACATTGCTTTACTGATTAAGAACTTCGTAGTCAAACCAAAAATACCGCCTTTACTAATCAGATTTCCCTTGACGTCTGATACTTTTAGACAAAGGGCCTTAGCAATTTCTCTTTCATCGGGGTCCTTTTCCAGGAAAGGGAAAGGAGACTCTTCTAAGATAGGTAGACCGACCAAAAAAGAGTATTCTTCCAACGTAGGTAGTAATTGGAAGTCCAAAAACGTAAAACAGTGGTATAGCGGATCATAGAATTGTAATAAAGTGGACAGGAGTCCTTCGTCTACTTGGCGACTCAATAAGGATATCAGCTTCCCATACTTGCTCTTGAATTTCTCTTGGTCTTCAATCAAGGTCACCATCTTCTTTAGGTCATCCAACTTGGGACTTTTAAAAGTGTATTTCAGAGTGTGTCTTCTATTGGGGTCCATAATACCCTACAATGTTCATAAACAAAGGTAAATCCCATGAAGTCTAATGCGGTATGATGCTTTATGAATGCAACAAACACAAGTAGGCACATAGAAGTATAAGGACAAACAAACAAAGGGGACCCTAGGCTTGCAACGAGCATGGAGCAAAGGTATACCCATCCCCAAAGGATTTGGACTAAAGGTTGATTGTACCTACAGAACAAGGTTCTAATGAGGTTCCTAAAGTCATTAGCCCATCTTTCGGATATTATCAACTTCCCAAGTACTCGGGGGTTAATAATATTCTCAAGAGAACTTCTTTCGAGTGTAGCATCGCGTAGCACTATTTCGGGGGTAGCCCCTCATAGCCCCGCACTACATCTTAGTAAAGGTCAAAGTGGCATTAAGGTAACTACGGTCCTCAATATCATAGGCTCTAACATCGAATGTAGTGCATGTTTTCACGATTAAAGACTTGTTCAACAATACATCTTTCGAGAGGGCCTCAATTGAGCGTGATTTTCAAGTCAGCTTGGTCGGGATTCTACCCCCTATAAGCCTCTTTGAACATATCACTATCCTATCTTAATTTCACTCAAGTCCGGGTGTAGGACTTTGTCTCACCACTCAAAAGTATCCACCCAAAAGAAATAAACAAACAAGTAAACAATTATACAAATAACAAATATAAAGCAATAAACAAGTAAAGAAGATAGGGAAACCCACTGAGGTGTCCCCAGTGAAGTCGCCATTTCTGTCGCGGTGAAAATCGGATACCAAACTATTAATTAGCTTGAATCTTTAATTCGTTTTTGCAAACGAACTTTGATTTGTCCAAAGGAAGGGATAAAGATCGAAATTCCCACAATGCAATGCAAATGCAAGGTTTAGAGAGTTTAGGTTCGGGGGTTGGTTAAACTTAGGGAAGGTACTAGCATCCTAAGTTTCTATAGTACTCTACATGAACCTCTTGTTTTATGTTTGTTTATTGCTAAGTGTTCATCTGCTTAAGGGTTGAAGGACCCTAGGGGTTTATTTCTAAGTATACTCGATAAGATATCGCATCTTATGCCTACATATCCTTACGGGAGTGGAATCAGAGTGCTTGTAGTTCCCCTAAAGGGTATGAGGAGTTCTTTGACTGTGGTCAAAGTTCCTATGGTTTTAGGGTAGTTGGTTGATTGATTTTAGGAGAAGAGATGTGTCTTCATTTTAAGGGAGATTTAACCGCCAAAAGGTGTAGGAAAATAGTCTTTGCATCGTCTTAAGAAAAGGGCTTAAGTACTCAGATTGTTTGAAGAGTGTGCCTTTATCTCTCTTAAGGCAAAGTCCCTACGGCTTGATTGTATTGTTGTGGGGTGGAGATTCTATCTCGCTTAAGATGATTTGGCATCTTTTCTCTATTGTGTTTGAATAATTGTTTTGAATTGTTTGAATGTATTGTTTGAATATTGTATGTTGAACTGATTGAGTTTGTTTGTATTGTCTAAGTTGTAACGTAAAGACAAAGGTCCTCCTATGGGATAGGTCCTAAACTTAAGAAGATCGACTTGAATGGGATTAAGGATCTTGTGGGAAGGATGATGCAAATGTGAATGCACTACACACGATTGTTGAATCATGTGTATGGTTTTCCTTTGGACGGAATGCGATGCGAAAAAAGTAAATTGCTATAATATTAAATTGCAGAAGATAAATTGCAAAAAATAAAGCCATACACATGCATGAAAGCGCTAAGGTATGTGGGGGTGAATGTGAGTGTGTGAACGGACCGGAGCGAGGCGCAAGCGTGTACGATTGATCGAGTTTTACGAATAATGATTAATTTTAGGCGAAACCGATTTTAATAAGTGATTGATTATTGTACATTAGATAAAAGTTAATATACTAAATGGTTTTACTTTTCAAAAAGGATTATTTAAAAGTCATAGTTATTTTAAAAATTAATTATTGATTACGAAATAAAAGGTTGTTTTTATTATTCTTAAAAAACTAGATTGATTTTATTATTACTAATTAGATAAGTTGCATTTAGGTGTAAGTAATTTATAAAAGGTTATAGTGGATAAACATATTATAAAATTATATTAAGTTGATTTGGAATAAAAATTAACAAAACATGGATTAATTTATTAAGAAAAGTAGTCTTAGTTATTAGGATGAAAAAATATTAAAAGGATTGATTAAATTGATTTTTTTTTTACAGAAAGATCATTAACGGAGAATTAACTATTAAATTAAATTAAAATGATTAAGATTAATAAAAAGTGGGTTTATTATAGAAAGATATTATTAGTTATTGTTTTAAATAAAAAACTAAGTTATTTAACATTAAGGTTTAAAAAAACAGATTATAATTTTTTTAAGATTAATTAGAGCGCAGATCTAGTGTTATATGGTGCACTGGTTTACCATGGGCGTGCAGTGTGGTCTATGTGATCAGGAAATAAGTGAATCATGTGGTGGTAACAGTGAGGGACCACGGTACTACCGTGGTCGTGCAGGCATGTAGTTTATTAATTTACAGCATAATGGAAAAAGAACAGAAGCACATAGAAGACAAACACGACGGCGGAAAAAACCCTAGTGGAGCTACTCATTCGCTCGGTTTTCCAACGATCCAACTCTCTCTCTCGATCGTTCGCTATGTGGTACCTGAAACAAAGATCAAAACATCAATCATTCAACAGTATGAAGAAGAAGTGAGGAGTTTTACCGATGATGAATCAGCGTATGAAGCGCGATTCTGGCGACGGCGGCTAGCTTCGGAGATGTTGAGCTTTGAAAGCTTCGGCGAAAAATAGATGAGTTATCCTCTTTCTTCGATTCGAACTGTTTAGGGTTTTTATGGTGATTTTCACTGTGTTCATGAGTTCTCCAAAAATCGTCCTTTCTTCGATTTGAAACCCCTCTTTTTATAGGCGAGTTGGGCTTTGGATCTTTAAAGCATTGATTGAATTTCTGATTGATTGGCATTAAAACCTTCCATTCTTGTGTTGGACAGGATTCAAAAACCTTCCTTTTGTGTCGATTGAGTTAAATGTTGTTGATGGAAGATCATTTTCTGCGATTTGATTTGGGGAATCCTTAGTTGATGCTGAGGAATATGAATAGGATCTTTTTAACATAGGGGATATTCTTTGATCAGTTACTAATCCATGAATTGCGATTTGGCAGGTGTGGATAGCGGAAGATATTGGGCCAGGGGAGGTGGACAGCCCAGAGTAGTACCAATTCAGTTCTTTGGCGTCTGGTACACTTTGCAACGAATTCAACCAATACACTTCGTGGTGAACTGCAATCCCTCTGATACTCTTTGGCGAGGACTCTCACGGAAATATTGGTGATGGCGAGTATCAACTTCAAACGTCTCTCTTGTGAATAAAGACTGAGTGCAAGATACATTGTGTTGTGGATTACGTGCATTAGTAGCTGCAACGTGATGTGAGTGAATAGAAGAGCAAGGTTGTCATTTCTTTTTCCATTTAATCTTCATTCCTATTTTTAGGTCTGACTGACTGTGTATCTAACATTGTTTTTCACGTACTTGATGATGATGTTTGGGGAACAGGAGTAACATATTGTGCAAGTCATAGCTCTCAGCATGGTTACCAACTGATCAAAGTCAAACTGCATGAGTCGGTGGCTGGGGAAGCAAGAGAATAAATATAGCCAGGAGAGCATACGACATTCTAGGTGTATCATGTCATTCTCAGCTTGTCAATTGCTTGAAATTAATTCTTACTCTTAACACGACGTCTTTGATCAGAGTTCAGGGCATATGGAGTATCGAACCTCTCCTGGGAAGGTTGTCCCAATGGGGCTGCCTTAATTCAAGTTTGAACATTTCTGCTACCAGGATCCCAACAATGGTGTTACAATCTTGTTACTAGTGGGGTAGTGCTTGAGAGTTCTCACGTGCGTCAGGTTCTTAGAGGTATCCTGATCCCTTTCTAACGTCTTGTTGAAAACACAGTCCTGCAACATACTCACCATTCTGTTGCCATCTCGCAGGTATTGGCTTCATTGGCATGTTGCAGTCAGAACTATGAGCTTTAATCTCTTGGCACAGGGTGTCGTATTGTAATGGTGATAACAGAACTTGTAGTCCGAGGAGAAAATATGAGGGTACGACGAGAACAACTTCCACGACAGGCTTCCCAATGAAACAATCAACTTCACGTGGCCTCCAGCTTACGGGTAACCTCTTCTATCGTAGTTAAAAGAATTTCCATGAGGTTTCATGCTCTGCCTACGACTCAAGTTGCATTAATCCTTTAATAACTAGGTCTTTGGGATGTTTGGTTGTATTCTTACAAACTTAAAATCTTCCATGTTTGCTCAGGTTTGGCATTGGTTGTGGCTGCGTGATCTACTATTGGGCTGAACTGCTCAATTCTCTACTAATGACCATAACTTTGTTGCAGTGGGTGTGATGTTGCTCTTGATTATAATTACTGTTGTGCCCAGGTTTTTCTGTTGGTTCCTGATCATTAGTCACTGGTTGTTGCTTTCACTCGTGAGTTGAGAAGTAATAGCATGGGGGTTCGTTTCAGGATGCCTCGCTGCCGGGATAACTTGCCTTGTAATACCCAACTGATCTCGTTGCATCAGCCACCACTTTCTGGAAGGTATCACCTTTGACTTTGTCGTTTCCGGTTGAAACTCTTTCTTAGGAGCCTGCTCCTTGGATTATCACACCTTTGTTCCCCTTCTCTTAATTCAATCTGCAGGTTAACTTTGGTTTCGCAACCGCGTGCATAGCCCTTGGGTTCTCATGGATTTGCGGTATGCCATAGTTGTGCTATTGTTGGTCTGTTCACCATGGCTTTTCTGTCTAAAATTAGAATCCAAATGATTAGTTTTGATGTATGTTACTTGTTTGCCCTGTTAATTCTGATGTGAATCTGTTTCCAATCAATCTTAACTCCTCTGTTGTTGTTTTCTTTTATAGGCTGATGCTTTTCGGTACGTAATCCGTTATGCACCTTGTGGGCATATTGCTATGATTCCCTGATGCCTGTGGCCTTCTGCAAATCGGGTGTGGGCATGTTATGCAGGTGAGAAAAGAGAATACATGTGTTGCTGGAAGGATTGCCGGGAGGCTTTCGTAAGCTTCTCAATCTGTTGTGCGAGCTGTTATTCTCCTTTGACAAGTTGATTTTGGATTCAGATGACCTTCCCTCACACTTGGGGTTCAAGACATCAGTTGTGTTCAAATTCTGGGTTTTGCAAAACAGGACCCTTATAGGAGGATTCTTTGTAACTTTGTACTCCGATGTAATATGTACTTGGCTTGTGCTGAGCTTATTCTATGGAACTTGGGATTCAATTAATGTGTTGGTTTCTTTTAATTGGAAACAACTTATTTGCAATTATGTCGACTCTTGTAGAAATATAATGAAATTCCTTTATCGTAATCATAACTTTATTGCTTTTGCGAGATGTACTGAGATTTCTTGGATTCACGGAATTATCGCGAATTGTACCTTGTTAAACGGCTTATAAAAGCTTGCTCAAGCTGCTTGTAAAAATAATGACTCCAGCACATACACTTCTTGTGAAGAAGAGAAGCTCGTTGGTTTTGAAAGACAACGCTTGGCGGTCTTGAAGTTGGCGTAAAGTATCATTCTTATAATTGACCCATTATAGCACAATCACAACTCCAACTCATGATTAGTATGAATTTCCCTTAGGATCCAATTCTTTACACATAATCGGACTGCCTTTAACTTCAGAGTCAGATAAAAGTCATTGGGCTCGAATTCGCTTGTGAGCTTGTTGTGAACTTCGATACCACTTGGCTCAAGATGGAAGAAACCACACGAAAGTTTTCTTGAACCTACCATCGGTTGGTTAGTACACCTGCACGGGCTGGTTAGCCATAATAAACATACGTACAACAGTAAAAGACAATACAGAGAAAAAACGATGGAGGTGGGGTCCTGAGGTCAAAAATTAGGGTGCGACAGATGCCCCTATTTAAGTTACTTCTATCCGGAGATATGGAGATCGAAATCTTCGTCTCGACGAGATAGGAGGGACTTAAATACAAACATTGCACGAATTTTTGGCCCTAAGAGGCCACCGAATGCAATATGATATGAAATGGTATGACATGATATGAAATGCCGGACAAGGATCCTGTGGGGACATGATGCCACAGGGGATGAGCTGGACACGACATGCTAGACAAAGAGCAACAGACCCCACGAGGCGGGACCCTACGGGGACAGGAAGCAACCGCCCATGGGGAATCTCCCTGGTATAACAGTAACACATATACCAAGGATATGGCGATTTACACAATAAATGAGAAACTTGTAACCGAAGGATAACTTGTTACCAAAATGGAGCAATCCGAACAACGGTGATAACCATAGTGACTTAATTGAGACGCGATTCAGATTCGTTTCATATTCTTTTCTTCTCTTCCTTCTTTTTATTATTTTTGAAAACCCACTGGGAATAGCGAAGTGCGTAACCTCCCCGAGCGTCATGGTATGGGAACCATGAGCTGGTCTCAGTCTCTGATGTAGAACCTCCCCGAGCGTCATGGTATGGGAACCATGAGCTGGTCTCAGTCTCTGATGTAGAACCTCCCCGAGTGTCATGGTATGGGAACCATGAGCTGGTCTCAGTCTCTGATGTAGAACCTCCCCGAGCGTCATGGTATGGGAACCATGAGCTGGTCTCAGTCTCTGCCCGAAATGACAAAAACTCGTGCGAGCATCTTCACAGGGGTTGCAAATTTTGTAGCTTGTAGAATCATTGTAGATTGTATATGTTGTTGTAGATCTTCGACTGTGAGCCATCATGTACTGGAGGTTGTAAAACTTCACCAAGGATCTTCAGGAGAGATGCAAGTCGGTTGAATTGTAAAGTATGTCTCCTCAAATAAAGAGACTAATGTGATAAACTTCCTTGACTTCTTTGGGGAGATGTCGCTTGATGGAAATAAACTTGCGTGATGAACTCACTGGGGAATTCATTCCTGAGGAGCATTTCCTGTTGTAGTTTGTAA
Source organism: Lathyrus sativus (assembly GCA_963859935.3). Lineage (NCBI taxonomy): Eukaryota > Viridiplantae > Streptophyta > Magnoliopsida > Fabales > Fabaceae > Lathyrus > Lathyrus sativus. The sequence continues at coordinate 566,455,549 of OZ012735.1, read as the reverse complement.
AGTATTATTGTGAACTTTCAAATAAAGAGAAGTGTTTGGTAATGTCTTCGGTAAACTTCTTTGATGGATTTATGAAGCGATACCATTTAATGATGTTGATTGATGTTGAAAGACCCACTGGGGGTGAGTGAGCTGTCTTGTAGAAACTATCATTTTGTCGTTTTGAATAAGATCTTAGTCAAGACGAGTTGCTCAAATAAAGAGATTGTTTATAGTCCAAATGTAGATGGTTGAGAAAACCTGTGATATTGTTGGAGAAATATCTGTCTTTATAAAGATTCATCGAAAACGTTCTTCATGGGGAATAAAGTGCAAAATAAATGCACACTTAATCCAAATCCGAAAGTTGGAGATTATCCATAAGGTGATTGCCAAGGACCGAAGTTCCATTCGGGAAGTAGCCGAAAGGAAAATTATCAAGTAAGACTCGACCATTGAGGTATGAACTCAAATGGAATGCACTGGAATAACCGTCTTCCATGAGGATCAAACTTCATGGGGAAGGTAGAAAAATTGTGCTTTTTCTGCCTAGGACTGACAACTCTATTTGGAGGGATAAGACACACCCAAACGCCTGGGGATAACCACGGCCAAAACGATAGAATAACACAAAGAGATGCAACAAAAAAAATGCACATGCCATGCTATCTATCTATATGTTATGCGTATGCTGACAAACTAGGAGAGGCGAAAATAAACGTCTCAAACGGCAATGTACTCAAGCAAAATCTCCACAGACCCTACCTGTAAAGAAATCTCAAATGTAAACAAACCTCATTTCTGGATAAAATAAATATCCTCTACTTGTGGAATCACATATTATTGACGTTCCTCCATGGATGAAATAAACATCCTTGGTCATCCCTTTTGTTATTCATATATCAGGTAAAACAAATTTTTAAATCAATTTGGATTTTGCTATCAAGAATAAAGATTTTGATAAATGAAAATTTTTTATTGAATGGTGGTCAGTAGAAAGGCGTGACCCCAATATTACAGTGTTGGAAAATAATAGAGATTACATCAAGGGAATAACAACTTGCTCTTCCTAAATTAACGAGAACTTCCCGAGTTCTAAGCGAAAATTTTTTTGACAGCGTCCGTATTCACAGGGCGAGTGATTTCTTCTCCGTCCATTGTCGCTAACATCAAAGCACCTCCCGACAAAACCTTTCTTACCACGTATGGTCCATCATAGTTCGGGGCCCATTTTCCTCTGACGTCAGTGAGGAACGAATGAATCTTCTTGAGCACGAGGTCGCCTTCTTTGGATACACGGGGTCGAACCTTCTTGTCAAATGCCTTCTTCATCTTCTGCTGATACAACTGCCCATGGCACAGCGCAGCCACCCTCTTTTCTTCAATTAAGTTCAACTGATCATATCTGTTTTGACACCATTCGGATTTTGATAACTTTGCCTCCACCATAATCCTCATAGAAGGAATCTCAACTTCTATCGGGAGTACTGCTTCCATACCATAGACAAGTGAAAATGGAGTTGCCCCAGTCGATGTGCGTACCATCGTACGATATCCATGTAAGGCGAATGGGAGCATTTTGTGCCAGTCTTTGTACGTAACAACCATTTTCTGAATGATCTTCTTGATATTTTTGTTGTCGGCTTCAACAGCCCCATTCATCTTTGGTCTGTAAGGGGAAGAATTATGATGCTCAATCTTGAATTCTGCGCACAACTCTTTCATCATCTTGTTGTTCAAATTGGAACCGTTGTCTGTAATAATTCTGCTTGGCACACCATATCGGCAAATGAGCTGATTCTTGATAAATTTGACAACCACATGTCGTGTTACGTTAGCATAGGAAGCCGCCTTGACCCACTTGGTAAAATAATCAATGGCTACTAAGATGAATCGGTGTCCATTAGACACTTTCAGCTCTATCATTCCAATCATATCAATTCCCCACATAGAGAATGGTCATGGTGATGAGATAACATTCAACAAAGTTGGAGGTACATGAATCCTATCTGCATAAATCTGACACTTGTGACACTTCCTAGCAAACTTGTAACAATCTGATTCCATTGTGATCCAATAATAGCCAACCCTTAAAAGCTTCTTAGCCATAGCATGTCCGTTGGCGTGCGTGCCAAAGGATCCTTCGTGGATTTCCGTCATTAACATATCTGCTTCTTGCTTGTCAACACATCTCAGCAAGACCATGTCAAAATTCCGTTTATACATCACGTTGTTACTCAGGAGAAAGTTTCCAGCCAACCTTCTCAAAGTTTTCTTGTCTTTGTTGGAAGCTCCCAAAGGATATTCTTGAGTTCTAAGAAACACTTCGATGTCATAGTACCAGGGTTTGCCATCTTCAACTTCTTCGACAGTGAAGACGTAGGCAGGTCTATCAAGACGTTTTACTTCAATCCGAGGACACTCGTTCCAAAAGTTTATCACAATCATTGAGGCCAAAGTTGCCAGTGCGTCTGCCATTCAGTTTTCATCACGAGGGATATGATGAAACTCAACCCGGTCAAAGAACGGTAGCAGCCTTCTAGCATAATCTCTGTATGGGACCAAATTATCATGTCGAGTTATCCATTCTCCAGTAATTTGATTGATTACCACTGCAGAATCACCAAACACATCTAAATTCTTGATTCTCAAATCGATTGCTTCTTCGAGACCCATAATGCATGCCTCATACTCAGCTTCCTTATTAGTACACTGGAATGTTAATCTGGAGGTAAATGGAAAGTGGGTCCCTTGAGGAGTCACAATAATCGCGCCTATCCCTTTTCCATGGGCGTTGACAGCCCCATCAAAAACTAAACCCCATTGAGAACCTGGCCCTGGCCCTTCACCATGTACGGGTTCTTCACAATCTTTCATCTTTAAAAACATAACACCTTCATCGGGAAAGTCGTCGTTCGAGGGTTGATGATCCAAAATGGGTTGGTGAGCCAGATGATCAGCCAAAACACTTCCTCTAACAGCTTTCTGAGTATGGTACTCGATATCATATTCAGACAACGACATCTGCCATCTAGCAATTCTCCCAGTCAAAGCGGGCTTCTCGAAAATATACTTGATAGGATCCATCTTTGAAACTAACCAAGTAGTGTGGTTCAACATATATTGGCGCAAACGTTTGGCGGCCCACGCCAGAGCGTAACAAGTCTTCTCTAATATAGTGTACCTTGGTTCACAATCAGTAAACTTCTTGCTCAAGTAATAAGTGACATGATCTTGCTTTCCGGTTTCATCCCGCTGGCCGAGTACACAACCCATTGAATCTTCTAAAACAGTTAAATACATAATCAAATGTCATCCTTCAACTGGCGGTATCCGGATAGGTGGTTCAAGCAAGTACTCTTTGATACTATCAAAAGCCTTTTGACAATCTTCAGTCCAAACGTACCCTTGTTCTTTCCTCAGGAGCTTGAATATAGGTTTGCACATAGCGGTCATGTTGGATATAAACCTGGAGATGTAGTTCAAACGTCCCAAGAATCCTCGGACTTGTTTCTCGGTGGCGGGAGCTGGAATTTCCCGGATAGCTTTGACTTTGTCAGGGTCCACTTCAATCCCTCTTTGGCTGAAAATAAAACCCAATAGTTTCCCTGATCGTACTCCAAATGTGCATTTGTTGGGGTTCAAACGAAGCTTGTACTCCCTCAAACGACCAAACAGCTTAGCCAGGTGTTTAACATGATCATCTTCGGTCTTCGACTTAGCTATCATATCATCTACATACACCTCGATTTCTTTGTGCATCATATCGTGGAACAAGGTAGTCATAGCTCTCTGATATGTTGCCCCTGCATTCTTCAATCCAAACGGCATAACTTTGTAACAAAAGGTGCCCCAGGGCGTTATGAATGACGTCTTCTCTCTGTCCTCGGGAGCTATTCTAATCTGGTTGTAACCTGAAAAACCATCCATGAAGGAGAAAACTTCATATCTTGCAGTACTGTCCACTAAGATGTCAATGTGAGGTAACGGAAAATCATCCTTCGAACTGGCCTTATTCAAATCCATGTAGTCTACACACATGCGAACTTACCATCCTTCTTCGGAACGGGTACAATGTTAGCCAACCATAGTGGGTACTCGGCAGTAACAAGAAAACCTGCATCAATCTGTTTCTGAACCTCTTCCTTAATCTTTAGAGCCATGTCAGGTCGAGTCCTTCTGAGCTTCTGTTTTATCGGTGGGCATTCTGGCTTCAAAGGCAGACGGTATTCAACTATAGCCGTGTCCAATCCAGGCATATCCTGATATGACCAAGCAAACACATCAACAAACTCTCCAAGCAGATCAATCAGCTGTTTCTTCACATCTGGTTTGAGCAGAGCCTCAATTTTCACTTCTCTACGGATTTCTTCTGATCCCAAGTTGATTACTTCCACCGGCTCTTGATGAGGTTGGATAGCTTTCTCTTCCTTCTCAAGCAGTCTGGAAATTTCTTCTGGGATATCATCTTCTTCATCCTCAGCTTCATACACGGGAAACTCAAAATTCGAAGAAGGTAGCGGATCATTATTCCCAGGATGTAATTTATGTAGCAATCTGCGCAAGGGATGTGATTTCCGATAAGTTTTTTTTTTGTAAAGTGGAAAGTGTGTGTACGCGAGATGCTACTTATTATTTTCCAACATCGTGAATAAATATAAAACGCAAATGTAAATGAAAGTAATTTATTGATGATAGCAAAACCGAAAAGACACGCCCAACAAAGTCACCTTTGCCTTGGGCAGAGCAAAGGGAGTTATTGAAAATAAGCCCTAACAAATGCAATTTCGCCTTGGGCAGAGCGAAAATTTTTTAAAACAAATGCTTTACTTAGATATATGAATGGCAGTAGGGGCTTCAACCGCACTCCAATTCTTGACTACAATGCCTGGGGTCACAAAGTCTGGGATGTCCTCATCTGGATCTTCCTCGGTGATGGCATAAACTCCAAAGGTATAGTCAAATCCATCCGACACGTATCCTGGATCTTCCATATAGGGCTCATAGTCTTCGTAAGGAATGAAGATTCTTGCAGAACCGTCTGATATGTAGCCCTCAAGTTCGTCCTCTGACACAACATTAACCTGGGGATGATGGACGACTCCTCCACTACGGAACACTTCATTGATCAGCGGGAACCCTTGACTTTTGGTAGTTTGTTGGGCAGAACTACTGGTGAAACCGAGGCCTTCCTTGTTTTTGTTCTCTGGCAAAGACAACACCTTTCCCCACATTGTTTGGTGACCACTGTTCACTACTCGCTGTGCGTCTTTGAATGATGACATGGATGCTTGAGACTTCTGGGCACCCTCACCCACAATAGACAGAGCTTGAAATTGCGTGCCAACCTCTTCCTCAGCTTTGACATATGAGAACGATGACAAGTGACTTACCACCAAAGCCCTTTCTCCACAAACTGTAACTATTTTCCCCTCAAAAACATATTTCAACTTCTGATGCAGGGTAGAAGTAACTGCTCCAGCTTCATGTATCCATGGCCTCCCTAGCAAATAGCTATAGGCGGCACGAATGTCCATGACCTGAAACGGGATCATAAAAGTCTGTAATCCAATAGTCATGGGCAAATCAACCTCACCAATTACTGTTTTCCTTGACCCATCGAAGGCTTTGACAATAACGCGACTTGGCCTCATCGGTGGTCCTTGGTACGACAACTTAGATAGAGTAGTTCTAGGCATTACATTTAGGGACGATCCAGTATCAACTAACACACTGGTCAGAGAGTCATTTCCACAGTTCACAGAAATATGTAGAGCCATGTTATGTTTCCTTCCTTCTTTTGGGAGACCGTCTTCATTGAAACCCAGGTTATCACTTGAAGTAATACTGCCAATGATGTTATCAAATTGTTCCATAGTCACATCCTACTCGACATAGGCTTGTTCCAAAATCTTCTGAAGCGCTTCTTTATGAGCCTCAGAACTCATCAGCAATTGTAGCACAGAAATCTTCGATGGGGTTTGCAGAAGCTGATCTGCAACCTTATATTCACTTCTTTTGATTACTTTCAAACATTCATCGGAGTTGGATAAATTAGACCCACCATATTGCCCCACAGTTCGGTCCTTTGAGCCTGATGGTTCGGACAAAGCTTCTTTTTCTTTCGGTGGCAAAGTCGGGTAGACTCGACCGCTTCTGGTCACTCTACTGACATCTTCAATATTAACTATTGAGGGTACAGTGGGCAAAGGCACTTCTTTCCCATCCTCCACCATAGTAGCATTGTACCTGTAAGGGATAGCCTTACTGGAGGTATAAGGGACAGGTCCAGGCACATTGATTACCAAAGGAGTAACAATTGGCTTCTTGCTATTGTAAACAATCTCTATACGTTCCACTTCCTTAAAGTGGGGTACTATGACACAAACTTCTTCAGCCTCTTCATTTGAAACTTCTTGACCATCACTTTCCAAACAATCTTCAATCATATTGACAGAGGGCGAACCATGTGGTGGTAATGGATTCTTCTGTACATTAGGGTCGGAATCCCTAAAAGACAAGATTCCATTTTTAATGAGCCTCTGGACATCCATCTTCAAACCGAAACAACTCTCAATATCATGTCCTGGAGCACCCTGGTGGTAAGGACAAAATTTGTCAGCTCTATAAGAAGGGGGAGGATTCGTGGGAGCCGGAGGTGGAGCTCTCGTCTGAATATGACCCTTTTTAATCAAAGCGGGGAATAGATCGGCATATGTCATTGGGATCGGATCAAATTTTATCTTCCTATACACACGACCTTGATTGTTGGGTGGCCGATTCTGCTGAGGGTACTGTGGGCTTTGCTGAAGTTGGGGTTGTTGAGCAACGGGAGACTGAGGTTGCTGATAGGGTTGTGGAGACTGTAGCTGATAAGCCGGAGATTAAACACTGGCGATACCGCTGCAACTTGGTGTGGTGGCATGTATCTCTTTCTGAATTGTCCCTTTTGAATGGCATTCACACCTTGCTCCTTTTTCTTCACAAAACAGCTCCCATACCGTTTAGGAGCGCTCTCTTCTTTGGTAAATCTCCCTTCACGAACACCTTCTTCTAAGCGCATCCCCATGTTGACCATTTCAGTAAAGTCACTGGGTGCACTGGCTACCATCTTCTTATAAAAGAAAGGGCCAAGAGTCTTTAGAAAAATCTTAGTCATTTCCTTTTCTTCTAATGGTGGTGTGACTTGCGCGGCCAGCTCGCGCCAACGTTGAGCATATTCCTTGAAACTCTCTTTATCTTTCTGTGCCATTGCTCTCAACTGATCTCGGTCAGGCGCCATGTCCACATTGTACTTATACTGCTTGACAAAGGCTCCTCCTAGATCATTGAAAGTTCGAATTTTCGTATTATCCAACCCCATATACCACTTGAGTGCAGCGCCTGTCAGACTGTCTTCAAAGTAATGAATGAGTAGTTGATCATTATCAGTTTGGGCAGACATCTTCCTGGCATACATAATGAGATGACTCTGAGGGCAAGTATTCCCCTTGTACTTTTCAAAATTAGGGACTTTGAACTTCGGTGGGACCTTAACGTTTGGAACCAAGCACAGCTCAGAAGCACTCTTACCAAATAAGTCCTTTCCACGAAGGGCTCTCAACTCCTTTTGTATTTCAGAAAACTGGTCTTGAAATCCATCTATCCTCTCTTCTAAGCCCACAATCTCGGTTGGTGACCCATGAAGAATTGGTTCATCCAGAATATACGGAACATCGTTCACATGCGGAGATGCGGTAGTCATCACAGTAGAAATTACAGGAGCAGCTTGAACAGTGGTCACAACAGGGATCTCAGACACAGGCGGACGGTAACCGGCCGAAAAGAAATTAGGGGACAATCCCCACGGGAAACCTTGAGGCATACTGTAGGATACTTCAGCAACAGAAGACACCACTGGGATCGGTGTTGGCGTCACTTCGGATACGACAGTCCTTGGAACTTCTTGGTTGTTGATCGAGATTTGACTAGACAAGGCTTCCACTAGACTATTCAACTTCTCCAAACTTTCTTTCATACTTGCAACTTCATCATGGAGCACTCTATTCTCTTGCTCTAGTTGATCCATCTTCTGGCGTTGACTAGCTCGAGTGTTGTATTGGTGATTCAGCTTGTTCTGCGGAGATGAAGCAAGAGTGAGACCCTGGAATGCAAATGATGCTATGCTTATGCAAAATGCAAATGAGTATGGAACTTCAAGAAACTCAAATTATTCTGGTATTGTAACGTTGGAGAAAAAAACTTATTTTATTTTGATGATCGAAGCATTACAAAACGGAGTACTCTTCTAAGAGTTGATTACATTGAATCAAAAGCAAAAGAGAAACTCGGAGATCTACTCCTTATGCTCCTTCTGTGTGTGAAGTTCTCCCTCTAGCCGACTGATGCGTTCTTGCAACTCGGTCTTCTCTCTGATGAGTCGGTCGACACACTCCTTCCAAGCCATAGTATCTTGGGGAAGATCATCACTGGTGACAGCACTTGAAGAGGTGTGAGAGGAAAATAAATCCTCTCGCGCCTTTCTTTTCCTTGCGAGTTCAACTTCTGGCAGCCTCTGGGACTTCTCTTTCTCTACCTTGAGTATAAAAAACTTGTTCCTCCAAGCGGCTTTCAATTTTCGAGCTTCATCCAAAGCAGCCTTCAATTGATCTACTTCACTCACGTCAAACCAATCTGGATCGTGAAAGGCCAATACCATAGGTTCATGGAAAGGGAATGGCATCTTGAGGTCGAGAGCTCTTGCTCGCACCCAATGTAGGTATTCTTCAGAGACAGTACAATTGGGGTATCCTAAAGCAGCTTTTCCTTCTTTATTGATGTATTCCCATGAGTAAATTATGACGGTCTTCAGGTCTGGGTCTTCTCCTTCTTTGAGAAAGATTCCTTCTAACAGAGTCTGGTCGGGTACTTCAATCATGGGATGCCCGAATTGGAGACGGGCCAGCGCAGGGTTGTAACTTATGCATCCTTCTCTCGCAATGAGTGGTATGCTAGTAAATCCTCCGATGCTATGGATCATACATATACCTCCATAGGTAGGGTCGTACCACACAATGTCAGAGTGAGTAAGGGCCATAACTATCTGTTGCACCCCAAAATTTGCCCTCACAATACAAGACTTTGTGTTCCAAGAAGGTTCACAAGGTTCACAAAATTCACTTGAAGTCTGGGAAGTCCATTTAGCCTGATTAAAGTCAAAACCCTAGTTTTGGATGCACTGCTTAGGAGGTGCATTGTCTGAGGGAATTGTCAACTCTTCTGACCAATTGTGGGGAGTTTCCTAATGTGCCACTTCTAGGCATAAGAGGAGGCATCACCTACAACCCATCTCTAGCTTTACGACAGTTTGGTTACGCCCGGAGCGATGGTCCACATGACATGTTGATTCAGGGCATTGTGTTTGATTACGACAACGATCTTCAAGGTTACCGTCAGAGATTCATCCGAGTGCCTTACCCGGGGCACAATGGTGTGCTTGTTACGGGTTGTCATTTCATTTGCATACTGCATTCAATAAAATCAATGGACGTTTCGTTTTCGTAAATATTGTGTTCCTTGTCTTTCTTTTTCTTTTATTTTTGCTTTATCAGCTATGTGTTCTTACACACACCCACGTCACTAAAATGCCGATCCTCATCCACTCTGGATCCAGTTGATAACAGTTCTACTATTGCCAATTACAATTTCGAGAATCCGATCTATCAAACTGAAGACGGAGACGAGGACGATCGTGAAATACCTGTAGAGCTTGCTAGGTTGTTACAACAAGAAGAGAAAGCTATACAGCCACATGAAGAGCCAGTCGAAGTTGTGAATCTGGGAACTGAAGAAAACAGAAAAGAGGTCAAGATAGGGGCAACATATCAGCATGCTATGGTGGCTTTGTTTCATGATATGATTCATCATGAGATAGAGGTATATGTGGATGATATGATAGCCAGGTCTCAGAATGAAGAACAACATCTTGATCACCTGCACAAGTTGTTTGAGAGGTTGAAGAAATACAGGTTGAGATTAAATCCAAACAAGTGTACTTTTGGAGTTAGATCTGGAAAGCTCCTGGGTTTCATTGTCAGTGGAAAAGGTATTGAAGTGGATCCTGCAAAAGTGAAAGCTATACGAGAGATGCCAACTCCCCGTACTGAGAAGGAGGTTAGAGGTTTCTTGGGACGATTGAACTACATTGCAAGATTTATTTCCCAATTAACTACCATCTGTGAGCCAATCTTCAAGTTGTTGAAGAAAGATCAGGTGATGGAATGGAATGATGAGTGCCAGACTGCCTTTGATGAAATCAAGAGATATTTGCTAGAACCTCCAATTTTAATGCCACCAGTTGATGGAAGACCCTTGATTATGTATTTAACAGTATTAGACAACTCAATGGGGTGTGTATTGGGGCAACATGACGAGTCTGGTCGAAAAGAGCAGGCAATATACTACCTTAGCAAAAAGTTTACCGACTGTGAAATAAGATACTCACTGCTCGAGAAAACTTGCTGCGCTTTGGCATGGGCGGCTCGCCGACTAAGACAGTATATGTTGACCCATACTACCTTGTTGATTTCGAAGATGCAGTTCAAGATTAAGCATCACAACTCTTCTCCGTATCGTCCAAAGATGAATGGGGCAGTTGAAGCTGCTAATAAGAACATTAAGAAGATTGTACAGAAGATGACTGTTACTTACAAGGATTGGCACGAGATGTTACCATTTGCTCTGCATGGTTATCGTACTACAATACATACTTCAACAGGGGCAACCCCATTCTCCTTAGTTTATGGTATGGAAGCAGTTCTGCCTATTGAAGTTCAGATCCCCTCCTTGAGAATTATGAAGGATGCAGGCTTGGATGAAGATGAGTGGATTCAGACTCGACTTGACCAGATAAATTTGATTGATGAGAAAAGGTTAGCAGCAGTTTGTCATGGCCAGGTGTACCAGAAACGGATGATCAAAGCTTTTAACAAGAAGGTTAAGCCAAAGGTATATCAGGCTGGTGACTTGGTAATCAAGCGTATCATATTACCACAGGGTGACCCTAGGGGCAAGTGGACTCCAACATATGAGGGACCATTTGTAGTCAAGACAGTGTTCTCAGGAGGTGCCATGATACTGACTACAATGGATGGTGAAGACTTCCCACAACCTGTAAACGCAGACATAGTTAAAAAATACTACACATAAAAAGAGACCCGCTAGGTTGACAGGCCTAGGCAAAAATAAGGGCATCCCGGCAAACCAAAAGGGTTTGGGCAAAAATTAGGGATATATATATAAAAAGATGTACACCCGGCAAGTCGAAAACCTGAAAAGGCGGCTTGGGCAAAAAAGGGTATCCCGGTGGATTGAAAACCTGAAAGGGCAATCCAGGCAAAAGTTAGGGATTAAAGCGTATGACTATGTCTCGTTTGGATCACTCATGAAACTGCAACCAGTTGTACTACTTACTCAAGCTCAAACAGATAAAGCTCAATCCAATCGTTTCCGTCTCAACAGCAAGAAGATGAGATACTTGAGTGGCAATAGTAGAATTGAAACTCAATAGGATTATTTCCCACATAGCTGATTCTTTTTGTAAAGCTTCATGACAAAATTCTCTTACTAGGGTTTATGTCTCCTTGTACAAACTTACCCGTGTATGGGTCACTTTTGATATAAATAAATTCCATCTTTTGAATCCAGATTCACTTTTACCCTATTTACATAAGCGAAACGTCCATTGGTTGTGTTTGAATGTATGTATGCCTTTGAATATGATTGATGTTTACCAGAAACGCATGTATGCTTTTAATATGATTGATGTTTACCAGAAATGCATGAAAATGCAGTAATAGTATTTACTAAGGACGAACGAGGGAAGGATTTCAACGAAGCTTCGCCGGTTCATCTTTACAAGACAGTTACAAACCATCAGTAGGACTAATCCATTTTCACAAAGTCTAATCTCCCCTGGAATTTATATCCATCTCTTTTATCCTCATACGGATATACGGGAAATTACTTTCCAATAAGGGCACGATGAACGAAGACGGGATGTTATACTTATCCTACTATCAAACGAAAACGAAGGTTATCTATACCCTACTATCCCCAACAACGGGAGGTTATCTATACCTTGTTATCCCCAACAACGGGAGGTTATCTATACCTTGTTATCCCCAGCAGACGGAGGGTTATATATTCTTCAACAACGAATCGGGATTTATTTTCCTTGGCCAGCAGTTGTTATACAAGGATATCCAGACACTTCCAGCAGTGTCATAGCATACATACATCATTTACATCATACCATAACATATATGTCTATAGTACATTACCTAAGTGCATCATGTCATACATGCATACATAAAGCATAAACTAATGTTGTTATACAAAATGCTACCTTGTTTTCAGGTTAATTATCCAACAAACAATCTTATGATCTTTGGGACTGCTTTATTGTAACCTCAGGGTTACTTTATCCTCCTGATGAGCTTCTTATTACTTTGGGACTGCTTTATTGTAACCTCAGGGTTATTTTATCCTCCTGATAGCCTCTCATGACTTCAAGACTGCTTTAGAGCTACTGATTGCTCTATCCTCCTGAAATCATCCTATTACTTCAAGACTGCTTTAGAGCTATTCATTGCTCTATCCTCATGAGGTCATATTACTACTTCAAGACTGCTTTAGAGCTATTCATTGCTCTATCCTCCTGAAGCCATCTAATTATTTCAAGACTGCTTTAGAGCTACTGATTGCTCTATCCTCCTGAAATCATCCTATTACTCCAAGACTGCTTTAGAGCTATTGATTGCTCTATCCTCCTGAAGACATATCACATTATTATTTCAAGACTGCTTTAGAGCTACTGATTGCTCTATCCTCCTGAAATCATCCTACTACTTCAAGACTGCTTTAGAGCTATTCATTGCTCTATCCTCCTGAAGCCATCTAATTATTTCAAGACTGCTTTAGAGCTACTGATTGCTCTATCCTCCTGAAATCATCCTATTACTCCAAGACTGCTTTAGAGCTATTGATTGCTCTATCCTCCTGAAGACATATCACATTATTATTTCAAGACTGCTTTAGAGCTACTGATTGCTCTATCCTCCTGAAATCATCCTACTACTTCAAGACTGCTTTAGAGCTATTCATTGCTCTATCCTCCTGAAGCCATCTAATTATTTCAAGACTGCTTTAGAGCTATTCATTGCTCTATCCTCCTGAAATTACATTATTATTTCAAGACTGCTTTAGAGCTACTGATTGCTCTATCCTCCTGAAATCATCCTATTACTTCAAGACTGCTTTAGAGCTATTGATTGCTCTATCCTCCTGAAGACATATCACATTATTATTTCAAGACTGCTTTAGAGCTACTGATTGCTCTATCCTCCTAAAATCATCCTATTACTTCAAGACTGCTTTAGAGCTATCCATTGCTCTATCCTCCTGAAATTATCACTTCAAGACTGCTTTAGAGCTATTGATTGCTCTATCCTCCTGAAGACATATCACATTATTATTTCAAGACTGCTTTAGAGCTGTTGATTGCTCTATCCTCCTGAAGCCATTCTATTACTTCAAGACTGCTTTAGAGTTATTGATTGCTCTATCCTCCTGAAGCCATTATTACTTCAAGACTGCTTTAGAGCTATTGATTGCTCTATCCTCCTGAGGTCAGATTTATCACTTCAAGACTGCTTTAGGGTTATCATTATTGATTGCTCTATCCTCATGAAGACATGCTGTTACATCAGTATTACTCCAGACTCCTGACAGTTCTCATTATACTACTGAAGAACTTTCCCCTAGTGGCATCTTTAAGCCCACTCAATCATGTTCAACCAACCATCAATATCACTCCATGCACTGGTGAGTGCAAATTTTTGGGCTTTTGTGTTCAATCCCCTTCAACCTTCCAGGTTACGACTGGAAAATATACCAATCTAACCCCTCAGGTTTCAGAAAATTGAACAGGGGCAGCTGTTGCACCCCAAAATTTGCCCTCACAATACAAGACTTTGTGTTCCATGAAGATTCACAAGGTTCACAAAGTTCACAATTGGTCAGAAGAGTTGACAATTCCCTCAGACAATGCACCTCCTAAGCAGTGCATCCAAAACTAGGGTTTTGACTTTAATCAGGCTAAATGGACTTCCAAGACTTCAGATTTGGTCCCAGGGGTATTTTGGTCATTTTTACGTGGATCCCGCTAATTCTTTGAAGACGGGCTGTTACTGAGCTGTGAGACACTTGAGACACTATTTCTGAGGCATTTATTTATCACCTGTTTTGATTATATCAAGGTGCCAATTCGATGTGTTCGGTATCGAAATTTGTCGGGCATAGCTGGATTTAAGGTCCATTTTATCGCTCATGGTTTATTTCCAGAGCATTTCCGTTGCTGTTAATAAGGCGCAGTTTAATTGGGTGTTATTGGATTGTTGCTTATATCATTTGGTCAGTGGAATTCAATTACGGGCAATATCATCATTGATACTAGATCTGTTGTGATTACGGCGCACATTCGCGTTTGGTTAGAAAATGAGGAGAATATCGTTGGCTAGAATCCAAATGAATGAAGTCAGGTGATGAGATTAGGACTACCAACGAGACAAGTACATGAGCAAGAATATCATTCGTGAGTATTTATGGTTTATGACTAGAATAATGAATTTAAATATTTGTGGATTTATTCACAAATGTTTATAATTTATAACTAGAAATAAATATAAATAGATTCAAAGTTGAATGATCATGGAATTTTTATTTCATAAGAATATCATTTTACAAAAGGAAGTGAATCATTTCACATTTTGATTGCTGTGAGATTACATTTACAAATGTTACATCTACTCTAAAAAATTCTAAGTCCTAAAACATCTAAGTGGATCTTCACGATGCTCTTTCGATGTTCTTCACGAATCTTCCATTAACCTGCATAACAAAGAGAATACAACACAGAATGGAAAAGTGTTAGAGGTTGTTTGACACTCTCAGAACAATTGTCATCATCGAGTGCCGGGAGGGCACAACCGAAGCCGCATCCTACTCCCGTTACCGATCCGTGCCATTGGCATCAGATCAGGTAGTTTCGTTCTTATCTTAAGAGGTGACCGAGAGAGAAAGAGATAAAAGAAGTTTTTGGGCCGAAAGAGGATTCACGCGACTTTGGATTCAATACTAGGCATCATCTCATCAAGTAAATATGGTGACAACTATCAAGTAAATTCTCCAAATTGATAACCAAACTGAACTAAAATCTGAACCACATTCATACATCAATTCACATTAATTCTGAACCAACACCAAGGTAAACACTAGCCAGCTCAGGTTCAAACCCGGATGCCGACAGGTCTGAACTATTTTTCCGTCATCTGAAGCACCTGAATCAGACAGTACCGGCTCGTAAACAGAAAAATACAGCAATACATGTTCATAAGAAAAGAGTTCAGCCAAGTTCAATTTAAGTTCAGAGATGCATCAAAGTTGGTCCATGAAACAGGAATTCACAATAGAAGCATATCAGTTCACATAATTCAAATCAGAAATAAGCCAGCAACCTGCACGTGTGTTACTCAAAGACAGAAGAACCAAATTCAGCAGAACAAGTTTAGCCCAACCTAAGGGAACCAGCTCAGACCCAAAAGTTGCTCAAACCGAAACTGATACAATCAAAACTCAAGAAAAGCCAGTTCAAATCCACATCTGCAAAGGAGCAAACAATCCAAATCAGTTCAAAGCAGATATCCAAACAAGAGGGTTTTCGAAACAGATCACAACAAATCCGGTTTCAATCCAAAACAATGTCCAAATAAAATCCGTATCTCAATCAAATCCAATCAAAGTGAATCCAAATGGGGAAAGTTTTCAAACGAAACATAAGAAAATCATATCAGAATCTCAATCAGATCAAAGTAGCATCGGTTCACCAAAGTTCCATAAAATCAAATCAAATCGTTTCAGTAAAAATAACGTGTATCCAAAAAGCATCAAGGCCCAAAAGAGAAATCGAAAAAGATATATAAAGGGAACAAGATCACCTGATGAGAGGCCCGAAAAAAAGATCACTGCGTAGAAACCCTAGACGAAGCGGACGGAGAAAGCGAAAACGGCCGTAGGTCACCAGAACAACCATCGACGGCCGTGCATCTGAACGAAGGAGAAGATTCGAACGAAGACCGCCTTCGTCTCTCGACGGGCAATCCACCTT
The DNA here is from genome assembly GCA_963859935.3 of Lathyrus sativus. Taxonomy (NCBI): domain Eukaryota; kingdom Viridiplantae; phylum Streptophyta; class Magnoliopsida; order Fabales; family Fabaceae; genus Lathyrus; species Lathyrus sativus. The sequence continues at coordinate 566,439,366 of OZ012735.1, read as the reverse complement.
CGTAGCCTCAGATTTGACATCATCACAGGCCTTAAAGAACAACGAAAACGCCATCGCCATCCGCCATTGTCAGAATCTGGGTAGGAAGTTTGTAAAACTCATATTTGTGCTGATATTGTTCATAGTTTCATTTTCAGGAGATAGAGGGGTCGAAACATGCAAAACGAAGCAAAGACGAAGAGAAACGAGCCATGACGGCGCCGCGGGTAGCGATAGGGTTTTCGAAACCCTAAAAGCAGTGTTATCCAGTTTTCAAGCATTGAGTTGGGGCTGGGTTGATCACCGGCCCAACTTTATTCTTTTACTTATCATTGTTTTTATTTTTAGTATTAAACATATAACAAAACAATTAAAATTAATCTCTGATTAGTAATAATATAATTTTCTTCAAATAATAATAGTGAGTTTTTCTTTTTAAAAGATAACTAGTTTAGCTTTTTTTAATAATAATAAACAAATCCTTCTCTTTAAAAATAATTAGGCCTTTTTAAATTAAACTCTCTTGAAAATTAAACTTAAAAATATTTATTTTAGTATTAAGAAGAACTTCTATTCTGACTTAAATTAAAAATTCTTTCATATATCACGAATAAGCGACAAAAATGTATTTCCCCTCTCGTTTCCTAACTTGTCTAATTCTGTCTGCTAACATTGATCGTTTGTTTTTTCAGTTTGGCTCATTGCACTTTTATTTCTTTTTTTGTATTTTCATTCAAACCTTCATTATTATTGTAACTGCTCCTCTCATGTAACCTCGCGAACTTAACAATCGCTCTTTAAATTCTACCTTTAAATTTCTGCTTGCATGGTTTAAATTATGACATTATCTCTCTGTTTGCAATTCAATTATCTCACGCGTTTACCATTATTTCTGTCACACTATGCACTGCCGAAGGAATTAGGTCTAGCTTTTGACCGCCGTGTCAATAGTCCTCACCTTCAACCCTTACACCTTTTCAACCCTAAATTTTCACAAATGCCTCGCCGCAGGCAAAATTACAATTTTACCCCTAGCATTAGGTCAAAGAGACGTCGCGCTCATTTTAGGGTTTTCCGCCGTGGAATCCCTAATTTAACCCTAATTACAACTTAACATTTCAACGTAGAGATTTGGAGTTTCTACACTCCACGTAAGCGTGTTCTTAAGATGCGTTTATTCCCCGTGAGACTTTGACCCCAGTCAAGAAGTCTCTAACCTCCCTTTTGAGGGGAACTACGATTACTCTGATTCCACTCCCGTAAGGATACGTAGGCACAAGATGCGATGTCTTGCCGAGTAAACTTAGAATTAACCCCCTTTATTATTTATTATTGCTTATTTATATTTTATTTAATTATTTTGCTTATTATTTTGTAATTGTTTCTTGGATGTAAAGTTGTTTAATTATTTAATTATTATTATGGTTAGTAATTAGGGAGTGTAACAACATGTATGTAATATTAAAATAAATTTAGATCACTTTTAAATAAAGATAATTAAAATAAACACGTCACACACGTAAGTCGATTTTAATCGCCGTCTCACTTCCTAAGGATATCCCTCAAGTTGCCTACGAATAATGGTTAAGTGGGGTGTATAAAGCAAGTCCCTCAAATAGAAAAATCATCAAAGTCCCTTATGGTTGCCTTTACGAATCGAGTCCCTTTCGAAAAATGATGATGGTCCCTTATATGTGCTTATTACATCCCACAATGGCCTTCAAAGTCAAATTGTCCCTCACATGTCCCTTAACATCCAAAGTAAGGACTACCTACTCCATTATAGTAGGGATAGTCTTACTAAAGGAAAGAATGAAGAATAAGAAAGACCTTTAAACATTAGGGTAGGTTACTCCTAGGTGCTTGCTCACTTCAAAACTGTTTCGCACTTAAACAAATTTTCAACAAGTTTTCAAACAAGTTCTTAACACATCCTTACATGGATTATTTATTAACTATTCTGAAAATTTTCTATTCACACACTACAATTTCAAAACAATTCAAAAGTGAGCTTAAGTACCTAAGAGCCCATGGATAACCATGGATGAAAAGGATGCTAATACCTTCCCTTTTCATAACCTACCCCCCGGACCCAAAATATTCTCTAAGGTCTTTCCTGTTCTTTTATAACCTTTCCTTATGGATAAAATAAAAGTCGGTGGCGACTCTTGCTATCCGCAACATTGTTTAAAGTCAGTTCTCCCACCGTGTTACAGAACTGGCGACTCTGCTGGGGAACATTGTTTAAAGTCAGTTCTCCCACCGTGTTGCGGATAGCAAGAGTCGCCACCGACTTTTATTTTATCCATAAGGAAAGGTTATAAAAGAACAGGAAAGACCTTAGAGAATATTTTGGGTCCGGGGGGTAGGTTATGAAAAGGGAAGGTGTTAGCACCCTTTTCATCCATGGTTATCCATGGGCTCTTAGGTACTTAAGCTCACTTTTGAATTGTTTTGAAAGTGTAGTGTGTGAATAGCAAAAAATTTCAGAATAGTTTAATAATAATCCGTGTATGGATGTGAAAAAAACTTGTTTGAAAATTTTGTTGGAAATTTGTTTAAGTGTGAAACAGTTTTGAAGTGAGCAAGCACCTAGGAGTAACCTACCCTAATGTTTAAAGGTCTTTCTTATTCTTTATTCTTTCCTTTAGTAAGACTATCCCTACTATAATGGAGTAGGTAGTCCTTACTTTGGATGTTAAGGGACATGTGAGGGACAATTGGATTTTTGAAGGCCATTGTGGGGTGTAATAAGCAAACTGGAGGGACTATCATCATTTTTCGAAAGGGACTCGATTCGTAAAGGCAACCATAAGGGACTTTGATGATTTTCTTTTTGAGGGACTTGCTTTATACACCCCACTTAACCATTATTCGTAGGCAACTTGAGGGATATCCTTAGGAAGTGAGACGACGATTAAAATCGACTTACGTGTGTGACGTGTTTATTTTAATTATCTTTATTTAAAAGTGATCTAAATTTATTTTAATATTACATACATGTTGTTACACTCCCTAATTACTAACCATAATAATAATTAAATAATTAAACAACTTTACATCCAAGAAACAATTACAAAATAATAAGCAAAATAATTAAATAGCAAAGATAAATAAAATATAAATAAGCAATAAATAATAAAGGGGGTTAGTAAGCAATATTTGACAAAATAATAAGCATGATTAGAATATAAATGGGTTAGTAAATAAGAATAAACAAAATTAATCCAAATATTATAATAATAAGAAATTAACAATTTTTTAATATAATCAACTAAAAAAAACAAATATGAATAAACAATTGTTTTAATTTACAAATTATTAAATTATAAATTATTAGCAGCAGCCTAAAGGTAAGATCAAAAGCACAAAAATCTTTCAAAAAGTCATATTCGGGTTCTCAAATTCAGAGCATTGCAAGGATGTTTAGAATGAACTCTAGAACGATTCTGGGTGGTTCAATTGGATTTTCATCGCAGGAACAAGAATTCACCATGATTAGGGTTTTCGGCCCTCTTTAGGGTTTCACGATTTTCAAATGATAAATGGATTTGAAAAACATAGGACGATTGAAAAACTCAGTAGCAATACAATGGTGCAATCAATTTTGTGAAATTTTGCCGTTTGGATGAAGTTTGTGTTTCGCAGGGTGGAAGAACTCGTAACAATATTCGTAGGAGAAAACGTTGCAAAATCCGCAGCCTGATGGTTGTTGTGCTTCCTGGAAATCAAGCTGGCCTGGGTTCAAACCTCAGCCAGGTAAGTTTCCGCTTTTTTTTTCTTTCCTTTTATTTGATTTAAATATTATAATATTAAAAATTAAATATATTATGTATATTTCTCAATAATAAATAAATAATAATAAAATATGTCTGTTTTCTTTAATTTTAAAAAATATGTTTTTTTTCACAAATTTTGTTTCTATATTTTATGTCTAAATTGTAATATGTATAAATTAGAAAATTTTTGTATATAACTAAATCCTATTTTTTTTATATAAACCCTAAAAATTTATTTCTCATATAAACCATAATTTCATAAAACTCTAAAAATATTTTTTAATACAAATCTAATCCTATTTTTTTTAATGTTATTTTCTAATATAATTATTATGTATGTATGTTTACTATAATTCTTACAAATTTTTGTAAATATACTTATAAATATTTTTTTACATAACTTTAGTTTATAAATAATTGTGCTTATAATAATTAGATTTTTTGTAGTAACTTCATGATTAAAATATAATTTAATAACTTGTAAATTAAAACAATTGTTTATTCATATTTGTTTTTTTTTAGTTGATTATATTAAAAAAATTGTTAATTTCTTATTATTATAATATTTGGATTAATTTTGTTTATTCTTATTTACTAACCCATTTATATTCTAATCATGCTTATTATTTTGTTAAATATTGCTTACTAACCCCCTTTATTATTTATTATTGCTTATTTATATTTTATTTATCTTTGCTATTTAATTATTTTGCTTATTATTTTGTAATTGTTTCTTGGATGTAAAGTTGTTTAATTATTTAATTATTATTATGGTTAGTAATTAGGGAGTGTAACAACATGTATGTAATATTAAAATAAATTTAGATCACTTTTAAATAAAGATAATTAAAATAAACACGTCACACACGTAAGTCGATTTTAATCGCCGTCTCACTTCCTAAGGATATCCCTCAAGTTGCCTACGAATACTGGTTAAGTGGGGTGTATAAAGCAAGTCCCTCAAATAGAAAAATCATCAAAGTCCCTTATGGTTGCCTTTACGAATCGAGTCCCTTTCGAAAAATGATGATGGTCCCTTATATGTGCTTATTACATCCCACAATGGACTTCAAAGTCAAATTGTCCCTCACATGTCCCTTAACATCCAAAGTAAGGACTACCTACTTCATTATAGTAGGGATAGTCTTACTAAAGGAAAGAATGAAGAATAAGAAAGACCTTTAAACATTAGGGTAGGTTACTCCTAGGTGCTTGCTCACTTCAAAATTGTTTCGCACTTAAACAAATTTTCAACAAGTTTTCAAACAAGTTCTTAACACATCCTTACATGGATTATTTATTAACTATTCTGAAAATTTTCTATTCACACACTACAATTTCAAAACAATTCAAAAGTGAGCTTAAGTACCTAAGAGCCCATGGATAACCATGGATGAAAAGGATGCTAATACCTTCCCTTTTCATAACCTACCCCCCGGACCCAAAATATTCTCTAAGGTCTTTCCTGTTCTTTTATAACCTTTCCTTATGGATAAAATAAAAGTCGGTGGCGACTCTTGCTATCCGCAACATTGTTTAAAGTCAGTTCACCGGGTTACAGAACTGGCGATTCTTCCTCTTCCCAAATAGACGGGTGTCGATTTAAGCGAGCAATGAACCAGGAATACAACAGAGCGGTACAACAAACGATGTGTCCTCCTCCTTCAGCATTCTTCGAGTGGATTGAAAAGTATGCGTCAGCGAGCAAGGTGGGAACGGGATTCTTGAGTATGAACAGTTTAATTACATCCATGTCAACAAAATCATCGATCTTTGGGAACCAGAAAGTCCCATAAACCAACAGAGCAAAGGTGGCTTCCATTATAAGGACTTCCTTTCTTTCAGCATGGTAGCGAACTTTTTCAATCAAAAAGTCAGCAGGGAATCCAAGGACTCCTTCCTTGGTGGTTAGGTGCGCTTGCACATCTGCCAAACTGAGATGAGTGGCATTGGCAATTTCTTGATGACTGGGTGGGTCTTCCTGGCCGGTGAATATGGGACGGGTCGTTACAGGCATCCTCAGGAAATCAGAATACTCTTCCAGTGTCGGCATCAACTGGTAATCCGGGAAAGTGAAGCAGTGGTACAACGGATCGTAAAATTGAACGAGGGTCTCAAACAACCCTTCCTTCATCTTGAGTTCGAGGAAACGGAAGACTTCTCCATATTCTGCTGCGAAGGCGTAACGATTCTTGATTAGATCAGCTAGCTCTCTCAAGCTTTCAATGTCAGGGCTCTGAAAAGTGTACTCCAAGGCTTCTCTTTTGAAATCCATGGTTACAATACCTGAGAAATAAAATTGAGTTTCTTGAAATGAATAAAGAAAGAATGTAATGCAATATGAGTAGGACTTCATGGGATCCCCAACCATTTATAAGCATTGTAATAAAAGAAAACGTTTTTTATTAATTTCGAAACGGAATACAAATAATTGCTTTTTAAAAGTCCCAAATAAAAGCTAAATAAAAGCTAGTAAAGACACTAAAGAAGTTTCGAATTCTGCTGCTTGAGTTGCTCTTCTAGTTGCGTCTTCTCACGGATAAGGTTATCCACAATTAGTTTCCAAATAGTGCATCGTGGGTCGGAGAAAAATAAATCCTCCATGACTTTCCTCTTCTTGCAGGGGAGTAGCTCTTCATCCTTCAATTGTAGCTGTTTCTGAAGTTCATCCCTTTCCTTTTGAAGTTCAGCCTTCTGCTTCTGACAGTCATCAATTTCTGCCACTGCTACATGGTACTTGTTCTTCCAGGATTCCAGCTCATGTTGGGACTTCCTTAAGGACACCTCTAACTTCTCGGCTTCAGACATAAAGACATAAGTGGGCTCTCTCCTTGGAGCTATGGGATCTTGACGGGAATAGGGCATCTTTAGCTTGAATGCCCTTTCTCTGACCCACCGAAGGTAGGGCTCTAAAGACACACAATTAAGCTTCCCAAGGCTTTCTTTCCCTTTCTTGTGTAAGTGGTTCCATGCAACTAAAACCTTGTCTAGGAGTTCCTGGTCTTCCTTAAAGAAAATATTCTCTACTTGGACACTCTTAGGCGGCTCCTTCAACGGAAATCCCAATTGTCGACGAGCTAAGACCGGATTGTAACTGATCCCTCCATTAAAACTGAGTAATGGTACATTAGCAAAGTCGCCACAACCATCAATAATTAAGGTTCCATCATATGCTCGGTTGTACCAAATGATGTCTGAGTGGGTCAATGCCATAACTCTTGGAGACCAAAGCCCTCTATCGAGACTTAAAAAGGAAGTAGACCTCGACAAGTGCGAAATAAACCACTTGTAGAGTAGGGGCACACAGCAGGTGATCATTCCTCCACCATAGAAGTTTCGGAGGTGGATAGAATGGTAAGCATTACCCAATAAAGTTGGTACTGGATTGTTCTTCAAAAATATCTTAATTGTGTTGAGGTCGACGAACCCTTCAAAACTTGGGAACAAAAACACTCCATAAACAAGTAAGGCAGAGATCGCCTCGAATGGAGTCTTGTTCATATAATCGGCATAAAACATTGCTTTACTGATTAAGAACTTCATAGTCAAACCAAAAATACCGCCTTTACTAATCAGATTTCCCTTGACGTTTGATACTTTTAGACAAAGGGCCTTAGCAATTTCTCTTTCATCGGGGTCCTTTTCCAGGAAAGGGAAAAGAGACTCTTCTAAGATAGGTAGACCGACCAAAAAAGAGTATTCTTCCAACGTAGGTAGTAATTGGAAGTCCGAAAACGTAAAACAGTGGTATAGCGGATCATAGAATTGCAATAAATTGGACAGGACTCCTTCGTCTACTTGGCGACTCAATAAGGATATCAGCTTCCCATACTTGCTCTTGAATTTCTCTTGGTCTTCAATCAAGGTCACCATTTTCTTTAGGTCATCCAACTTGGGACTTTTAAAAGTGTATTTCAGAGTGTGTCTTCTACTGGGGTTCATAATACCCTACAATGTTCATAAACAAAGGTAAATCCCATGAAGTCTAATGTGGTATGATGCTTTATGAATGCAAAAAACACAAGTAGGCACATAGAAGTATAAGGACAAACAAACAAAGGGGACCCTAGGCTTGCAACGAGCATGGAGCAAAGGTATACCCATCCCCAAAGAATTTGGACTAAAGGTTGATTGTACCTGCAGAACAAGGTTCTAATGAGGTTCCCAAAATCATTAGCCCATCTTTCGGATATTATAAACTTCCCAAGTACTCGGGGGTTAATAATATTCTCAAGAGAACTTCTTTCGAGTGTAGCATCGCGTAGCACTATTTCGGGGGTACCCCCTCATAGCCCCGCACTACATCTTAGTAAAGGTCAAAGTGGGATTAAGGTAACTACGGTCCTCAATATCATAGGCTCCAACATCGAATGTAGTGCATGTTTTCACGATTAAAGACTCGTTCAACAATACATCTTTCGAGAGGGCCTCAATTGAGCGTGATTTTCAAGTCAGCTTGGTCGGGATTCTACCCCCTATAAGCCTCTTTGAACATATCACTATCCTATCTTAATTTCACTCAAGTCCGGGTGTAGGACTTTGTCTCACCACTCAAAAGTATCCACCCAAAAGAAATAAACAAACAAGTAAACAATTATACAAATAACAAATATAAAGCAATAAACAAGTAAAGAAGATAGGGAAACCCACTGAGGTGTCCCCAGTGAAGTCGCCATTTCTGTCGCGGTGAAAATCGGATACCAAACTATTGATTAGCTTGAATCTTTAATTCGTTTTTGCAACCAAACTTTGATTTGTCCAAAGGAAGGGATAAAGATCGAAATTCCCACAATGCAATGCAAATGCAAGGTTTAGAGAGTTTAGGTTCGGGGGTTGGTTAAACTTAGGGAAGATACTAGCATCCTAAGTTTCTGTAGTACTCTACAGGAACCTCTTGTTTTATGTTTATTTATTGCTAAGTGTTCATCTGCTTAAGGGTTGAAGGACCCTAGGGGTTTATTTCTAAGTATACTCAATAAGATATCGCATCTTATGCCTACATATCCTTACGGGAGTAGAATCAGAGTACTTGTAGTTCCCCTAAAGGGTATGAGGAGCTCTTTGACTGTGGTCAAAGTTCCTATGGGTTTAGGGTAGTTGGTTGATTGATTTTAGGAGAAGAGATGTGTCTTCATTTTAAGGGAGATTTAACCGCCACAAGGTGTAGGAAAATAGTCTTTGCATCGTCTTAAGAAAAGGGCTTAAGTACTCGGATTGTTTGAAGAGTATGCCTTTATCTTTCTTAAGGCAAAGTCCCTACGGCTTGATTGTATTATTGTGGGGTGGAGATTCTATCTCGCTTAAGATGATTTGGCATCTTTTCTCTATTGTGTTTGAATAATTGTTTTGAATTGTTTGAATGTATTGTTTGAATATTGTATGTTGAACTGATTGAGTTTGTTTGTATTGTCTAAGTTGTAACGTAAAGACAAAGGTCCTCCTATGGGATAGGTCCTAAACTTAAGAAGATCGACTTGAATGGGATCAAGGATCTTGTGGGGAGGATGATGCAAATGTGAATGCACTACACACGATTATTGAATCATGTGTAGGGTTTTCCTTTGGACGGAATGCGATGCGAGAAAAGTAAATTGCTATAATATTAAATTGCAGAAGATAAATTGCGAAAAATAAAGCCATGCACATGCATGAAAGCGCTAAGGTATGTGGGGGTGAATATGAGTGTGTGAACGGACCGGAGCGAGGCGCAAGCGTGTACGATTGATCGAGTTTTACGAATAATGATTAATTTTAGGCGAAACCGATTTTAATAAGTGATTGATTATTGTACATTAGATAAAAGTTAATATACTAAATGGTTTTACTTTTCAAAAAGGATTATTTAAAAGTCATGGTTATTTTAAAAATTAATTATTGATTATGAAATAAAAGGTTGTTTTTATTATTCTTAAAAACTAGATTGATTTTATTATTACTAATTAGATAAATTGCATTTAGGTGTAAGTAATTTATAAAAGGTTATAGTGGATAAACATATTATAAAATTCTATTAAGTTGATTTGGAATAAAAATTAACAAAACATGGATTAATTTATTAAGAAAACAAGTCTTAGTTATTAGGATGAAAAAATATTAAAAGGATTGATTAAACTGATTTTTTTTTTTTACAGAAATATCATTAATGGAGAATTAACTATTAAATTAAATTAAAATGATTAAGATTAATAAAAAGTGGGTTTATTATAGAAAGATATTATTAGTTATTGTTTTAAATAAAAAACTAAGTTAATTTAACATTAAGGTTTAAAAAAACAGATTATATTTTTTTTTAAGATTAATTAGAGTGCAGATCTAGTGTTATGTGGTGCACTGGTTTACCATGGGCGTGCAGTGTGGTCTATGTGATCAGGAAATAAGTGAATCATGTGGTGGTAACAGTGAGGGACCACGGTACTACCGTGGTCGTGCAGGCATGTAGTTTATTAATTTACAGCATAATGGAAACAGAACAGAAGCACATAGAAGACAAACACGACGGCGGAAAAAACCCTAGCGGAGCTACTCGTTCGCTCGGTTTTCCAACGATCCAACTCTCTCTCTCTCTCGATCGTTCGCTATGTGGTACCTGAAACAAAGATCAAAACATCAATCATTCAACAGTATGAAGAGGAAGTGAGGAGTTTTACCGACGATGAATCAGCGTATGAAGCGCGATTCTGGCGACGGCGGCTAGCTTCGGAGACGTTGAGCTTTGAAAGTTTCGGCGAAAAACAGATGAGTTCTCCTCTTTCTTCGATTCGAACTGTTTAGGGTTTTTATGGTGATTTTCACTGCGCTCACGAGTTCTCCAAAAATCGTCCCTTCTTTGATTTGAAACCCCTCTTTTTATAGGCGAGTTGGGCTTTGGATATTTAAAGCATTGATTGAATTTCTGATTGATTGGCATTAAAACCTTCCATTCTTGTATTGGACAGGATTCAAAACCCTTCCTTTTGTGTCGATTGAGTTAAATGTTGTTGATGGAAGATCATTTTCTGCGATTTGATTTGGGGAATCCTTAGTTGATGCTGAGGAATATGAATAGGATCTTTTTAACATAGGGGATATTCTTCGATCAGTTACTAATCCATGAATTGTGATTTGGCAGGTGTGGATAGCGAAAGATATTGGGCCAGGGGAGGTGGACAGCCCCGAGTAGTACCAATTCAGTTCTTTGGCGTCTGATACACTTTGCAACGAATTCAACCAATACACTTCGTGGTGAACTGCAATCCCTCTGATACTCTTTGGCGAGGACTCTCACGGAAATATTGGTGATGGCGAGTATCAACTTCAAACGTCTCTCTTGTGAATAAAGACTGAGTGCAAGATACGTTGTCTTGTGGATTACGTGCATTAGTAGCTGCAACGTGATGTGAGTGAATAGAAGAGCAAGGTTGTCATTTCTTTTTCCATTTAATCTTCATTCCTATTTTTAGGTCTGACTGACTGTGTATCTGACATTGTTTTTCACGTACTTGATGATGATGTTTGGGGAACAGGAGTAACGTATCGTGCAAGTCATAGCTCTCATCATGGTTACCAACTGATCAAAGTCAAACTGCATGAGCCGGTGGCTGGGGAAGCAAGAGAATAAATATAGCCAGGAGAGCATACGACATTCTAGGTGTATCATGTCATTCTCAGCTTGTCAATTGCTTGAAATTAATTCTTACTCTTAACACGATGTCTTTGATCAGAGTTCAGGGCATATGGAGTATCGAACCTCTCCTGGGAAGGTTGTCCCTATGGGGCTGCCTTAATTCAAGTTTGAACATTTCTGCTACCAGGATCCCAACAATGGTGTTACAATCTTGTTACTAGTGGGATAGTGCTTGAGAGTTCTCACGTGCGTCAGGTTCTTAGAGGTATCCCGATCCCTTTCTAACGTCTTGTTGAAAACACAGTGCTGCAACATACTCACCTTTCTGTTGCCATCTCGCAGGTATTGGCTTCATTGGCATGTTGCAGTCATAACTATGAGCTTTAATCTCTTGGCACAGGGTGTCGTATTGTAATGGTGATAACAGAACTTGTAGTCTGAGGAGAAAATATGAGGGTACGACGAGAACAACTTCCACGACAGGCTTCCCAATGAAACAATCAACTTCACGTGGCCTCCAGCTGACGGGTAACCTCTTCTATCGTAGTTAAAAGAATTTCCATGAGGTTTCATGCTCTGCCTACGACTCAAGTTGCATCAATCCTTTAATAACTAGGTCTTTGGGAATTTGGTTGTATTCTTACAAACTTCAAATCTTCCATGTTTGCTCAGGTTTGGCATTGGTTGTGGCTGCGTGATCTACTATTGGGCTGAACTGCTCAATTCTCTACTAATGACAATAGCTTTGTTGCAGTGGGTGTGATGTTGCTCTTGATTATAATTACTGTTGTGCCCAGGTATTTCTGTTGGTTCCTGATCATTAGTCACTGATTGTTGCTTTCACTCGTGAGTTGAGAAGTAATAGCATGGGGGTTCGTTTCAGGATGCCTCGCTGCCGGGATAACTTGCCTTGTCATACCCAGCTGATCTCGTTGCATCAGCCACCACTTTCTGGAAGGTATCACCTTTGACTTTGTCGTTTCCGGTTGAAACTCTTTCTTAGGAGCCTGCTCCTTGGATTATCACACCTTTGTTCCCCTTCTCTTAATTCAATCTGCAGGTTAACTTTGGTTTCGCAACCGCGTGCATAGCCCTTGGGTTCTCATGGATTTGCGGTATGTCATAGTTGTGCTATTGTTGGTCTGTTCACCGTGGCTTTTCTGTCTAAAATTAGAATCCAAATGATTAGTTTTGATGTCTGTTACTTGTTTTCCCAGTTAATTCTGATGTGAATATGTTTCCAATCAATCTTAACTCCTCTGTTGTTGTTTTCTTTTATAGGCTGATGCTTTTCGGTACGTAATCCGTTATGCACCTTGTGGGCATATTGCTATGATTCCCTGATGCCTGTGGCCTTCTGCAAATCGGGTGTGGGCATGTTATGCAGGTGAGAAAAGAGAATACATGTGTTGCTGGAAGGATTGCCGGGAGGCTTTCGTAAGCTTCTCAATCTGTTGTGCGAGCTCTTATTCTCCTTTGACAAGTTGATTTTGGATTCGGATGACCTTCCCTCACGCTTGGGGTTCAAGACATCAGTTGTGTTCAAATTCTGGGTTTTGCAAAACTGGACCCTTATAGGAGGATTCTTTGTAACTTTGTACTCCGATGTAATATGTACTTGGCTTGTGCTGAGCTTATTTTATGGAACTTGGGATTCAATTAATGTGTTAGTTTCTTTTAATTGGAAACAGCTTATTTGCAATTATGTCGACTCTTGTAGAAATATAATGAAATTCCTTTATCGTAATCATAACTTTATTGCTTTCGCGAGATGTACTAAGATTTCTTGGATTCACAGAATTATCGCGAATTGTACCTTGTTAAACAGCTTATAAAAGCTTGCTCAAACTGCTTGTAAAAATAATGACTCCAGCACATACACTTCTTGTGAAGAAGAGAAGCTCTTTGGTTTTGAAAGACAACGCTTGGCGGTCTTGAAGTTGGCGTAAAGTATCATTCTTATAATTGACCCATTATAGCACAATCACAACTCCAACTCATGATTAGTATGAATTTCCCTTAGGATCCAATTCTTTACATATAATCGGACTGCCTTTAACTTCAGAGTCAGATAAAAGTCATTGGGCTCGAATCCGCTTGTGAGCTTGTTGTGAACTTCGATACCACTTGGCTCAAGATGGAAGAAACCACACGAGAGTTTTCTTGAACCTACCATCGGTTGGTTAGTACACCTGCACGGGCTAGTTAGCCATAATAAACATGCGTACAACAGTAAAAGACAATACAGAGAAAAAAACGATGGAGGTGGGGTCCTGAGGTCAAAAATTAGGGTGCGACACACCAACATGATGATCAACAGGTTGAAGTCCATGGCGAGGCCTTCTAAATTCAGTTATGACAGCATCGGTCTGATCCTCTTTCCTCTTCTGGAAATTCCCATAGGATTTATTTGCCCCACTAGAAGATTCGACAGCTTTGGATACCTTCCCATTTTTCAAACCTTCTTCTAACCTTTGGCCAATAGTCACCAGATCTGTAAAGCTTGAAGAGACACTTCCAATTATCTTTTCCCAATAGAAAGAAGACAAAGTATCCATGAAAATTCCTGTTAGCTCCTTCTCTTCTATAAGGGGTTCAACTTGGGAGGCTAACTCTCTCCAACGCTGAGCGTATTCCTTGAATGACTCTCTTTCACTCTGAGACATACTTTGAAGTTGACGGTGATCGGGAGCCATGTCCAAATTGTATTTGTATTGCTTCATAAAAGCGTTGGCGAGATCCTGGAAGCAGTGGACGCTTTTATGATACCATTTGAGAGAAGCACCACTCAAACTATCTTGAAAGTAGTGGATAAGCAACTTCTGATTGTTGGTGTAAGTTACCATCTTTCGGAAGTACATGACTAGGTGGGCTCTTGGACATGAGTGACCTTGATACTTCACAAACTCAGGAGTCTTGAATTTGGCAAGCAAAACAAGATCGGAAACTAGGCACATAATATATGCATCTACGTTGAAGAAATCAGTACCCTCGAAAGCTTGGAGTCTCTTATTTATGATCTGAAATTGTTCACGGGTAATCTCAGGCTCAACAAAATCTTCCTGGTCTTCCCCTTGAATACCGGCAGCATTGTACTCATAGGGAGGATTCTCAAAGGGAGCTTAGACAATCTGGTTAAAAGTGTGGACCACAGGTCGGGACTCGGCAAGGACGGGAGCTTGAAAAACCGGTCTGACAGTCTGGCCAATCGTAGCAGTAGATGCAAAAGGCAGAAAGTACTTAGGAGGTAAACCAAACTCTGGCCAAGTAGATGGTGGCAATTGAACAGGAGGCAAATCAACACTTGAAACTTCCTGAATGACGGTCCTTTGCGGTGGCTCTCCTTTGGCAATCAATACTTGAAGCATCTCGGTGAGCTTGGTCATGCCTGATTTTAACTCATCGATCTCCATTCAGATTTCTGCATGATATTCCTCTTGTTCTGACATCTAGAGTCTATAGTTAGCTCTAGTCCGATATCTGTGTCGAGGAATCAACTTGATGACTCAAAGAGACACTGGAAGATAAAGACAACTGGACACGAGTTACCGGACAGACATATGATATGCAAAATATGATGCTAATGCGATGCAATGGTTTCAAGAAATTCAACGATCGATTGCAAATGTTTTCTAAGAAAAGTTGGAAAATGTTTTAGACTTTAAAATGTAAGACTTTTTAAATTTACAAAGGACAGTTGAAGTCCTTGAAACTAGGAATGATATGATGCTTTATGGATGCAATGCACAATCACATACAAACACACAAGTCCTAGGTTAGAGGAACAATGAGCGGAGCCAGAGTCTACCCATCCCAAAAGGTATGTATTATAGGTTAGCTGTACCTGCAGAACAAGGGTTCTAAAGAAGTGCCCAAAGTCATCAGTCTATCTTTCGGATATTATCAATTTCCAACTGACTCGATAGTTAATAATATTCTCAAGAGAACTTCTTTTGAGTGTAGTATCACGTAGCAACTATTTTGGGAATACTCCCTCCTAGTCCTTGCACTATGTCCTAATAAAGGCCAAAGTGGGGTTAAAGGTAACTACGGTCCCTAGTATCACAGACTCCAATCGAAAATAGTAAGTGTTTTCATGAGTACTCATTCAACAGAACCATTTTTGAAAAGGCCTCCATTGAGCGATGATTCTCAAGTCAGCTTGGTCGGGATTTGCCTCCCTATAAGCCTCGTCGAATATATCACCTTCCTACAACAAGGTCACTCAAGCCCGGGTGTAGGACTTATCTCACGATAAAGATACCCCAAGCAAGGTACAAATATATATACAAACAAATGATAAAGCAAATAGAAAGCAATAAACAAGGTAGGGATAACCCTAAAAAGATAGGATTATTCCCCAATAAAGTCGCCATTTTCTGTTGCGGTGAGAATAGGATATCAAATTATTAATTAATTTAAATTACATCTTTAGTTCACAACCGATCTTTTATTTATCCTAACGAAAGGTCAAAGAAAGGAAAAATCTAATTTTGCATCGTAAATAATGCGGGGAGAGATCTAGGTAAGGGGTTAGTTAAGTTAAGGGAAGGTATTAACACCCTAAACTTCTGTAGTACTCTACAGGAACCTCTTGTTTTAATGTTTACTATTTTTCTTGATTATTTGCTTAAGGGTATATGTTAAGGGTTAGCAAGTGAAAAGAAAGACCTAAGGGTTAGTCCTAAGTTTACTCGCCAAGACTCGCATCTTGTGCCTACGTATCCGAGGTAGGGGATGGAATCAGAGTAATCATAGTTCCCCTCGAAAGGGAGGTTAGAAACTTCTTGACTGTGGTTAAGGTTTCAATGGGGAATAAGCGTTCATATGGAAGCGCTTACGTGGAGTGCGGCGACTCTTATCTCTACGTTGAAGATAGTTGAATTGAAAAAAGGGTAAAAGAGGTATTCCACGGCGGGAAACCTAAAACGGAGTATGGCGACTCCTTATCCTAAAGCTAGAGTAAAGGGTAAACTGGTCCACGGTGGGACGCCTATGCAATTAGGGTTTGAAAGGTGAAAGACTCAAAGGTAAGGGCTTGACGCGGCGGTCAAACAGCTAGACCTATTCATTCGGAAGGGGTTAACGGTAAATAACATGGCGTAAATGATTGAGCGACAGTATGAAAAAAAAAATGAGAAAGTGCGAAAGCAGTAAAGACATGCACAGAGACGATGTACTCGAACAAATTACAACCATAAACAAAAAGCAAAAATAGCAACGATATAGAAAGCGACGATGTCCTCGCATGATTACAACCGAAAGAATGAAATACAAAAAATAGAAATCACCGATTAGTAAACAGAGACGAATAGGGATCAAATGATGGTCAGACGGACATTAAATGGCCAAGTTAGGAATTCTTTATTTCTGAATTTTTTTTTCATAAAAAAAGAACAATTAATTTTAATTTTTGACTAAAAATGGATTTTTATTATAAGTCATTAATTTAACTTTAACAAAATGGATTTAAATTTTAGTTTAAAAAAATGGTTTTTCATTATAAGTTATTAAAAAATTTATTGCTAACTATAAATTATAAAAAAACTTACTAACTAGACGTTATTAAAAAGTGTTTTTAATTATTAGTTAATAGAAAAAAATATAATTTCAAATTGTTAAAAAATAAACTAATTATAAGTTACCAAAAAGGCTTTTAATTATAAATTACTAAACAAAATGTTTTTAATTATTAATTAGTAAACAAAACATAGAAATAATTAAAAAAATAATTAAAAAAAGAAACAGGTAATAAAAGGGAGGCGTGTTGCTGGAAGCCTCTAGGGTTTTCAATGTTCTTATCTTCTTCTTCCTCCAAAAGGTCGTGCGGCCATTGTTATCTCTGCGAGGCTTTTCTCTTTTTGCATGCATGTCCTCTTTCTCTTCGTCTTTGTCCCTGAAAACACAACATGAACGGAAAAAAATGATTAGTATCCCCAAAATGCTCACCCTTTTGAAGGGTTTGTAGCGTTTTGAGTGGTTGTCCGCGGCCTGATGTGGCGACGGCTTGTTCTGGTGGCGATGATGATGGTATGGGACGTTTTGGTGGTTTCTGGCCATTGATGCCTTTGACTGAGGCTGGAGCTTTGCTCGTCGATTGCTTGATGATGTTGCTCGATCTTCTAGGCTTGCGCTTGCGGCTGTTTCTGACGAATTTGGGGGTCTTTTGATGTTGCTACGACTGCGGATCCTTTAGGGTTTCGTCTAAAAAAAATCCCCCTTTTCTGATTCCTAATGATGAACTTATACCATTCTCCATTTGTGGGCTTGGGTGTTTTCATCTATTCTGATTTTCATGTTTGATTTGTTCTCGAAACAAACTTACGGATTTTTCTACTATCTTTATGATTTTTTACTGTTGGAGATTTTCAGGCTATTTTTGTTGCTTATGGCTGCTGTAGAAACATGGTTGGACTTGTTGGCTGCGAAGTTGTTGTGATTTTCATGAATTTTGGAAAGTTGTTGATCCTGGGCTTGCATTTGATCCGCCTGGACTCAGAATTTTCAGGAAAATGTGTTTAGGGTCCGTTTGGCAGAAATCATTTTTCATAAAAAAGTGCTTTTCCCAAAAGCGCTTTTTCAAAATCACTTTTTCTCTCTCCTGGCTGGAATTAGAACAGATTCTGCCGGTCTTGTCCCGAGGTCGGAAAAAATAAGTCGGGAGTTGGCTTCGTCTTTGTCGTTTCTCTCACGACATACCCGATGATGAATCTTTACTGAGGCTATCGGAGCCGAAAAAATCCATTTTTCTAACCAATTAAAATTGTTTGCTTTGTTGTAGATTTTTCTTTGCAGGTTCGAAAAGTCGAGATCGAAGAATCGGCCAAGAAGACAAATTTAGAAAAAAAAATAGGACCTTTTTAATAATTTATTTTGTAATTTGTAATTCTCTTTTAATATTGTAATGAAAAATAATAGAATAAATAAAATTCTATCTTTTCTATTAACTTGAATTTCTCGCAACAAATCCATCCGAATAATTCTCCTGATTAACTCAGCTGAACAACTTCATCCGACTAAATTTATTAGATTGGATTCACCAGATAATTCATCTGATTAAGCTCAACCAAATACATCCATTTAATTGAATTTATCTGATTAAATTCCTCCATATGAATTCATACGAATAACTTCGTCCAACTAAGTCCACCCGCTTAAATCCGTACCAATGAATTCATCTGCTTCAATTGTCCAACTGAATCCACCCGCTGAGTTCAAACAAATCTCATTGCAAATTAATTCGTAGCCGATAATAAAGTCGGGGAATATGGCCTTGAATAGATAAGAAGAGAATCCATTTTCCTGCAAAAACCAACAGACTAAACAAACCAGTTAGCGGTTAGTTAAAATGCCATGCAGAATGAGATGACATGTGAAATGAACCTAATAAACTCAGGGCAAAATTTGGGGTATAACAAGTTTCCATTCCCACTTTAATCTTTCTGTCAATTCCTTGATTACTTTGTGATTCTCATAATGTTTTGTTTCAATGCCGACCTGATTTTGTTGATGCTATTAAAACGAGTTTTAAATTTGGAATGGTTTTGGCAGGTGTCGACTAGGGAGGTTAGTGGCGACTGATTCATCTAAAGAAATCTTAGAAAAATTACTGCCAAATGAATTTTAGCAGACAAGGAACAATAACTATGTATATCAAGGTTATTCAATTCTAGCATCACTTCCATCCAAGGCAACATAAATTTTGGCTATTGATTCTTTTGTAAAGTTTGTGAACTTCTTGTATTTCTTTGTAAGGAGACTAACCTATTTATTTTGTAAAGAACTTTGTGATCATTGGATCTTGCATCTTGTTATGAAAGGAAATTGGACTTGAGAGTTGAAACTTGAATAGATTTTTTGACATTTATCCTTTGTTCTTGTAGTTTGAGTTCTTGAATGGTGAATTTTTATGGTGAAGTAGGAATCACTTCTTGCATCTTTGCACAAAACTCATGAATGGAAATATTGCCACTTGAACCATAACTTGATTAAAACTTGAGTTAATGTGGATTTTCTTGCATTTTTATTTGACTTAATCTTGAAATTTTAACATTTCCACTCTTGTAACTTGTATGGCTTGAATGATCTCGGAATCATCACTTAGTGTTTGTATTCTAAATGAATTCGAAATAGTGGATGTATTTTAAACTTTAGATACTAGCATTCCACGTGAATTCTCTTTCCAAACTTAGTATGCTTAGTTCTTTATCCAATTAAATCAAACTATATGAACTCAAGATATTATGAATCGAAACTTTGATGCCATAAGGAATTCGCAAACCAAGTTATGCCACTTTGCCATTTTTCAAATGTTGAATTTGAAATACACTTGAATGAATACTTTTTATTCTCAAATCCAAACTTGCGTCCTAGTATCTCGATCTTACGGTATCCAAGAAGAGATTTCAATACATCTTGATGAAAGTTGATAGGGAAATGTACTCGTGAAGGTGTGCACTCAAACCTTTCGCGTCTTCAAGAACAACTTAATAATAATATCTTTAATCATAAACCATTGAAGCCCGATCTTGATTTTAATGAGATACGGCCAAAATCCATCCCGAAAACATCTTCAAAGCATTGATCAACGAATGGCCCAAGAATGAGAAAGAACACTATCTCTACGTGAGAAGCCAATATTCCTATACAAACCTGTTAGCACGTAAATATGCAAGATGAAATGCATGATATGCTATACAAAATAATGCGGAAAAAAAAACAAAATCTAAGGGTCAAAAATTAGGGTATGACAGATGCCCCTATTTAAGTTTCTTCAATTCGGAGATTTGGGGATTGAAATCTCCGTCTCGACATGATAGGATAGACTTAAATACAAACATGCATAAATTTTTGGCCCTTAGATGGCACAAGATGCATATTATACGAAATGATATGATATGAAATGTAAGATGAATATCCTGTGGAGAAAGGATGCCACAGGGAATAACTAGATATAGAAACATTGAAACACAAAATGGAAGACCCAACGAGGAACAACTTAGCAAAGCAAGACTGGGGAAGAGACGAACAGCCACCAATTGGGATAGCTCACACAAATTGTATTTCCAGCAAGATAAAGATGTACAATATTTATCATCAAGAATATGGTAATTCAAACAACAGGCGAGAAACTTGAAATAATGGATAATCTACTACCAACATACGGTAGCCTAAGCAAAGGTATCCAGTTAAAATAAAGGAACGTATATTACCTTTGTTGCGGTGAGAATTTGATGTCAAATTATTAATTAATTTGAATCTTAATTTATTGGTTCACCACCGGTTTTTTATTTGTCCAAAGGAAGGGAAAACGATCGAATTACCCATAATGCAATGCAAATGCAAAAGCTAGAGCGTTTAGATTTAGGGGTTGGTTAAACTTAGGGAAGGTGCTAGCATCCTAAGTTTCTGTAGTACTCTACAGGAACCTCTTGTTTTATGTTGTTTATTGCTAAGGGTTATTGGCTTAAGAATGAAAGACCCAGTGGTTTATTTCTAAGTATACTCACCAAGACGTCGCATCTTGTACCTACATATCCTGATGGGAATGGAATTAGAGTATTTGTAGTTCCCCTAAAGGGTTTGAGGAACTTGTTTGACTGTTGGTCAAAGTTCCAAAGGGATAGGGTTTGTTGATTGATTGGTTCTAGGAGAAAAGACGAGTTGTCATCTTAAGGGAGATTACTCGACTTAACCACCACAACTTGTAGGAAAATGGTATTTGCATCGTCTTGAGAGAAGGGCTCAAGCACTCGGAATTATCGACGAGTACGCCACTATCTCCCTCAAGCGGAAAAGTTCCTATATCTCGATTGTATTGTTATGGGGCAGGAGATTTATCTCGACTATCAAGATGACTAACATCTTATCCTCTAATAGTTTGAAATAGTTTGATTGAGTTGAAATGGTTTATCTATGTTGTAAAAGATAAAAAGGTCCTCCTTATGGGGTAGGATCTAAACTTAAGCGATCAACTTGAAAAGGATCAAGGATCGAGTGGGGAAAATGATGCAAATGAAATGCATACGCACAAGTTTCACGTTATGCGCAGATTCTTCCTTTGGACATAATGCAATGTGATAAGATAGATACGGTAAAAGTAAAGCGAATAAGTAAAAGCATACAAATTTCTAAGACATACAAGTGTGTGAGTTGTGAAAATTCGAGTCGATGCTTGGACGAATGGGAGTGTGCACGCGTTGATTAACTATGGGTAAGATTTGTGAGGGCAAACCGTCATACAACATATGATCTTGAGTTTCGATGATGACAAATGGCAACCATGGATGAATTGGTATTACCGGTTCTACCTCTACAAAGACAAATGCAAATATTCCATCCACCATATCCTTCCTATATCATTTAACTTGCTTTACTCAATACAATATATTTGAATGATATGTGGTTATGACTAAATGCATAAAAACCACATAAAAATCAATTTTTGCAGAATTACAGACCATGAGTCGACCATTGAGTCAGCGCATGTACCTGTGCAAATGGTCACGGGTCAGCGCATGAAGATTGTGAGTCGACCGCAAGGTCGACGCAAGGAGCTTACAGTTTCCACGGGTCAGCGCACGCTGATCTATGGTCGATGCACACTATTAGGACTTTCAAACTTACCTAAATCTTCAGGCTATGCGTCGATGCATAGACCTGCTATGGTCGACCGTTCGCGCGTTGGTGCAGTTATTGAAGTCTTTCCACTGTGTTTGAAAAGCTGTTAAGTTTTTGATTGGTTGGTTACTATATATAGAGACTTTGTTCATTTTTATCAACAACAATTGTAAATTTGAGTCAATTGTCATAAAACAAGAAAAGAGAAAGAGATGCCATCAAAGCTCATCAATCTTCATCTTCTACAACTCACAAAACAACAATTACACACAACAGTTCTTGGGTTGCTTGTGATCTTGTTCAAGGTGATAAGGTCCGAAGCCGTGATCGGAAATCCGGTTCGGGTTGATTTTGAAGGCAGGTTTTTCTTGGATAAAACCTAGCAGGTTTTGCCCTCTAAGATTTGGAGATTTGGGGGGTTTTCGGTACGGATCATCTCTACCTACTTCAGCTGAGTGAAGGTGATTGAGAAGCGGTAGTCTTCGTCAATATAGTAGCAGAAATCAGTGAAGCGTGCAAGAGTGTTCCGGGTTTAATTTGTTTGCGCGTGAGATCAGTCGGGCCGAGGGTTTGAAGAACGGAAGGTTATTCAACAAAACGGCTGGAATCAGAGGTCTACTCACAACAATCGGAGAACTTGATTCGACTCGAATCAAGGAGCAAGAAGTGATAACATCATCAACATCAAGAGGGCTTGATTGTATATTTTGCTTATCAATTCTTGTATAAACATTTATACGTTACAGGTGATATCTATTATATTGATCTCAATTCTATTATTAGAATTGAGGGCAGACGTACCCCGAAGCAAGAACGGCGAGGGAACTGCCTCAACAAATCTTCTCTCCTTTACTTTTTAGCATTTTCAGTTTTGGCTTAAAATTTAAGTGATTTTAGTATAAGCAGTTATATCAAAATTAGGGTTGATTTGAGTAAGTACTTATTATTGTTTTAAACTTTAGTGCAACAATATATTGCACAAGGAATTTAAAGCAACTTACTCAAGCCAAACCACACTTGGAGTGTATTGCACACCAAGTGTTTGATAAATTGCCTACACCAAAGTTTACTTAGCTCATTTGCCTACTTTGTGGGCATTATAGATCATTGGTTCTAATCCTACTAATAAGTGGTAAAATCAACTGATAGTGTGACTAGTGTGTTGAATCTAATTTTGCTCATTATCATTTCCATAAGACTAGACGCATATCCGGTCTTCTAATAACGGTTCGTTTTAGACGTAATTTTTCCACGGCCGCTTCCGCAGTTGAAAACAAATATTTTTAAAAACCAATTTTAATTGGTAGCACCGACTGATTCTAATTGAGATCTATTCAACCCCCCACCCCTTCTAGATCCAAGCCATCGTCTAACAAGATTGATTTGAAGAAAATCATATTATATTATTTGGTGGGATTGATTTTAAGAAAAGTTAAATTGATTAGTTCATTGGCTTGGAGAGAAATTATCTTAGACTTATGAAATTAGATTAGATTACAAATGACTTGAATTAGATCAAATTAATTTTGTAGATATATACGGCGGACTTTTACAAAAGGTTTAAATCATAAGATTAACTAGGGTGAGATTAATTTTAATTATATTATTTGGGTGAAATTATAAAAAGTTAGATTAAGTTGGATAGAAATAGATTAAATTAAGTGAATTAATTTTTTTTATAGAAAATATTTAAATGAATATAGGTTTTAAATAAAATGGGTTTTATTAAAATAAAGGTTTTTTATTATTATAGAAGGACAAATTACCAGGATTTTCTTAATAACAAAGGGGGTTATTAAAGTTAATTAAGAATTAAAAGATTATTGAAAAAAAAAGGAATTGGTTTTAATAATTAAATAAAAAGTTATGTGATAAATAAATATTAATAAGTTGTTAGAAAAGACCAATTAAAAGATTGAGCAATTAACTAATTAAGAAAATAAATAAGTTTTAAGTCATTTAGAGGCTGATTTATTAAAATAAATATTGATTAAAATAGTTAAATAAAAGGTTATTAGGTTTGATTGTAGGGGTTAATTTGATAAAAGAAGGTTTATGATTATATAAAATAAGATGCAGATTAGTGATTTTTAAAAAAGATTAATGGGCGGAGGATCAAATGCGGTGCGCAGGTGTGGTTTACGGGGGGCATGCGTGATGTCGGCCGTGTGATGAGATCCGTTGGAGATCTGAGGGTTGTGTGCGTGTGGGTATATCGTATGTATGTGTGTCTGTGCACATACATGTGATTTATATTACATCAGAATGAAACAAAATGAACCAAAGAAACCCTAGCCCCCCCCCCCCCCACATCGTCGCTGCTCTTCTTCTTTCGCACTCCTATTTCTTCTTCGACATCTTCCCCATCCTCGATTCTATTTGCATGTCACTCTACCTCATCTTTCTTTGCCCTAACCTGCGAATCAAACAAAACAACACAACTAGCAACAAAGGGTTTTGAGCAATAAGTTACCCAAGAACAAGAGGCGTCGGTGGCTCGTTGACGGCGGTGGCAATATGGTGATATGGGTCACACACTCACTTTTCTGGGTGGCGATAATGAATCGGAGGAAGCTCTGAGCGTCTCCGGTGATGAGGCTTCTCGATTTAAGCTCCAAGTGTGACAATCTCTGGGTCGCGATAACGGTTTTCTGATATGTTGTTGTCCTCATTTGCGATTCCTCTTCATTCCCTTTTATACACGAACGGGTGGGCCTCCATTGAAATCCTTTCTTTAAAGCTTTCCTTATTTGATGATTTTTGTCTGATTTTTTTGGAATGACTTTTAATTCTTTCTCTTTTTGTCCAGATACGCAGTGTAAAGGTTGGAAAATGCTAGTTTTGATTTAGGAAAGTTTTGGGACTTTTCCTCTTTCGTGTTATCTCGTTGTTACCTTTGTTGGCTTCGTGAATTGCTGCTGAAAATAAGAAATTGCTGAAACCATGTTGGTTGAATGTGTTCTGTTGGTGGTGATGAAGCTTGCTTCTGAACCAGTGTTGGCTTGTCATTCGAACTGATTGTTGTTGTTTCAAATGGTGTCTTGTGGGTGAATCCTGGGTTCTTGTTTTTTTTTACTGCTTTAACGTCTTCTTCTTCTTTCTCGCAGGGAATGCCATACCTCTGAGTTCAGATACTATCCTATCTTATGCCTGCTGAGAGAGATTCTGAATCAGCGATGACGACACTACGTCTGAGCTGGGAGAATTACGGTTACCGTTGCTTTCATTTCTCTGTTACTGCTGTTGTCTTGATTTGTTGGTTGCCTATGACGTTCTTGTCCGAAACTAATTCGATGCTTGGTAGGAAGATGGCGACGGCTTCCGTCGCCCCTCCGGCTGCTCGAATCCTTGCCCGATGATGATTCGAACCTGAGGGCTGGAACTGCTTCGATTATTTCCCTTAATTCTTTTAACTTTCACTTTATGTCCGTTAATGGTATCTTGCAGGAACTGTCTTCGAAGGTGTGGAGGCTAATCTCGCTTGAGGGCCCAAAGATAGCATTAGTTTTAAGAACCTTGAAATTATACTTCTAACATTTTAAAAGAATGTTGCTTCGAATCCTTTTTATCACTCAAATTGTAATGTCTTTGTATATTGTAAACCAGAATTGAACAACTTTGACTATGTTACACCTTCTCCATAATTTGTTTCAATGTACTTTAATTTAATCCCTTGTAGACATACGATAACAAACATCCTCAACAAGATATGAACGTGAGAAATCATCAATTGAAATCCAAGTAAATCTTTCCATCATAACACTACTTGACTAAATGGGAGATGTCAATTTTAAAACTTCAAATGAACGATCCTTAAATCTTGAATCCAAATTATCTTGCACTACAAATGCCTCAATCTATGAGCCCGTGATTTCAATTCTTGTATGAATTATGCCTTGACAAACCTTCTTTGCTAAGGATAAAGCTTGAAAAAGGGGTCAAAGTCTCGACTAAAGGGGGTCTAAAAACAAAATTCCTCCAGAGACGTCCTTAAGGCTAAGTAAACTTGCACACACTCGTTAGTCGCACATAAAAGTAAAAACAATAAAACGTAAAAAAACACACAAGGAGGTGGGATCTTAAGGTAAAAAATCAAGGTGTGACAACCTTCTATCGGGTACATGATAGCCTAAGCAAAGGTAATCGACTTAAAAGGAGAGATCACTTACTACCAAACACGGTAGCCTAATCAAAGATATCTGACAAAAAAGATGCGGTATATTACCTACAATCAAAGATATGATAGCCTAAGCAAAGGTAATAACCAAAATAAGCTTCCATGATCAAAATATGATTAAGCTTCTTCTTTAACTAAATGATTCATTTAGAAAGGGTAAATCAACTTCCCCACGCCTCGGGTCATAAGTCACGGACTGATCTCAGTTTCTTCTTTAATCAAGTCTTCACTTGAAAATGGTAAATTAAACCTCCTTTCGCCTCCAGGTTGTATGCCATGAACGGGTCTCAGTTTTTTCTTTAGTCAAGCCTTCACTTGAAAAAGGTAAAATAAACCTCCCCTCACCTCAAGGTTGTATGCCATGAACGGGTCTCAGTTTCTTCTTCGATCAAGTATTCCACTTGAAAAGGATAAAATAAACCTCTCCTCGCTTCAAGGTTGTATGCCATGAACAGGTCGCAGTTTCTTCTTTAATCAAGTGTTCACTTGAAAAGGATAAAAATAAACCTCCCTACGCTTCAAGGTTGTATGCCATGAACGGGTCTCAGTTTCTTTCTGGTGCAACAATGAAATCACAATACTGATTGTTGGTCCCCGGCAGCGGCGCCAAAAATTTGATGCATCCGCAAGTTCACAGAAATATCGAAGTAATATAAAAGATTGTCGAACCCACAGAGACCAATTTCAACCTACCGTTATCTATTGATGCGATGTAAATATAAGGCTAAAGATTACTTGGTTTAAACGAAATTAAAATGAAAACTAAAATGAAACTTAGAAAATATAACAACAAAGAGAGGTAAGAATATGGATTTCGTGTTCCTAAGGGACTCTGTAGATTTTAGGCACTAAATTATAATTAAACTACACTCCATAGAAAATATCAATGTAAAGACTCTATCTCACATTCTCGAGCTATTGACTAAAGCCACACTCCCTAACCACAGGATTTTGCTCTCGCTCTTCCGTTTTAATTAGAAAGCATATTTTGAAAACCAATTAGATCTTAATCGATACCTAAAACGCTCTCGCTGTTTTTAGGATCGATGCCTAGTTTCCACTATCCGGTTCAATCCTCACACTCTCGCGCTATCGACTCGAACCTTAGTTTGTTCCTCATTCTCATGAAAAAAAACAATAAGACTTACAATTAGAAAGTAAAACCAAAACATAATTTATTTAATGTTTCGCGCCTATTATTCTCTACCGAGTCCCATTGGTAACGACAATCCTCATATGCCGGACTCTGACAAGTTTATCTAGACACGGTTGCGGAAACAAATAAACAATTTTAGGTTTTTGAATTAACTAAAGTCATAATGAGTGGTTTAAAATATTTTAAAGTGATGTTTGCAGAAAAAAGTAGAAGCTTGAAACAGTAACAATGGAAGAAAAATAAAGCGTAAAAGTAAATGACAGAAATTAAAGGCAAGAAAATAAATACGATGAATGTAAATGAACCTGAAATAAAAACTGAAATTAAATTGAAGGAAATATTGATCCAAGCATTACATAGATTGCAGGCCTAAACACTAATGTTGGAGTAGTTTCTCGATGTGAGAAAACTCTCCCTTTTACAATTGTGATTTCTGCCTAATACTACGAACAGCGCTTCCGCGCACAAAACTTAGATGCCGAAATTATGAATCCATGGTCTATTTATAGGAGGAAATCCATGCACCAACTTCCATGGGTCATGTGTGAGAAGTGGAGGAGGTGGGAGAAAACTTCCAAGTAGTGCTATTAGTGGGTGGTTATATTTCTGAACTATAGGAAAATGGCGAACGCCATTAGGGCAATGACGCTTCTTCATTAAATGATGTGGCTGGCAAGGGCAATGGCGAACACCATTTGCTCAAGGCGAACGCCATATCAGTAATTGGGCAGAATTTTCCCTTTTTCTTCATTTTCTTGTTCTTTTCCCAGTTTTCTCGCACGGGCACTCTTATTCGACAAATACCTGAAATACAAACATAATACGACATAATAATTCGAAAAACAAGTCAAGCGACATTAAATTGCATGTGAACCGAGTCGAAATAAACGATACATTTTCACGTCATCACATGGAAAAACTTGTGGCATAATAATTTGTCCCACTACTTCAGGCGGACTCCTAATCATATGTACATGTCCTAATTGAAGGTTGACTTGTTTTAAGATATCACTCTCTTATGGTTTTCCACAGGGTTAGTCTTGGTAAAAGTACTAGACTGGGAATTTAAAAAATGAAAGGTACTTGATATATATCATTTGATTAAATTTGTAAAGGTTCTATCGTTGTAACAATTAGACAAACTTGGATTTAATTCCCGCCCGACCTTGCTTCTCTTAAATTCTTTGAATGGTGGAAGTGGCAAAAAAATTTCACTTGATTTGGTGTGTTTGTCTTTTAACTTTATGACTTTTTGAACTTCGTTGTGATCAATGGAGTTAACAATGTCAAAAAGTTATTGAAAGACATGATATAATGTGTCATGCATCTATATATCAATTTATTATATGATAAAAGGCGTGGTCATTACCTTGGTGGTTCACGTGGATCAACTGAAGTATTGTCATAATCATTGAAAGATATATATACAAATGCTATATTTATAAATAAAAATAATATTCAACTTTTTTTTTGCGTGTAATTCTTTTCATACTTAATGTAAAAAGAATTTGTGAAATTTGGAAAAAGAAAAAGAAAGTACCTAAAAACATTATTTAAAAATTTTGTAGAAGGAAATTTATAATAAAAGAAAAAAAAGTTATTGGGGTTAAGACATCATTAATCTTTTGTCTTTATTCTCCGTATCATCAAATTAATAGTAAATTGAATATTTATTTCCACAAATCCAACCATTTGGTCAGATGATTAAATGGAAAGTATCAATTACATGTTTGATTAGCCATTTCATTGGAACTTCATTACACAATCCGATCAAATGGCTAATAATAGATAAGAATAAGTTGTTCCAATAATTAAGTGTAACCAACCATTCCTATTATTATGCATATGAGTTGGTATAGTTTGAATTATTCATTGATTAATACTAGGAATCACCAATAGGGTTTACTTAGGATTAGGAATTAGTTATACACTCAAGTATTATTTGTATCTATAAATACTCAGCACTTATGAACCGACGCCCACTATGTCATCACCAGCCGACAAACTGATTGTCTTGAATGCTGGTTTTCAACTCTCCATTAAACGTGATTCAATTCATGGCTCTTTTAACAGGCTATGATCTTCTAGGTTATATTGATGGAACTAATCCTTGTCCATCAAAACAGCTCGCAAACGATACCAAACATTCGCATTGATGGAACTAAGCCTTGTCCATCAAAACAGCTCGCAAACGATACCAAACATTCGCACCAGTTGTGAAACCTTAAAGTGGTTCTCACTTTAGCACTTTCTCAAGGATGGTCCTTACACCAAATGGGTGTTAATAATGCCTTTTTGCAGGGAAAACTGAAGATGTCTACATGCAACAGCCACCCGGGTTTATTCATTCTGAATTTCCTCAACATGTATGTAAACTCAAGAAGGCTATCTATGGCTTACGACAAGCCCCTCGAGCATCATTTGCGAGTTGTGCTGTTTTGATGGACAAGGCTTAGTTCCATCAATATAACCTAGAAGATCATAGCCTGTTAAAAGAGCCATGAATTGAATTCTCCAGGCGGCTGGTGATGACATAGTGGGTGTCGGTTCAGGTTCATAAGGCATAACACGGATCGGAAAAAAAATTGCTTTTAAGCTTTACGCTCTGAATACCATAAAGGGAATGATTCTTTTATATATTATGAATGATTCTTTTATATATTATTCCAGCCTGTTAAAAGAGCCATGAATTGAATCAAGTTTAATGGAGAGTTGAAAACTGATTGTCGGCTGGTGATGACATAGTGGGCGTCGGTTCATAAGTGCTGAGTATTTATAGATACAAATAATACTTGAGTGTATAACTAATTCCTAATCCTAAGGAAAAATAATACTTGAGTGTATAACTAATTCCTAATCCTAAGGAAACCGTATTGGTGATTCCTAGTATTAAGCAATGAATAATTCAAACTATAGCAACTCATATGCATAGTAATAAGAATGGTTGGTTACACTTAATTATTGGAACAACTTATTCTTATCTATTATTAATGGCAACGTGTTTACTTTCTTTGCACTTAAATTCTAACTATTATATTAGAGCAACTATTCCCGGTTTTAAATTATTTATATTAATTGAATATAACTATTCTATCAGAATATTTGTTCTTTATATGATCGATCTAAGAAAGTAAAAAAAAACAAAAAAAAATGGCAGAATATATTCCATATATAATGGAAGAATGTGGAAAACAAGACAAACTTTTTTTAGAATGACACTGGAAACTTATGTCAAGGGATGTCGCGCAGCTTGGTAGTGCGTTTGTTTTGGGTACAAAATGTCACAGGTTTAAATCCTGTCATCCCTATTCCTAACGATTAGTTATCATATGAGCAGTAACAAGAGATCAATTTTGAGCGATTCAAATTGGACATAGATACTCAAGTTATATGAATAGTTCTCCATATTGAGTTTGTATGCATGCAATATGTATTGCCATTTCATAAAATTCTTTAGGAAAAGAAAGCGCTCTTAGTTCAGTTCGGTAGAACGCGGGTCTCCAAAACCCGATGTCGTAGGTTCAAATCCTACAGAGCGTGATACCATTCTTCTGAGATGGAGAATGAGACTAAAATAATGGGGTGTTAATTGGATCTCCTATCAATTAGGATTTAAAAAAATAGGAGGTCAATAAACAAAAGAGACAGTACTAAATCAAATATCCAACTGATCCTATTGTAAATAGGCCGTTACAAATAATCCAGCCAAAAAGGTCCTGGAATATGGGGATCCAAAAAGGTCTAGAGGGAAATTATGAGCATTACGTTCATGCATAACTTCCATACCAAGGTTAGCACGGTTAATAATATCAGCCCAGGTATTAATTACACGACCTTGAATATCAACTATAGATTGGTTAAAATTGAAACCATTTAAATTGAAAGCCATAGTGCTGATACCTAACGCGGTAAACCAGATACCTACTACAGGCCAAGCAGCTAGGAAGAAATGTAAAGAGCGAGAATTGTTGAAACTAGCATATTGGAAGATCAATCGGCCAAAATAATCGTGAGCAGCTACAATATTATAGGTTTCTTCCTCTTGACCGAGTCTGTAACCTTCATTAGCAGATTCATTTTCTGTGGTTTCCCTGATCAAACTAGAAGTTACCAAGGAACCGTGCATAGCACTGAGTAGGGAGCCGCCGAATACACCAGCTATACCTAACATGTGAAATGGGTGCATAAGAATATTATGCTCAGCCTGAAATACAATCATAAAGTTGAAAGTACCAGAGATTCCGAGAGGCATACCATCTGAAAAGCTTCCTTGACCAATTGGGTAAATCAAGAAAACTGCAATAGCAGCTGCAACGGGAGCTGAATATGCAACAGCAATCCAAGGGCGCATACCCAGACGAAAACTAAGTTCCCACTCACGACCCATGTAACAAGCTACACCAAGTAAGAAGTGTAAAACAATTAGTTCATAAGGACCGCCATTGTATAACCATTCATCAACGGATACAGCTTCCCATATCGGGTAAAAGTGCAAACCGATAGTCGCAGAAGTAGGAATAATGGCACCAGAAATAATATTGTTTCCGTAAAGTAGGCAGCAATGAAAGCGATAATAAATAAAGAAGTTGCGGTCAATAAGGTAGGGATCATCAAAACACCAAACCATCCAATGTAAAGACGGTTTTCAGTGTTGGTTATCCAGTTACAGAAGCGACCCCATAGGTTTTCGCTATCGCGTCTCTCTAAAATTGCAGTCATGGTAAAATCTTGGGTTTATTGAAATTGAATTATCAAGGACTCCCAAGCACACAAATTCTCTATAACTATAGACTGAAGGGCTTGTTATAAAACTGTATAACATGACTTATATACGGGTGTCAACCAATACCAATATCCATTGTATTCTGTTATTGATCTAGATTCAAACAAATTTTCTTTTTTTACCTCATTTCACCATCCATTCAAACAAAAAAAAAGGTTTTCTATATTCTCTAGATATGACTTCGCTGTGATATGTAATAGTTATATATTAATTCGAATTTATCTATTAATTAAAATAGGTTGCCCGAGACTCGAAACCGGAACTAGTCAGATGAAGTAGAAAATTCCTTGTTGAATCAAATAAAACAATAAAAAATACTTCCCCAAGCCGTGCTTGCATCTTTCATTCCACACGGCTTTCCGTATGTATACATCTAAACCTGAGTTCCTTCTCCAGAAGAGTCATAACATAACCAATCATTCATCATGGACCAGATCGTTACTGAAAAGAATATCCAAATACCAAATCCGATTTCTATGTAACCTCTGCAAAGTAGAGGAATCTCTTGGAAAAATCAAAGAAAGAATCTCTTTTTTCCTCGGTAAACAATTCTTTGCAATAATTCTTCTTAACCTCATCTTTTCAAAAAAGGGCCTACAATACTTTTGTGTTTACAAGTCAAAGTTTTAATACAAGAAAGCCGAAGTATATATTTTATTAGATACAAACTTTTTTTTTTAAGGAACCATTATAATAATAAGAAAGATTTCTACAAATTCGCAAAAATCGATCAATAATATCAAAATCGGATAATGGGTTTATATTGATCATTCTTGGTTGAGACCAAACATAAAAAAAAACATTGCCATAAAATAGTGTTTCTATTTATTTATCTAAAAAGGCGCATTCTTGAAAGCCAGAATGCATTTTCCTAACTATTATATTAGAGTGTTGGATAAAGAATTCTGAAATATTTCAACTCTAGGTGATGGATGTTATGGGATGGTGGTCTAGTGTTTGATATCTTTAAAATAACTATTATTTAAACTACTATTTTAAAAAGAAATGAAACATTGTAATAACTTAATTGAAGAGAATTTATTAAAAATATATAAAAAGATTCAAATCAGCCGACCCAGAATGAGAAAGAATGAGAGTGGTGATTTATATTTGAATAAACTGATTTGAAAGATTTTTATACATACAGTTAAAAACCCTTCCAATCACTTTATTAAGGAAACAACAAAGATATTACATGGAATACACAATCCATAAATAAAATTTAATTTTAGGAAAACACAATCCATTGATTCAGTCCCTAATAAAAGATATTTTTAGGAAAATCGATTGTTTAATATATATGAATAAAAATAAAGAAAATGTTTGTCTGTAGGCAACGTTAGACACAAGCTGCTATAGATCAATTCAATTTGCTTGAAAAATTACCTTTTTTTAAAAAATAAAATTGGTTCAATGTAAGAGAAAGATCTCCCTTTCTCAAATTAAAATCTAAAACAAAAAATAAATCCAAAAAGCTTGCAGAAATGAAAAAAATGCGAGAAATTAGGTAAGTAAATTTATTGACAGAAACTTAGTAAGATGTGTAAATCCTAAACAACAACCAATTTTTTCTAATAAAATGAACAACATCAAATTCACAATGTTATATTTATTCATCACACAAACAAAAAATCAAACACGTCATTCATAAAGAAAAGAGAAAAAAAAAATCTTTTACTCTCTCACATTTTCTCCGTGAGCTCTTTCAATTGTATGCTCTACCTACTTGAATTCTTAATCTTCTCCAAAATTTAAAATCTATTTCTAAAAAAAAAAAACAGTTAAATAAAATTTAATATTTTTTTAATAATACTTTTAATTTAAAATACAATTTTTTAACGAAAATAATAATAATTTTTTGGTTTACAGAAATCATAAGTTTTCAATTAAAATAAATTATAAAATATAAGTAAAAGTCTCTTTTATGGAACAAAATAATATTTTTTTTACGAGCAAAAATACATTATTAATTCAAATATTTGTATATAGATTCAAATATATAAATAATGTCCAAATAAAAATAATATTTATATACAGAAAAAATACATTGTTGATTAAATTATTAATATATACGAAAAAAATTTATTGTTATAAAGGAGAATAACTTTAATTGGTTAAATCATTGAATAATATAAATTTATTGATCATATTTTCAAATATGAAAAAAAATTAATAAAAAAATATTATTATTATAAACGGAAATAACTTTATTATATTTTGGAAACAAATGTGCATACTAACTATAGAAAACAAATTTTAATCAAATCATAACTTATCTTTTTTTTTAAATAGGAAAATAAAACAATTAAAATAGGCACATGAAATTATTCATCAAAATATTCAATAATAATGAAAAAAATTACTATTGGTTTTAATATTTTTGTAAATAATCTCAAAATATATATATATATATATATATATATATATATATATATATATATATATATATATATATATATATATATATATATATATATATATATATATATATATATATATATATATATATATATATATATATATATATATATATATATATATATATATATATATATATATATATATATTAAAATTTTCTAAATTATTTGGACCCATTTGTTGAAAACTTACTCAAATAATCAACTTTTTCAAATAAATATCTAACCTAATCCACTTTTCTATCTATTTTTCAAATTAACTCACTTTAAAAAAAATAAAAATTCAACAAAGAGCATGGACAGATTCAAAAAATTTAGTAAGTGGGGACAAAATCGTAAAAATTCTTTAATATGAATTCGGTTTATTGATAAATTTTTTATTTTTTAGTAAAATTTGAAAAAATATTATATTTATTTTTCATTTTTATTAAAAATGCATCTATTATTTTAAAATAGTAAGTTTTCACACTCAAACCATTTTTTAAAAGATACATATTAAACACATATAAAATTTATAATGTTATAAATATTATTTATAAAAATAAGACAATATATATATATATATATATATATATATATATATATATATATATATATATATATATATATATATATATATATATATATATATATATATATATATATATATATATATATATATATATATATATATATATATATATATATATATATATATATATATATATATATATATATATATATATATATGATTAAACAATAACATTACTTAGTGTTCCAAACAAAATTTATATTTAATGAGTTTAGAGATGTAAAAAAATTATTTATTAAACACATGCAAAAGTTTCATTATCAGTCAAACTTATTTATACTAGATTAATCTATTAATTTTGTAGTGTCAATATCTTAATTATTTAACTATTACTAAAGAAAAATACAAATATATTAATAACTATTATCACATTAGTGGAGTATTGTCCCCATTTTATTCTACTTACATCCGACTCCGGCAAAGAGAAATAATCAATCTAATTGAAAATAATGTCCAATTCAATAAAAATTGAATTGATGACTTTGGTTGAATATTTTTTTTAAAGTGGATAAAATTAAAAAATAAATAAATAAATGAATTAATTTAAATGTTTATTTAAAAAAATTGATTATTTAAGTAAATGATTCTCGTTTGTTAGTATTTTGATTTTAAAGAAATCGTGCATTGAATGAAAATTGAATGTGAGGTTAGAAAGAACATTGAAAAGGACCCCTCCTCACTTTATTCCTACGCATTGGTTGGTCAGCACCATCATCTCAATAGCATTGGATGCTGTTCTACACACCAACCAATA
Source organism: Lathyrus sativus (assembly GCA_963859935.3). NCBI lineage: Eukaryota > Viridiplantae > Streptophyta > Magnoliopsida > Fabales > Fabaceae > Lathyrus > Lathyrus sativus. The sequence goes on along the minus strand of OZ012735.1, from coordinate 566,403,527 downwards.
GATGCCATACTTTACTACACTAAATTCTAGATCGTTAAAATTTAGATACCAAAAAAAACCAAAAACAAAGTTTCATTCAAGTTTTTATTTTCTTACCATACAAGTTTTTCCTTTGACCAAAAGTTTATAGAATATTTTTTCTTACCTAAAAATCATCTCATCTCAAATATAGACCAGATTCATCTGTACTTTAATAAAATTAAAAAAAAAATCACATAAATTAAAATATTCATATGTGATTTTTGATATTTATATTTACACTCTGATATATAAATAAATCGGATAAGAATAATTATATTTATTTATTTTTTATATATTTTGACCAACGGACCAATAATAATAATAATAATAATAATACCGCGTACACGTGGACACGGACGTTACACGCACATGGGCATTACCGTAATTTCAGCCAAAATAACATTTATATTAATTCACGTTATATTTTATTCAAGTCTATAAATTCAATTGTTTCAGTAACCATATCACATAAGCAAAAGAAATTCATAGAAAAGAAAATGGCAGGAATCATCAACAAGATTGGGGAGACTCTTCACATCGGAGGACACAAGAAGGAAGATGAACACAAAGGAGAGAAGAGTCACGATGACAAGCACAAAGGTGAGCACAAGGAAGGTTTAGTTGAGAAGATCAAGGACAAGATCCATGGTGATGATGAACATAAAGAACACAAAGGAGAGAAAAGTCACGATGATAAGCACAAAGGTGAACACAAAGAAGGTGTAGTTGAGAAGATTAAGGACAAAATCCATGGTGGAAGTGATGAACATGGACACAAAGGTGAGAAAAAGGATAAGAAGAAGAAAGATAAGAAGAAGAAGGAACATGGTCATGGGCATGATCATGATAGTAGCAGCAGCAGTGACAGTGATTAGATCTAAGCTAATGTTGTTTTTTTTCTCTCTTTCTTTCTATGTTAATTAAGGTAATAATGTTTTTTTAATCACTTTTTATAATAATTTTCATTTTTCTCGTATTATTTTAATTTAAAATATATGGATTAATATATATGTTATTTTTTCTTTGTTTGCAGCGGTGTACGATACCGTATGGTGGGGAGGAACTGGAAATTCTTTCTTACTATGATGATGGAGGGATGGATCTAAGAATAATAATGTAGAGAGATGGAGAGAGAGAAATTTATGTGTATTTCTGTTTTTTATTTTTATTATTGACTTATTATGTGCTAATTGTAAAAGCTCACAGCTTTTTGGTTTGGATGTAGATTGGCATATATGAGAATAATTATGTTAATTATTAATAATTTCTTTCTTAAATATTAAAATAAGAACATAGCAGCGAACTCAGTATTTATAATGTAAACCACAGAAGATAAACAAAAGAGACGAATTTGATTATTTTCCATCTCTACAAGCCCAAGTTACACTAAAAATGTTATTCACACCTTAATCTTGCTCAGCCAAACAAGTCTTGGTATATGGATACTGGTGTTACTTGGCACATGACCTCTTGCAAGGTAATCTCTGGTCTTATTTTAAATTAAACAAAAATAATAAAAATAATAGTAAAAAATGGTCATTTAATTCCAATCCATAAATTGGTAGTACACCCATACTCTCCCCTCACTCTCATCTTATCCTAAAAATGTACTGCATGCTCCAAATTTAATTAAAAATTTAATATATGTTCTACATATAATAAAATTTTAATTAAATTTGACCCGTTTTTTTTGAAATATTTTCAGACGTGGATTACTTTAATGTGAATAGAGAGTAGAGATAATCATATATATTTTCATCACCACCAACACCACTTCTACAAATAAAGTTGAACCTACATCATTCTTTGTAGCTTTGTCATCTTCTCTTTGCCATGATTGTTTAGGTTACTCGGGCAAACAAGTTTTAAATTCTTTTAGAAAAAATAAATTGATTGTAATAATCCTAAAAAGCTACATTCTCGTTTTTTTAATTCTTGTCCTCTTGGTAAATATGTTGAATTTCCATTTTTGAATTCTCATAATTATAATTTGTGAGTAATGTATGGACATTTCCTATTTTAAACTTGTTAGATCACACGTACTTTGTTCTATTTTTGAATAATTACTCAAATTTTTTGTGGACATTTTCCATCTCACATAAATCTCAAGTATATTTATGTTTTCAAAAACTCCGAGCTTATATAAACCCATATTTTCCATGGTAAATAAAAACCATTCAATGTGATAATGGTCGTGAATATGTCAATAGTAATTTTTGAAAGATATGTAAAATTAATGAAATCTAATTTTGTTTTTCTTGCCCTTATACATCTTCTCAAAACAGTGAATTTGAATGAAAAGTACGTCCAATTAACAATATTATTCGAACACTATTAGTTCATGCATCATTACCCCCATATTTTTGTCATTATGCTCTAGAAACGACAACATATCTTCTGAATATTTTACCTAGAAAAACCATCAATTTTGAGTGACCTCTTAAAATGTTGTATAAAAGATACTCCTCTTATTCCCACTTATCCGTATTTGGGTGTTTATGTTATCCCTTTTTTCCATCCACCACAATTCATAAATTATAAACTCACTTTACACGACGTGTCTTTCTCGGGTACCCATCAAATCATAGAGGCTATAAATGTACAGATTTATCTTTGAATAAATTTATTATTTGTCGTCATGTTATATTTGACAAATTTTCATTTCCTTATGCAAATATTCATACCCCCAACCCAATACACACACCTTCCTAGACAATGACTTATCTCCTTACATCATATACCACATCTTAACTTAAAATCAACTTAACCAAAATCTAAGTCAACTGTATTATTTACTCCACATGTCCCCCCACTAACCTTGAACCAACCAGCAAGTCTCCCAAACCTAAGCCCATCATCTCAACCACAACTTCTCCTAAACCATGGCCAAACCAACCTTAGATGCCAGACATCTTTCCCCACCCCTAATACACCATCACACCCTCAACAAACCCACAAACAATTTATTTCTCTCATTTTTCAACCCTCTTTACCAACAAAAACCAAAATGGTTACTAGGAGTAAACATGGTATTTTTAAACTCAACCAAAAATATTATGGCCTACATACCAATGTTCCCAAATCCCCCATACCTAGAAACCTCGTCTGCACTCAAAGACCCAAATTGGAAAATGAAAATGGATTATGAATATAATCATCTAAGTAAAAATAAGATCTGTGATTTAATGTCACAACCACTGGATGTTAATGTTATTTGGTCTATGTAGATTTTTAGATTTAAAGAAAAATCTGGAGGTTCTTTTAAGAGGCATAAAACTTGACTTGTAGGTGATGGTGCAGGTCAACAAGTTGGCATTGACTGTGGGTAAACCTTTAGCCTAATTATCAAACTGGATACAATTTGCACAATTCTTAGTATTGCTCCCTCTAAGTCTTGGCAAATTCATCAATTGGATGTCAAGAATACCTTTTTACATGGAGAATTCAAATAAATTGTCTACATGTATCAACCATTAGGATTTAAGGATTAGAAAATCCTAGTCGTGTGTGTCGTCTGTGTAAATCACTATATGGGCTCAAACAAGCTCCTCAAGCTTGGTACAAGCAATTTGCCAACTATGTTTCATTTATTAATTTTTTCTCAAAGAAAGTGTGATCACTCCATTTTCATCTACAAGAAAGTTACTCACATGGCCCGCATCCTACTTTATGTTAATGATATTATCCTTACCATATCTTCTAATGTTTTGCGATAATCTATCATTTCACTTCTCAATACCTAATTTGATATGAAAGATTTGGGAAATCTGAGCTGCTCCTTGGGTATTACAGCCACTCACCACTAAAAAGGTTTATTTCTCTCACATAAAATTATGCCAAAGATATTCCAACATGCGCTGAAATGTCTTCTTAAAAATCGTGTCCAACCACATTCAATACAAAACCAGAGATGAGTGCCAAACATAACACTCCATATGAGGATCCCTCTCTCTATTGTAGCCTTGATGGTGACCTTTATTGCGTAGCTTTTACTCCACCATACATTTCATATGTGGTACAATAGATATTTCTTTTCATGCACAACCCAATGGAAGACCACATGCAAGATCTCTGAAGTATATTGCGCTATTTTCAGGGAACACAAAATTATGGTTTACATATTTATCCTTAATCTACTACCTCTTTAATTTCATATATAGATATATGTCTATTGAGGAGGATGCCCTGATACTTGAAGACCTACATCTGATTATTGTGTGTTTCTCGATGATAACACTTTCTCTTGGTCATCAAAACGACAATCCATGTTATCTCGCTTTAGTGTTGAAACCTAACAGTATGGTGTTGTCAATGTGGTATATTAATCCTATTGGTTGCACAACCTTTTTCTTGAGTTATATTGTCCCATTCACAAGGCCATAATGGTTTACTATGACAACATCGATGCAATCTATCTCTCTGGTAACCCAATTCAATATCATCAATAAACGAAACACATCGAGATGGATATTTGTTTCGTTCACAAAAAGGTAGCTTGAGGTCATGTCTGTGTTCTTCACATCCCATCACGATATCAAATTGTGGATGTTGTTACAAAAGGTCTTCCTTTCATATTGTTTCAGGATTTCAAAAATGGTCTCAACATCCGTCAATCTCTCCATTCAAATGCGGGGAAATATTAGAATATGTCTATTTTCATTTTATGTATCATATTCATTAGACTTTAATTATGTTGATTAATTATTAACTATATTTATTAGCTTTTCTTATTATCCATATATGATTTGACAAGAGTTGTATATAATTCACAAATCATATCAATGAAAAGCCGGAAATTATTTTCTTACATTTTGAACAGTTAAGGAATTAATATGGAATTTTTAGAATTAAGAGTCAAAATAAATCACAAGGTTAACATACAGGACTAAAAAGAATATTAACCATAACCTTATTTTTAACTAAGTGAAATACATACCATTTCTTGATAGTCTTTTGCATCGTTAGGTACCTAATTTATTTTAATTTTTACATGTGTCAACATGTTATAGATAGATAAGTTTAATCACGGTTGATATAATAATGCATTGTGGCAGATTTTGTACAGAAAGCTATAAAATAGGAGACAAAAGGCGGGGAAAGGTACTCTAACTTTCTGCAAATCTCACTCATTTGATTAATCAAACGGATAATTTCTCCTTTGTAATGTTTCCAAATATTAATAATTCATATGTTCACTACTTGGTGTAAAGATCTTAAATGTGCCTCTTTTATTCTCAAACTGTTCCACTCAAGGTCAATGACAATTGTCAGTTTAAAGGCGGGTGGCAAATCGACGAAGGGTGATGTTCGACATAGGGAGGCTGTTAGATAATGTGTTGATTGAAAAGAGTTAATCTAACAAACATTTTATGAGATCTCATTTATCTATAATAGTTTAATTGTGAAAAATTTGAGATTTTATACGGTAGTACACTTTGCACGCCTTCAAGACCTTAACCTCAAATGTTTTTGTTTGTTTTAGGCATGTTGTAAGTTTTGACATCAGAACTCAACGTGTAGTTCCTTCAAACCCTTTATTAAAGGATGAACTTGTTGGTATTTAGTGAATGGTAGTTTATTATTATTCTAACTTATTTACATATTGTTCACCTTGTAGATAATGAATGAATAATATTCTCAAACGATGACTTATATAATGTGCTTCTATGTTAGACAACTTGTTTTCTTGAGACTTATGGGAGTTAATATATCTTAGTGTAAGTTTTATGAGTTGTTGGATGACTTAGTCAGTTTGATGTGATTTTGTGCATGGAATTTGATGGTTTGTTTTGTATTGTGTATTTGAATTAGGAATGTTCATAGTTTATTAATAATTTGCTTCAGTTTTTAATAACCACTTAAAAAAAAATAGTTAGTTAACTGCTAAAGTGATTTTAGTTTCGATTAAAACCAATTTATATTTATAAATAAGTTTTCATCTATAAACCAAATTTATATTTTGAATAATTTTAAAATCAATTTTTTTAAATAAATAATTTTCAAGATCTTTTTTTTTTTGGTTTTTTTAAAAGTCAAAGTAATTTTTATCAGTAAAAACATTTTTATTTAAAATAAAAACAATTCTTAAAAAATTTGTTTTTTATTTATTATTTGTTATCATCAATACAAAATAAAAATAGACAATTTTTTTCTCTTTTTTTATACCATTTTTTGTTGACTTTTAGAAAAAAATATATTTTTTGTAAACATTACTTTTAATAAAATTTTAATATTAAAAGTATTTTCAAAATAATATTTTTTTAAAAACAATTAGTTAAATGGTTTAAACTGGATTTTAACTTAAATTTGGTTAAATGAATTGTTTATAATATGTGATTCATTTCATTAATCATTTAAATGTTTTAAGTTTTTATTTATTTATTTAAAATTTAGTGCAATTCAATTTGAAAATATGGCTCAATTAATCATATTTTTGCACACCAGATTTAAATGAGCTTGACTTATAGACATAGTGATAATTTTGAATATGATTATAAATAGCTTGATTTATAAATAAATAAATAAATAAATAAATAAATATATATATATATATATATATATATATATATATATATATATATATATATATATATATATATATATATATATATATATATATATATATATATATATATATATATATATATATATATATATATATATATATATATTTGTTTTGGTCTGCCTAGTCTAATATATATTATTTGGATAATATTTTAATTTTTGGTCATTTTAATATAATTAATATAATATAATAAATATCTTAACATGTTGTAACCAAAAAAACTTATATACGGTAAATAATGATAATTAAAAAAAAGTTGATATTGCATCGGTCACATAATCGATGTGAAAAACAACAGATACCATATCAATTTAATAGATGGACGATGTGAAAAACGAAGTGAAATTTGACACATTACTCTAATAACTAAAATGTATAGAGTATGTTTCTTTTAACTTTAAAAAATAAATATTTTTTTTATATTTTCAAAAATAAATTTTATAAAATTGTTTTTTAAAATTTTACAAATTCTTTTATATTTATTTTTTTAAAAATAAAAATTAATTTTAATATTCTATAACATAAATAAATATTATTGAAAATTAAAAAAATGCAGGTCGAAATCACAAGGAAGAACGATTTTAGCCACCTTAAGTATTTATCCCTATCCAAAAGCTCATAACATAAAACTTAACCTTATTTAGGTTGGTATGAAGTGATAATGACAAGGGAAAGTCTCTCATATACGTCTTCAAAGGAAATAGTGTAGAGTTGAATTCTTCGAAGGAGGTAGGAATCTATATACATACTATAAGTGAAAGTATTTCAAATTATATTTTTTTACAAAGATATACAACCAAATATATACATATATTGCATAGTGAGAATTGAATAGAAAATGTTTGAATTAAGCTTAAACTTTAGCAAATTAGCTCTTCATGCTTGACAGAGTTACATGCCTCTAAATGCTAATAATAATCAAATACTTCTCCTTTAATATTTGATGACAAATTCAAATATTTTTTTATTGCTTGATTATTCAAATTGATTATGTTTGTCCATTACGCCCCCTCAAGATGAAGGTTCTATCAATGACCTTTATCTTGGACATGAGTTTAGTGAACTTGATTTGTTGGAAGTGGTTTAGTAAGTAAGTCTTCCAGCTGATACTTGGTAGACACATGTATTACGATGAGCTTGTTGGTTTGAACTTGTTCCCTAAAAAAATGATAATCTAATGATATATGTTTCATTTTTGAATGAAGTACAGGATTGGAACAAAGGTATGTGGCGCCCACATTGTCACACAATAGTTGTGGAGGTTCATGTATGGGAATTCTTAGCTCATGAAGTAAGTTTTGTAGCCACATGAGCTCAGTGGTAGCGGTAGAAACTGCACGATATTCAACCTCAGTAGATGACCATTCAACAGTTCTTTGCTTTCTTGAGAGCCATGATATTGGGTTGCCTCCAAAGAAAATGATGTAAGCTGAGGTATATGTGCGATCATCACGGTTCCCACCCCAATCTGCATCAGAGTATGCTAACAAGTTGTTTGCGGAAGTTTTTTGTAGCATGAGTCCATGATTAATAGTTTGTTTGATATACCGAAAGATGCGTTTCAAGTGCTGCAAGTGAAGGGAGGTTGGTTTATGCATAAATTGGGATAGCTTATTGATGCAATATGACAAGTCTGGACGAGTAAGATTAAGGTACTGAAGTCCACCAATAATTCTACGAAACTCAGTGGCATCAGTGGATGATGTGCCATCGTGAAGTTGTAGCACTGTTGTGGAAGAAAGTAGTGTGTGAGATGGTTTCACCCCCTCCATGTCAAGCTTTTGTAAGAGGTCACGAATGTACCGGTTTTGAGAAAGAAAAATGCCAGAGCTTGTTGGTATTATTTCAATACCTAGAAAGTAATGAGGTTGTCCCATATTTTTCAATGAAAATCGTTGAGATAGTGCGTTGATGAAGCTTTGAAGGAATTTAGAGTTGTTACCGGTGAGCAGTAAGTCATCTACATAGACTAGAAAGTAAGCCGTAATATCACCTATGTGATAAATGAACAATGATGGATCACTTTTGGTTGTTTGAAATCCATACGCGATAATAAAACCCTTCAGAGAGTCATGCCATGCTCTTGGTGCTTGACGTAGGCCATAGATGGCCTTATGAAGTTTGCATACATAGTTGGGGTGTTATACGTCTTTCATACCTGGCGGTTGGTCCATGAAGACCTCTTCAGTAAAAGCTCCTTATAAGAATGCATTGTTCACATCAAGGTGGTGCATTGACCACTGATGAGAGATTGCAATGGTAAGAATAATCTTAATTGTTTGTGGGTGAATAACTGGTGTGAATGTCTCTTGATGTCAATACCAGTACATTGTGTGAAACCCTTGGCAACAAGACGTGCCTTGTAGCGAGCAATGAAACCATTACTATTTCTCTTGATAAAAAAATAACCATCTACATTCAACAATATTTTGCCCTGCCTTAGGTGGTACAATAGAGAATATGCCATTTCTTATTAATGCTTCAAATTCATCGGCAATTGCCTAACGCCAATGGGCGTGTTTCATTGCCTCACGAAAGCTTGAAGGTTCCAAATTCTCAGATAGAGGATGTTTTGATGCAGTGTACATCCTTTTTGACTTGAATATATTATTCATGGACCTTGTCATTGTAAGAACACAGATTGTTTCTTAGTTATATCTCTATGTTTTGATGATAACACTTATGAATTTTGTATTCAAGAATTATATACTCTAAATTTGTTCTAGACTGTTTGCTACAGGTACTAAAGAAAATATTCTTAAAAGAGCAAATTTGGATCTGAACAATGTTATTATGAATAGCTTCAAAGGTTCAAGAGCATTTTAAATGAAGATCTGAACGCTGCTCTCAGAAGAATCTGAAGGATGTCTACTGAAGATTCTGAAGCAGGAGCCTCTAAAGAATAAGAAGACTCTGAGAGATCAGAAGCTTAGTCTTCAGAAGACTCTGAAGATACTACGCTGCTTAAGTATTGAGAATCTGATATAGAAGACTCTGCTCTGACAGAATTACACGCTCAAGCACACAAGCTGCACATACTCTGATTCAGCACAATTTGAAGAACATCCAAGACTCTGAAGATCCAGAAGATCTCTACTCTGGAGATTCTGAAGATCCAGACTCTAATGTTGATAGCTGAACTTATTTTAGTGAAGAAGATTTAAATATGTACGTTGGTATATCTCAACAGCTCTTTCCTCTTTTGTGCTAGACACAAGAACACAGACAAAAAGGTTTTATCTGTGCATTCCATTCTAAGGAAAGTTTCTGCAAAGTGAAGACAAAAGGCATCAGGCTTTTTCAGCACAACCTCCAATGTAAAGACAAAAGGCTCCAGGCTTTTCAGCACAACCTTCAACGTTGAGAAGACTTCATGGATCTAAGTGCCTATATAAAGAAGTCCACTCCATCTTCTTCAGTAATCAAACTACTTGCAAAAATCACTCATCAAAGCAAAACTCTCAAAGCTCTTATAATTTTATTTTGCTATAACATTGTTCTTAACTTAAGAGAATTATCACAGTTGTGATAACAGCTTATTAGAAGCATTCTTACTCTTGTAATAGTTTTACATTGTTGTAAAAGGTTTTCCTTAAGAGGATCCAGTTGGGATCAGTAGCTCTTGAGAAGACTAAGGACATTTGTTCTTAGGTGTTACTATTATAATCTGTTTGATTAAATAGTGGATTAAGTCCTTGACTGAGAAAGGCAAATCACTCTTGAGAGGGTGGACTGGAGTAGTTGAGTTCAACGAACCAGGATAAAAATAACTGTGTTTAAATCTTTGATTATTTGTCTTACTTATTCAACCCCCCCTTCTAAGTAATTTTCTCACCTTCAGTTGGCATCAGAGCTCCGGTTCTGCGTGTGCTATCACTTAACCATGTCAGTAAAGATCCAGTGAGAAAAGTTACTTTGGTATATATTTGATTGTCATTATGGGTGACGTTTCTACATCCAATACAGCCAGTTGCAACAAATATGAAGGGGATAGAATCAGCACAAAGCCTCCCATGTTTGATGGAGAAAAATTTGATTACTAGAAGGACAGGATAGAAAGTTTCTTCCTGGGGTATGATGCTGGTTTATGGGACTTGGTTATTGATGGCTATGAACATCCTACTAATGAGGATGGCAAGAAAGTTGACAGAAAATCAATGACAGAAGTCCAGAAGAAGGATTTCAAAAATCACCATAAGGCTAGGACAATATTGCTTAATGCAATCTCTCATACTGAGTATGAAAATATTACTAACAGAGAAACAACTCATGGAATGTTTGAGTCACTTAAAATGACTCATGAAGGAAATTCTCAAGTGAAGGAGACCAAGGCTCTGGCGCTTATACAGAAGTATGAAGCGTTCAAAATGGAAGAATATGAAAATATAGAAACTATGTTTTCTAGATTCCAGATCCTTACTGCTGGTCTAAAGGTTCTAGACAAGGGATACTCTACATCAGATCATGTAAAGAAAATCATCAGAAGTCTACCTACCAGATGGAGACCAATGGTGACTGCCTTGAAGATGGCTAAAGATCTGAACAAGATCTCTTTAGAAGAACTCATCAGCTCACTGAGGAGCCATGAAATTGAGCTTGAGGAAGATGAACCTCAGAAGAAAGAAAAAGGTAAATCTGTTGCTTTAAAATCTAATAAATCTGCTAAAGCTTTGCAGGTTATTGAAGAAATCTCTGAAGGATCTTCTTCTGAAGAAGAAGATGAATTATCAATGCTATCCAGAAGGATCAACAGGCTCTAGAAGCACAAGGGAAAGAAGTTCAACAACTTCAGAAAATCTGATCATAGAAAGGAATCTTCTGGGCACAGAAGATCTGGCAAGAAAGAAGTTGTATGCTATGAGTGCAAAGAACCTGGGCATTATAAGAATGACTGCCCCAAACTTCAAAGAGAAAAACCTAAGAAGAAGGTTGACAAAAAGAAGAAGGTTCTGATGGCAACATGGGATGACTCAGATGATTCTGAATCATCTTCTGAATCAGAAGAAGAATGTGCTAATGTTGCACTGATGGCCAGCACAGAAGATCAAGAGGAAGGAACCTCAGGATATGAATCAGATTCTGAATCTGATGATGACGCTGAAGAGGTAATGGCTAAACTTACCAAAGAAGAACTTATAAAAGTTTTAACAGAAGTTCTTAAAAGTTATAACAATATCAAACTCAAATACAAGAAGCTGAAAAGCAATCTTGAATCTGAGATTGATCTTCTGAAAACAGAACTTGTTGAGCAAAAAGAAATTAATCTGAAAATCAAAAATGACTTTGAAATAACTCAACAAGAATCTGAATCTGAGGCTAAGTCATGTGAAAACATTTTAGAAAAATATGACTCTAGCTTTCAGAGATTCCTTACTAAGAGCATAGACAGAAGCAAGATGGCTTCTATGATCTATGGTGTTAGTGGGAACAACAAAAGAGGTATTGGATATGAATCTTCATCTGGAAGTAATCCAAAATCTGTTGACAAACTTTTCATCAAGAAGACACCTCTGTATTCTCAATTTAAATTTGGTCACTTAAATGATATTAAACACACAAGCTCTGAGAAGAATACTTATGTGTTTAAACCCAAGGCAAGTCAGAATAAACATTATGTTGAAAAACAGAAGTTTAGACAAACCTACAAACCAACTAACCCCAAAGGACCCAAAAAGATCTGGGTACCTAAAAACAAAATAATTCCTGTTGCAGATGTTCTTAGCAGCAAGATCCGGACGCCAGTCATGGTACCTGGACTCTGGATGCTCACGGCACATGATAGGAGAAAGGTCTATGTTCCAAAGCCTGGAACTTAGATCTGGAGGTGACGTGAAGTTTAGAGGGAACCAGAAAGGCAAGATCATTGGATCTGGCACTATTGGAAATGGTAAACTTCCCTCTATAACTAATGTTTTACTTGTTGAAGGTCTAAAACATAACTTATTGTCCATAAGTCAATTAAGTGACAATGGTTATGATATTACCTTTAATCAAAAATGTTGTAAAGCTATATGACAAAAGGATGGCTCTATCCTATTTAGTGGTAAGAGGAAAAACAACATTTATAAAATAAATCTTTCAGAACTTAAAGTTCAAAGTGTTAAATGCCTCTTGTCTGTTAATGAAGAGCAATGGGTCTGGCACAGAAGATTGGGCCATATTAATATGAGACGTATATCTCAGATTAATAAACTTAATCTTGTCAGAGGACTCCCTAATCTGAAGTTCACTTTAGATGCTCTTTGTGAAGCATGCCAAAAAGGGAAGTTTTCAAAAACATCTTTTAAATCAAAAAATGTTGTTTCTACTTCCAAACCACTAGAACTACTTCATATTGATCTGTTTGGACCAGTGAAAACTGCATCCATCAGAGGCAAGAAGTATGGATTAGTCATTATTGATGACTATAGTAGATGGACATGGGTAAAGTTCTTAAAACACAAAGACGAGTCACATTCTGTGTTCTTTGACTTCTGCAAGCAAGTCCAGATTGAAAAAGATTTCAAAATTATAAAAGTCAGAAGTGATCATGGGGGTGAATTTGAAAATAAATATTTTGAAAAATACTTTTCTGAAAATGGCATTGCTCATGATTTTTCCTGTCCTAGAACTCCACAACGAAATGGGGTTGTAGAGAGGAAAAACAGGACTCTGCAAGAAATGGCCAGAACCATGATCAATGAGACAAATCTGGCAAAACACTTTTGGGCAGAAGCAATCAACACAACGTGTTATATTCAGAACAGAGTGTCTGTAAGACCTCTTCTGAAAAAGACTCCATATGAACTGTGGAAGAACAGAAAGGCTAACATTTCATATTTTCATCCTTTTGGATGTACTTGTTATATACTTAACACTAAGGAAAATCTTAACAAGTTTGATTCCAAAGCACAAAAGTGTTTCATGCTTGGTTATTCTGAACGCTCTAAGGACTACAGAGTATTCAATACTGAAACACAGATTGTGGAAGAATCTATTCATGTAAGATTTGATGATAAGCTTGGCTCTGAAAAGCCAAAGCAGTCTGAGAATTCTGCAGATAGAGAAGTGATTCTCACAGACTCTGAAGGATCAGAGGCAGAAAAGGCTAAAGAAAAGGAATCTGAAGCAACTCCAGATGCTATTCACCTATCTTCTCATTTGGACAACTTACACATTTCTGAAAGATCAAATGTCAGAGGATCTTCTTCCAGAATCAAGGCATCTCACCCAGAAGATGTGATTATTGGAAAGAAAGATGATCCAATCAGGACAAGATCCTATCTCAGAACATCTGAATCTTCATTGTTTGGCTTAGTGTCAATAATTGAACCAACATCTGTGGATGAGGCTCTGAAAGATAATGAATGGATTATTGCCATGCAAGAAGAGCTAAATCAATTCACCAGAAATAAAGTTTGGGATCTGGTTCCTAGACCTAAAGGATTCAATGTTATTGGAACAAAATGGGTCTTCAGGAATAAGTTGAATGGAAAGGGAGAAGTTGAAAGGAATAAGGCAAGGCTGGTTGCTCAAGGATACAATCAACAAGAAGGTATTGATTACACTGAGACATATTCTCCAGTGGCAAGGTTAGAATCTATACGTCTTCTTATTTCATTTGCTGCACAGTATAACATCACTCTGTATCAGATGGATGTTAAAAGTGCCTTTCTTAATGGTATTATAGAAGAGGAAGTATATGTCCACCAACCTCCTGGTTTTGAAAGTGAAAACTTTCCAGATCATGTTTTTAAACTAAAGAAATCTCTTTATGGATTAAAACAAGCTCCCAGAGCTTGGTATGAGAGGTTGAGCAACTTCCTTCTGAAGAAAAATTTTATCAGAGAAAAAGTGGATACAACTTTATTCTGTAAAACTGTTAAGAAAGATTTGTTGATTTGTCAAATTTATGTAGATGATATTATTTTTGGATCAACAAATATTATGCTTGGAAAGGAGTTTGCTAAATGTATGTAGGAAGAGTTTGAAATGAGCATGATGGGAGAATTGAAATTCTTTTTGGGAATCCAAGTCAACCAGACTTCAGAGTGCACCTACATACATCAAACCAAATATGTTAAAGAGCTACTGAAGAAGTTCAACATGGTTGATAGTAAAATGGCAAAGACTCTAATGCACCCTACAAGCACTCTAGGTAAGGAAGAGGTAAGTAAGAAGGTAGATCAGAAACTCTACAGAGGTATGATAGGATCTCTTCTATACTTGACTGCTTCCAGACCAGATATTCTGTTTAGTGTCTGCTTATGTGCAAGATTCCAATCAGATCCTAGAGAATCACACTTAACAGCTGTTAAGAGGATTCTAAGGTATCTGAAAGGTACTACTAACATGGGTCTGTGTTACAGAAGATCTGATGAATTTTCATTAGTTGGATTCTGTGATGCTGATTATGCTGGAGACAGAGTTGAACGTAAAAGCACTTCTGGAAGCTGTCAGTTTCTTGGAAGTCATCTGATCTCATGGTACAGCAAGAAGCAACCCACTATTGCACTATCAACTACAGAGGCAGAATACATTGCTGCTGCTGGATGTTGTACGCAGATGCTCTGGATGAAGAGTCAATTAGAAGATTATCAAATCTATGAGAGTAATCTTTCTATCTTCTGTGACAATACTTCTGCTATATATTTGTCAAAAAATCCAATCTTGCATTCTAAGGCTAAACATATAGAAATTAAACATCACTTCATTAGAGACTATGTTCAGAAGGGTGTAATCAATCTAGCCTTTGTTGATACAGATCATCAATGGGCTGATATTTTCACAAAACCCCTTGCTGAAGATAGATTTAAGTTCATTCTGAAAAATATTTGTATGGATTTTTGTCCAGAGTAATATTTATCAGAGGCTACTTCTCAGATGCAAAATGTTTAATGATTTGAAGTATTTCATCTGACTAATTGTTCATTTATCTTTATTTAATTTATTTGTGTGAAACTCTGAACTAACAAACTCAGAAGATCTGAAAGTTGGAAACGTTTCATTTCTTGAGAGACATCAGATGCACATACAAAGCAAACACGTGTCACTCAGTATCTGAAACGATGGAGTGCTCAACTGAATTGACGTTTGAGGTATTGCTTTGAAAATCTCATTTTTTCTTGGTTTCCCCCCCAGCTGTCATAAATTTAATGTGACATGATTACTTTCATTAAATGCTGTACAAACGTGCGTATGTGTCTTTTGTTGTGCCCAATGCTTGATTTTTGGTTCTCTATATATACCACCTATCACACTATTTTCACACTTTTCACATTCACTACACTCATACGTTTTTGCTCTCTCTTCAACCTCTACCAAAACCCTAAACCCAAATCAAGATCTTCTGCTTCATCAATGGCTTCTACATCAAACACTGCTGAAAAATCCAACAAAACTATAATGTACAAGAAACCAGAATGCACCATATTTACTCCAGTAGCAGATCTTGAAGTTTTGTGTGAGAGCTTCGTTGATCTTGAATCATTAAAAGAAAATGGGTTTGACTTAACACCTGCCATTAAAGCTCAAGGCTGGGAGAAATACTTTGAGAGATTGATGGGTCTTGTGTATCCAACTCTTGTAAAGGAATTCTGGATTCACGCTAGCGCTGGTCCTAAGTTTATTCACTCATCTGTTCTTGGGATGGAGATAGTGATTACTGAGAAACTGATCAGGCAACTGTTCAGTTATACCTAATCTGATGGAGTTTCAAACCTTACTTCTTCACGTATTGATATGGCTAGGGTTTATGAAGAAATCACTGTAGCTGGAACACCAACAAGTAAGGTTAAAGATCTGAAACCTATCTATAGGATCTGGGCAAAGATATTTATGAGTACATTTTTTCACAGAAAGCCATCCAACTCACCAGACTATGTGAGTTCAGAACATCTGTATTTCATGTACTGCATCAGCCAGAATGTTAAGGTGGATCTACCGTATCTGATCTTTAGTCATCTTTTGACTCATGTCAAAGAAACTAGAGAAGAGGTCAGAGCTAAAGCTGGGTAAGTTAGAACTTGGATACCTCTGGGAAGACTGATTTCAGACATTCTTGTTGAAAACAAGCTGGTAAAGCATCTGACAAATGCAAAGATAACAGAAGATTTGTCATACATCATTGGATCTGAGATAAATGGACTCAATCTGAAAAGGATGAAAATCATTTCAGAATTGAATGGAAAATTAAGGAAGATAAACTCTGAGGAGGTCCAAGGCAGAAGGATACCCTTGGAAGATTTTCCAATGTTCAGTGCAGATGAACCAAAGGAATTTGTCTGGATGTACATTGCAGAATGTCTAAAGGAAGGAATTCCTCTACCTGCTAATCTTGTTCAGAAACCAGGAGAAGAATTGCCCAATCTGATGAAGGAAAGGCGTAGTAAGAGGAAAGCTGAAGAAGGATCGGTTCAGAAGAAAAGGAAAGTATCTGAAGTTCCAAGGAAGAAGAAGAAAGAAGGAAAGAAAGCCAGAATCAGTTCTAGAGAAGCCACTCTGGAAGAGGTTAGAGACACTATTCATCAGGTATTAACATCTGATCCTACACCTGATGTTCATTCACCCCTTTCATCACCACAACTTTCTCCAAACCTGAGTCAAAGAACTTCAACACCCAAACAATCTGAAAATCCTTTATCTGAACCACCCCCATCTGAACCAGTACATTCACAACCATCTTCTGTACCTATTCCCTCTGAACCACAACCTCAAACACTTCAATCAAAAATTCCACCAACAGAAACAATTCAACCGGAAATTCCTCAAACAGAAATTCCACAACCAGCAATGTCACAACCAGAGAATCTCCATTTAGAGACTCTCCAACCAGAAACAATCATTTCAGAACCAAACCAACCAGAGACTGTTCAAACTGAACACTCTGAACAACTAATTCCATCAGAAGATCCAAATCTTTCTAACAATATTTTGGATATAGAACCCCTCAATCAATCAATTATAATTTCTTCAACATCTGTTCACTCAGATGAATCCTCTGATTCATCTGATTCATCTGATTTTGAATCAGAGTCACTCAAACAAGCTCGTTCTGAAAGTGTTATGAAGGAACATCGTAACATTTCCATGTTTCATACTCCACCAAACTCTCCACCTCAACCACAACCATCTCAAATTCAACCATCTGAAACTCAAACATCTGGAACCCAAACCATTCCTCATCCATCTGAAACCAATCCATCTAAAACACAAACCATTCCTTAATCATCTGAACTCCCTCAATCTGACATCCAAACATCTCAACCAACATCACCTCAACCACAACGATCTGAACCGACACCATCTGAACCTACTCCTGTTAACACTCCCAATCCTAATCCCTCTAAACAGTCTGAACAGTCAGATCTAGGATCATGTGTTAATGCTATGTTTGAAATTTTCAAAAAGGAGATAGATTCTGAATATACTCGTGTCAAGGATGTGTGCTTGTCTAGTTTGGATCCAACTGTTTCAAATGATGCTTGGAAGCGTTTCATCTGGATGTTCAACAAAGCTTCCTTAAAAGTGAGAGCTAAATGCTCTAAGCTTGCTAAGACTAAGTTTGCAGAATTAATAAAGGTAACTCTGATGAACATGCCTCCTGTAACACCCATTTTAATTATTTAGTCATTTTATTATTATTTTAAATATTATATGTTGATGTGCCCTTTGGTAGGGTGTATTTGATGATGTTTGGTGGGTGTCCCTGAGATGGGAGATCATTGGTGGTAATTTGGTGAGTTTATAATAATATAAGAAATAATAGTAATATTGGTGGTGGTATTAATATTATTATTATTATTATTATTATTATTATTATTATTATTATTATTATTATTATTATTATTATTATTATATTTATGATTATTATTAATATTTGTAGTAATATTATTAATATGGAGAATATAATATTATTATTAATATAGTTATTATATTATTATGATTTTTGGTGTGAATATGATAATATAATGAATAATAGTAATATTGGTGGGGGTATTATTATTATATATTATTATATTTATTAGTATTATTAATATTATTATTATTTTGGTGAGATAATAATATTATTACTATTATTATTATTATTTTGGTGAGATAATAATAATAATATTATTATTATTATTATTAATAGTATTATTATGATTAGTATTAATATAATTGTTATTATTATCATTAGTATTATTATTATTATAATTATAATTATTGTTGGGTGTATTACTATTATTATTATTATGTTGAATATTACTATAATATTATAATAGTATTATATTATATTATTATTATTATTATTATTATGATTATTATAATTATTATATTAGAATTATTATTGGGAATATTAGTGGTTGAAATAAGTAAAATAAGAGGTGGAAGGGTTATTGGGAAGTTAGAATGGAAATATGAAAAGTCATGATAGAAACCGTGAGGAAGGAAATATGAAGGGGTAGCAAGGAGATATTAGAAAAGTTGGAATAGGGAGAAAAGGGATTACCATAGATCGTGGGAAATTGGTGTGATAATAATAATAATAATAATAATAATAATATTATTATTATTATTATTATTATTATTATTATTATTATGTTATTTTTATTAGTTATTATTATTATTATTATTATTATTATATTATTTTTATTAGTTATTATTATTATTGGGATAGGAAATAAAAAGGAAAATAGAATATGAAGGGATGGGGAAGTATTAGAGAAAATAACACGATAGAAAGATGGAAGAGAGAAAGAGCGATAGAAAGAGAGAAGAGGAAAGAACGAAAGAAGTGAGAAGAACGAAGGAAAAAGGGAACGAAGAACGGAAAGAAAAGAGGAGGCCAAGAGACCAAATCCAGGAAGAATTTCATCGATCAACCGATTAACAAGGTAAGGGGGGAGAAACTTGATTGGGAATGGTATATACATGTATAGGGTAGTGGGGATTCCTTAACCCCGTAGGAATGTATCGTTGATGAAGTTTTATATTGACATGCTATTGATTGTTGAGTTATGTTGATGTTGATGGATTGAAATATGTTGAGTGTTGGTGAATTGTTGTTTTTGGTTAATTTGGCGTATAGGTTGGGTTTACGGTTTTAGGGAAGTTCTGTGTGACCTTTTTGATGTGTCGATAGATTGTTTAAGTGATGACTTTGGAATAATATGTATATGATGATGTACGGATGTTTGATGTTGCCATTGTTGATTGACTGTTGGTGTTGGTTTGGTTTGAGTAAGGTTCAGAGTAACTCTAAAGTGTCGGTAGTGTGCCGTAATGTTGATCTGGAGTAGAATTATAGGAAGATTGATAAGCCTAATATGCATTGGTCGTAATACGGATAGTATAGGAAGTGGATGTTATAGAATAGGCTTGAATCAGAGAAGAGTGAGAATTCTGAACTGTGAGAACTTGAGAAGTCGCAGGCAACTCGCTAACACTTCGCTTAGCGAGAAGGCAGCGAGCGTTCGCTAGGTGCTCGCCTAGCGAGTGAGGTAGCGAGTGAGTCTAGTAGGTTCTGTTTGCCTTCGCGAGGAGGTTCGCTAAGCGAACAGGTAGCGAGCATTCGCTGGGAGCTCGCCTAGCGAGGGTGTAGCGAGCGTAGCAGAATGGGGGTTTTCTATGTTGTTATACTGTGTGCGCTAAGAGTGTAGTTCCCTTGGACTTTGTTGATTATAGGGGAGATGATTGAGTGTTATAGAGTGAGTACTCGGTGATAGTATGTGATTTCCGTTACTAATTATTTAAATGGATAATTAGTTGGTGTATGAATCATGCGGAGCATGGTGTAGTGATCAGTAGGATCGTGTATTCCCGAGTGGTGGGACGTGTTTATATCTTGGTGATAAAGTATGAACTTGTTTACTTGGTGATGGTACTCGTTTTCCTTGATATTGTTGGTGAACAATTGGTTAACGTATATGTATGTAGTGATCAGTAGGATCGTGTGTTCCCGGGTGTTGGGATGTGGTTATATATGGTGTTATAGTATGAATTTATTTACTATCTGATTGATTTATATGGTGTTGGTGTAATATATCTACACATATATGCATTGATGTATGATGATATGATCAGGAGGATCGTGTGCACTTAGTGTGCCTAAATATGATAGTTATGCATTGGTGTGTGCATATCATGGTGTTTTGGTGGGATGAATCATGTCTCAGGAGGAGCGTAAGTGATTCATCCGTACTCCTTGGTGGAGAATGGTGGGGGATAGATCATGTCTCAGGAGGAGCGTAAGTGATCTATCCAGGTTCGATTGAATGAACCAATGAGTCGGTACCGCATGCATGGTGTTGAGTTGCATATTTGCATTATAATATGTTATATTGTAATTTGAACAGTAGGTTCGTTATATGGAGTTGTTGGGGTGAATATTGGTGTGTTGGTGTGTTTTACTACCTTGTTTACATGTATTACATTACCAATATATTTTTGATCATGTTTTCTCACCCCTTGGTTGTTGTTGTGTCTGTGCTTCTCCGGAAGTACAGATAATCCAGGTACTTAGATAGCTTGGATGGTGGTGTGCCAGTCGAGTCTAGGATGCTCTGATACGTAACACGGGATATGGGTGTTTTAATTGTTTTATGTCAAACTTGTTGTAATCCTGTGACGTATCACTTTTTTTTTGTGAATTATAATAATAAAGATTTTACGAAATTTGGCGGATGGCCGAGAATGTTGGAATAATGTTTTCCGCTGTATTATTTTTGAGAATAATTAATAAAGTATTTTTATAAAAATTTGGTGATGTGATATCCCACTATTTTGGGGAAAAATCTGATGTTTATTTATAATGTTTATATTTTATTTAATTTGGGAAGTGGGGTGTTACACCTCCTCCTCCTCCTGTGTTATTTTTAGAAGCTGCTCCTCCAGAAGTTCTTGAATCTGAAATGGTTGAACAAGCTTCTGAAGAAAACCAATCTGAAGGGAACCCTGCTGCTACTGCATCTGCTCCCTCTTCATCTGTGGTCACAGAGCTTGTGAATGATGTGAAGGATATAAAGGATTGAATGATCAAGCAAGAGAAGACAACTGATGAGATCAAGACCTGGATGTCTAAGCAAGAAGAGTCAGCTGCCAAGATGACAGAGCTTCTGACCCTTATTGCCTCTCGCCAGACTTAGTTTTATTTGTTGTTTTTGCACATGAACTGCTTTTGCTGTTTATTTTTTGTTGTGTTATGCGTTTTGGCTTCTGCCTGTTTGACTGTGAACTTTGGTTTGTTTAATTGCATGTTGATGTGTTTGCTTCTATATGCTTCTTTTCTTCTGTATCTTTCTGTCTTTAAAAATCTTTTTGATTATGACAAAAAGGGGGAGAAAAAGAGAATCTGTGTATTCAACCTATAAGCAATTTACTAAAACTGAAATTCAGACATTTTATTAACTTACTTTGAATTTAAGTCTTTCAGATTACATTGATATATCTGACATAATTCATTGAAGTTACCCTGAGACTTTTCCAACCAGAACCTGATCTTCCAAAGAAAATCTGAGTATTCAATTAACTTTGATAACTCTGATATCTTTACTCTGAAAGAGAATTCAAGCAAGATGATAACCAGGCGCTCTGACTGAAGGAAGTCATAATTATCTGGCATCAAGATTTGATTCTGAAAGTCAAACCTCTTTCATCAGGCTCTGAATCTGAAATATACTTAATCAAAAAGGGAAGTGTTTTCTTTTATTAGAGTATTCATTTCAGGGGGAGATTGTTAATCTCAGAGGGAGTTATAATTCATACTTTTTATTGAACAAAATTTCTCATGTTTTGTCATCATCAAAAAGGGGGAGATTGTAAGAACACAGATTGTTTCTTAGTTATATCTCTATGTTTTGATGATAACACTTATGAATTTTGTATTCAAGAATTATATACTCTAAATTTGTTCTAGACTGTTTGCTACAGGTACTAAAGAAAATATTCTTAAAAGAGCAAATTTGGATCTGAACAATGTTATTATGAATAACTTCAAAGGTTCAAGAGCATCTTAAATGAAGATCTGAACGCTGCTCTCAGAAGAATCTGAAGGATGTCTACTGAAGATTCTGAAGCAGGAGCCTCTAAAGAATAAGAAGACTCTGAGAGATCAGAAGCTTAGTCTTCAGAAGACTATGAAGATACTGTGCTGCTTAAGTATTGAGAATTTGATATAGAAGACTCTGCTCTGACAGAATTACACGCTCAAGCACACAAGCTGCACATACTCTGATTCAGCACAATCTGAAGAACATCCAAGACTCTGAAGATCCAGAAGATCTCTACTCTAGAGATTCTGAAGATCCAGACTCTAATGTTGATAGCTGAACTTATTTTAGTGAAGAAGATTTAAATATGTACGTTGGTATATCTCAACAGCTCTTTCCTCTTTTGTGCTAGACACAAGAACACAGACAAAAAGGTTTTATCTGTGCATTCCATTCTAAGGAAAGTTTCTGCAAAGTGAAGACAAAAGGCATCAGGCTTTTTCAGCACAGCCTCCAATGTAAAGACAAAAGGCTCCAGGCTTTTCAGCACAACCTTCAACGTTGAGAAGACTTCATGGATCTAAGTGCCTATATAAAGAAGTCCACTCTATCTTCTTCAGTAATCGAACTACTTGCAAAAATCACTCATCAAAGCAAAACTCTCAAAGCTCTTATAATTTTATTTTGCTATAACATTGTTCTTAACTTAAGAGAATTATCACAGTTGTGATAACAGCTTATTAGAAGCATTCTTACTCTTGTAATAGTTTTACATTGTTGTAAGAGGTTTTCCTTAAGAGGATCCAGTTGGGATCAGTAGCTCTTGAGAAGACTAAAGACAGTTGTTCTTAGGTGTTACTATTGTAATCTGTTTGATTAAATAGTGGATTAAGTCCTTGACTGAGAAAGGCAAATCACTCTTGAGAGGGTGGACTGAAGTAGTTGAGTTCAACGAATCAGGATAAAAATAACTGTGTTTAAATCTTTTATTATTTGTCTTACTTATTCAACCCCCCCTTCTAAGTAATTTTCTCACCTTCAGTCATAATTTGGTTTGTTTCAGTAGTAGGGGCTGCAGAGGTATTAGGAGTGACAATAGGTGCAATAACAAGATTAGGTGTATGAGTATCATTACCTGACATTGTATTTGAAGTCAAAAGATCCTCCTCTTCATGGGGCATAACTTGTGGCTCGATTGGTGTCTGTTGAAGGATATGTATGATTGTATGAGGGGGTTGTGACATGTGAGGTATGGTTAGAGATGATGGTGGTGTAGGTTTGACAAGTTGGTTGTATGGAAATATGTGGTCATAAAATTTGACATGCCGAGAGGTATATATTTTGTGATTTGTTGGGTCAAGACATATATAACTATTTGTAGGGGTGTTCGCAGTTTGGTTTGGATCGGTTTTGAAGCAAAATGTCATTTGATCCAAAGATATATTTACTTGCGATTTGATTCAGTTTTGGATGATTGGTTAAAAAAATTTGATCCGATCTGATCCAATTTCTTGCAATTTGATTTGGATCGGTTTTTTGGATATTCAAATTACAAATTATAATTTTATTAATATTGTAAATACACTAATAAATAATAAATTTGATATAATATATAACATATACTTTATTAAAAATTAATATTACAAAATAATAACGATCAGTTATGATTGAAACAAATGAAATAATAAAAGTTAATAGATTAAATCAAACTAATAAATAGTATTTAAAAAAAATCATCTAATAATAAATTAACACAACGTATTATACTAATAAAAAATAAATAAGTATAAACACATCCAATAACATCCAAACACATCTAATAAAAAAATCATCTAATAATAAATTAACACAACGTATTATACTAATAAAAAATAAATAAGTATAAACACATCCAATAACATCCAAACACATCCAACGATTTTCTTTGAATCAGTTTTGAAAAATCAATCCCAAATTTAATCTGAACCGATCGTTTTTTATAAATAACATCCAAACACATCCAATAATTTTTTGTTTTTTGTGGTTTTCGGTTTTTTTGAATCAATTTGCGGTTTTTATTCAGATTTGTTTGGATTTAAACACCCCTACTAATTTGTCTTCATAAAATATCAAACCATTGTCAAATAAAATCCTCCCAAAAATGGGCCACTTGGGATTTCTTGAATTAAGTTCTAAGTATCTAACCATTCAGGGTAGTATAACTTAACAACCATAACCCATTCATGTTCAACTAAAACTTCAACCGAATCGTGCACTTAAGAAAAAACATGAAAAACCTTGTTCTCTAAAATTGATTTGTAAACAATTCCAAATTGACACCCTAAAAGATTGTATCGCAGCTTTGTTGGTCCATAGTGGTAATGCGTTGCAACAATAGTTGCCTGAGGCTTTACTGATTAGTGAAAATCTGAAGATTTTCCCTAACACCGTTGCAGTGGTGATTTAATGCTTGAGACTATTAAAAGCTTTGTTTTTTACCTTACCACTTTAATTGAACCCATCTTTCTTGGTAAACTCGATAATATGTTAAACAAGCTTATCATATCATTAGATAAACTTACGAAATTATCTGATGAAGCCCAAAAAAAAACTATGGTCTCTCTTGAAATTTATTGGTGTTGTCTAGTGGTGAATATAAAGTTTCCATAGAAGAGTCCATATGAACCCATTCAAAAGGAATAACGTGACCCAAATACTACATATAAGGTTGAGCAAAAGAATATTTCTTCTAAATTGGCAAATGATTGTATAAGAGAACCTTGGGTGCTGCCTCCAAGTGACTCAAATGATTATCATAAAAAAAGACATATTTGTATCATTGGTTTGAAAGTTCATTAATTCGAAAATCAGAGGGAGCATTCGTCAATTCGAAAGAAATTACTTAGAACTTAAAATTTCCCTCATATGTTTTGAACGTTGTCTTGTTAACACCTTCCTTATGTACTCTCGCAGGGTGATATTTGAATTTCAAGTCAATTTTAGAGAAGTATTTAATATTGTGTAATTCATCTAACATTTTGACCTTATTCAGAGCTCTCCTTAATATACACGTATACCATCTTTCTTCTTAACTAAAATATTAGACTTAAAAAGGTGTGTGGTTAAGACAAATGATTCAAGATAAAACTTATAAGAAAATTGTTTCTCAATCTCATATTTGTGATGACGGGGTATAAGTAAGGATGCACGTTCATTGGAATTGCTACATCAAGTAGGTGAGTGACATGTTCTTGTTGTCTCCTAGGAGGAAACACTCAGGATTCTTTAAAAGCCTCGACAAAACCACCATTAATCTCCCCATGTATTGTGAATGTGTAAATTCCAATTATGTTCATCCATGATAAAATTAGAGTTTAACCTAACTCAACCCTACAAAACTGATTTATAAGATGAAGGGTGTTACTCTATATAAATTCTTTGTGAATTCTATCTTTAACTAATGTGAGACTTGGGTTTTTCCTAATACACCCTTCAAACCCAACATTATTGGGCTTGGTGCGTGGATATAAATAGTGAGTGACCCAAATTATCGATATATGGGACTTGGTTTTTTTAATACACCCCCTTGCGCGCAACACTTTTTGGGTTTGGTGCGCATACATAAATGGTGAGTGACCCGAATCAATTGGCTCATGATATCTTGATCGAATTAGAGTTTGGTCTAACTCAACTCAACAAAATTGACTTGTAAGGTGAGGGGTGCCACTCTATATGAAACCTTTGTGAGTTCTATCTTTAACCAATGTGGGACTTGGCTTTTTCCTAATACACCCCTTCACGCCCATCAATATTGGGCTTAATGCATTAATATAAGCGGTGGGTGGCCCGAATTATTGATATATGAGACTTAGTTTTTCCAATGCACCTCTTGCACCCAACATTTTTTGGACTTGGTGCGCATATATAAATGGTGAGTGACCCGAAACAATAAGCTTGTGATACCATGATAGAATTAGAGTTTGGCCTAACTCAACCCTACAAAACTGGCTTGTAAGGTGAAGGGTGTCACTCTATATAAACCCTTTGTGAGTTATATCTTTAATCAATGCGAGACTTGGGTTTTTCCCAATACACCCCTCATGTCCAACACTATTGAGCTTGGTGCGAGGATATAAACAGTGGATAACCCGAATTATCGATATATGAGACTTATTTTTTCCAATGCACCCTTGCGCCTAACATTCTTTGGGTTTGGTGCACATATATAAATGGTGAGTGGCCCGAAGCAATAAGCTCGTGATACCATGATAGAATTAGACTTTGGCCTAACTCAACCTTACAAAACCGTCTTGTAAGGTGAGGGGTGTCACTCTATATGAATCATTTGTAAGTTCTATCTTTAACTAATGTGAGACTTGGATTTTTCCCAATACACCCCCTCACGCCCAACACTATTGGGCTTGATGCATGGATATAAACGATGGGTGATCCGAATTATCGATATATGATTTGGGCTTGGTGCGCATATATAAATGGTGAGTAGCCCGAATCGATAGACTCATGATACCATGATAAAATTAGAGTTTGGCCTAACTCAACACTACAAAATTGACTTATAAGTGAGGGGTGCTATTCTATATAAACCCTTTGTAAGTTTTATCTTTAACCAATGTGGGACTTGGGTTTTTCCAATAATCCATACGTTTCTCTTGTCAAATTCCTCATGAATATTTTGGGTTAAACTAAATTCTGCCATACTATATCGATCATTACCCATATACCTTTGAAGCGAATGAAGAATTTCCACATACCTCCCAATTTCTTTTATCTCAACCTAATTGCATCATTAGTCAAAACACATAATCTTGAAATTCCAATTGAACAAATATATCCAATCATATTAAAACACATCATTCTAAATACCATTTCTACATTATTTAAGTAAAAATAAGTATGTTCACTATAAAAGGCATACCTTGTATCACCATAATTGTGTTCCTACATTATCCTTGAATTTTGGTATCATATCCATATCTAAGCCAAATATTCCTTAGTGATGTGTCAATAACCCTTAATACTAAAGTTTCGACCAACCTCTTCAAAATGAAGATATGAGTTGCTTTGTTATCCACTAGCATTACCAAAAAGACCCCTTGGATTATTTCCCTAAATTTCATTGAATCAAGAGTGGTCTTTCTATTTTAAATCATCCTTAAATCACATAGCATAAAATTCTCTTTCTTCCTCAACCTCTTAATCAAGTTCATCCATCATGACCTTCACCCTTCACATGTCTACATATTTGAAACTTGTGGAGAAAGTAACCAAAGATTTGTTCGTAAGATAAGAAAGACATTTGAGATATTAGATGCTCAAAATCTTCCATGAGCCATGGGTGCTAGACATATATGGACAGAGTCAACATTAAAATTTTAGGAACATAAGGAAAAAAAACCAAATATGGGGTGCTAAATATCCCACATATAAAGGGAAAAACCATGCACTACATGCATAAATAGTCGAATAAGGAAACATTTTATGTAGGTCACAATTTTATGGGCAATAGGATATTTTCCAATATAAATACCATGCTCTTTAAATTTCAAACAATATTCAATCAATCAATTAGGATATTTACACAATTTATCTTCTTCATTTTTACTTTGTTTTTTTAATGCATTTCTTAGGCTATTAGCTTAACTTCTCACGTTCTTACTTAGTGCTCTTTGGAGTAGTTAATGAATCCACTATTATGGGAAAATTTCCCCCTCAATGTAATCCTTTGGATAAAAAAGAATCGTTATTTAAAGATATCATTCGAATCTCGATAAAACTTTCACAATTTAACAACAAATTTGGAACACCCAGTGGAATGCTATGAACATTACCACTAAATATTTCCAATCACATGTCATGACTACACTTGGCATATTGTTAGCTCAGAAATTTGACGCCCATATTAAGTTGGAAGTGTTGATTGGAATGTTAAACTCTTGAAGAGGTTTAAAGGAGTTTTGGACTATATCTTCATGATAGGTTTAAGTCGAAGGTGCTCACATAAGGAAAGGATGCTTTTTAGACTTAGAAAATATTTCTAAGAGTTGGGAAGCTACCTTCGACCGAGAATACTGATGATGTCCGACGCTAAGAGAATTCAAAATTCAAATAAAGGAGGGAGTAGTTATTCTTGTCCGCTCCTAAATAAGACAAGTGGCGCACATCCAAGGGGTAAAAGCATGCAGCGTGAGACTTGTTATATGTTAATTGTTTTAGGAAGTTAACAGCAATTAGTTTTTTTAATTATAAATAGGAGTTCTAGCAATAAGGTTGAGGGGTGGTGTTCACTTTGTACAAGTTACTCCAGATTTACTCAAAGTATCCGCGTGTACAGAAAAGAGTCTTGGGAGAATGTACGTGATGTAAACACCATTTTCTTCTTTAATGCAATTTACTTTAACTTTTCATCAAAAAATCATCTTTTACTTTATTGCAAGTTATGTTTCAGCATTGTGTCTTATTTTTCAGCCTTTCTTTGATGTCTTCAGCCCTTTTTTCGATTTAATGTTCTTGCGTTTCTTTCAAACCATACTTTTAGATAAACTTCTCTTTATGAACACTGTCAAAGTGTTTAGTCTTCAGAATTTACTTTGAATCAATTGTTAGCACATGTCTTAGGATCAATCTGATTGATCCTGTGAGTCATCAAAGTTGGATTTGGAAGATCAGCGGTTGTTTACCATTTTTCACAGGAAAAAAACTGGCCGCCCAGTGGGACAGTGCTAACTTCTATAACTATTTTTTCTAAGTTTTTGAAAATCTGCATTTATTAGTCTTTTCTTTAAGAAAACTTTGTTGCATGTTATTGAGAAGTGGGAAAGTAGCCACTACAAACGAAGAGAGACCAAGGAGAAGATACACTAGGAAAATGGCGACGAATACTAGTCAGCCAAACAATCCAAACCCTTGAGGGAGTAGTTCTAATCCTCAATCAAGTAATTCAAATAATCAGCCTAGTAACACTAACCCTCGAAACGTGTCTAGGAACAATGTAGTGCCACCCCCAGTTCTTTCGACAAGAGAGCCAATACCATCTCCTGTTATGTCTGAACCAATGCCATCAATGGTAGGTTCAAGGTTGACATATATAAGGGCTTACACTCAACCTGTTTTGGAGTACATTGGGCGTTTAGGCATTTCCTCCTCCAGGGTTTAGGCATTTCCAAACTCCACTAGGAGGAACTTCGACGTTTAGGCATTTCCCCCTCCAGGGTTTTCACAACCATTACCAAGGAATCCACTGTATGGAATGCCAACTTCATTAATGCAAGGCCTCCAAAATGCTCCCCCAGTATTCTCAGAGAATGTAATGTCTTCGCCATTACAAGGGTCAGGATCTGGGATAAATGTGGGTCAAAACAGTCAAAGTGTAGGTGTGGGATATTCCACTCAAGGTCCTAGTCTGTCAAATACTTCTATAGCCTGTTTAAGACAGCAAATGGATGAGAGTAACCTACAAATGGTACAAACCTTGACCCAAACTATGGGGGAAATTTTCCAGTCCTTGATCCATAATACTACCTAAACTAACCAACAATTAGCAGTGCAATTGGCATGCTTGGCAGAATTTATGGGTGTACCAGCCCCTGTTCGAGGCACAACTGTTGTGGAAAACATTCCACGATGGAACCTAGGGAACGTACCTGAGGCGAATCTAGAAAATCAGGGGATAGTCGAACCCTTTAGCTTCGAACCCCTTAGACTCTAACCTCATAGAGTCAAACCACCTAGAAACCAAGTGCCAATTCTAGTAGAGAGGGAACAAGAGGTAGTTATGGTAAATCGAAACCAAGATGCTGACCATGTTATACAACAGGTTCAACGTAACAACATAGCTACTGATAACAACCTAGCAACCATGGTCAAAAGGATAATGGCCCAAAATGGGGTAAATTTTGGTTTTACTAGGCCAAACTATACATCACCGATAGTAGATTACATTCTCCAATCAGAATTTCCTCATCGGATGAAGGTACCAAAGTTTACCTAATTTTCAAGAGATACTACTAAATCTACTATCGAACACGTAGTCTGGTATATGATCGAGGCTGGAGAGATTGCAAATGACGAAAGTCTTAGGATAAAATATTTTCCAAGTTCTCTCACCAAAAATGCTTTTACTTGGTTTACAACCCTACCTCCTAACTCAATCTGTAATTGGACCCAGTTAGAACGTTTATTCCATGAACAATTCTACATGGGACAAACCAAGATTAATTTGAAGGAATTGGCTAGCATAAAACGAAAGCTTACTGAGCCAATAGACGATTACCTAAATAGGTTTCTATTACTTAAGGCTAAGTGTTTTACTCAAGTTCCAGAACATGAGTTGGTCTAAATGGTCGCTGGTGGCCTTGATTACTCTATTAGAAAGAAGTTGGATACCCAGTATCTAAGAGATATGACCCAACTAGCTGATAGGGTTCGACAGTTAGAACGTCTGAAAGACGAAAAGGCTAAGTTTAATAAGAGTAAAAAGGTAGCCTATGTTGAATATAATGAGAATGTTAAAGTCTTACATGATGAACTATTGTATTCCGACGAAAATGAGATAGATGTTGCTGAATTAAAGCAGGGTCCTCTGTATGCTTGTAAAATGTTAGCTCTTTCGAATGGAAAATTTTTTGTCGAACTGTCCACAGAGCAACAGGTCAGGTGTCAAGCTTTAAGTTATGTTCTTCTAGGAAATGAGTTATTTAAAAATACCCCTGAGGGAGTCTTACTTAAATGTATTAGTGAATCAGAGGCGCATCTGGCCCTTTCAACTGTTCATAGTGGGGCACATCAAGTAGGCCATAAGATGAAATGGCTATTGTTTCAACAAGGCATGTATTGGCCTACAATGCTAAAGGATTGTATTGAATTCTCCAAGGGCTGCCTGGTATGCCAAGTTCACGCTGGCATACAACATATCCCTGCAAGCGAGTTGCATTCCATAGTCATGCATAATTAATTACTATGTTGAAAAGATTAATTTAGTTCCGATTCATAGAGTCATGTTAAGTAATCACTATGTGTCTAGATTGATATACATATTCGTAAACACATATAGAGCAATGAACACAAAATTAAACTAAATCACGATATTGAATAAAAAATGCGAATAATACAAAGACCTAAAATTATATCTCAACAGGTTCAAATAAAAATCTATAATCAATAAAAATTAGATATTCATACTCATAGAAATCATAATTGAAGTAGTACGAAATAATACATGAATTTCAGGTTTGAATTTGACTTCCAATGATGAAAACCTTCGCTCCAGAGCTTCCAAAATTACTTCACCGTCAAATTTGAGTCACAAGCATGCCCCCCTTTTCTAATGCATTTTCCCTTTTTTATAGAAGCAAAAACGTGTTAGAAAAGCATTTCATCATGATCATAATGATTCCATCACGACCACAATGTTTTTTGACTTAGCAACATCATGACCGTGATGCTTTTTGTTGTGACCATAATGGTTATATTGTGACCACGATAATTCCAATATCTAAAGATATTTTTTAAATTTCTTTTGCAACAAGTCTCATATCAATCCGAGTAACAAAACTCCATATATGATCAAATTATTAGACAAACGTCATGTAAATTATGCTGAAAAATGCTCGTTCTTCACGATTTCTTAGTTTTTCTTTGTTTCATCAACTTTTTTACTTTCTTCCTATTCTTCATAAAACTTAAACATACTTAAACTAAAAAACATATGAAAACTTTTATAAAATTTACATGATGACCGAGTTTCATCATAATCCCAAACTTACATTGTTACTCGTCCTATAAGAATTCATTCATATAAGTGATCTTCCTATGAACTTTGTACTTACCAAACTAATGACATACATTGATGATAACAGATTTAATCACTTCCATTCTTCACTTTGATTCATCATACTTCAAAAAAAAATTCTCCCACTTTTCATATACTCAATCTTTTCTCTATCTCACCATTCACTCATATCAAAATAACATGGTAAACACTCGTTCATGTACAATGGACATCAAACATATGAATTTTCAAAAAATCTAAAAATTTATCAATTTCTATTTGATAACACACTTTTAAGGTCTTTGATCGATTTTAACTTGACTTATATCATGTTGGGATATATTTGGCCATTACTTTTAAGTCCTTGGAGTTAATTACCTATTACCCTCTTAGTTTTACACCATCTATATAACTTTTTCATTTGTTTTCACTTATGGGTACTAGAATTTTGACTATCCTTTTTTTTCCCAAAAGCTTTAAAATTTAACATTATAACAATTTTCGAGCTTCAATTCATCATAATTTTTCTTCTTCTTTCGATTCTTCTAGCACCCCAACCCCAACTTAATTTGTTGCTCATTGTTGCACCCCAAATTTGTCCTACCTTTACATGGTTTCTAGTGCCACTTTATTTTGAATGAATAAAATGGCACAATTGGCAAAAGACCGTGTGTAAGGAGTTGTGAGTGTGAGAGGTCGAGAGTTTGAATCCCACCTTCTTCACTTTTTGTTTTTCTTTTATTTTTATTCTAACTTTTCTATTTTCATAAAAAAAATAACAAAAATAGTTTTTTTTATTATTTAATTATTATTTTCGTATTTTATTTAAATTATTTTTTAAAAAATATTATTTTTTCACTTTTTTCCATATTATTCATAAAAACATCCAAAAATCATAAAATTAAAAATATTAGTTTTTTTTATTATTTAATTATTATTTTCGTATTTTATTTAAATTATTTTTTAAAAAATATTATTTTTTTTACTTTTTTCCATATTATTCATAAAAACATCCAAAAATCATAAAATTAAAAATATTAGAAAAGATTTTATTCTTTTAAGTTTGTTTTAGTTTGTTTTTTAGTTTTGACTAATTATTTAATTTGAGCTCTAAAATAGGCATTAGGTTAGAGTTAACCCTAATTTGTTACCTATATAAACATGAGTTGCATTTGATAAAAGGGGGAAGGGAGGAAGAAAAGAAAAAACGGCGGCCGTTCTAACGACTTATCAGAAAAATCTTCGAGGCTTCATCATCATCTCAATCAGAAGAAGTTTCGGAACCGCGAGAAATCCACCTCCGAAAATCAACCGTCCGTCACAACAAAAGCAGAGAATCTGAATAATCTCACCGTAAGCATCGTTAATTGGCTGTTATTTGTTTTTTTGTTTTTTTTCTTCTTTCGTAATCCATTTTCAGGATAAGAAAGAGTAAGAGGAGAAAAGGTAATTAAAGGCAACTCTAATGGGTCAAATGAGCAGAAAGAAAGGAAATTAAAGTCAATCCTAATGGGTTAAATGAGCAGAAATAAAGGATGTATCGCCACCCCAGTGGTTAAATGCCTTCCCTTTTCATTATCCTTCCCTTTTTTTATTATTATTTATTATTATTTCTCCTTCCTTTAGTTTTTTTGTCCTATTTATTTTTATTCTTCTTTTTTTTTGTAAAATTATTATCTTATTTTCTTTTTTAAAGTAATTGAGTTTGAGCCGTTAAAATTTTCATTAAAATTTTTTTTTATTAAAATCAAAACTAAAACATTTTTTTAATGTTTAAACTAAAACCTTTATTTAAATTAACATTAAACTAAAACCTTTTTTTAAAATTAACATTAAACTAAGAACTTTTTTTTTAAAATTAACATTAAACTAAAGAAATTTTTGTTAAAATTAAAATTAAAACATTTTTTAAAATTTTAAACTAAAAACTTTTTTTTTTAATATTAACATTGAAGCCCTTTTAAAAATTAAAAATTAAAAACAAAAAAAACTTTTTTATCAACATTAAAATTATTTTCTTCAAAATTTAAACTAAAATCCCTTTTTAAAACTAATAAAACTATAATTAAAATTCTAAATTGCATTTTGTCTTTCTTTCAATATTAACTGTTTCATTATTTGTCATATTTTTGTCTAACTTTTCACTAATATTCTCTATTTTTCTCCTCAGATTATACTTAAATTCCGATTAATATTTATTTAATTTATGTTGTTCCATGGATGTAATTTACGCGAGGCCATGGTCGCGATTTATTTTATTTTGCATTTTTTGGGACTTGTAATTTACGCGAGTGATCGTCGCGATGCTTTATTTACTTTCCGCATTTTATTTCTACCATATAATATTTTGCCATGTTTGCATGTTTACCGTTAATCCTCCCTCAGAAGGAATTAGGTCCAGTCGTTTGACCGTCGAGTCAATAACCCTAATTTTTGACCGTTTCAAAAACCCTAATAGCCTAGGTGTCCCGCCGTGGACGAAATGCCCTTTACCCTAGCATTAGGTCAAAGAGTCGTCGTACTCTGTTTAGGGTTTCCCGCCGTGGAATCCCTAATTTCAACCCTAAATTTTCAATTAACAAATTCAACATAGAAATAGGAGTTTCAAAGACTTTAAGATACGTTTATTCCCCATTTAAACCTTGACCATAATCAAGACGTTTCTAACCTCCCTTTCCAGGGGAACTACGATTACTCTGATTCTATTCCCTATCTAGGATACGTAGGCACAAGATGCGACGTCTTGCCGAGTAAACTTAGGACTAACCCTTAGGTCTTTAGGTCACTCTATCCCTTAGCGCAATATATATTAAAGCAGATAATGAATAAAAAAAAGCATACAATAAACAAAAGGTTCCTGTAGAGTACTACAGAAGTTTAGGGTGTTGGTACCTTCCCTAAGCTTAACCAACCCCTTACCTAGGTCTCTCCCCGCATTGTGTTTACGATGCAAAATTAGGTTTTTCCTCTTTTGACCTTTTTCTTCGGATAAATCAAAGAGCGGTTGTGAATCAAGAATTGTGATTCAAACTAATTAATAGTTTGATATCCTATTCTGACTGCAACAGAACATGGCGACTTCACTGGGGACCCTCCTAATTTTTAAGGGTTGCCCTTATTTTGTTTATTGTATGATATTTCTATTTTATTTTATTATCTGTATATATTGTACCTTGCTTGGGGTATCTTTGTTGTGAGATAAGTCCTACACCCGAACTTGAGTGACATTATTATAGGAAGGTGATATATTCGACGAGGCTTATAGGGAGTGGAATCCCGACCAAGCTGACTTGAGAATCACCGCTCAGTTGAGACCCTTTCGAAAATGGTTCGGTTGAACGAGTAATCGTGAAAACTTTTACTATTGTCGATTGGAGTCTGTGATACTGGGGGCCGTAGTACCTTAACACCACTTTGGCCTTATCTAGGACGTAGTACGGGAACTATGAGGGACTAATCCCAAGATAGTTGCTACGCGATACTACACTCAAAAGAGGCTCTCTTGAGGATATTATTAACCACCGAGTCAATTGGAAAATTGATAATATCCGAAAGATGGACTGATGACTTTGGGCACCTCTTTAGAACCTTATTCTGCAGGTATAACTACCCCATAGTACATACCTTTTGCGAAGGGTAGACCTTAACTCCATTCATTGTTCCTCTAACCTAGGACTTTGTTGTTTGTGTGTATTTGTGCATGGTATTCATAAAACATCATTCCTAGTTTCAAAGAATTCAATAGTACTTTGCGTGTTCAAAAGTCCTATATTTCAAAGTTTAAAATTGTTTCCAACTTTCCTAAAAAAGAAATGTTTGCAATCGACCGTTGAATTTCTTGAAACTATTGCATTGCATTAGCATCATGTCTTGCATGGCATCTTTCCCCGGGTTTCTCATGTCCAGTTGCCTTTATCTTCCAGTGTTCTGTTGATTCGTCAAGCTGATTCCTCGACACAGATATCAGACTAGAGCTAACTATAGACGCCAAATGTCAGAACAAGAGGAACATAATGCGGAGGTCCAAATGGAGATCGATGAGTTGAAAGCAGGCATGACCAGGCTTACCGAGATGCTTCAAGTGTTTATTGCCAGAGGAGAGCCACCTCAGAGGACTGTCATTCAGGAAGTTTCAAGTGTTGATCCACCTCTTATTTCAGTGCCGCCCTCTAGTTGGCCTGAGTTTGGTTTACCTCCTAACTACTCTCCACCTGTTGCATCTGCTGCTATGATTGGTCAGGCTGTCAGACCGCTTTTTCAAGCTCCTGTCCTCACCGAGGCCCAACCTGTGGTCCACACGGTTAATCAGACTATCCAAGCTCCCGTTGAGAATCCTCCCTATGAGTATAATGTTGTCGATGTTCAAGAAGATTTTGTTGAGCCTGAGATCACCCGTGAACAGTTTCAGATCATAAACAAGAGACTCCAAGCTGTCGAGGGTACTGATTTCTTCAATGTTGATGTCGATAATATGTGCCTAGTTTTTGGTCTTGTTTTGCCTGCCAAGTTCAAGACTCCTGAGTTCGTGAAGTATCAAGGTCATTCATGTCCAAGAGCCCATCTAGTCATGTACTTCCGAAAGATGGCAGCTTACACCAACAATCAGAAGTTGCTCATTCATTGCTTTCAGGATAGTTTGAGTGGTGCTTCTCTTAAATGGTATATGAACTTAGAGCATAACAGTGTCCACTACTTCCAAGATCTCGTCAACGCTTTTATGAAGCAATACAAATACAATTTGGATATGGCTCCCGATCATCGTCAGCTTCAAAGTATGTCTCAAAAGGAAAAAGAGTCGTTCAAGGAGTATGCTCAGCGTTGGAGGGAGTTAGCTTCCCAAGTCGAACCCCCTATAGCAGAGAAGGAACTGACAGAAATATTCATGGATACTTTGTCTCCTTTCTATTGGGAAAAGATGATTGGGAGTGTCTTTTCAAGCTTTACAGATCTGATGACTATTGGCCAAAGGTTAGAAGAAGGTTTGAAAAATGGGAAGGTATCCAAAGCTGCCGAATCTTCTAATGGTGCAAAGAAATCCTATGGGAATTTCCATAAGAGGAAGGACGAGCAGACCAATGCTGTCATGACTGAATCAAGAAAGCCTCGCCAGGGATCTCAACCTGTTGTTGCTCCGCAGCCAGCTCAGAATCCTCAACGTCCAGTTATTAGGCAAGACCAGTATCGAAATAGGAATCAATTTGATCCTATTCCCATGACTTACACAGAACTTTATCCTTACCTGGTTCAACGAGGGTTGATCACTACAAGGGCTTTACCACCTCCTCCTAGTCCTCCTCCAGCTGGATTTAGGGCTGATTTCCAGTGCGCTTTTCATGAGGGTGCCTTAGGCCACGACTTGGAGCATTGTTTTGCACTGAAAGCCAGAGTGCGTGAGCTGATGAGAGCAGGGATACTTGATTTTCCAGACAATCCTTCGAACATCCAGAAGAATCCTTTGCCAGGGCATCAGAAGTGAAGCTTCGGGCTGACCTTAGCAGGCTATTTATTTGTTTTAGACATGACAGTTTATCTTTGTATTGTTTTAATCACAGACCTTTGTTTCTCATTGTTTGTATTTTCCTTATTTTATTAGTTGTTTGCTTTTGAACTATGTTTGTACTTTTATATTGATGAACTGAGCATTGCAACTTTTGATTTAATTCATTTTATCTATTATTTTCATCTCTATGCTTTATCTTTCAAATATTTACTTTTGTCCGAGTTTTTGGTATGCAAAGATTGAAGGGAGGATGACGAAAACGTTATACCCATAACTGTTGTCAGTATGCTTTCAATGAACCCTTATTGATGATGTGAGGCATTGTTTCAACTCCCAAACACTGGAGAAATAAGGAAGTTATCCCCTTGTCACCCCCTTCGAGACTAGAAGTTGGAGTTTCTTTCTTTACAAAAAAACCCGCAATCTTAGCCTGGGGATGGGTAGTTCTCAGTTAACTCGGTTGTGCTTTCCTGCAATACACCTTTCATATAAAGGTTGAATTCACAAGTTTTCCTTCGTACACAGCAAGTAAGTGTCGAAGATGTTTTCCAAGTCAAAAGCCGATGATGATTCACCATGATCATTAAGCTAGGCAGTCACCTTCTTTCAAAAAAAAGAAAGTCCGCTAAGTCAAAACCTATAAAGGAGACTTAGGCAAAACTGGGGCATCCCGCTGACTATAATCTTCACAAGAAACAGCTCAGGCAAAATTTAGGGATAATGCAGAGAGGAGTTTTAAATCCTTACCCTAAAAATCCTAAATGTCAAAACAACCAAATGTTATAGGAAAGTAGTAACGGCCATCTCAAGAGCCCCTTGACTTTCGAACCATCATTACTACCACCAGTGCAATTCCTAACCTATAGGAACCTGAATGCATAATATGAGTTAACTGAGCGTAGGACTGAAGATTATCACGTAGATTGGGTGGGAACAAACAAATTTTGAGCCTTTATCCTTTGTTTCATAAACCGTGAACCAGGCCAGTTACAACCCTCAAAAGACCTAATTGAAACAAGGATATTTTGAAAGCATGCTACAACAAGGTTGCGTAAGCTGACTCCTAAAGATCTTTGTGAATCATTTATTTTGGCCGTATACCTGTATTAAACTTTGAGCATCCTGGCCCGCCGCGTTCTAATCGATGACTCATTTATTTTTCATCTTTCAAAAATAATTTTGATTTCAAAAGTTGCATGAACTTTGCATTACCATATTTGTATGAATATTTTTGTTTGCAAACTGGCTTTCCTCTAAGGAAATTTCAAACAATCGAGAAACTTGGTCAAGTGATCCTATCAGGGGCAAAGTCTTCTCAGATTTGGTTTATCCATGAGATTTTCAAGACTCGGACTGGGGCAAACCTTCCGAGGGTACAGTAAAACAGTCATTTTCAGAATCAGACAAGCTGAAGCAATTATCAGTTCATCTGTAATGGACAATTTGATCTGGGGCAGTTTACTTGAAAGATCTCCAAGCGACTTTCCATCCTTCTTACGAGGACCATCAACCTGATTACAATTTAGCAAGTGGCAGTGATCTCCGGGTTGAGGAATTAGTTTTCCAGTCTTGTCATCTTACCAACAGAGTCGAGCCTTGTCGTCGACATCTGCATTGTCATTTGATCATCTATCATAGCATGATTTATACACATGTGCATATCATGGGTGTTTTATCCCCATTTGCTTTTTCTCCCGAGGCCGTGTTTTACCCGCGTATTACCTCGTGGACGAACTCCAATTTACCTAGCATCATGGGTGTTTTATCCCCATTTGCTTCTTCTCCCGAGGTCGTGTTTTACCCGCGTATTACCTCGTGGATGAAGTCCAATTTACCTGGCATCATGGGTGTTTTATCTCCATTTGCTTTTTCTCCCCGAGGTCGTGTTTTACCCGCGTCTTACCTTGTGGACGAATTTATTTACTTGGCATCATGGGTGCTTTATCCCCATTTGCATTTTTCTCCCCGAGGTCGTGTTTTACCCGCGTATTACCTCGTGGACGAAGTCCAATTTACCTGGCATCATGGGTGTTTTATCCCCATTTTCTTTTTCTCCCCGAGGTCGTGTTTTACCCGCGTCTTACCTTGTGGACGAATTTATTAACTTGGCATCATGGGTGCTTTATCCCCATTTGCATTTTTCTCCCCGAGGTCGTGTTTTATCCGCGTCTTACCTTGTGACGAATTTAGTTACTTGGCAGCATGGGTGTTTTATCTCCATTTGCATTTTTCTCCCCGAGGTCGTGTTTTATCCGTGTCTTACCTTGTGGACAAAGTCCAGTTTACTTGGCACCCATCGACTATTTCGTGTCATGTCTATCTGACGTTCTTCCAGATACGACGTGTCTCCTTTTCGACGTTCTTCCGAAATGTTCTGATGTTTGTCTCTCCCTATATATTTTCCGGTGAGTCCTGAAGATTTCGCTCGATCTCTTCAAGGAATGTCCCGAAAACTCTAGTGTCTGTCGTTTACCTGGTCCTGCCTCCGTGTGGATCCTATGTTACCTTGTCACCACCGCGTGTCTTCTTCCCCAGTGCAATTCTTCGTTGCGCTGTCCCCTATGACGTCGTGTCGTCTGCATCCTTGCATTCATCATTCCATCATAAGCATCATATTAGATTCATGGCATTGTCAGCATTATAATTCGTGTTATTTTGTCCATATCATTGCATATCACTGCATCTATGAGCCAAATTTCCGGTTATCTGTATTTAAATCCCTTTCACCGCGATTTCTCGAGTCTCCGCTGCTCAAATCATCCGGTGAATCTATTTAAATATGGGGCATCTGTTGCACCCCAAATTTGTCCTACCTTTACATGGTTTCTAGTGCCACTTTATTTTGAATGAATAAAATGACACAATTGGCAAGAGACCGTGTGTAAGGAGTTGTGAGTGTGAGAGGTCGAGAGTTCGAATCCCACCTTCTTCACTTTTTGTTTTTCTTTTATTTTTATTCTCACTTTTCTATTTTCATAAAAAAAAAAGAAAAATAGTTTTTTTTATTATTTAATTATTATTTTCGTATTTTATTTAAATTCTTTTTTAAAAAATATTATTTTTTCACTTTTTTCCATATTATTCATAAAAACATCCAAAAATCATAAAATTAAAAATATTAGTTTTTTTATTATTTAATTATTATTTTCGTATTTTATTTAAATTATTTTTTAAAAAATATTATTTTTTTCACTTTTTTCCATATTATTCATCAAAACATCCAAAAATCATAAAATTAAAAATATTAGAAAAG
The DNA here is from genome assembly GCA_963859935.3 of Lathyrus sativus. NCBI lineage: Eukaryota > Viridiplantae > Streptophyta > Magnoliopsida > Fabales > Fabaceae > Lathyrus > Lathyrus sativus. The sequence continues at coordinate 566,362,475 of OZ012735.1, read as the reverse complement.
ATTTTATTCTTTTAAGTTTGTTTTAGTTTGTTTTTTAGTTTTGACTAATTATTTAAGTTGGGCTTTAAAATAGGCATTAGGTTAGAGTTAACCCTAATTTGTTACCTATATAAACATGAGTTGAATTTGATAAAAGGGGGAAGGGAGGAAGAAAAGAAAAAACGGCGGTCGTTCTCACGACTTATCAGAAAAATCTTCGAGGCTTCATCATCATCTCAATTAGAAGAAGTTTCGGAACCGCGAGAAATTCACCTCCGAAAATCAACCGTCCGTCACAACAAAAGTAGAGAATCTGAATAATCTCACCGTAAGCATCGTTAATTGGCTGTTATTTGTTTTTTTGTTTTTTTTTCTTCTTTCGTAATCCATTTTCAGGATAAGGAAGATTAAGAGGAGAAAAGGTAATTAAAGGCAACTCTAATGGGTCAAATGACCAGAAAGAAAGGAAATTAAAGTCAATCCTAATGGGTTAAATGAGCAGAAACAAAGAATGTATCGCCACCCAGTGGTTAAATGCCTTCCCCTTTCATTATCCTTTCCTTTTTTTATTATTATTTATTATTATTTCTCCTTCCTTTAGTTTTTTTGTCCTATTTATTTTTATTCTTCTTTTTTTTTTGTAAAATTATTATCTTATTTTCTTTTTTAAAGTAATTGAGTTTGAGCTGTTAAAATTTTCATTAAAAAAAACTTTTATTAAAATCAAAACTAAAACATTTTTTTAATGTTTAAACTAAAACCTTTATTTAAATTAACATTAAACTAAAACCTTTTTTTAAAATTAACATTAAACTAAGAACTTTTTTTTTAAAAATTAACATTAAACTAAAGAAATTTTTGTTAAAATTAAAACTAAAACATTTTTTAAAATTTTAAACTAAAAACTTTTTTTTTAATATTAACATTGAAGCCTTTTTAAAAATTAAAAATAAAAAAAAAACTTTTTTATCAACATTAAAATTATTTTCTTCAAAATTTAAACTAAAATCCCTTTTTAAAACTAATAAAACTATAATTAAAATTCTAAATTGCATTTTGTCTTTCTTTCAATGTTAACTGTTTCATTATTTGTCATATTTTTGTCTAACTTTTCACTAATGTTCTCTATTTTTCTCCTCAGATTATACTTAAATTCCGATTAATATTTATTTAATTTATGTTGTTCCATGGATGTAATTTACGCGAGGCTATGGTCGCGATTTATTTTATTTTGCATTTTTTGGGACTTGTAATTTACGCGAGTGATCGTCGCGATGCTTTATTTACTTTCCGCATTTTATTTCTGCCATATAATATTTCGCCATGTTTGCATGTTTACCGTTAATCCTCCCTCCGAAGGAATTAGGTCCAGCCGTTTGACCGCCGAGTCAATAACCCTAATTTTTGACCATTTCAAAAACCCTAATAACCTAGGTGTCCCGCCGTGGACGAAAATGCCCTTTACCCTAGCATTAGGTCAAAGAGTCGCCGTACTCTGTTTAGGGTTTCCCGCCGTGGAATCCCTAATTTCAACCCTAAATTTTCAATTAACAAATTCAACATAGAAATAGGAGTTTCAAAGACTCCACATAAGCGTGTCCTTAAGATACGTTTATTCCCCATTTAAACCTTGACCATAGTCAAGACGTTTCTAACCTCCCTTTCGAGGGGAACTATGATTACTTTGATTCCATTCCCTATCCAGGATACGTAGGCACAAGATGCGACTTCTTGCCGAGTAAACTTAAGACTAACCCTTAGGTCTTTAGGTCACTCTATCCCTTAGTGCAATATATATTAAAGCAGATAATGAATAAAAATAAAAAAAAGCATACAATAAACAAAAGGTTCCTGTAGAGTACTACAGAAGTTTAGGGTGTTGGTACCTTCCCTAAGCTTAACCAACCCCTTACCTAGGTCTCTCCCCGCATTGTGTTTACGATGCAAAATTAGGTTTTTCCTCTTTTGACCTTTTCCTTAGGATAAATCAAAGAGCGGTTGTGAATCAAGAATTGTGATTCAAACTAATTAATAGTTTGATATCCTATTCTAACTGCAACACTCATTCGATAAGAAACCTCGAACTTAGTTTTTTTTGCATATATAACAAAAGAGCATAGAAAAGTTCAATCTACCTAACTCTAAGGAGAGGGTGGAAAGGTTTCTCTTTCAACTCAATCGACTAAATATATGGATAAGTCACCAAATAAATGACTTAGGATTTAAGGGTTTAGCAATAGATAAATAACTTCTTTTCATGTTTTGCTAAGAATTAATGGTCTAAGTTAAAACAAAAAAATTGCCTCAGCGTGTAATTAAAGAGACAACCAACAATTCAAAAGTGATGCAAATCCTAGAAGATGAACAATCATATAGACACTCATACAAGAGAAAAGGCAAATAGTGAATTGTTTGACTCAAACCTTACTTACTGAGGTATATAGTGATTGGCTACCAAGTTGTCGAATATTACTCTTCTTCGTATTTTGCCACTCTGCTTTGGAACTTCTACAACAACTATGGTTTCTATTTTCTTTTGTTTTCTTTACTTGTGTCTTTATTATTTTTATCATTGGTAAAGAACCATACTCTGAACTGAAGAGCATAACAGAAAAAAATCATTTCTTAAATAAAGAACATGCAGTTTACAAATAGGGAAAGCATGTTTATCAAAAAATGAAATTTAAAATTTAAAATTCACAAATTCGTTGGTTGTCTCTCACACAACGCTTATTTAAGGTCCTTAGTTTAACTATTTGTTTCTCTGTTAAGGCAACATATATGACACAAAAACCACATAATCTTTCTTCTTCCTTTTGTTTGGTAGGAATCCCATGATTTTGAGGTACTGATGATGTTTCTTCCATAGCTTCTTCAACTTTATAGTTGTGAACAAGGTATAAATGGTGTTGCATCCTAAAACTTGCCCTCAAGTTTTTTAGCTTTGAATGGCTTTTGCTTCGTATTCATCTGCATATCCTTTAGGTAGATCATTTCCCGCATACTGCGAGTGTTATCAGCCAGATTGGATTTATCGGGATTACAGCCGCTTTGCTTGCATTTTTAGATGATTTAAACCAATTCAAATTAGAAGTTCCATGACGAAATCGAGCGAAAGTTGCTCTCTTCCTGGTGGTTCAGCCCGTGCTGATTATTTTGGTGCAGTTCGGTGTTCGCCCTTTTTCCGTTTTTATTTCGCTACATTTTTGTGTTTTTATTTCTATTTTTGCTTTATTTTTTAGAATATTTAAATATATTTACTATTATAGTTTGTTTTTAATAGAAAATAGAATAGGAATTAGAAAATAGCTTAGAATAGTTTATTTTTAATAGAAAGTAGAATTTTAATAGTTGTTTATAGAAATAGATTTTTAATTATATAGATTTATTAGAAAATAGATTTTTTAAATAGAACTTTAATTAATTTTGTTTAGAAATAGTTTAGAATTTTAAATAAGATAGTTTTTATTAGAATTAGAAACTAGTTTTTTATTTAGTTAGAAAATTAGTTTTAGAATTATTATATTAGATTAGTTATTAGAATATCATTTAGTTATTATTTAATGCAGCATTTTTAGAATTAGCATTTCAATTAATCAGAATTAACAATCAAAACACCATCACAACAACATGCCACATGTTGAGTTCTGGTATATATAGTTCTTATTCATCATCTTCTAGGTCAGACACAGAACCCTAAGCGCAGCCAGATACACTATTTATCATCAACTCACACTTTCCTATTCCACCATCATTCGTTTTCCACCCAAAATCACCATCTCCAACATTTCACCATTTTCTTCAAACCATTTCCTCTCACTATCAAATCACCACCGCGACTATAACCACCGTCTGTTCTTCTTTCCAATTCACACTCACCTCAAACCCTCAGCAACAAAACCTCAACTCACCATTAAAATCAAACTCCATACCACCATGCAAACCCTCATTTCCTCAACAGAAACCCCAAATCAACTTCTTCATCAGCCCAGAACGTCCTCCAAACCCATCTCTTTCTCTCTACCTTTTCATCATCATCATCTTCCTCCGACAACACAGAGCCACATGAAACCCTTTGATGAACCAACCATCACCTTCGCAACCCACTGAAAACAAAACCCATAAACTTCTTCCTCCATTATCATACACAACGACCCATCTTCAACAAACATCAAACAAAAACCCCACTACCTCTTCAAATCCGAACCCAGAAGACCCTTCCTTCACTTCTTTCAACTCACAACCAACAGCAAAACCATGACACCGTGTTCAAGAATCGCAGAAGAAAAGATGAAGATGAGAGTGTTGAATGTTTGGAGGCAATGTTGCGTTTTTAGTTTGAGTGGACCAAGTTGATTTGGACTTTTAACTCATACCCTCCGTATTTGTTTAATTTTTTTTGGACGATTGGGCTTAAAGCCTGTGAAGCCCACCGTGGCTTTCTCATTTTCATTTAACCCATCCCAGATTTACTATACCCCCTATTTTTATTAATTAATTTTCAAAGATTGTTAATATATTATTGGTTGTAAATAAGTTTTGTTAATGTTTTTAAATCAATTTTTAGTTTTGTTAATATACTTGTACAAATTAGTTTTCAATATTTTTCTTGAATTTAATTTTTAGATTTTTCTTTATATTTTTAATTCTTTTTTTCTTTAGAGCTTTATATATATATATATATATATATATATATATATATATATATATATATATATATATATATATATATATATATATATATATATATATATATATATATATATATATATATATATATATATATATATATATATATATATATATATATATATATATATATATATATATATATATATATATATATATATATATATATATATATATATATATATATATATATATATATATATATATATATATATATATATATATATATATATATATATATATATATATATATATATATATATATATATATATATATATATATATATATATATATATATATATATATATATATATATATATATATATATATATATATATATATATATATATATATATATATATATATATATATATATATATATATATATATATATATATATATATATATATATATATATATATATATATATATATATATATATATATATATATATATATATATATATATATATATATATATATATATATATATATATATATATATATATATATATATATATATATATATATATATATATATATATATATATACTTTTTTTTCTTCTAATCTTAGTTTCTTTTAGAAGTTTGTTTAGATTTTTCTCTAGAAGTTAGATTTTAACTTTTTTATCATTAAGGGTTTATTTCCTCGTTTTGGTCGATGACGAGACTTCCAAGTTGTTATACGTCAAATTCAATTCTTGTTCTGACCTTTTCCAGAATGGCTTGAGTGGGTTTGGATGGGATTCAACAACAAATATGTGTATTGCCGAAAATGAAGTTTGGAACAAGATAATTGAGGTATTATTTACTATAATTATTTTATACACTTACCCAATTATTTTTATTTGAGTTTACTCATTAAAAACTTTTTAAGTGATGCATTGTTTCGTTTATTTTGGTGTAAGCAAAACCCGAAGTTTCTGAATGGAAAAACAAGCCAATATTATTTTATGATAAATTGGCCAAACTTTTTGGAAAAGATCGAGCAATAGGAGAGCATGAAGGTACAACTGCTGAAATGAGAGCAAAAAAGGCTGCAAATGTTGAAAAAAGTCATGGCACAACTATCGAAGAAATAGACCACTTAGTTGAAACCAATGAAGTTATTTTGGAGGGATTTGATGATGATGAACATCATTCCAACAATTATCCTACAAGGCCTTCTATTACCAATTCTCAAGATGTATCATCATCTTGGACTAAGAAGCGAGTAAAGAAGGTTATTGAAGATGATACAAGCATGATTGAGACTTTCAAAACTTTCAAAAAAATGGTTGATGTGTTTGAAATGAATTCCATGGAGCTGGTCAAACAGAGTAAAAATGCTAATGGTGGAGATATTTGGGCTGAATTGGTCGAGATTGGGGTTGAACCAAGTTCTTTGCCTCTTGTATACATGTACCTTTTTAAGAATGCCGATGCATTGAAAGCTTTTAATGGAATTCCAATCGATAAGCAGAAGGAAATGTTACATCTCATTGTTCCAGACTATCCCTTTTGATAATGATAACATATTTATTTATCACTTTTGAGTTTTTTTTATCTTTAACGAATGAAATATTTACGTAATTTATTTTATTTTATTTTTGCAGGTTTTGTGGAATGCTTAAAGAAGAGAGTCATTATCTATTATGGATCAATATTTGTCTTTTTTTATTAGCACGACTTGATATCATTATCTACTATAGACATATATTTATCATTTAATTTTAGCAAAACTTGATTTTGTTTATGAGTTACTATGAATACCCAGTATGATGTTGATCAAAACTTGTGCACTTGGTCTTTACAATTTCAAGTTATAATAACCATGTTTCATTTATGAACATTTTAATTTATTTACTGTATGTTTTAATTTCTTTCAAGTGTTAAGTTGATATTTTTCTATGATTACTTATATGTTATTTTAGTGTGAGAATGTTCGATCTATCAATATTGTAGTAAAGGGTATAAATGGAATAAAAAGTTATAATATTTTTCGCTCCGTCCAATTCCCAAACAGTGGAATGAGATATTAGTTCCACTCCGTTGTAAAATATCCAAACAGTGGAATGAAGTTTATATTCCATTCCGTTCCATTCCACTCCATCCTATTCCGTTCCGTTCCACTCTGCTCTGTTATTTTTAAATTATCTAAACATAGCCTAAGAGCCTTAGAGGTCCTCGAGACCTTCATCGTAGGTCCTCGAGGCCTTCATCAGAAACTTCACGCAGTTTCCCAGAATCCTCATGAGCTCTCCGACGTCTTCATCGGAAACTTCGTGCAATTTCCCAGAATCCTCATGAACTCCCTGACGTCTTCATTAGAAACTTTATGAGTTCGCTGGAAACTTCATAGGCTCCCCAAAAAAGTCACTGAAAACTTAAGAAATCATCGAAAAATGTATAACTCGCTGAAAAAAGCATAAATTTTGAGAAAGGACAGAAGGCAGAGAAGATCTTGAGAGAGATTCTTGAGCCACAATAAGGGTAGCATAAAAATGAATCGACCTTTCCCTCTATTTATAAACCCTAACATGAGAAGCGAGGCGTTTCGTAGGTACTCAAGCACCTTACTCATAGCTGTCATATGCATTTATGCTTCTGGCACGTGGCTCAAGGAGATGTCACACGCATCCCTTCGAGACCCCTCGCATGGCCCGAGGAAATGACGTCTCAACCCTTTTTGCTTCCGTCGTACCGTCCAACATGTCGAGCACAATGCCTGACCCTTGTGCTGCCAGGAACACCTCCTCGAGAAAAGATGGAAACAAGCTGTGGATGCATGTGACGAGCACCTATCCTCGGTATAAACACATGACCAAATGCATCGTTGGCCACAGATGAAGCTCATCATCGAGCACGATTAATGGCTTCTGTGTCTAATCCCAGACACCTATACGAGCGTAGCACATCGAGCACGGGCGACACACCGGATAGCCTATCCTCGACATGAGAGTTGACTATTAAGTCATTACTCATACGCTTCGGAGCAACGACTTAGGGGGACTACTGTTCTGGAGTGGGCCAGAGGCTGGCCCACCGTCGGGCATGACCCAACCCAATTCTCCGTCGTGAAGGGCCCAATGAAGGCCCAATCATCTCACATGGGGAGCTCTTACGCGTCTCCCCCACAGTCTATACACGGGGATACGTCATCAACCAACTACCCGCATCCGAGAGAACATGTCCTCCATCTTCCGAGGTTCACAGGGCAGTTGGACTAAGATGAAGACCATATGTTGGTTTTCTCTACGCCACGTAGATCTCGGAAGTTATTTGTATTGGGCCTAGTGATCCAACCCAATGCAAATAACCATTGGCCTAGCGCTGAGGGCACATTATAAATACCCTCTTTCACTAGAGGTTCAGGTATTTTATTCTCTATACTTTCTGTACTTGCTCTCTCTTTACTCTGTTTCTTACTTTGGCATCGGAGTACCTTGCAGGTACACCCCCTCCTTTTTACCACCACCGACGAACTAGGAGCTCACAATGCGTTGCTGGTTGCCGATCTTATTTTGGTCAGGTAATATCACCAAGTATCACATTTTTTACAATTATAAAAGCACACGGGAGACTGTATATTCTCACAATTGCGCATCCACACTTTGCGTTATCGAAGCCTACATTATCAACTCATTTTGCTTCGTGAAAAATATAATTCAAACCTGCTCGAGATATGTTACCGACCAACTGAGAATAAAGATTGTTGTCTTTAAATCTATGTTCAAAAATTGTGATGCTCTGGCCAAATGATGTATGTATCTCATTTTGTTAGTTCTGAATCATTTGGTTCATAGAGTCCCAATCTTTACACAAATCACCCTTACTATTTCTCAACCAATTCTTCAATGTAGCATGGGAAGAATCAACTCGATTAGTTGTTGTATTTCTAAGGTGTCTAACCTGATCGGTCCAACCACAAACAATTTTATCCTTCTCTTAGTCAAGAATTGTGCTTTCAACATATTTCAACAAATAAGGATATTTTTTGCACACTTTCTTGAAATGCTTAACAAAATCAACATATATTTCTTCAGTGGAAGAATTTACTATACAATTCCATGCAACCATTATTTTTTCCATAACCACACTCACATTCACTGTTTTTCCATCTTCAAACTTTATTTGTTTCGTCCCTACTAGAGATTTAATCTGACTTCTCACATTCTTTGTCATGTGATACCAATAAATCAATGCATAAGTAGGAAATACCTTTGCAACCAAATTCATCAATGCGGTACCGCAGTCGGTAATAATCACTTTAGGCATCTCTTCTTGGTCCTTCAACATTGCCCAACACACCTCTAAGGCCCAAGTAACATTCTCTTTTTTCTCGCTCTCTAGAAATGCAAACCCCGACAGAATAGGTCTTCTCATTAGAGGTAACACTAACTGTTGCACCCTAAAATTTGACCAACCGGTCATCATATCTGGCTTATGTTTCGACGCATTTTGCATTCGCATTCGCATACGGCATGCATTGAATTTTTATCATTCAGATTGGTTTTACCGGGATTATAGCCCCTGGCGTTTCATGCAGTTCAGGCCGGTTGGAATAAAAGTCTGTTGAAAATTGGTGCTCGTTCCTGGTGTTTTCAGGCCATCTCGGGGCCCGGGTTTCGTTACGGTTGCGTAATTGGGTTTTTATTCGATTTGATTGGCTTCCTGACATTTTTAGGGTTTTTCTATCATTTTTCTGGATTTTTAGTGCACTTAATTGGATTTTTCTGGATTTTATAGGGTTTTTTTAATATATTTTTAGAGTTTAAATAAATTTTCTTTTCATTTTTTAGAAATTAATAGATTTTTAGATATTATAGTTTTTTAATAAATTTTAGGGATTAATTTTCTTTTAATAGTTAATAGAAAAATAGCTATTTTTCTTTTAAAAAGAGTAGAAAAAAAAATAATAATAGATAGTGTTTTTCTTAGAGTTTTATTGTGTTAAAAAAAAGAATTAATAAAAATAAATAAATAATAAATAGAGAGTTTTGTTTTTTAGATTTTCGTTAGAGCTTTATTTGTTTTTAAAAGATTTAATAGAATAAAAGAGAAAATAGAGATTAAGTGTTTTTAGAGTTTTTTGATTTTTTTTTATTTTTATTTTTCAGCATTAATTAGGATTTTAAAAAAGGGTTTTTAATATCAAATAATAGTTTTAGATTTTTTTAGATTAATTAGATTTTATTTTTTTATTTTCATTTTTTTGGATTAATTAGGGTTTATGAGGTTTTAATTAGGAGTTAGTTTTTAATTTCGTTTTATTAGTTAATCAGATTTAATAACAGATTTTAATTAGGTTAGATGTTAATTTTCGTTTTTAGTATTGTTTTGTTTCAGTTTAATCATGTTTTAAGTCAATAATCAAGTTTAGTCTCAAATGGGCCTATTATCCATTAAAGCCCAGAAGTCAGAGTCCAAATCAGTCCACCACGCCACATGTCAAATAAATAGGGTATGCCACGCGTACGCCAGAGGATTCACCACCTCACTCTCTCTCTCTCTCTCTCACTCTGCATGTGACCCACGTCACCACCCACTCACTTAGAGTTCTTCCACGCGTCCCACTCTCAGACCTCCCCAGCCACACGTGTAACCCATGCACCCTATCCCTCTGCCACCTGCCCCCATCGCCTGAATCCCACCGCCGACCATGCAAAGCTGTCGGCGGCCACCCTAACTAATCGTCTCCCACCATCCTAACCACCTCCGACCACCACCAAATTCTGCCGGAATCTGGAAAATTCTCAGAAATCCTTCCAATCTTCATCCTCTCCGATCCAACTTCATCTTCCTTCTCCCATCCACCTTCATCTTCTCCGACCCAAACTCATCACTCCTCCTGATCAGTGCATTTTAATGTACCTTCCTCTATGTTTAGACTTAGGCATTTCTACCATTTAGTTTATTTAATTTCCTATTTTATAATGTTTTTACAATTTATTTTATTTTAAGCTTTATTTAATTTTCGTTTGTTATTTTTCAGCATTAATAGCTTTTAGTGAAAAATTCATAACTGGAGCTACAGGAATCGGATTGAGGCATTCTACCAGTCGTTGGAAAGCTAAGAAAGAGATCTACAACTTTCATGTTGCACAAAGGAGCTGATTAGGATTTCTTGAGTCTCGAATAATTCGTTGAAGTTTCTGACTTGTGACAATGTAGTTTTCCCTGCGGGCCTAGTTTAGGTTTCTGGCCCAGTTATTTTCTATTTAAAGTTGTTGTTGTGATGCAAAACAGGGACCTAGTTTATTTTTCCGAATTTTTTCCTTTGTTTTATAGTTTTCATGGAGAACTAATACCTCCGGGCAAATCCTGCTGTGTACGGTTTCAACACTTTGAGGTTATTATTATGTCAATTTACTCTGATTCCTTTCAATCCTTTTCTATGAAGTCATCTGCTTAATTTGATTACAATTGTTTGCTTAATTCAATTGTTGTTCATAGGATAGAATTGGTTAAATTCGATTGTATGCATGTTCCTAAATTTAATTGCGTATTATTGTTTGCTTAATCCGTTAATTCGTCATATTCTTAACCGTTTGCTTAATTCGGTAAACAGGAACATAATTCATTTGATGTTGATAAGTGCTTGTCTGATTAATATCATAATCGAATAGGATTGGTACCGCTTAGGGATTGATGTTATAATAACCGATGATAAGTCGGAACCCGAATCAGTAGGATTAACCGTTTTAGTTTATCTGATAATCACTTTTTTTAATCACTTTTTTTTCTTATTTTATAAATCAAAACTTAAAACCCCCATAAACATTTTCTTTAGTTGGTTGAAATAATACAAGAATCCTTGTGAGAACGATATTTCGAGTCATTTGTCGCTATATTACATTTTTACAAAAATAACTCGTTTTTGATCCACGAGCGACCGCGGATCAAATTGGCGCCGTTGCCGGGGATTCTTATTAATTTTAGCCAAATGTAAAATTTTAATTTTAGAGTTTTTGTTTTTTTTTTGTTTTTTGTTTTTTGTTTTTTGTTTTTGTGTGTAAATTTTCAGGGTTGCAGTACAGTGGTAAGCGTTTCAGCCTATCAGGTGAGTTTGTAAGCTATTGTTCCGATTTGCTCCGAATGTTTTCCAGAAAATCAGAAATAAATCGTTTAACAATACTCATTTAGAATAGAATTCTAAAAGATTTTGACCCTAAAAATCGCAAATTAGTTATTTTTCTATTTTATTTTATTTTTTTTCTATTTTCATATTTTCAAAAAAATCCGAATTTTTTTTTATTGACTCATTTTGATTTTATTTGATTTTTAGATATATTTTTATAATTTTTAGATTTAATTTTATTCAGTTTTCTATTTTTCCATTCTTTTTCTTAACGGGGACATTGTTGGTATTTTTCTAATTGTTGCTGCATTGCCGAATTTGTTCTTTGTTTTATTTTCTTTGTTGATTTTCCTATTAAATTTAATATGACAAATCAAATAACTCTTAGAGAACTTGTTGCCTATGATACGAACTATAATGCTTTATGTATGGAATATCCTGTTGTTAGTGTACCTTTCGAATTGGAATCTGATTTAATACACTTGTTGCCAAGGCTTAATGGACTTGCAGGTGAGGATCCGAATAAGCATATGAATGAATTCCAAATTGTATGCTCTACACCTTCTGAACCTTCATTAGAGGACCTTGTCAAGCAAATGGCTATAAATGATCTTCAGTTTCAGCAACAAACAGATTCAAGTCTTCAGGCTCTGCAGACACAGATTGAAAAGTTTGCCACTATACTGAATGCCATGCAACAAGCTCAAGAATCAAACCAACTATCTGCCCAAACAGTAGTGAATCCAAAAGAGTTACCATCTGATTTAGTTGATGATATTCATCCTGAGTTGTTATCTGATTTTCCATCTTTATTAGATTATGATGATACTTACTCTTGTGATTCATGTACCGACACTAACATTTGTTCTGTTTGTGCTGAGATTAATGCTGCCGTACAGGGTGATGTTTTTCATGCAGATGAAGTTGTTTATGTAGCTAAAACTCTTAACATCACGGCTGCCCCAACCTCACCATCCATTGAACAACCTTCCCTCTTGGAGCTTAAACCACTTCATACCAATCTGAATTATGCTTATTCAGATATGGATAAAAAGCTTCCAGTTATAATTTCTTCTAACCTTGATTTTGATAAAGATAATAAACTTTTACAGGTTTTGAAGAAACATAAGAACAGAATTGGATGGACCTCGATGGAAGTGGGAAGAAAAGCAATGAAGCAACCCCTTAACCCATTGATCTCTGATGTTGTGAAAAAGGATATCAAATTCACGTGTCCATTCGACACTTTTATTTATCAAAGATTCTTCTTTGATCCTGGAATAAAAGGCGAAGACACTAATACAAATTTCAAGGGCGATGGATGCTATCCAAAGTTACTCCCCACTTTGGAAGAGGAGACGGCAGGAAATCTCTCTTTGGGAAAGGATGCATATGTGATCACTTATCCACCTTGACTCCTCGGGTGTGTTCCTTCCTTTCTCTCACTCTTATTTTATATTTATGTTCTTTCGTTGAGGACAATGTATGCTTTAAGTGTGGGGGAGGGAACCATTTACTTTGTTTTATTTCTTTCAATTTTCTTTGTTTTGTTTTCATTTAATAAAAAAACTGTTTACTCAGAAAAACACAATGCATTTTTTGAAATTTTTGGGTTGTAGATCGATTGGAGGTCAGATTGTAGAGACTTGAGAAAAATTCATAAGATCGATATCGTTTTAACACCTTGAGTCTCCAAAATATGGAAATCGATTTAGATACTTGTTATGGCTTAGTCTTGAGTTCTCGTTCTTTAATAGCTCTTAAGTAGTTTATCTAGCAGTCAGCACCATCTAAAAATCACATGCTAAGTAATTGAGCTGATGCAAATAAGTGAATGATCCCGTGCTTAATAAGAAAAAAAAAAGAGAAAAAAAAAGACAAAAAGTGAAAAAAAGAAAGAAAAGAAAAGACAAAGAAAAATGTCTAATTATGAATTGTTGAAAAAAATATGGATCACAGTCACTAACAAGCTTAGTTACCATGCGTGTGAATAGATAAAGGGCTTAATGTGATTGCACTAGAATGAAAGAGAGCAAAAAGGAGGATGAGTAAGTTAGACTTAGGCATAACGACATGATTTGGATTGGTTTGTATAGGAGGGAGTCTTATGATCTCAAAATTGCGGATTTGTGTTCTTACGATATCCTTAGTATGCAAAAGTAGTACCGATCATGCAATCTTGACCAAAGACGAGTTCACAGCCTAGATTGAATAGCTGAATGTTTTTGTGTTTCATGAGTTTTGACAATACTTTGCTCGGAGTGCAAAAGTTCAAGTGTGAGGGAATTTGATCAGTGCATTTTAATGTACCTTCCTCTATGTTTAGATTTAGGCATTTCTACCATTTAGTTTATTTAATTTCCTATTTTATAATGTTTTTACAATTTATTTTATTTTAAGCTTTATTTAATTTTCGTTTGTTATTTTTCAGCATTAATAGCTTTTAGTGAAAAATTCATAACTGGAGCTACAGGAATCGGATTGAGGCATTCTACCAGTCGTTGGAAAGCTAAGAAAGAGATCTACAACTTTCATGTTGCAAAAGGAGCTGATTAGGATTTCTTGAGTCTCGAATAATTCGTTGAAGTTTCTGACTTGTGACAATGTAGTTTTCCCTGCGGGCCTAGTTTAGGTTTCTGGCCCAGTTATTTTCTATTTAAAGTTGTTGTTGTGATGCAAAACAGGGACCTAGTTTATTTTTCCGAATTTTTTCCTTTGTTTTATAGTTTTCATGGAGAACTAATACCTCCGGGCAAATCCTGCTGTGTACGGTTTCAACATTTTGAGGTTATTATTATGTCAATTTACTCTGATTCCTTTCAATCCTTTTCTATGAAGTCATCTGCTTAATTTGATTACAATTGTTTGCTTAATTCAATTGTTGTTCATAGGATAGAATTGGTTAAATTCGATTGTATGCATGTTCCTAAATTTAATTGCGTATTATCGTTTGCTTAATCCGTTAATTCGTCATATTCTTAACCGTTTGCTTAATTCGGTAAACAGGAACATAATTCATTTGATGTTGATAAGCGCTTGTCTGATTAATATCATAATCGAATAGGATTGGTACCGCTTAGGGATTGATGTTATAATAACCGATGATAAGTCGGAACCCGAATCAGTAGGATTAACCGTTTTAGTTTATCTGATAATCACTTTTTTTAATCACTTTTTTTTTCTTATTTTATAAATCAAAACTTAAAACCCCCATAAACATTTTCTTTAGTTGGTTGAAATAATACAAGAATCCTTGTGAGAACGATATTTCGAGTCATTTGTCGCTATATTACATTTTTACAAAAATAACTCGTTTTTGATCCACGAGCGACCGCGGATCACCTCCATATTGGTGTGAGGTGTTTATCTCTGTGCATATTGGTGTGAGGTGTTTATCTCTGTGCTTACAGCTTGGGGTGTATTTGTCTTGTTGGCTTTGCATATTGGTGTGAGGTGTTTATCTCTGTGCTTACAGCTTGGGGTGTATTTGTCTTGTCTTGAATATGTGTTTGATTTTTGCAGTGCATTATCACATAACAGGTACATCAGAACCGGGGTCTTATTTCCTACCTCGAGTTTGTTGCAGGAATTCCCTCAGAGATATGGAACAGAATCAGGATGAATTGATTGAAGTCCGAAGCCAGCTGAGGCAGATGATGAAAGACATGCAAGAGTTGCGTCTGGATCAAAAGATGCTCAAAGAGGAAAATAATCAGTTGAAGACCCAAATGAGCTTGATCATGGAAGTAGTCAAGAACGTGATTAGGAAAGAGGATGATCAGCTATCTGAAGCCGCAGTGAAGGAGTTTGTTCCACCTGTGCTTGTGGAGCCCGTACCTGTGGAACCTGAGCTTAAAAGACGTGTTGATCGACACCAACAACAACAACAAAAGATGCATCCGATTCGGCAAAGGCCAAGGAAGATATTTGAGGCGCCGCCTTCAACGTAGGCTAAGCTATTGCAGACTTTATTGAGTTTGAAGCTGGTTGAAAAAAGAACATTGGAGCCACTCACAGGAACGACACTCCCTTATGGGTACGACACTAGTAAGCAATGTGAATTTCATTCCGGGGCACCCGGACATGATGTGGAAAGTTGTCACGCTTTTAAGCACAACGTCCAGGACTTAATTGACGCAAAGGTTATTGAACTCACGCTGGGCGGCGTAATTGTACCTAATGGTCTTACCCCAGTTAGCGCTAAGATGATGGATGTTCCCGAAGCTGTTGTAGATCAGAAGTATATTCTGCAATCATTGGTGTCAGAATCCCCCTGTCCTCAGTCGCTGCCTAGACCAAGTCTGAGGATGAAAGCGCTTGAACAAAAGGAGTCCCTGACAAGTCAGACTCGACCTCCAAGTGGTTCGAATGATCCAAGTCAGCAATCTGCCCAGTCTTTGCAACAGACGTCAACTCCTTGCCAGAATCAGCAGCCTTATCGTTATCGGTCAAACCTGCGTGCTAGACAGAGCCCAATGAAGTCAGAAAGGCAATTCATCCGGCATCCATTTTGAGCAGTATGGTTTCCATAAGCAACTTTGAAGATGGCTGGTTTAGCAGCAAGTCAGATGTGATAGCCCGGTCCTCAGAAGCTGATGTCTTCCTGTGTTTCATCTTGTCATTTCTTTATGTTTGTAGTTTCTTTCTTGTTAAATTGCAATCTTGTTTGTAAAACTTGTTGTTTTCATTCAATTGATGATAATGAAATGAGTATGCATGTTTTGATTAAATCCATTCGTGTTCACTAATTGATTTTTACAGATATCCAACGCTTGGTTAAGCGGAATCCGGGGAGGATGACGAAAATGAGCGACATGCAAGCTTCCGATATTGTATGCCTTTGAAATAAAACCTGATGATGATGTACAGGCATTGTTTCAAATCCCTAAACACCGGAGACATAAGGAAGATAATCCCTTGATAACCCCTTTGAGCCTAGTTGTAGAAGTTTCTTTCTAAAAGTGGAAAAACCTAAATCTCAACCTGGGGCAGGGTAGGTGTTAGCTAATTTGACTGAGCGTCCAAATTGCAAAAGGAGTGTCTGTTCGAGGATCAATCACACCTCCATAGGTCGTGCCTAACAAGCCACAGTGGTTAAATATCAGGAGTGAGACAGTCACGTTATTCCCAAAGAGTCATACAACCAGTGTCACACGACTTGTTCAAAAAAAAAATGAATGAAAAGCGAAAAGAATCAAAAGCCCGCTAAGTCAAAACTTGAAAACAAACGACTTAGGCAAAAATAGGGGCAGCCCGCTGGACTGGAAAATCAAAAGGAACTCAAAAGAGTCAGTCCAGGCAAAAGTTAGGGAAAGAAAAAGAAAAATGAAAAGGATTACAAAAGAAAAATCCTCAAATGAAACATGAGTCGTGTGACCCCAAGTGTCCAAGACGAAAAGTGAGTGGCTGTCACTCCAAAAGCTCATATTTCCTCGAACTATCATTCCTATATTTCAATCTCTAAAGAGGGGAGCGCTAAGGTCGAATTAGCTGAACGTAGGATCGGAGAACATCAAGGAGAACGGGTGGGTTAAAATTAGACTTTGAGCCTTTATCCTTTCTTTCAAAACCGTGAACCTGACCACGTTACAACCTTCAAAAGTCCTAATTGAAGCAGGTGTGTTTCAAAGGCATATATCAGTTAAGATCGCGTCGAAGCTGACTCCTAAAAGGGTTCTTCTTACCATGTTGGTACTGATGTTGATATTTTGATAAATGATTTGTGCTGTGTAGACCATAAACTGTTTTTCCTTTTTTCCAGTGAACTGATTGGATGTTAAAACTGCCATATGCATTGCATTAATGTACCTTTTATGCAGAACAACTGGTCTTACATACGAGTGAGCGCTTGACAGCAGGAAAGTTTCCTATAGTGGAAAGTCTGATCAGGATAGAATGCAGGATGCCCGAATATTCCGAGAGCAAGGGCAAGATATTATCAAGTGATCCCCAGTGAGGTCAGCCATCCAAAGTTGTTATTCCGGGGCAATCAAGTCGAGATCCGGTAAATCTCTCGTAGCGGGAGTCACTATATCGAATCATCCAATCAGGGGCAAAGTCATTGCAGATAGGGGCAGGCTATCCTAAGAGCACGGAAGTTATTCTTTATTCAAGAGGTATTCGATATGAAGCATTTTTCCAAGGTTCAAAATGCTGGGGCATTTCATATCAGACCGTCAGGGTACAAATTTTCGAGTTTCCTTTTGAGGACTATCCCCATAGAGGTCCCACTAGCTGGGGCATATCAGAAGCGAAGGAATTGTTCTTCTCCGTATCATCAGAGCTACTCAGAGCTATTCGAGCAGATTCAGCTAATCTCCAAGTGTGAGTCGAATGTCGGGAAGTCGTGTTACCATCTATCGACCCTTCAATCAGAAACTGTGAATTCAGACAGGATATTGTTCCAGTGTCAATCATATATGACCCATCACAGATGGATTAAAGTCCAATCCTTATTGGCAACTTTCAAGAAGCCCAATCCATATTGGCAATCACGGTGAGGACCAACTTGTGGTGGCGCATCAATTTCAAAATCCAGTCTTCATTGGTACGCAGGAAGACTCCGTCTGTTTTCCCCAGCAGAAGTCCAATTTTCGTTGGCACGGGTAAGCTGTCCCTGACAGAAGTCCAATCATGATTGGTGCATTTAGTTATTCCTCAGCGAAGTTGGCTTCACCTTCCCAGTATTTATTTTGCTGGAATAATTCTGTGATGTCTGGTGATCCCCAGCGGAGTTGGCTTTGTCTTCAGCATTTATTTTGCTGAAGCGGTTTTCTGCATCCAAATTCTCCAGCGGCCGAGCCTGCATTTGCATTTGCATATATCATCATATTTGCATCATACTTGCATGTCATCCTCAAACGCGTAGCATTTCCATCCTATATGGAGCATTACGCCATATAAAAATTCAAACATACGCATGTGCATACGAAGCATAAGCCAGTTTTTCTATCAGCCTTCGGTGGCAACAGGAAGTACTCTGTAATCAGTTCAGGGGCATTTATCCAGCAGCTTTATTCAGATAGCACTTTGGTATTCGATTCTCAGATCATGCAACGGTTATGCTTTATTCAATGATCGGTTGATATTGACAGACTTCTCTTGACGATGGGTTTCCCCCAGTGGGCCTTCCCCGTCTATCATTAGACGTCGGGAGTTTGGGTATGGTTTTTTTCTCCGTCTATCTTTAGACTTTGAGGGGTTTCAAGGAAATCTTTCAGATATTGGCGTTCTTTCGGTTTATTGGACGAGATGGCACTTCAAGAAGGTTTCTGACCGTTGATCCTTATTGACGTCGAGGCTCTTCGAAGAATGTTTGGTGTTCCTAGTTGTTGATCCTTATCAACGGCATGGCCTTTTGAAGGTGGTTTTCCTTCCTGTCAATCCTTATTGATGATGTGGCCCCTTTGAAGATAGTGTTCTTTCCATCAATTCCTGGTAAACAAAAGGATTCTGAAATTTGATGGGTGGTGATGAATATAGTTCTCTTTCTGTTGACGTGTTTTCCTTCGGTGGACAAGGAGAATATGGATATTTGTTTTCCTTCGGGACGGTGCCTTTCTTTCTATCCTTAGACAATGTGAGTATGGATATGGATATTGGTTTTCCTTCGGGATGGTGCCTTTCTGTCTATCCTTAGACAATGTGAGTAATGGATAATGGTGTTCCTCCGGGATGGTGCCTTTCTGTCTATCCTTAGACAATGTGAGTAATGGATAATGGTTTTCCTTCGGGACGGTGCCTTTCTGTCTATCCTTAGACAATGTGAGTATATGGATATGGTGTTCCTTCGGGAAGGGGTCTTTCTGCTTATCTGTAGACAATGTAAATATGGGTATGGTTTTCCTTCGGTGGACGGTGTAAATATGAATATTGATTTTCCTTCGGGATGGTGTCTTTCTGTCTATCCTTAAACAATGTGAGTATGGATATGGATATTGGTTTTCCTTCGGGAAGGGGTCTTTCTGTCTATCTGTAGACAATGTAAATATGGGTATGGTTTTCCTTCGGTGGACGGTGTAAATATGAATATTGATTTTCCTTCGGGATGGTGTCTCCGTCTATCATTAGACGAGGAGAGTATGGATACTGTTTTTCCTTCGGGAAGGGGTCTTTCTGTCTATCTGTAGACGATATAAATGTGGATATGATTTTCCTTCGGGATGGAGTTTCTGTCTATCTGTAGACAATGTAAATATGGATATTGGTGTTCCTTTGGGATGGTGTTTCTGTCTATCTGTAGACGACGTAATGGGATATTGTTTTTCCTTCGGGAAAGGGTTTTTCTGTCTATCTGTAGACGATGTAAGTATGGTTATTTTTTTCCTACGGGATGGTGTCTCCGTCTATCAGTAGACGATGGGAAGTGATCAAGTGCATGTTGATCCAACCTTCGGGTTTGTTATTTGTGGTGTCACACAAATAACTGGTGTTAAAGTCAAACCTCTTTATCAGGTGATCGATCAGCTTGTTGCCATAATAATTGGGTTCAGTTCTCTGGATAGTGTTCCCCGAGCGAGGGTGCAGTTTATTTCTGTGGTTGGCAAATTTTCAGGTTTATTTTGTATTCAACCGTCTCGTACCTCGAATGTTTGAAGGTTGTTCGCTCTTCAACCCTTCAGGTCCAAGCCGCTTGAATAGGGGCAGCTGTTGCACCCTAAAATTTGACCAACCGGTCATCATATCTGCCTTATGTTTCGACGCATTTTGCATTCGCATTCGCATACGGCATGCATTGAATTTTTATCATTCAGATTGGTTTTACCGGGATTATAGCCCCTGGCGTTTCATGCAGTTCAGGCCGATTGGAATAAAAGTCTGTTGAGAATTGGTGCTCGTTCCTGGTGTTTTCAGGCCATCTCGGGCCCGGGTTTCGTTACGGTTGCGTAATTGGGTTTTTATTCGATTTGATCGGCTTCCTGGCATTTTTA
Source organism: Lathyrus sativus (assembly GCA_963859935.3). Taxonomy (NCBI): domain Eukaryota; kingdom Viridiplantae; phylum Streptophyta; class Magnoliopsida; order Fabales; family Fabaceae; genus Lathyrus; species Lathyrus sativus. The sequence goes on along the minus strand of OZ012735.1, from coordinate 566,341,817 downwards.
GGGTTTTTCTGTCATTTTTCTGGATTTTTAGTGCACTTAATTGGATTTTTCTGGATTTTATAGGGTTTTTTATATATTTTTAGAGTTTAAATAAATTTTCTTTTCATTTTTTAGAAATTAATAGATTTTTAGATATTATAGTTTTTTAATAAATTTTAGGGATTAATTTTCTTTTAATAGTTAATAGATAAATAGCTATTTTTCTTTTAAAAAGAGTAGGAAAAAAAATAATAATAATAGATAGTGTTTTTTTTAGAGTTTTATTGTGTTAAAAAAAAGAATTAATAAAAAAATAATAATAAATAGAGAGTTTTGTTTTTTAGATTTTCGTTAGAGCTTTATTTGTTTTTAAAAGATTTAATAGAATAAAAGAGAAAATAGAGATTAAGTGTTTTTAGAGTTTTTTGATTTTTTTATTTTTATTTTTCAGCATTAATTAGGATTTTAAAAAAGGGGTTTTAATATCAAATAATAGTTTTTGATTTTTTTAGATTAATTAGATTTAATTTTTTTATTTTCATTTTTTGGATTAATTAGGGTTTATTAGGTTTTAATTAGGAGTTAGTTTTTAATTTCGTTTTATTAGTTAATCAGATTTAATAACAGATTTTAATTAGGTTAGATGTTAATTTTCGTTTTTAGTATTGTTTTGTTTCAGTTTAATCATGTTTTAAGTCAATAATCAAGTTTAGTCTCAAATGGGCCTATTATCCATTAAAGCCCAGAAGTCAGAGTCCAAATCAGTCCACCACGCCACATGTCAAATAAATAGGGTATGCCACGCGTACGCCAGAGGATTCACCACCTCACTCTCTCTCTCTCTCACTCTGCATGTGACCCACGTCACCACCCACTCACTCAGAGTTCTTCCACGCGTCCCACTCTCAGACCTCCCCAGCCACACGTGTAACCCATGCACCCTATCCCTCTGCCACCTGCCCCCATCGCCTGAATTCCACCGCCGGCCATGCAAAGCTGCCGGCAGCCACCCTAACTAATCGTCTCCCACCGTCCTAACCGCCTCCGACCACCACTAAATTCCGCCGGAATCTGGAAATTTCTCAGAAATCCTTCCAATCTTCATCCTCTCCGATCCAACTTCATCTTCCTTCTCCCATCCACCTTCATCTTCTCCGACCCAAACTCATCGCTCCTCCATAGATTTTTTTTGTTTTTCCAGAAAACCTCTTTCCTCAAGAACACTCAAGAACCTTCAATCGAATTTTTCCAGATACCTTCATCAACCTTTGATCATCCTCACCAGACGTTCCCAGACCTTCAACTGGAATTTTTGATGAACATCATCTCTCCAAGATCTCGCTACAGTCAACGGATTTTCCACGTCAAGATCCAAACGAAGATTATCTTCTTTTTGTTCATCAACCTGTCTCGTTCTTCATCTCCAGAAATTGCTTCAAGGATCTTCATCGAACGAACAATGTCGCCGCCGTAAATCTCTCAGATTTCAACCAAAGTCTCCAGAAGTTGCTATAAACTTCATCCCAGATCCAGTCCGTCGCCATTCGCGTCACGCCTCCAGGTTTCTATTCTGAACTCATCATCTATCATTTGTTTTCTTGCGTTAGCTGGGGATTTTAGCGTAGAGGATGTTAGGATGAAAGTTGGTTTAGGGTTTAATCTGGGCTCAGAAGTTGAACGTTAGTGTGTGTTGGTGATGGATAAGGGTCTTGTGAACAATTTGGTGAAGTAGATGAGCAATTTCGTGAGGGAGAGAAGAGGGTTTCAGATAGAGAGTTTTGGAGAGGGAGAATCAGAGAAGAGGCGCCGTTAGGGTTTAGTGTGGGGACGATGAACAGTGTAGCGAAATGCAAAGGATTAGAGGAGTTTTGTTAGGGTTGTTAGGCTGGGTTAATTGGTTCTCGGGCCTTAAGCCCAATAGTTCAATTTGCTGAGCGTATCCTCCCTTGTTTCCATTCGTACCCCCTCCTCTGGTGAATTTGGTTTGGCCCCTAAGTCCAGTCTGCTATCCACGCCCCCTTTTGGGGCCCATCAGAAATAACAAGGGGGATTCTCGCTATCAGTACCCCCCCTGGGTTATCATTTTGGTTGTTTTTTTTGAGTTAGGAGCATGGGCCCAGCGTGCTATCAGCACCCCGCCATCCTGGGCCCAATGGAGATCTGAGTCTAATAAATTGCTGTTTCCACCCCCCTTTGTCTTTATTTTTTATTGATTTTCTTTTTTCTTTTTCATTTGCATTTGGTTACAAATAATTCATAAAAAATCAGAAAATGATCTTTTTAACATGAGATTTTTTCCCCATTTCAATAACTGTCTCAAGAATGTTGTAAGAAAATAAAAATAGTATTTTAGGTTTTTTTCCATTTATGGTGATTTTTTACATTTTAATTGCTTTTATTTTCATATTGTTTGTACATCAATAACAGGATAAACATCAATAAAAAACAGTTCTTGCATAAAAGACTGTAAACTAATCAAAGAGTCATTTTGTCTGCTTGGACCCATAATCAGGAGAAAACCTTTTTCAGAAGGATAAAAAACAGTCAAACAAATCTGTGTCTTCCGTGGCCCGAACTACGTTTGCTCTGATCTTTCATGTTGTATGAAAGTACGTAGGCATAGGATGCGATATCCTAGCGAGCAACCTTCCCCTCCTTTCCTGTAGGTAGGCGAACTACGTTGACTCTGATTTCTCGTTCCAGACGGGAATACGTAGGCATAAAGTGCGATACTTTGCCGAGTCATTTTATTTTCTTTTAACCCCAAACCTGTAGAGTAGATAGAACAACAATCCGTACTAGAAAACAAGCGTGGATCCCGTCGAGTACGACGGACGTGAGGGGTGCTAATACCTTCCCCTTGCGTAACCGACTCCCGAATCCAGAATTTGGTTGCGATGACCATTCCTTTCCCGTCTTTGCGGTAGGTTTACTTCGAGCGTTTCCTTTCCCTCCTTTGGGATAAATAACGCACGGTGGCGACTCTTCTGTTCAGCCGACGCCGATTTTCGCAGTAGCGACACTAACAATTTCCAATGATGTTGTACTTGTTGGTCATGTACATTGAATCAATTATGAGAACACTAGGAAACATGTTGAACAACTTGATGGAATTAGGATGAGTCCAAAATATATTTCTAACTATTACTCCATCCTCGCAAGTTCGGTACCTAGACACACAACTGTTATTATCCAATAGTTTCAAGAGTTATTGTATTTCAGTTATATCCTCCCTCAGTGCCTTGTTAGTTTGGTGTAATACCCCAAATTTTGCCCTAAGATTTGTCGTTTCATCTTGCATTCCATTGCATTTCTTTGCATTGCATTTAACCAGTCACTAACAAGTTTGTGTAGTTGGTTGATTTTTGCAGGAAAATATCATGTGGCGTGCTTTTAGTTCATGAAGGGTAAAATGGCCATTTGTTCGCAGTCGACCGTCAAATTACGAATTTTGAGCTGTAGTCAGGAAATTTGAGCCGTTGGACATTGTTGACGTGAGTCAGGGCCAAGGTGTAGTTGGAATGGTTTGATGGTGGAGGATTTGAGCTGTTCAATTTAAGTCGATTCAAGTTGCTGGATTAAAGTTAGCCGAAGAATATGATCATTTGAGTTTAATCAGACAGTTGGATTTATCCGGATAAAGTTGCTCATTTGTATTGTCGGAAGGTTCAATCGGAAGTTGTATCGGAAACGGGATTAATCGGATAAATTGGAGGAATTAGAAATTAATAAAAAATATAGAATTTCATTTCATTTTTCATTTTATTTTAAATCAATTTCATTTCATTTTATTATCATTTTATTATCATTTTATGTCAAATCAATTTTATTTTATTTCTTAATGTCATTTGCATTTTATTTTAAATCAATTTTATTTAAATTTTTATTATTATTGCATTTTAAAATAATTTTGCTATTTCCACTTTCATTTTTTATAATTTTAGATGTTGGTCTCATTTCCATTTTAAAAAAAAATTAATTTTGTTATTTTTAATTTTAGTTTTTCATTTTATTTGCATATCAAAAACAAATAATAAATAAAAAAATTAAAGAGTTTTTATTAATAATATTAATTCTTTACAAAAAAATAATAAAAAATAATAAAATAACAAAAAGATAATAAATTACATTTTCCTTTTTTCCTAAAAAATTTCTATTTGTCCTAAGTCTTCTTCCCGATTCTCCGACTTTTCCGATTATTCCATCGAACCTGCAAAAATAAGCAAAACAAACGGCAGTTTAACCAGTTAGAATTTTTCCGACACCCTTAGAGTAGTATCGTCATCGGGTGTCGGGAGGGCAACAAATTACTCCGAAGCCGGCTCCCGACTTTATTTCCGATCAAAGGTAAAAATCAAGCAATAGCTGTTCATAGAGGCAACCGAGAAAGAGAGATAAGAAGTGCTTTTGGAAAACGTTGGTTGGCAAAAAAAGTGTTTATCCAGAAAAGTGCTTATTGAAAAGCACTTATTCAAAAAGCGTTTCTGCCAAACAAGCCTTAACAACTTTCCAGAGTTTCCAAAAAATCCAACGTGTCAAACAAGCTAGCAAATCGCAATAAGCTCACAGCCAAGTCAAAACAACAAGTCTGAAGTCCGTCAAAAACGCATGAAACGAACCCAACAATAAGGTCGTATGAATCTCCAGAAACAGTCATCAAAAAAATCACGAACAACAACAATCACGGCGCAGAAGGCTGGTTCAAACACCAACAAAATCTCTGAAAAGTAATCCGTCAAAGCAAACCACAACAAATTCGTAAGCAATCCAGCCTACATAAACAAATGATATAAAATAATCAAGAGATTTCAGAAAGGGGGGATCCGAAAAACTAAAAGTGAAAAAGTGGCGGCGCAATCAAGGGAGGTTCAGAGAAACTCTTTGAGTTTCATCATCATCACCGTCGAGAAAGACGAAAGAAGAGAAGCATCTGAAAACCCAAAAGCAAGAAAAGATGACAACTCAGTGAATCCGAGCACGGATCATCATCATCGCCGGGAAGAGGGGTATCGAAACCTCACCGTTAACGTCATCCAAAAAAAGGAGAGAAGAGTCTTCCGCGGCGGTCGTGAGTTCGTCACTACCACCGGTGACGGCATTAGAACCTCCATTCCTCATCGGCCAAGCCTCCTTCGTCATCCAAAGGTAACACATTGTTAACGAATGGGTTGTTTCTGGGCTTTCCTTATTTCAAGTTAAAAGGGAGAGAAAGAAGATGAACGAGGACATGCAGGCGAAAAGAAGAAGGGAAAATAAGACAAGGGTTTCACAAAAAAACCCTAGAGGTTTTACAAAGACATCACGACCCCTTCCTTTTTTATATGTTTTTTTTGTTTTGTCTTTATTTTTCATTTAGTAGATTTAGGTTTTGATTTTAATTGTAATTGTTGGTAAGAGTTTCATAATTAAAAACTAAAACGTTTTTAATTAAAAAAGTGAAACCATGTTTCATAATTAAAATTTAAAACATTTTAATAAAGAATTTTTGAAGCCATGTAAAACATGTTGTAATTAAAATTCAAACATTTTTTTAAAATTCTAACATTTTTTTCACATTAAAATTAAAGCATTTTCATATTAAAATTAAAACATTTTTAAACATTAAAATTAAAACTTTTTTCATTAAAATTAAAACATTTTTTAATTACAACAAAATTAAAAATAAAGTTTCTTCATCAAAAAACCTTAAAATTAAAATATTTTTCTTTAATTAAATTAAAATAATTTTTTTTAATAAAAACAGCAAAATTAAAGTAATTTCTCCTTCAGTTAACTTTTCTATTAAATAAAATTTAAAAAAATAAAATCTTGATTTAGGCGTCTCAAATTCTGTCTAACCCTCGTCATTATCTCGCTCGCTTCAGCTTATTAATCTGTCATTTGCTTGTGTTGTCACTTTTCAGTTGTAATCATGCGAGTAATCGTCGCAGTTATTTATTTTTGCATTTTTGGGATTTGTAATTTACGCGAGTGATCGTCGCGGTGCTTTTGCTTTACCGCTTTCTTTATTTTCGTATTTTAATGTTGTCACATAATAATTTATCTGTTGCACTATTCACTGTCAAACACCCTCTGAAGGATTAGGTCTAGCAGTTTGACCGCCGAGTCAATAGTCCTAACCCTTGACCGTTTCAAAACCCTATTAGCCTAGGTGTCCCGCCAAGGACGAAAATGCCATTTACCCTAGCATTAGGTTAAGGAGTCGTCGCACTCTGTTTTAGAGTTTCCCGCCGTGGAACATCTAGTCAACCCTAATTTCAATTCAAACTATTTCAACATAGAAATAGGAGTCTCAAGACTCCACGTAAGCGTTTCCTTAAGAAATGCATATTCCCCTAAAACCTTGACCACAATCAAGAAGTTTCTAACCTCCCTTTCGAGGGGAACTACGATTACTCTGATTCCATTCCCTACCCAGGATACGTAGGCACAAGATGTGAATCTTACCGAGTAAACTTAGGACTAACGTCATTCTGTCACTTTTAACCCTTAGCTCAGTATATATCTTTAAGCAAATAATAAAGCAAAATAGTAAATTTAAACAAAAGGTTCCTGTAGAGTACTACAGAAGTTTAGGGTTCTAATATCTTCCCTAGGCTTAACCAACCCCTAACCTAGATCTCTCCCCACATTGTCTTTACGATGCAAAATTAGGTTTTCCCTCTTTTGACCTTTTTCTTCGGATAAATCAAAGAGCGGTTGTGAACTAAAGATGCAATTCAAATTAATTAATAATTTGATATCATATTCTAACCGCAACATAAAATGACGACTTCACTAGGGATGTCTAACTTTTAAGGGTTACCCCTGATTTTGTTTATTGTATGCTATTTACTTTATTATTTATTTGCTTGTATATATATATATATATATATATATATATATATATATATATATATATATATATATATATATATATATATATATATATATATATATATATATATATATATATATATATATATATATATATATATATATATATATATATATATATATATATATATATATATATATATATATATATATATATATATATATATATATATATATATATATATATATTATCATTGTACCTTGCTTGGGGTATCTATTTTGTTGTGAGATAAGTCCTACACCCGGACTTGAGTAACATTACTATAGGAAGGTGAGATATTCGACGAGGCTTGCCGGGAGTGAGTCCCGACCAAGCTGACTTGAGAATCATCACTTAGTTGAGACCCTTTCAAAAATGGGTTGGTTGAACAAGTAGTCGTGCAAACTTTTACTATTTTCGGATAGGAGTCTGTGATATTGGGGACCCTAGTTACCTAACCCCACCTTGGCCTTATCTAGGACGTAGTGTGGGAACTATGAGGGAGTAGTCCCAAAATAGTTGCTACGCGATACTACACTCAAAAGAGGTTCTCTCAAGAATTTTATCAACCCCCGAGTCAGCCGGAAAGTTGATAATATCCGAAAGATAGACTGATGACTTTGGGCACCTCTTTAGAACCTTGTTCTACAGGTACAACTAACCTTAGTACATACCTTATCGGGAAGGGTAGACCTTAACTCCGCTCATTATACCTTTAACCCAGGACTTGTGTGTATATGTGCATTGCATCCATAAAGCATCATATTACATCACATTTCATGGAATTCAAACCTTATTTATGAATATTGCAGGACGCTATGAATTACAATAGAAGGAACATTTTGAAATATTCTTTTAAAAGTATTAAGCTAGATGACCTAAGGAAGCTAGGAGCTTTAGTCCAAGATCAAGACAAATTTTGAAACAAGTATGGAAGGTTGTTATCTTTGTTGGAACTTCAAGTGAACGAAGTACTTCTTTCGGTTTTGCTACAGTTCTACGATCCGAACTACCATTGTTTCACATTCCCCGATTATCAGCTTTTACCTATGTTGGAAGAGTATTCTCAGTTAGTAGGGCTGTCTATTTTGGATAAGACTTCGTTCCCTTTCTTGGAAAAGGACCCTAAAGAATAAGACATTGCTAAAACCATATGCTCGAAGGTATATGACATCAAGGGCAATATGAGACTTTATGGATGCCAACAGGTAAATATGTACAGGCGACTATTAAGCTGGACATCCTGAGACTTTGATACTTCTTGAATAGTCTTTAATAGGCCATATGAACCTTGTAAACCACAATTCCCTCATTGAAATACATTCTAGCACAAAAGTCAACTATAGTTGACTTTTCCTCAATCAAAACCCTAATCGGGGCTCCACACTGCATTGTTCTTGATTCTGGGGTACAATCTCAAATTGTTTTCACATTTGATATCAAATAGCATCCTTGAACTTGTTTCATGATTTAATCCCTTCAAACATTGATTGATCAAACCTCACAGTTCCTATTTTAACCGCACGAAACCCTAATTCATCTGCATCTTAAACAAAGAAAAACTTGAACTGAGTTAGGGTTAGATAATTCATGAGTATGCTCCTAAAATGATTATGAAAATCTAAGGGTCAAAATTTGGGGTATGACAGTTGCCCCTATTTAAATATCTTTCACTGGATGAGAGATGATAATCCTTGCAGAATCGTAGTGAAAGGTATTTAAATATAGAAAACCAGAAATTTTGCCCCTTAGATCTAATGGTATGCAAAAGGACAAATGCGAATATGCCATGAATTCTAAATGATGCTTATGATGCTTTATGTTGCAAGACACCATGCAGACACACAAAAAATAACAAAATGGTAAAACAAAGAGTAACAGTTCACTAGGGAAAACAACAACACCGAGGGAAAGAGGCAAATGGGGAATAAAGCACCCATGATGCCAAGGAAATTGTAATTCATCCACAAGGTAAGACGTGAGTAAAACACGACCTCGGGAGAAAGGAGGTAAATGGGGAATAAAGCACCCAAGCAAGGTAAAATCTTCCACAAGGTAAGACGCGAGTAAAACACGACCTCGGGAGAAAGGAGCAGATGGGAGTAAAACACCATGATGCCAGGTAAATGGGGAGTAAAACACCCAGGTAAGGTAAACTGGAGTTCGTTCGCAAGGTAAAACGCGAGTAAAACACGACCTCGGGGGGAAGGCAGATGGGAGTAAAACACCATGATGCTAGGTAAATGGGGAGTAAAACACCCAAGTAAGGTAAACTCTTCCACAAGGTAAAAACGCGAGTAAAACACGACCTCGGGAGAACAGGCAGATGGGAGTAAAACACCATGATGCCAGGTAAATGGGGAGTAAAACACCCAAGTAAGGTAAACTCGTCCACAAGGTAAAAACGCGAGTAAAACACGACCTCGGGAGGAAGGCAGATGGGAGTAAAACACCATGATGCTAGGTAAATGGGGAGTAAAACACCCAAGTAAGGTAAACTCGTCCACAAGGTAAAAACGCGAGTAAAACACGACCTCGGGAGGAAGGCAGATGGGAGTAAAACACCATGATGCCAGGTAAATGGGGAGTAAAACACCCAAGTAAGGTAAACTCGTCCACAAGGTAAAAACGCGAGTAAAACACGACCTCGGGAGGAAGGCAGATGGGAGTAAAACACCATGATGCTAGGTAAATGGGGAGTAAAACACCCAAGTAAGGTAAACTCGTCCACAAGGTAAAAACGCGAGTAAAACACGACCTCGGGAGGAAGGCAGATGGGAGTAAAACACCATGATGCTAGGTAAATGGGGAGTAAAACACCCAAGTAAGGTAAACTCGTCCACAAGGTAAAAACGCGAGTAAAACACGACCTCGGGAGAAAGAGAAAATGGGGAATAAAGCACCCCTGATATGCACATGCATATGAATTATGCATGTATAGATTATTCAGATGACATATGATCAAATGTAAATGCAAATGTCGACGACAAGGCTCGACTCTTTTGGTGAGAAGACAAGACTGGATAACTAATTCCTCAACACGAAGATCACTTTCAATCTGCTTGGGGACTGAAGATGCTATTGTTGAACACATTTCTGCCACACTGATAAATTGTATCAAATTGATGATCCTTGTAGGAAGGATAAATAGCTGCTTAGGGATCCCTCAAGTAGACTTCCCCAGTTTAACTGTCTGTTGTACATGAACTGATGATAACTTCAGTGTGTCTTGAGGTTGGAAGATGACTGATTTACTGAGTGCTTGGAGAGCTTGCCCCAGTCTGAGTCTTGAAACATATTCTGGATAAACTTAATCTGAGAAAACCATATCTTGAACAAATATTGAATTGGTTCTTTGACAGGATGTAAAAGGAACTTGCCCCCTGATAGGATCACTTGACCAAGTTTCTCAATGCTTGAAAATTCCTTGAGAGGAAAGCTAATTTGCAAACAAAAGTGTTCATACAAACATGGTAATGTAAAGTTCATGCAACTTTTTGAAATCAAAACCATTTTTGAAAGATGCAAAGTAAAAAAGTCATTGGTCAGAACACGGCGGTTCAAGACACTCAAAGTTTAAAGCAAAGGTGTACTGCCAAAATAGTTGATTTACAAAAATCTCTAGGAGTCAGTTTACGCAACCTTGCTGTAGTATGCTTTCAAAATAACCTTGTTTCAATTAGGTCTTTTGAAGGTTGTAGCGTGGCCTGGTTCACGGTTTAAGAAACAAAGGATAAAGGCTCAAAGTTTATTTCGTGCCCACCCCATCTACGTGATGATCTCCAGTCCTATGCTCAGTTTAAATCAGACTATGCGCTCAGTTTCCCATAGATTATGAATTACACTGATGATAGTGATGATGGTTCAGAAGTTAACAGACTTTTTTGAAAAGGTAGTCACTGCTTTTCTACAACATTTGGTTGTTTTGAACTCATCGAGGATTTTCATGATGAAGGTTTTAAAGATCTCCTCCTTTTATTATCCCTAACTTTTGCCTGAACTGTTTCTTTTAGGGTTTTACAGTCAGCGGGATGCCCCAGTTTTGCCTAAGTCTCCTTTATAGGTTTTGACTTAGCGGGCTTTTTCTTTGATATCTCTCTTTTTTTTTGTTTAAATAAAATGGCCACCTAGCTTAATGATCAAGGTGAACCATCATCGACTTTTGGCTTGGAAAACATCTTCGACACTTATTTGTTGTGTACGAAGGAAAAAATGTAGTTGCATCCTTTATATGAAAGGTGTCTTGTATGAACACACAACCGAGTTAACTGAGAACTACCCACCCCAAGGTTAAAACTGCGGGTTTTTTGTAAAGAAAGAAACTCCAACTTCTAGGCTCAAAGGGGTTGACAAGGGGTTATCTTCCTTATTTCTCCAGTGTTTGGGAGTTGAAACAATGCCCTACATCGTCAACAAAGTTTGATTGAAAGCATACAGACAACAATTATGGGTATCACGTTTTCATCATCCTCCCTCCAATATTTGCATAATCAAAAATTTGGACAAGGAGTAAATATTTGAAAGTTAAAGCACAGAAGTGCACGCAATAGATGAATTGAAATCAAAAGTTGTAATGTTCATTCATTAAGATGAAAGTACAAACACTAATTAAAAACAAACATCTTAAACAAAATAAGGAGAATGCAAACAATGAGAAACAAAAAGGCCTAGTGACTAAACCAGTACAAAATGGGTTGTCCTGTCTGAAACACTGGCGCTCAAAAAGATGGTCTGCTGAAGTCAGACTGAAGTTTCACTTTTGATGCTCTGGTAGAGGATTTTTCTGAACATTCGACTGATTGTCTGTAAAATCAAGGATCCCAGTTCTAATCAATTCACGTACCCTAGCTTTTAATGCAAAACAATGCTCCAAGTCGTGGCCTGGGGCACCCTCATGAAAGGCACAATGAAGATCAGTTCTAAATCCAGCTGGAGGAGGATCAGGAGTTTGCAGAGTCTTGGTAGTGATCAATCCTTGTTGAACCAGGCTTGGATACAATTCTGTATAAGTCATAGGAATAGGATCAAACTGATTCTTATTCTGATACTGGTTCTGTCTAACAGCAGGACGCTGAGGATTTTGAATGGGTCGTGGAGCAGCAATTGCAGCAATAGTGGAGTGATTATACTGAGGTCGGGGATGAGGCCTCCTCACTTCAGCCATGACAGCATCGATATGTTCTTCTTTCTTCTTATGGAAATTCCCAAAGGGCTTCTTTACACCATTAGAAGATTCAACAACTTTGGATACCTTACCCTTTTTCAGCCCTTCTTCTAACCTTTGACCAATAGTTACCAGATCTGTGAAGTTTGAAGACACATTCCCAATCATTTTCTCCCAATAGAAAGGGGACAGAGTATCCATGAACATTCTAGTTAATTCTTTCTCTGCCAGAGGGGGTTCAACCTGAGAAGCTAACTCTCTCCAACGTCAAGCGTATTCTTTGAATGTTTCTCTTTCACCTTGAGACATGTTCTGAAGTTGACGACGGTCAGGAGCCATATCCAGATTGTATTTGTATTGTCTCATGAAGGCATTGGCAAGATCTTGGAAGCAACGGACGCTGTTATGTTCTAAACCCATATACCATTTGAGAGATGCCCCACTTAAACTGTCCTGAAAGCAATGGATAAGCAACTTCTGATTGTTGGTGTAGGCTGCCATCCTTCGGTAGTACATAACCAAATGGGCTCTAGGACATGAGTGCCCCTTATATTTCACAAACTCTGGAGTATTGAACTTTGCAGGCATGACCAGACCAGAAACTAAGCACATATTGTCTACATCAACATTGAAGAAATCAGTACCCTCAACGGCCTTGAGTCTCTTGTCTATATTTTGAAACTGTTCACGGACAACTTCAGGCTCAACAACATCCTCACGGTCTTCACCTTGAGCACTAGCAGCATTGTAATCAAAGAACGAAGTCTCAAAGGGAGCTTGACCATTATGGGCAGCAGTATGGACCACAGGTATGGCTTCTGTAAAGACAGGAGCTTGAAAGACTGGTCTGACAGTTGGACCAATCATGGCAGTAGATGCAAGGGGTGGAGAATAGTTGGGAGGCAAACCAAACTCTGGCCAAGTAGATTGTGGCATTTGAACAGGAGGAGTATCTACATTCGAAACCTCTTGAATGACAGTCCTTTGGGAAGACTCTCCTCTAGCAATCAAGACTTGGAGCATCTCAGTGAGCTTAGTCATGCCTGATTTTAACTCATCAATTTCCATTCGGATTTCTGTATTGTGTGCTTCCTGTTCTGACATCTTGCGTCTATAGTTCGCTCTAGTCTGATATCGGTGTCGAGGAATCAGCTTGACAACTCAAAGGTACACTGGACAGTGAAGACAGCTGGACATGAGCGACTGGACAAACAGAGGTAAACCATGAAAAGATGCAGATGCAATGCAACGCGATGCAAGAGAAGATGCAAATCACACATAATAGGATTAAAGGCTCCAGGTTACAGCATGAAGTCTGAGTGAAGAACCAACCATATGGTGTGTACTAGGGGTAAAGTACCTACACAACGGGTTCTACCAAAGTTCCCAGAGTCATCAACCCATCTTTCGGATATTATCAATTTCCCAAATTACTCGGTGTTCGATAATATTCTCAAGAGAGTCTCGTCCAAGTGTAGTATCGCGTATCAACTACTTCGGAATTACTCCCTTATAGTCATCGCACTACGTCCTAAAAGGCCAAGTGGGGTAAAAGGTAACTAAAAGTCCTCAGTGTCACGGGCTCCTATGTAGAAAGTAGTATTGTTTTCACAAATACTCGTTTAACAATACTAACTCTCAGAAGGGCCTCTACTGAGCGGTGGTTTCTCAAGTTAGCTTGGTCGGGAATCAACTCCCTATAAGCCTTCTTGAATATACCACCATCATATCATAAGTGCGCTCCAGTACGGGTATAGTACTATCTCACCACTCAAAGCAACAAACCTGCATACAGAAAAATCCAAACACAGACAGATATATGTACAAATATATAAGCAAGTAAACATATAACAAACGCAGATATAACAAGGTGGGCTTAACCCTCTTTAGGGGGAGTCCCCAGTGAAGTCGCCATTTTCTGTTGCGGTGAAATCTGGATACCAAGCTATTGATTAACTTGAATCTTAATTCATTTACAACCGAACTTTAATTTATCCAAAAAGGAAAGTTTTAAAGAAAGAAAAACCTACAAAAATGCAAAGCAAAAGGCAAGGCCTAAAGCTAAGCAAAAAGAGAGATCTAAAGGTTCGGGGGTTGGTTATACCTAGGGAAGGTGTTAGCATCCTAAGTATCTGTAGTACTCTACAGGAACCTCTTGTTAATATTTGTGTTTGCTAAAGTTGCTTGCTAAAAGGGAAAAGTGCTAAGGTAAAAATCTAAAGTATAAAGGTATGTACAAGTTTGCTCGCGAAGACATCGCATCTCGTGCCTACGTATCCGGACGGGAATGGAATCAGAGCAATCGTAGTTCCCCTATCTAGGGATGAGGATCTCTTGACTGTGGTCAAGGTTCCTAAAGGGAAGTAAGTATTCATAGTGAAGTACTTACATGGAGTGCGGCGACTCCTCCTCTAAGTTGAGATTGTTATGATAAAGGGTGTCCACGGCGGGACGGTAAACATGAGTGTGGCGAATCAAATCCTAAGGCTAGGATAAAAGGGGAGAATGTCCTCGGCGGGACGGTTTAAAAGTGAGTACGGAGACTCGAATCCTAAGGCTAGGATAAAAGGGGAGAATGTCCTCGGCGGGACGGTTAAAAGTGAGTACGGCGACTCGTGTAAATGTAAAGGAAGTTTGTTGTTATGTACAGACAAATATGTACAGGTAAATATGTACAGGCGAATTAGTTTAACCTCGTAATTCAGGAGGTAACAGTTAACAGATGAAGTAATCGACACTGTGACAACAGTTCGCATTTAATGGAAATCAACAGATAAAAAATGGTAACAACCAAGAAATAAATCCTAGCATGTTAACTAACATATATAGGCATGGATTCAAACAAGTTTCAATAAAAATATTGAAAGGAAACAATTAAAAATTCATCTGCAATTACATAAACGATCGTGAAAACGCGTACACTTGTACATAAACAAACTGGGTGATAAAAAAATCCAAACATGAAAAATAAAGGTATGGCATGAAAGTACACATTAATACGAGCATAACGAAAAAAGAACGGACGAAAAATGATAAAAAACGAGTGAGATACGAATTTTTGAAGTTGGAGTGAAAAATGACAAGTTTTACAAGTAACTTCCACTGGTGGAAGTTTAGTATAAAAAGTGACAATTTTCTTTCTGGGCAAAAACACACAATAAATGGATTTACGTTTTGTATCGTAACTTCCTAACCGTTAATCGGATCGGCACAAAATTTATATGGATTTGGGGTAGAATTGAACAAGGAACATGATAGTGGTCTCAGTTTTCAAAAATTCCTATCCCTCTGCAAAACCCGATAGTGCTTTTGTTTTAGGCTCAAAGATGCAATTTCTCATGGGCAGCCTCACACACTCATGTTCCAAGCCTATCAATCATACACTCATCATAGATAAACGACAATGAATGAATGCAACTCATCCTTGGGGCTGAAACTGGTCTGTTATGGAAGTTCACACACAAAATGCAAAGATAACATAAATTATGCATGGACATTGAGCATTCAGTTTTAGGGAAGCATTGATCATTCTAACCTTACACACACCTCTAATATAAGTTAAGAACTGAGTTCACATGAAAAACAAGGGGCTGTAATGACAGTATAAAGTTTTGGTATCCCAAGTGCCTTCTTTGTGTGTGATCATGCATTTTGAAGTGTGATTTTTGTTCCAACCAGTTTTAACTTCAAACAACTATGCAAACACTTTACAATTGATGAGTATGGAGTGTTAGATCAAGTGTTTCAATTCAAAATCAACTGCTGCAGAAAATGGTGTATGATGTGCCATTTTGTGAAGAAAAATGCATTTGAAGAGTGAATTTTCATGACAGTGAGTTTTGGTGCAAAGTGAACATGCTAATATCTCAAAAATGATCTATATGGAGTGTGTGTGATATGGTTTGAGTGAAAACAAGTTTGTGGCAAAAAGTGACTTGGTATGTGAAGGTGTATGTGACCATTTGCATTTTGAAAGTGATTTTTCATGACAGAGTGATTTTCAATGAAATGATTATGCAAACATGTTACAAATGACCAATAGGAGATGTTCCAATCTTTACATGGGAGAGAAATCAACTAGCATAACAGTTAGTATGGTATATGCAAATAGGAGCAAAAATGACATTTTTGAAAAAAAGTCAAAAATAACACATAACTTCCACTGGTGGAAGTTCAGTGCAAAAGTTGCCAAAAGTATTTTCAGGCAGATTTTAAAGGTAACTTCCACTGGTGGAAGTTTAGTGTCAAAAGTGACAAAAATCATTTTCATGCAGTTTTTAAACATGACATCAACATACAAGACATAGATTGGATATTAAAGTGTTTTTTTCTAAAATGATAAGATTCACACCACATATATGCTAAAAGATGTCTCTATGCTAAAAATGCAGACTTAATGCTTCCAAATCAGAAAGTGACAAAAGGATGGCATCTTGATGCAAATGATACACATTGAACATGAAAAACCACAACAGGTATGAACAACTTAAATAAAACATCCACACACCTCAGAAACATGAAACTAAGTATGATCATACTCAAAAATCAGGTACAAAACCATCAAGGCAAAGTTTGGTATGTGGATACAAAAACAGTAGTACAATAAGCTTATGTCAAAACCTCAATGTTATTTTTATGGCACGATGGTGAATGAGGTAAGGTGAGAAGTTACATACCTCTTGTAGACAACTTCAAACAATCAAGAGAAACAAGAAAACCAGAGAATCTTCAATCACCTCCTTGCTTTGAACCTTTATTCCTTTTGAAGCAAAATACCAACCTTGTGACAGTTTGAGAAATAGGCCTCACCAATGATCTTTAACACTTTAGACAGTTGAGAAATGATATATGTGAGGTGTTTGAGTGATTAGAACATCAAGGAAATGTCTAGAACAAGTTTTGACTGATTTTATGCATTGTGGTCAAAGTAACTTGGTATGGGAGTTGACTTTTTGGAGAATGAGGTTTTTGAGTGGTTCAATGGTTGGAACACCTTATATATCATATTTATGGGTTGTGGGGATGATGTTTGGGAAGTTTGAATGTGGAGAAATGAATGGGGCAGCCTTTACACCAAGGCAGATTTTTGGTGGATTTTGGTGAAAAGTGAGATTTTGGAGATTTTGAGATTTCTTTGAATACAAGCCAAGACAGAGTTTTTCTGGTGTTTAGAAGGTGTCTTGTCTTGGATGAGGTGAGGGAAGCCTCCTTTTATAGGCAAATGAGGACGAGGGGCTGTTTTGGAGGTTTCTTCATCATGAAGAAAGGTTGAGATATTTTGGAAGAAACCTCCTTTGGAGGGTTTTCTCTTGGCTGACCACTCAAGCCTCAAAGGTCAAGTAAATTGATGTTTTTTCAGAAGCTAAATGCAGGCTAAGAGTGTAGGGATGAGGCTGTAGCAGAACTTCTTTCCACCTCATGCTTTGCTTTTTTTACTTTTGGTACCACTTGCATATCCACTTGCAAGGCAATGGTACAAGCTTCTTTCTTTGATTTTTTCTGCATAACTCTCTTGTTTGTCATGCCACATACTCCTCATATATCAGATACAACATGTTTGATCAATTAATTTTGGCAAATTTGATGAAAGAAGTGATTTTGCAAAAAATGGACAATGTGGGACTAAAGTGTGAAACCTCCAACTTTGTACACATGTAACTTTCTGCTCATAAATCATCTTGAGGAGTTCTTGTACTTTTTAGAAAGCCCTCACATAGCTATAAAACATTAATTTTTGTCAAGGAATCAAAATCCAGTTGGAACTAGGTGAAAAATCCCCTCAAAGTTGGCTGCACACAAGCTTTTAAAGTGAAAATAACTTAGAAATTTTCTAAGTTATTTTCCCTTCTAGGAATGTTTTTTGCTTCTATCTCAAAAAGTATGCATTTTATGGGTGTGGACTAGTATGAGACTTTTGTAGGAATTGTCAAGAGCTTTCCAATGAGCTTGGAACCAACTCAATTGAGTGTGTGGTTAAGGAGTTAGGGTTTAGCCCCTTTTGAAACCCTAATTTCCCGATCTTTCGATTACTCTCTCATCCTTGATCCAATGATCATGAAAATTGATATGCAAGTCCATTATGACATAAGGAACAACTTTTATTCACAACTTGGATTCCAATTCTCAAAATTTGAGGAGTTGACTTTTCGGTCAACCGTACGATCGATCGATGCCGATTGAGTCGCCTGTTGACATTCTGGACATCCTGAGACTTTGATACTTCTTGAATAGTCTTTAATAGGCCATATGAACCTTGTAAACCACAATTCCCTCATTGAAATACATTCTAGCACAAAAGTCAACTATAGTTGACTTTTCCTCAATCAAAACCCTAATCGGGGCTCCACACTGCATTGTTCTTGATTCTGGGGTACAATCTCAAATTGTTTTCACATTTGATATCAAATAGCATCCTTGAACTTGTTTCATGATTTAATCCCTTCAAACATTGATTGATCAAACCTCACAGTTCCGATTTTAACCGCACGAAACCCTAATTCATCTGCATCTTAAACAAAGAAAAACTTGAACTGAGTTAGGGTTAGATAATTCATGAGTATGCTCCTAAAATGATTATGAAAATCTAAGGGTCAAAATTTGGGGTATGACACATATGCTCGAAGGTATATGACATCAAGGGCAATATGATCGCCAACAATTGTGAAGACTTTTCCAACGTACCCTTGCTTGGTTTGGATGGAGGATTTATTTTCCTCCGACTCTTAATCTGTCTTTTGAAGACAGGCTCCTCCTCAAAAAGGTCCAGGTAGAAGAACATATCAAGGAGCAGAATACAAAGCTTCCTAAGGGCTTTATTAGCTTTTATTTAGTTTTCTTGTTAAGATTTTCTTTTAAGAATATTTATTTGTAATCCCTTTCCAAATTAATAAATAAAATTCCATTGGTAGATTATGGAGATGCTACAAGCTCTTAATGCAAAGATGGATAGTCAGCCTATTGTTGTCTCTGAGACTACCAATGTTGTTGCAGATCCCCAACCAGCTGTTACTGTGGAGAAGGTACCTCCTCATGGTCTTCAACCCAGTTTGGTGCATCATATTGCTCAACCAGTTCAGCAAGGCGGTTCCCTAGAGTTCCAACCTCAGAGCTTCGACCGTCACAAAAGTGCTACATGGCGGAGGAGTCTCTCACACAGGCATAACCGTAAAATGGATGCTCATCAACCTTGGCAACATCAACAGAATTATGTTCAAGTGTATCTGGTTCAGTATGTTCAACAACCCTATGTAGCTACTGTTGCACCTCCCTTCAATCCTCAGTTTCCTACCTATCAGTCTGTGCAACCGGCCTGGTCTATCAGCATCAAGTTTATCAACAGCCTCCTGTTTATCAGCCTTCACAAGCTCATATTAACTTTCAATGAGTGCCCAATGCTTCTGCCAATCAACCATCAAAGGAGCCAATACCTCGTCAAAATGCTCAGAATAGGAGACAGTACAAGCCTTGTCCTCCGATTCCGATGACTTTCACCGAGCTTTGGGTCCACCTCCCAATCCTTTTCCTGCCAACCACAATGCCGCCACTCATTGTTTATTTCATGAGGGTGCGCCTGGTCACGATTTGGAAGGTTGTTACGCGCTCAAGAGCATTGTCAGAGATTTGTTGGAATAGGAGATATTGTCTTTCGATGATCCTCAGCAAAAGATCAAGACTCCTCTCAAGGTTTTCAACATATCTCAGCCAATTACTTCTCCTGTGAATCTGCCAAAGCCGGTAGTTATTCAGAAGCCTAGTCCATTTCATTTCAGCAGTCCTCAGATGATGTGACCCCGATCGACCAAGAATCTGGGAAAGTTAGTCTGAAGGAACATTCAAAGACTGATACTGAAGCATTGACAGATATAGTTAGGGCAAGCAAGGTGGTTCACAGTGATCATACTCCCCATTCCAGTGAGGCTCCGCTAGAGGAAACCATTATTGTGGTGCCGGCTTTGAATGCGAAGACTTCATAAACACATTTTGAAGGACTTTGAGACATTTCATTTTTGCTTATTTATATTTTGTTTCTTTTGATTAAGCATAATTAGCATGTATGAACTTGTTATTTTTGATTAATTAATGCAATGCATATGTTAGTCTTGAATAAATCCATTCGTTTCACTCGCAAAAAATATTTTTCCATAATCTATAATGCCAACTTTACCCGATCTCTTGTTTGATAGAGAATTGGGAGGAGGATGATGAACCAAAAATGTCAAATCTCTTGTCGTGTGCTTTCGATGAAACCTGCTGATGATGTAAGGCATTGTTTCAAATCCCAAACACAGGAGATATAAGGACGATAACCCCTCTTTACCCCCTTTTAGCCTTGAAGTAGGAGTTTTCTTCTTTTCCAAATTAAAGCCCTAATTTTAACCTGGGGCGGGGTAGCTTTTTCAGTTAAACGAATCGAACGCTCAGACTCTCAAAAAGAGCATACATTCGAGAACCAATATATCCCTAATATATTAGGATAGTAGAAGTCAAAAGTCAATGACTATCCCTCTACTACTAAAAGAGTGGGGAAGTCACAAGCCTTTCAAAAGAGTCACGCGACTTATTCAACAAAAATAATAAAAATATATATATAGCCCGCTAAGTCAAAACCTATGAAGAAGACTTAGGCAAAACTGGGGCATCCCGCTGGACTCCAAAGTCAAATCCAAAGGGCGTCGTCCAGGAAAAAGTTAGGGAATATAAAAATAAAATAAAACAAAAACAAGGGATTACAATAAAGAATCCCCAATAAAAAACAAGGTCGTGTGATCAGACACCAAAAGACAATAGGTGAGTGACTGCCATGTCCAAACCCTTGATGAGTTCTCGACCATATCAAATCCGATTGAGGTATGAGTGCCCGTATCCGGTTAACTGAATTAGGATTGGAGAACATCATGAAGAGTGGGTGGGTACAAACAACTTTGAGCCTTTATCCTTTGTTTCTTAAACCGTGAACCAAGCCACGATGCAACCATTAAAAGACCTAATTGAAGTAGGACTTCATTTGAAAGCATACTCGACGAGATAACGTTTCCTGACTCCTATGAGCTATGCTCAATTTAACGTTGGCATTATAAATTAAACTCATATCCTAACTACGTGATTTCGGTCACGAGTTATTACGATATCTTTTTTTTAAAAAAAAGCTTCAAGACAAATGTACATGTTGCATTGACAATTTCAGGATTAGCAGTTCATGCGTGTTGACTTTTGCTTGATATCTTAGAAACTTACATACAGACATGATCAATGGAGCTTGAAGATCCTGCTAAACAGGGGCAGGCAATTTCCAAATCACTTACCGACGCGAGCCTGACATTCTTAAGAGCTATTCTTGTGGACTCAGTTGTAACACGGTTCATCCGTGCCAGTTCCGTCGAGATCTGACAGATCTCTCAGAGAGTTTGAAAATAGTGGGGCAATTGAACCCTATGTTCTCTGTAAAATCCTCCCGAGATGACTTTCACATAGAGCAGGTACTCTGGGGCATATTGTTTTTCAAAATGGCGACTACTACAAAGTCTATTAAGATCAATACTACTGTGTTTTCACAACATTCTTCATATACCCGATGAATTTTTACTCCCGGAGGTCTTCATCCCCCAGTAAATCTCATCATTGTAGAAACACGTCTAAACCATTGCCTCAACATAGTCCCCAGAGAGACTTTAAGCTGACACAGTCCCCAGAGAGACTTTAAACTGACAATCCCCAGAGAGACTTTAAGCCGACACCGTCCCCATCGAGACTTTAAGCTGACAACATTTTGGACTGAGCCGGTAATCTCCAAGACAACAGAGATCTTACCAGCATCTTCCCAGTGACAGTCCCCAACGAGACTTTAAGCTGACCACACTTCTAGACAAATCCGGCTATCTCCAGTGACTCTCAAGACTGCAGAGATATCCTCGGTATCCTCCAAGTGATATATGTTCTGGAAGACCCATTCTCAGTGGAATTATCTGTTCCTCTGTGAAATTGCCTTACCTTCCTCAGGAATATTCCCCAGGAGACTGCCATATTCTCCTCAAGAAGTCAAGATACTGTCCTCAGGAATGTCTGTTGATTTCTCCCCAGTAAGTCTGATGACCTCACCTCGGGGAAGTTTGATATACTATATCCCCTAGTTGGGTGTACCTTCTCCACAGGAAGCTGATGTATTATTCCCAGGAACTCGCTACGCTTTTCTCCCTAAAACTTCCTAGCTCCTCATTTTCCCCACGAAGCGGATATTTATTTTATCCCCGAAAGTCTCTGATCCTGAGGTTTTCTTTAGCTGATTATGGTTCATGATAGCAATCACCCTAGTTGAAGTCAGGACATCATACTCTCCAGGTGAAGTCGTATCGTATCCCCATAAGGAAGTCATGATGCCGTATCCCCCAAGTGGATTATTTTCTCCCCAGGGAAGTTAGAACTTTGAAGCCAGATTTGGTTCTACCACCAACTCCTCCTATCCTCTGATAGATGTACTGTTGCAGAGGTCGCCGGGTATTACTATCGAGATGTTTATTTCATCTCATGTCTCCTCTCTCATCTGTTTTGTCAGCATGTGCATGAACCTAAGCATTGCATGCTCATTACATTTTCATTTCATACACATCGACATACGCATTAGCATCCACATGTTTGCTATTTGTCGTTACCAACGAGTAACTGGGTTTGTCCGCTCTCTCCAAGTAGATCGTCAGCCCTAAGCGTAAAATACTTGGTTGTTCCAATTTTCCCCATAGAGTTCAACCCTCATGGACGATGGTTATTTTTGTTACCTTTCTGCGCTAGGATAAGGTAGTCCCCATTCGATTTCGTTTCCTCAATGGAGTCTTGTTTGTTAGTTCTTTCTAGCCCAATTCTAGATCAAACTTCGGGCCCGTTGGTCACCGAACGTACCTGGGCGTGCATTTATTTTGCACCATCTTTCAAGAAAAGCCTTTACAATCCTTTGCAAATATACGACAGTTCTCGCCTGAGAAGCTTATCACTACAATTGTCATTATAGTACATCTTACAACAACCGGTATGCGACTGTTCTCACCAGAGAAGCCTATCATCATTATCACATTACACTCTACAATTGATCTTCTCGTACAAGAAGTTCATCCTTACACTCAGTGATCTCGATGTTACCATCATCACAACTTACATTACACTTTGTGATCTCGATGTTACCATCATCACAACTTTCTTTACAATTTACATTACATTATTACACTCTGTGATCTCGATGTTACCATCATCACAACTCTCTTTACAATTTACATTACATATTACCACCTCTACAAGCAATGCTCATCCGAGAAGCTCATCCTTGCTACTTTTGCATATGAGCAGTATTTCTCACCTGAGAAGCTTATCCTATCTTCGTCATGAGGAGCAGCAAGTGGCCATCTCCGTCGAGAAGCTGGTTTCCATTTCCTTTTCATCTTGAAGTGCGGGGAGGTTTGAACTGAATCATATTCAGGAGAGCACAAAATCTTGAAGCATGAGGAAGTTCATTTTATCCTTTAGTAAAAGAAGAAGCTGAATCATATTCAAGAGAGCACGAAATCTTGAAGCATGAGGAAGTTCATTTTATCCTTTAGTAAAAGAAGGAGCTGAATCATATTCATAAGAGCACAAAATCTTGAAGCATGAGGAAGTTCATTTTATCCTTTAGTAAAAGAAGGAGCTGAATTATATTCAGGAGAGCACAAAATCTTGAAGTATGGGGAAGTTCATTTTATCCTTTAGTAAAAGAAGAAGTTGAATCATGTTCTGATCATGGAAGCTTATTTTATCAGATGAGCGATAGTCCCTCCAACGGAGCTTATCAATCAACCAATTATCATAGATAAGCAACAATCTCTTTATTTGAGAGCTTATCCAGTTTGGCATATAAGTCCCTTCCGACGATAAGTGGCATTTCTCTCCCGAGAAGCTTATCAGGGCATTTCACATTAAAGTCCATTTATTTTGGCATCCAGCCGGTTTTTACCCTGTATATTTTCTACGGATTCCCGAAAATTCTGTTTGATCCTGTCACGGGGGAGAGTGTCCAGAAGCTCGGATGTTATTCTTTGCTCAATGCTCCAGCATTCTGGTAATCGATCCTACAGTCGTGTATATCCTAGTTTTACCTTTTATCCTAGAGTATCAGTCGGGCACGCCTGAACCTGTTGAACATTTACTCTTAGATATTCCCTAGTAGAGGCCGTCTCATCGGTGCCATCTCCATTGAGGATCCCATTTTACCATTCGTTTTTCTAAAATTGACAATTGGTCTTGCTAGCGCCAGTTGGCCATCATTTTAGAATTCCCCAGTGTCGTGCTACCACCCAGTGCGTCGTATTCCCCAGTGTGTTTGTTTGTCGCGTCAGTCCCCTATGTCGTCGTGTCGTCTACATCCTTGCATTTATTATTGCAGCATGCGCATCATATTAGATTCATGGCATTGTCAGCATTATAATCCGTCTCGTTTTGTCCATAGCATTGCATATCACAACATCTAAGGGTAAACTTTTTGGTTATCTATATTTAAATCCTTCCACCATGATTTCTCGAGCCTACGTCACTCAAATCATAAAGCTATTTAAATAGGGGCAACTGTAATACCCCAAATTTTTCCATAAGATTTGTCGTTTCATCTCGCATTCCATTGCATTTCTTTGCATTGCATTTAACCAGTCACTAACAAGTTTGTGTAGTTGGTTGATTTTTGCAGGAAAATATCATGTGGCGCGCTTTTAGTTCATGAAGGGTAAAATGGTCATTTGTTCGCAGCCGGCCGTCAAATTACGAATTTTGAGTTGTAGTCAGGAAATTTGAGCCGTTGGACATTGTTGACGTGAGTCAGGGCCAAGGTGTAGTTGGAATGGTTTGATGGTGGAGGATTTGAGCTGTTCAATTTAAGTCGATTCAAGTTGTTGGATTAAAGTTAGCCGAAGAATATGATCATTTGAGTTTAATTAGACAGTTGGATTTACCCGGATAAAGTTGCTGATTTGAATTGCCGAAAGGTTCAATCGGAAGTTGTATCAGAAACGAGATTAATCGGATAAATTGGAGGAATTAGAAATTAATAAAAAAATATAGAATTTCATTTCATTTTTTATTTTATTTTAAATCAATTGCATTTCATTTTATTATCATTTTATGTCAAATCAATTTTATTTTATTTCTTAATGTCTTTTGCATTTCATTTTAAATCAATTTTATTTCAATTTTTATTATTATTGCATTTTTAAATAATTTTGCTATTTCCACTTTCATTTTTTATAATTTTAGATGTTGGTCTCATTTCCATTTAAAAAAATAAATTAATTTTGTTCATTTTTTATTTTATTTTTTTTATTTTATTTGCATATCAAAAACAAATAATAAATAAACAAATTAAAGAGTTTTTATTAATAATATTAATTCTTTACAAAAAAATAATAAAATAACAAAAAAATAATAAATTACATTTTTCTTTTTTCCTAAAAAATTTCTATTTGTCCTAAGTCCTCTTCCCGATTCTCCGACTTTTTCGATTATTCCATCGAACCTGCAAAAATAAGCAAAACAAACGGCAATTTAACCGGTTAGAATTTTTTCGACACCCTCAGAGTAGTATCATCATCGGGTGTTGGGAGGGCAACGGATTACTCCGAAGCCGGCTCCCGACTTTATTTCCGACCAAAGGTAAAAATCAAGCGATAACAGTTGTTCATAGAGACAACCGAGAAAGAGAGATAAAAAGTGCTTTTGGAAAAAGCTGGTTGGGAAAAAAGTGCTTATCCAGAAAAGTGCTTATTGAAAAGCACTTATTCAAAAAGTGTTTCTGCCAAACAAGCCTTAACAACTTTCCAGAGTTTCCGAAAAATCCAACGGGTCAAACAAGCTAGCAAATCGCAATAAGCTCACAGCCAAGTCAAAACAACAAGTCCGAAGTTCGTCAAAAACGCATGCAACGAACCCAACAATAAGGTCGTATGAATCTCCAGAAATAGTCATCAAAAAAATCACGAACAACAACAATCATGGCGCAGAAGGCTGGTTCAAACACCAACAAAATCTCCGAAAAGTACTTCGTCAAAGCAAACCACAACAAATCCGTAAACAATCCAGCCCACATAAACAAATGATATAAAATCATCAAGAGATTTCAGAAAGGGGGGATCCGAAAAACCAAAAGTGAAAAAGCGGCGGCGCAATCGAGGGAGGTTCATAGAATCTCTTTGAGTTTCATCATCATCACCGTCGAGAAAGACGAAAGAAGAGAAGCATCTGAAAACCCAAAAGCAAGAAGCGACGGCGACTCAGTGAATCCGAGCATGGATCATCATCATCGTCGGGAAGAGGGGTATCGAAACCTCACCGTTAACGCCATCCAAACAAAAGGAGAGAAGAGTCTTCCACGACAGCCGTGAGTTCGTCACTACCACCGACGACGGCCTCAGAACCTCCATTCCTCATCGGCCAAGCCTCCTTCATCATCCAAAGGTAACACATTCTTAACGGATGGGTTGTTTCTGGGCTTTCCTTGTTTTAGGTTAAAAGGGAGAGAAAGAAGCTGAACGAGGACATGCAGGCGAAAAGAAGAAGGGAAAAGCTCCGAGAGCTCATAACAATGGTGCGGCGCCATTACAGGGAGAAGAAGACAAGGGTTTCACAACAAAAAAACCCTAGAGGCTGTACAAAGACATCACGCCCCCTTCCTTTTTTATATGTTTTTGTGTTTTGTCTTTATTTTTCATTTAGTAGATTTAGGTTTTGATTTTAATTGTAATTGTTGGTAAGGGTTTCATAATTAAAATCTAAAACGTTTTTAATTAAAAAAGTGAAACCATGTTTCATAATTAAAATTTAAAACATTTTAATAAAGAATTTTTGAAGCCATCTAAAACATGTTGTAATTAAAATTAAATTTTTTTTTTTAATTCAAACATTTTTTTAAAAGTCTAAAATTTTTTTCACATTAAAATTAAAGCATTTTCGTATTAAAATTAAAATATTTTTAAACATTAAAATTAAAACTTTTTTCATTAAAATTAAAACTTTTTTTAATTACAACAAAATTAAAAATAAAGTTTCTTCATAAAAAAAAAACCTTAAAATTAAAATATATATTTTTAATTAAATTAAAAAAAAATTTTAAAATAAAAACAGCAAAATTAAAGTAATTTCTCCTTCAGTTAACTTTTCTTTTAAATAAAATTCAAAAAAATAAAATCTTGATTTAGACGTCTTAATTTCTGTCTAACCCTCGTCATTATCTCGTTCGCTTCAGCTTATTAATCTGTCATTTGCTTGTGTTGTCACTTTTCAGTTGTAATCATGCGAGTAATCGTCGCAGTTATTTATTTTTGCATTTTTGGAATTTGTAATTTACGCGAGTGATCGTCGCAATGCTTTTGCTTTACCACTTTCTTTATTTTCGTATTTTAATGTTGCCATAATAATTCATCTGTTGCACTATTCACCGTCAAACACCCTCTGAAGGATTAGGTCTAGCAGTTTGACCGCCGAGTCAGTAGTCCTAACCCTTGACCGTTTCAAAACCCTATTAGCCTAGGCGTCCCGCCGTGGACGAAAATGCAATTTACCCTAGCATTAGGTTAAGGAGTCGCTGCACTCTGTTTTAGGGTTTCCCGCCGTGAAACATCTAGTCAACCTTAATTTCAATTCAAACTATTTCAACGTAGAAATAGGAGTCTTAAGACTCCACGTAAGCGTTTCCTTAAGAAATGCTTATTCCCCTGAAACCTTGACCATAGTCAAGAAGTTTCTAACCTCCCTTTCGATGGGAACTACGATTACTCTGATTCCATTCCCTACCTAGGATATGTAGGCACAAGATGTGAATCTTGGCAAGTAAACTTAGGACTAACCCTTAGGTTATTCTGTCACTTTTAACTCTTAGCTCAGTATATATCTTCAAGCAAATAATAAAGCAAAATAGTAAATTTAAACAAAAGGTTCCTGTAGAGTACTACAGAAGTTTAGGGTGCTAATACCTTCCCTAGGCTTAACCAACCCCTTACCTAGATCTCTCCCCGCATTGTCTTTACGATGCAAAATTAGGTTTTCCCTATTTTGACCTTTTCCTTCGGATAAATCAAATAGCGGTTGTGAACTAAAGATGCGATTCAAATTAATTAATAATTTGATATCATATTATAACCGTAACATTTGGTATCGAATATTTTACACTTTTTTATATTTGAAATATTTTCGGGTCTTTTGTGTTCAAAGTTGTAAGTGTATTTTTCGGTTGAACTAAATTCAACGTCATGAAAGAAACACTTTCCTTCTCTTCTGATAAGAGGCGACGCACAATTGGATGGCCAGATAACTTTTCATACAATTCATGGTTATGCAAACCACATATGACATTAAATCTCCATTTATTGCTTACCAACATATAACCACACAACTTAAATAAACACTCACATTTTCTTGAACCAGTGTCGTCTCGTTTAAAATTTTGAAGAGGAGATCTATATTTCCCGCTTCTTTCGCCACGTCATTGTCATAAAAGCATATATTCTATCCGAACCACTATTGGACCTTCCGATTACAACATCAAATTCCAGTTTGGAGGCTCCATACGAATCTATTGAAGCATGTGATCACAAATTTCAAACTCTTGCTCATTACTAAATTGGTTGCAAACATCTATCGCATTCACAACAACATCTTTAACATCCATAGACACAACATTTTTGAGAGAAACACCGGGGTACATCCTATTTAATGAAAACAATTACCACAGAACAATAAATAAGTTCTAATTTTGTAAACAGAACTGAAAAAACGAACACAGTTTGATACCCGAAATACATTTCTAGATAAGTTCATACTTCTTCTGAAAATGTATCTCCGAAAATAACCCACATTTTTCAGATAGAAAAAAAGCTTAATGTGAGTAATGAGGATTGAAATACATGATCTTTACCTAGAATTCTAACTTCTTTTACTCCCTTTGATGTGACGAAATACAAGATTGAAGCTTTGGAGTGAAAATATGGATTGAGAATTGAAGAGTTTTTGGTGAGGGTTTTGAGTGAAAGCAAGTATGAAGGTGTGATCATGCAGCTCTGTGTTTTATCAAAATTATTCCAGAGATGTATCTCCGAAAATATCTGACATGTAAAGGTGACATCAAATTTCAAAATTCTTCCCCAAACTTTCAAAGATGCATCTCTGAAATAACCATTAGATTTATTAAATTTCAATAACTTAGTTGAAAATATCCAAAGATGTATCTCCGAATTTTCTTTAGTGTTCGTATAGGATGACACTCATTTAATACATCATTATATTAATACATGATACGTTCGAAGATACTTCTCTAAAATTTAAAGAATAATTTCAATTTTTCATAAAATGTTTTTTAACCCTACAAGATGCCATAAAAAGTTAAAAAAAAAAAAAGTTCAATATAGATAGACTTTGGCCCAATCCAAATAACATGTCAAAATCATTGTTTTTTACTTCTAAAATTAAATTTTAACTCATTCACTAGATTTGAGAAGTATCACTGTATAGGGAGGGGTCCTAAATAGAGTAGTGTACCTCTACAACTAGTGAGAAACCTAGAGAATATACTTTATAATTATATATTTTGCTCTTCAACTTCATCAATGCATATGTTTCTTTTATTATACTCCACCAATCAGCTACTTTGTTTAAGATTTTATATTTCCTTTACAAGAGTGACAAATGGATGAAATTAGAAAGAAAAATATATTTATTGCCTAAAAAATCCTCATATTACTTAATATGTGCATGCATGAATTTCTTAATACATTACATATTATTTAAAATTGAAATTTATTTTAAATAAAATACTATAAAAATAACACAATCATATCGAGGTATTAATTTATATTTTTAAATGCTTACTTTTAGGCCTTGAAGAAGACAAAACACAAATTTTGCAAACAAAACACAAAGCAACATTAGAGAATCTTTAAATAATAATATAGTTTGTGACCTTACTAATTACTATAGTAGTTGGCTAAGTAAACTAATGCACCTTGCATACTCAGAAAAAATCACATAAAATATTCTTCTTTCTTGTTGGTCACATACGAATGTTTTCATAAATTACCAAACCAAAATTTTTTATACCTTTTTGTATTTATTCAAACCATCATTTTCATATTAACAATCCAATAATCAATAGAAAACAAAGAAATAAGTTTTCTTTTTTAGTTTTATGAAAACTAGATATCCGATCTAAGAATCAAATAATTTAAAAATCAAATTTTATTTTTAAATGGTTTGCTTGCAAATTTTTTCATAAATATCATTTTTTTTTATAAAAACATTATTAATTTATAAATATGAACCTGAAATTTAAATAAATATGACTGACATAGATTAAATTCTAACAATAGATTTTACTTAAAATAATTTGGTACAAAATAAAAATTGAGAAATTTTTATAAATAATATTTTTTTATAAAAAACATTATTTTTAAAGGATTATTAATAATCTCTCAAAAATGATGATATTTTAAAAAAATATATATTATTTATGAAAATGTCTCAACTTTTAATTTTTTACATATATTTAATCCAATTCAGTGGTTTATTATAGCTTTGTATGGCCATATAATATTCTAATATACCTATATAATATTCTCACCAAACAACAACGATAGGAATATAATTATTAAACAACAAAAATTGGCCTTTTCAATGCTTAATATATAATAAAATAAAAACAATGAAAGCTTTGAGTATCACAAACAACAAAGAGATTAATTTATCACCCTTTTAACTTATACAACTAAGTCCTTTTCCAAGAAAACTTATACAACAAAGTTTTCTAAATTATTCACAAAAATTAGAATAAGTCATCATTGTAATTTTCATCACCACTTGGCACATTCTAGTTATAGCCGGCACCTATAGCAACACTTTTTTCATTCACACATTACCTTAAAATATAATCAATTCTTCACCAAACCCCTTCACCATTTCTCTTCTCCTTCATTTTTTTCCCTTATGCTACTTTTCTTCTAAACTCACCAAAAAAAACAACAAAAATCTTTCTTAACATCAAACAATAGCAACAGAACCAAAGTGTTGCTGAACATCAAACAATAGCTACAGAACCAAAGTGTTGCTAAAAATCAAACACCAAAAAGCATGGATAGACTCATAAGGTTAGATCCTTCAAACATAGTACTAATAAGAGTTGAACAAGGACAAAAATGTCTAGGAAAAATAACCTTAAACAATGTCATGTACACTATGCCCGTTGCATTTAGGATTCAACCACTCATCAAAACTAGGTACACCATTAAACCTCAATCAGGAATCATTTCTCCATTAGCATCACTTGTTATAGAGATAACATATCATCCTCCACAACAACAAGGTTCAAACAATCTTCCTCACTCTTTTCCTTTTTCAGATGATTCATTTCTTCTACATAGTGTTCTTGCTCCTGGTGCAGCCATCAAAGAGCCTTCATCCATGTTTGATTCTGTCCCAAGTGATTGGTTCACTACTAAGAGAAAACAAGTTTTCATTGATAGTGCAATCAAAGTCATGTTTGTAGGGTCACAAATTTTGACTCAACTTGTTGAAGATGGTAACTCAATGGATGATATAAGAGAAGTGCTTGAAAAAAGTGATCCTTTATGGGAATCTGTTAACTCTAGAGACTCAAAGGGACAAAGTTTGCTTCATTTGGCTATTTCGAAAACAAGACCTGATCTTGTTCAATTGATCCTTGAATTCAAGCCTGATATTGAAGCTACAAATATTGTTGGATCGACTCCGCTTGAGGCCGCGTCTTCCTCGGGCGAATCGTTGATTGTTGAGCTTCTTTTAGCTCATAAGGCCAACACAGAAGGATCAGAATCTTCGATTTTTCGACCGATTCATCACGCGTCGAGAGAAGGGCACATGGAGATTCTTAGGCTTCTTTTACTCAAAGGTGCAAAAGTTGATTCATTGACTAAAGATGGTAACACTTCTTTACACTTAGCTGTTGAAGAAAAAAGAAGAGATTGTGCTAGGCTTTTGTTAGCAAACGGCGCGCGAACCGATGTTCGAAACACAAGAGAAGGTGATACACCTTTACACATAGCAGCAGCCAATGGAGATGAGAACATGGTGAAGCTTTTATTGCATAAAGGAGCTACAAAATATGTGAGAAACAAGCTAGGGAAAACAGCCTTCGATGTTGCGGCCGAAAACGGTCACTCGCGCCTCTTCGACGCGCTTCGCTTAGGGGACAGTTTATGCGCGGCAGCGCGAAAAGGCGAGGTGAGGACAATCCAGAAGGTTTTGGAAAGTGGTGGAGTGATCAACGGAAGAGATCAAAATGGATGGACATCACTTCATAGAGCTTCATTCAAAGGAAGAATAGATGCTGTTAGGTTTCTTGTGGAGAAAGGTATTGATTTGGATGCAAAAGATGAAGATGGTTATACAGCTTTGCATTGTGCTGCTGAATCAGGACATGCTGATGTGACTGAGTTTTTGGTTAAGAAAGGTGCTGATGTTGAAGCAAGGACTAATAAAGGTGTTAGTGCTTTGCAAATTGTTGAGTCATTGAACTATGTAGGGATTACAAGGATACTTGTTAATGGAGGTGCTAGTAGGGAAGGTTTAGGTGAAAGATTACCATCTACACCTTCTAAGATTCCTTTTGGGAGTAAAGTTGAAGGCGGAAGTGCGATGACGATGAGGAAGAAGATGAGTAGTCGAACTCGAGCGCTACGGAGTAGTTTCGATCGTTCGATGCCTTTGGCTGTTCTCTAACAATAGAGTCAGCAAGCTGTTTTAAATTGTAGTTGCGGTCGCATTTAAAATTTTATTGTAAAATTTGTTATTATAGAAAATTGCATGAGGTTGTAATTGTAGTTGTATAATGTAATTTAAAACATTGGAGTTGTGAGTGTGATTTGGAACATTTGAAAAGTGAGAAGAATGTTATTTGTAATGTTGATTATTGTTATTAGTCTTTACAAGTTTTGTAGTGTAATAAGTTTCTTTTTGTTATACAGTGGAGCAACCAATACTCACTTTTGAATACAGATTATTTTAGAAATTCATTTCACATTAGTTTCATAATCTTTTAAGATATAATAAACTGCAAAATAATTTAATTAAAGTAAAAATTATTATACATATATTTAATTAAAATATTTTAAGAGTATGTTTATTATAATAGAACTTATAGAGAGAGACGTTGGAGAGAGAAATATAAGAGAGAGACTTTATTTCTCTTGGAATGCAGAGAAATTGAAAAACGAGATATAATTTTTGTAGAGCCCAGTCTTTCCTAAATAACGTGGTGATTATAATAGATTAACTTATCAATAAATATCATTAGACCACACCTAGCTCATATTGACATACATGTCATAATTGTAAAACATAATCATAGACAAGTATGACATACATGAACATAGTTTCGGGCCAAACAAACCGTATAAAAAGATCGGCTCAACAACGAAGACTCGATACAAAATATTTTCGTCGAGGAACGACGAATAGGTAGAACCTCCATACAGGATCACACATTAGATTTGAACTACTTTCCCATTCTTTACCATAGGATCTAAAAAGAAGGTCTCCTATATTCTATGTCGGGCCAAACATAAGAGATTTTAACCACCTATCATATAACAGTTCTTCTATGAAGTTGCATTGCATATGCCTCCAAAAATTTTGTTATATAATCTTCTTACATGATTGTAGAAACTCTTTTATCCACATACACTTGTAACGCCGTTGACACCTCTTTCCTGGACATTTTGATACACCTTTTCCTGAGCATTTCGATTACAACGGGACACCTCTTCCTGCGTATTTCGATACGAGTAAGCTGGTCTCTTTACTTGAACTAAAGGATCATGATACCGTTTGTTAGGTCATGAGGAAGAGCATCAAAATTGGGACAAGAGCAACACACAAGTGAGAGAGATGTCACATATTCATCCAGAAGCTTAAGATGATAGGTGTGTAGGTTCTCCCACTTACAAATGCTCAAGTCTCCATATTTATAACGAATGTGGGACTCCAATTCACACTTGACTTATTATTCTCAATAATTTTTACGCATGCATAAATTAAACTAGTTTTTTATATTCCAAGCAATATGCTTCTAGTCATTTTGTTCAGTTTTTAATTAACAACCACATTTGAGATGGTACAAATTAGGATAAGATTGGATTCTAAAAAACACTTCACATTTCGCAAAAAAAATGAGGATCTGGCAATGTGATTCAAATCACACATTTGCGTGACTTGAATTAGAGTTACATAATATCCAATAATTACTCTCATGCTTTCATGATTCGAATCACAAGATCCATGACTCAAATCATAGAGGATTTGATTCAAATCACATACTCTCTAATTCGAATCAGACATAATTTACATCTTTTGGAATTTGATTCTATAGATGTGATTCAAATCAAAGACTTTCATGTCTCGAATCACATAAAGCATGACTCAAATCACAAAGTTGGTATTTTCTTAATTCTTATATCTTAATCCAAATCACTTAATCTCTTGACTCGACTCATACTGTTTGCTTATGACTCAAATTAAATAGATTTGTTCTCTCATTTTTGTGTTATATCTCCGGCACATATATAAAAACCATCATCTCAAAACCCATTCACAATGTTGAAAAATATACACATCCATTATTGATTTAGAATTCACAACGCACTTGTTCTCTCACTTTAAAAAATAGTTTTCGATCTTGTTTTGAGTTTTGAAAATAAAATCTTTCATCTTCAACCTCTTTCTTCATCTAATTTCCTTTAGATCTAGCTTTCATATTAGGGTGTGAGATATATGAGGAGGATTGTTATTGTGATTAATGCTTTCTTTGAATACTTCTTGAGGATTTCTGGGGTTTTCAAATTGTGTGTATGTG
Source organism: Lathyrus sativus (assembly GCA_963859935.3). NCBI lineage: Eukaryota > Viridiplantae > Streptophyta > Magnoliopsida > Fabales > Fabaceae > Lathyrus > Lathyrus sativus. The sequence continues at coordinate 566,306,942 of OZ012735.1, read as the reverse complement.
TGGTTGTGGCTGGGGATGACAAATCCAGCAGAAAAGAAGGAGGTTCTTTTCTCGAGTAGTGTGGAAGCAGACAAAATATGAGTTCTTCTCAATCTTAAGATAGACCGAGGGTCAAGATACCAGTAGGATTGAGTAAAGATCGCTGGAGAACAGAGACTTGGAGCATCATTCTTGGATATGGAAGATTTTAAGTTTATTTCATGTAAATATTTTGCAAGGATTCAGTGTCAAATACTGTGTAAAAATCAGCGAGGCTTCATATAGAAGACTTTGCAATTTTTCCATTATTCATATTTTGATTTTACTAAACAACTTTATAATATTTTTCAAAATCAAAGTGGAAGAACATAAAAATTTCAATGGGCAACCATTGGAAAGTGGAGCAGGCATTGCGAGAACGAATTATCGAACCATTATACATCTGACATACCATATTCTCTCTCTCTCTCTCTCTCTCTCTCTCTATCTATCTATCTATCTATCTATCTATCTATCTATCTATCTATCTATCTATCTATATATATATATATATATATATATATATATATATATATATATATATATATATATATATATATATATATATATATATATATATATATATATATATATATATATATATATATATATATATATATATATATATATATATATATATATATATATATATATATATATATATATATATATATATATATATATATATATATATATATATATATATATATATATATATATATATATATATATATATATATATATTAATTTTGATTATATTTGCATGATTAGGTTTACTATTTTTTTAGAATCGCATATGGTTAGGTTTTACTGTATTAATGGCGATTTTGTTAGATTGTGACTTCAAATTATTCTTAGATACGTGTAGTTTTTGTTAGATTTTGTTAGATAAGTGTAGGTTTTGCTAGATCGTGACTTCAAATGATTCATGTTGATGATTAAATCTTTAAATTTTAATTCTAGAATTCTTATTGTATTGAAGTTTTACATTTACACAACTCATGTAAAGCATTTGTAATTTAATATATTTATTGATTGTCTTTGGTTACTTGATTTGTCTTTCTTTCAATTTTGTATAGTAATTGAATATTGTATACATTTCGTCCAAAAGTATTCTTTGCATGCACTCTGGAACCTTGTTTTGCAGTAATATGCTTTTAACAAGGACATCTACTTTTGATAATGACAACTAATATGATAATTCAAACAGTGAACAAATAAGCGAATAAAGATGCGAACCTAAAGTTTGTTAGACTTGACTATCAGATGATGGCAATATGAATGGAATATAAGTTAAAGTCTCATCTCAATCTACTCATGCAAGTGCTCATATAAGAGAAAGCATCTGGCTAAGTCTTGAAGCAGCATGATACCTTCTATTTTATTAGTCAGTGAGTGAACTATAAAGAAAAAGGGCTCTATCGTAAAAGCGGATGGCTAAAAGCGCACATACACATACACACTAAAATCATTTTCAAAGTAGTTTTTACCAAAGAAAATATCTTTAAAAATATCTTAATGTTGTGCCAAATAAATTAGGAAGTATCAAAATAGCGATAGGCAAAATTTTGACTTCTCCATTCGATTGGAGCATTTTCCCAATTGATTTGATTAGTTCAAAATTGAGCCACAAGCTATTGGGACATCGCCTTCATAATGTGAAGTGGCTAGAAATATTTTCTTTCCTATTTTAAAGTTATAATTGATTGTATTTCAAGCTTTCAATCGATTGTAAAAACGTGACAATCGATTGGAAAGTAATAAAATGCATTTATTGGAAATTCCTTTTTGAGCTAACCTCTAGCCTATAAGTAGAGGTCCCTTTTCTCATTTCAAATAATACCAAACCGTATTTTAACACACTTATCTATCTCTCTCTATTTATTTCTCTCTCTAAAGTTTTATTTAACTTTTTCTAACTACTGGTTTAGCCTAAGTGCTTTTGTGTAAGGAGATAATTATAATTCTGAAAAGGGTAGAATAGTAAATTCACCAACGAAATCTCTTGTGTACACCTTGGTTGAACAATTTCCAATTAGGGAATTATTTGAGTTACAAGCTAAACTTGTTAAAAGCTTTAGGTTGGGATTGTGTGATTCAATTCCAACTTAAGTTCGAGATAAACCAATTATAAAATCTCATAGGTTCTTGGTTAGCCCGTATAAAACCAAGGTTAGGTTCGAAATTTAAAACTTTATAAAATCTTTCATCAAGTTTGAGATCAGCCCGATAAAAAATCTCACAAGTTATTGGTTATCCCTTATAAAACCAAGGATTAAGGTTCGTGAGCTCAACCCGTGTAAAAGCTTACAAATTTCATGGAAAGAAGACTAACCGCTTCAATTTACCATTGTGGAGAAGAATACTAACCGCTTCAATTTACCATTATGGAGAAGAATACTAACCGCTTCAATTCACCAAGAGAAGACGCACAAGATAAATCCATTGTCTTGTATTTTGTTGGAGGTCAACCATCCTTTTCTTGTATAAGGGGGTTCGTGGGTCTTTCCTACTAAAAGCTCTCAATTTATCATTTGAAACACTTAAGATCAATTCTTGGGGAGAGGAGCAGGTTTTTTTTTTGGTTTTAACCAAATCTCTATACATCTTGGTGTTCATCTTTTTCCCTTAAAACTTTTTTATTTTTTGTAATTTGTCTTGTGCTTTTTGCTTTTTCGCTGCTAAGATTTTGAAAAAGTTTTCAACTATGGTTTTATTTCTCAATGTTTTTCAAAACCACACAATTCACCCCCCCCCCCCTCTTGTGTGTGAAGTCTCAAATCCAACACGCACTATGCACTCGTCGCGCAAACTATTTCTAAACTACTATCTTTTTTTAAATAAACGAATTTTTTAATCACTCAATTTTTTAAGGAGGTTTATTCAACACCCTTCTAGATCATTGCATTCTCATATTCTCGTTTAATAAGTGAGTTTAGAGTTGGTCTTTTGATCAGGTCTAATCGACTCTAAAAGTTAAGAATATGCATTTTTAAAGCCTAAAACTATGCTTATTGGATTGACAACGTGTATGTTCACTTATTGTTAGTAGACATAATGTTTTGAGTGGCAATCACCAATAGACCTTTTATTCTTAAAAGTAAAGTCGATGAGGTTTTTACTGAAAAACTCCTAAAGGATTGGTCAGATGAGGAAACCAAAAAGGCATCCTATGATTTGAATGTGAGGATTATACTAATTTTTGTGCTAAGGGCTAATGTATATTACTTTATCTCATATCATAAGAGTTCAAAATCAATGTGGAATGCTCTTTAAGTTCTATATGCGGGTACTGAAGACGTCAATCTGAGTGCAACTTTTTGTTAGATGTATTTTGCATGGTATCAAAACTAGGATACTTTAGCATTAATGTATATTGGATGGCATCCTCTGATCCTAAATGTGCATCTTAGCATTACGAAGCATTAAAACATTTTGGAAAAGTTTCAAACATAAAAAAATGCATTGAAAACAATTTTTTGTGAAAAGCATTACAGTATGTGTCGACACATAGAGCCTTCACGTCGGCACATATGATGTCGTATTAAAGCATGTAAGCTCTATCCAATGTGTCACCTTCTATAGGTCGACACAATACCTTCATAGGTCAACACATTAAATTTTTTAGGTTGACTCATAACTTTCATAGGTCGACTCATACAATGCATTTTTCCAAAATTCACAATTTTCTTCATTCCTTTTACTTCTAAACTTGCATACATATAAATACTTGATACATGCATTATTTTAGTAAGGCTCTAGAGTAAACCTACACGAAACCTGGATTTTAAAACATTCTCATCATCTTCAACATCTCTTCTATGAATACATACAATCAAACTACACATAATCATTTTTAATTGGGTGCCATCTAGATTAGGGTTAACAACATCCAGTTTAGGTTGTCTATACTGTAAATTGGGTTGAGTTCTTTGAGGGTTTTAAAAAAGAAAACCAAGTTGGGGTTTTCCTTCAAGATTGCTAAGGGATTTGAAGGTTTTAGACAAGATTACACAATTCGGATACGATCGAGTGAAATCATTGGAACAAGGGGTGCCTTGCAAGGGAGTAGCGTGAGACAGTGGATCGTCTTGGTAAATCTTGGGTTTTAAAAATTGTGTGCTTGGAGTTAACTCGACCGAATGAAAGCTTTGGGACAAAGGGAGACTTGCAAGGAAGTAGCGGCAATAGGTGAATTAAAGCGGAATTGTTGGCTACCTAATCAATCTTTGATCAAGGGTTTTGGAGATGCTAGAGTCAACATCAAACTTATGATTTATAGGGTTGGATTGCTACATATCTTTTATACATAGTTTTGCAAAGTAAGGTTAATTTCAATTATCTCAATTCGAATTTAAATTGAGGGTAAACATACTCATAGTGAGGTCAATTGGAGAATTTCCTAAACAAATCCTTATGTACTCTCTCTCACACAATCTTTTTTAATTTACGTTATCAAATTATTGAATTCATTGTTTGTTCAATCAATTTGTTTGAGAATTATTTTTTATCACATTTTGAAATAGGTGTCGTTGAGTTAATCGTAGTCCATTTTATTATGATTGGATTTTAAGATCAACAAAACCAAAAAAAATTCCAGACAATATCGATTACACATAAGGTGTTCGATGAATTGCCTTATTGTATTTTCATGTGTGTTTTGATAATTGGGAATAATATTTACATATAGCTATACATTCAATTGGTTTTAATTAATAATTGTTGAACAATTTGTGTTCATTATCATACTTTTGTGTACCTTTACACATATCCGAGCTTTTTGATTGAGGTTCAGTTACGATTCGATTCGGGTTGTTTCTGTCGTGCCATACAACGTTTCAAATTAGTTTTACCAAAAGTTTTTAACTTGTGATTTATTCACCCCTTCTAGATTGAATCCTATTGTTTAACAAGTGGTATCACGAGCTTCAATTAATTATGTGGATAAGATTTTCTTATTAGAAGAATGGATACCGAACCTAAGGGAACATACAGTAGAGCACCAATTTTTACCGACAAAAATTATGGCTATTAGAAAGCTTGTATGCGTATTCATGTCAACTCGGTTGACAAGGGTATATGGGATGCCATCATGAATAGTCCTAATGAAATTACAATGGCTAATGGTGGAGGTGTTACCATACCTAAATCGGAAGCACAATGGAATGATAATGATAGGAAATTTTGGTCACATGATTAGAAGGCACAAAATATTCTCACATCCGCACTTGGTGTTGATGAATATTATTGTGTCTCTCATTGTGAGACATCCAAATCTATGTGGGACGCATTAGAAGTTTCCCATGAGGGAACTAATGAGTTCAAACAAGCCATGATCAATACCTTAAATCAAGAGTTTGAACTATTTCGTATGGAGCATGGTGAAACCATTGCGGACATGCAAAAATGGTTCACACATCTTATCAATCAATTGAATGCACTAGGTAAGCCTACTTATAATGATATTGCTACTAATAAGGTGTTGAGATTTTATAATAGGGAATGGAAACCCAAGGTCACAACTACCAAAGAGGCGAATGATCTTAAAGTACTTGATCTTACTACTTTGTCAAATTGGAAGAACATGAGCAAGACATCACTTGCTTATAAAAACATGAAAAAGAGTATGAAAAGAAGATAAAGAAGGAGAAAAATAAAGACAATGAGGTAGATAAAAAGTCTATTACTCTAAATATTTCAAGCTCAAAGTCCTCATACCATGAGCAAAGTGATTGTGATAGTGGAGATGACAAGAATTCCGATGATGAGGATATTGGGTTGTTTGTCAAAAGATACCAAAGGTATATAAGAAAAAATGGAGTCAAACACTTCGACAAGAATCTAATCAAATTTAGAAGGCTAACAAAATCCTTAAAGGAAGATTATAATATGAAAGGTAAACTTAGAAGTTATTGCTACAATTATGGGAAGTTGGTATCTATAGACCGCTGTGTCCTATGATGAAGAAAGACAAAGAGAAATGACATCACATGAAATCTATTAAGTCTAGAAGATCTTATTCTGCGTGGGAGAGTTCAAGTGATTCCTCAAGTGATGAGAGCACAAGTTCAAGTGTTGAATCGACCCAGATTTGTCTCATGTCAAGCAAAAAAGAAAAAGAAAAGTATAAGGCTTTCTAAGCTTGAACCTATTAATGAACTATCTTATTCTCAAATACAAAAAGATTTTGAAAATCTTCATAGAGAAGCCTTAAATGCTTTTAAAAAGTTAGCTTCAGACAAAAGAATCTTTTTATAATTAGAAGCTAAAGTTTTAGAATCTGAAAGGAAGATGGAAGCTCTTAAGCAATCTATGGTAGATGTTTAAAAGGATAATAATGAGGATGTAAAACCTTCAAGGTTTGGTTGTCAACATTGTCACAATGGCAATAAGAGGTAAATACTCTTCAAGTCAAATTAGGCAAAACCTTATAACCTAAGATTGCATTTGCTATTGATCCTTCAAAGTTTGAAAAATATTTGAATCATTTAAATAAAAAGCATAAATATGTGCATAAGGACTCAAATAGCAAAGGAACATCTCATCCCAACTTATCTTGTCACTGTTGTTGCAAGAAAGGTCATACTATTGAAAAATGCAAATTTAGAAAACTTTTTGTCCCTAAAGGAGTTGTTCAATAGTTTCCAAAATGCAACTTTAATTCCACTCTCTCTCAAGGACCCAATCAAAATTGGGTACCTATTTCTCCTGTTTGATTATATAGGTTGAATTTCTTAACTCTACGGATAAGATATGGTATCTTGATAGTGGATGCTCAAGACATATGATGACCAACATATCTCTATTCATTTCCTTTGTGCCAAAGGAGAAGGGGTTCGTCATTTATGGAGATAACAACAAGGGAACAATGCTTGGAAAAGGTAGTGTAGGTAATCCCTCATCTACTACTATCTTCGGTGTTATGCTAGTTGATGGTCTTAAACATAACTTCCTTAGTGTCGCTACTGCGAAAATTGGCGCCGGCTGAACAGAAGAGTCGCCACCGTGCGTTATTTATCCCAACGGGGGGAAAGGAAACGCTCGAAGTAAACCTACCACAAAGATGGGAATGGAATGGTCATCGCAACCAAATCCTGGATTCGGGAGTCGGTTACGCAAGGGGAAGGTATTAGCACCCCTCACGCCCGTCGTACTCGACGGGATCCACGCTTGTTTTCTGGTACGGATTGTTATTCTATCTATTCTACAGGTATGGGGTTAAAAGAAAATAAACTGACTCGGCAAAGTATCGCACTTTATGCCTACGTATTCCCATCTGGAATGAGAAATCAGAGTCAACGTAGTTCGCCTACCTACGGGAAAGGAGGGGAAGGTTGCTCGCTAGGATATCGCATCCTATGCCTACGTACTTTCATACATCATGAAAGATCAGAGCAAACGTAGTTCAGGCCACGTATGACACAAGTCTGTCTTGATTATTTTTTATCCTTCTGAACAAGGTTTTCTCCTGATTACGCGTCCAAGCGGACAAAAATGACTTTTTTGATTGGTTTACAGTCTTTTACGCAAGAACTGTTTTTTATTGATGTTTAACCTTTTATTGTATTTTTCTAATTGTTTTGAGATAGAAGAGAAACAGCAACTCTAAAACCTATTGTTGAAAAGGGAATCAAAATCTACCCTAATGTTGTCATGCATGGATGAAAGCCTAGTGTCTGTCATATTTCTCTCTTGCACAGAGAGAAACAGAGATCCTAAGGGAATAAACGGAAAAAGAAACAGCATATATACAGTAAAGCAGTAAAATGCATGAATGCAGCAGTACAAGCGAGGCAAGGGAGTCCCACTCAACCTCGAACCTAGAAAACAACGAGCAAGGTGAAACAGCTTCACTTCAACCCTAAGGGGAAAATTAGCAAACAATACAGCAAAGAAAATAAACCCCAAAAACCCAGCTCTGACAGCTCACCCAACTCTGACAGTTGATAAACAACAATCTCCCAATGAACCCCAAAGTCAGGCTCCCATGAGACCCAAGCTACAATAAGCTTCCATCTTCAAGAAATCACCAAGCTCAAGCAAGCACAGAATCTTAACCAGTTGACAGCATCCGACAGCAGTAAACCCTAGCTTTAACAGTTGCACATCTTTGACATGAACAATCTTCATCTTTGTCAATCTTTGATCTTCATCTCTATCTTCAATGGCTTCTTTCTTCAAGACAAGCTCTCCCAGATGAGAATTGATTTATCAGAATAAATTGAATGTCAAACAGTTCATTGACAACCAAAGGAAGTCTATAAACAGTTGACATTGTAACAGACTGTTTCCCTCAAAGTTCTACCTCTCAGGTAGGGCCACTTATCCCTCCAAAGGAGGGAGGTGAATACCATAGAGGGACTTTATGTCATAGAGAGGAATGGAAGCACACGAAGCCATCCATGTTTGTACAAAAAATTCAGTCTATTCTAGGGCTCTGCTTATTCCTATTATCCTATGCCTTCAATCAGCTCCTAGCTCAAACAATCTTCAAGCTTCAACATTTGATATTTGTATTCAATATTCTCCATTGATTCTTCATGATTCCACAAGCCCAAGCCAAGCCCATACCCCAAATAAAAAGCCCCAAAAGCCCAAGCAAACAAATATAAACCCCAAGTGGGAACACCAAACAAACACTCCATTTGTAAAATATACTAAAAATAGTAAAATAATATTTACAAGCCTAATATTAATTCTAAGGGAAGTACTATATCTACCCTATATACCCCATAGGTCCCATACTCTAATTCAATCTAAAAACCCAAAAATAAAATGTTCAAGGGCACCTATGTTGTGTATAAACCCTAATCTAACCATCCTAATATCATCTAATCAAACTAATCCAAACCCTAATTATAAAATCATGAAATAAATCCCGGGGGAGCTCAAGTTTATATCTAACTACCCTAAAAAGAATAGCACTAAAATGTAAAGGGAGCTAGCTAAACAAAAATCTACAAAATTATGTACCAACTATATTCAACAAAAAACAATTAAAAGTTAAATATTCACAAAAAATAAAGAAAATGCCTAAACTAATAGTTTTATTTATGCATAATTTTCTTAAAACCATTATTAACATGTTGCAAAAATTCTCAGGTCAAAATATTTCTTTTTTAATTTTTTATGATTTTTCAAAATTGTAAAGAAAAATGAATTAAATGAATTAAAAAAAGGAAAATACTGGTGCAGATAGCAAGGAATTAAAACATGTGAACTAACTGGGCCCAACTGGGGGGTGCGCGTATCAAAGCGCCTTGGGCCCAAATATATCAGAAAAAGAAAAAATGAAAATCAAAGAAAAAAAGAAAATAACACGGTGCAGGAAGTAAACGAATTAAGAGCAATTTATTGGGCTTGTCTAATGGGGGGTGGGGACAGCAAAAACCACTTAGGCCCAAAGCTTCACTTAAATGAAACGACTGTGTTTCAATCTTCAGCCAAAATCTTCACAAACTGAGATGAGATCTGAGCCATACGATGGGATTTCAGTCAACAAGTCCATCTCAATCCAAAGGTCACCAACTCGTCTTCCTCATTCAAATGAAAATGGGAACCAAACTCCATTGATGGACCTTCCAAGAACACTCAGAGTTCAGCAAATCAAACATCACCAAATCTTGATCAAAAATCATAAAATAAAACCCTAACATGCTCTATTTTCTTCCCTGAGTTTATCTATGACATTGAATTCAATTGATATCATCTCTAACAACAAACACGATTTCATCTCCAGAATTAATCAGAAAATCCATCATCACCAATCCTCAAATTAAGTGTCTCAATCTCTTCCTTGTTCATCTCTGGTCAATTACAACTAAAAACCTAAGGTTCTACTTGCATATCCATGGAGTTCTATGTCCAAACAGAATTTGTATGCACATATGAATCATCACCAATTCTTCTCAAACTCTCCAGAAAGTTTCTCCTAACCACATACTAATACTCTAACTTAACAAATCAACCTAATTATGCCTAAATCAAGCCATAATTCGAAACTTACTAACCTGATAAAATGAAGGAAACAGATGGTGAAAACCTCCAAATCAATGTTTGTCCTGCTCCAAATTCCTTCAGTATGGTGCTTGCTTGCTTCTGTATGCACTAGATCCTCCTCTAACAGCTTGGATTCTTGAAACAGAATTTCAATTGCAGGTGTGAAAGTTCAACTTCAAGAACTTGATTCAACCATGGATTCACTCTGGTTTTGATCTCTACACACTCAGTGATGATTATTGAATTGAATTCAATTAAGAAATTGGATTGATTCTGAGGAAAATGAAGAACTCGATGATGAATTGCAATAGAGGGAATTGAAACTCAATATTGCTTTTCTGCACCAAATGACACCCAACCCTGATTTAGATCAACTCAAATGGCTTTATAGGTGATGTAGGAAGAATCTAGAAAGTGCTGGAAGGATCCTATGAGAAAATGATAATCTCATGTCATGAGATGTTGAAAATGGCCAATGCAAAAACCAGTCCCATCTTGCTCTGTTACAGCCTCTCAAAATGGCTTGAATTTCTCCTCTAATGAGAATTAGAGAGTGTAGGAATGGTCCCTTGCATTGTAGTTCACTCCTAGCTTGGTTTGGCAAGTGTAGCTTCTTATATAAGTAACCAATGATAAGTCCAAGTTCTTGACCTCAAATTCAAAATCCAATGGTGTCAATTATCTCAAAACATGTTTTCCCTTCAATTTGGTATATCACATGGTGTATTTTGGCTTTGGATCAAAAAATCCCAAATTTGGTCACTTGAAAATGGACTTTTACCTTCCATATTTGGTCAATTTTATCATTTTGAGTTCCATGCATTTCCAAGCCATCATGACCTCTTTCTTAGACTCAAAACATCATTTTGAGCAAGTTTTATGTTGAACATTTTTCCATTTGAAGCTTGCAAGTAGGAGTTTTAGGCATATGCTTAAAATGACCTATAACCTTACTTTCCCAAAATACCCCTGGCTTGTCAAGATCATAAGTAGAGCTCCACAAATCAGATTGAGGCATACCATACCTTTCTATAAAGCTAAGATCATGAGTAACAACTTTCATGTTTGCCAAGAATCCATTTGAAAACTCCTTATGAGGAAAACGTTGCTTGGAAGTCAAGTAACTTTCATAGATAAATTTCAGTGTCCTCAGATGACCTGTAACTTGCAAGAACCATAACTTGAGTTCTATAAACCTCCTTGATGCCTTCCACCACTAAAATTAAAGGTATTGATATGCTCTACAAGTTTCATGTTGGCCAAGGATCCATTTGGGACTTGAATTTTGAATTATTTTGCTTGGAAGTTTGACCTAAACCAGGGAATTTTACTCAAAAACCCTAATTTAGAAACTTCTCTTCTTCTTGATTTCTCTTGATTTCTCCTTGGCACAACACCATATCCACATCCACATATCAAATTATGAATCCCACATCCTTTAAATGGGCCTTGATGCCCTTCAATCAAGCATCAAACCTAGGGTTGACCTAGGGTTGACCCTAGTTGACTATCTGCAGCTATAGCTCTTGCAACCATACCAATGACTTGTCTTACTTTCAAAATGACCCTCTAGGTCTTCCATGATGTCTACACACATTCCATGCCTCAGTCCACAGCTCACAACCTCTATGATGATCTTCAAATACTCCCCAGACAGGCTATAAATTCACTGCTTGATCTATTAACTTCTCAGAGCTTCACCTTTTTTCTTGGTGACTTGAATGGGCTTGAATCTTGATAAAAACCTTTTGGATATGCTTCTTGAGATGAAAATAACACTTGATCCCTTGTTGGATGGCTTGCCCATGCTATTCTATGCAAAATGAATGAATTGTGTATATGATCTACTATGTAAATGATAAAGCTATGAAAACACAAATCAGGTAAAACAAGTTGGTCAAATTTTAGGGTGCAACAACTGCCCCTATTCAAACGACTTGGACCCGACTGGGTGAAATGCCCGGAGCCTTCAGACAATCGAGGTACGAGACGGTTGAATACCAATAAACCCGGAAATTTGCCAACTGCAAAAATAAATTGCGAAATAAACTGCACCACTACTTGGGGAACACTATCTACAAATCTGATTTCAACACTATCTTGTCAATATCGGAATAAACTAATTGACTTCACTGGGAGAAGTACTTTTGTCAAATATAAGAACGCAATTCTATCTTGTCATGGTGTCGCACCTCGAAAAATCACTGAGACATTTAGGAGAAAACGACCCTCGCGCGAAAGGCGCGAAAATGCGGTTCGACAGAGTCGCCACCGAACTTTATTTTTCCCGGATAAACGGGAGAGGAAAATATCGAGAAAACCTCTTGAAACGAAAGGAATAGGAACAGGGCTGTCGCAACCAAGTTCCGGGTTCGAGAGTCGGTTACGTGAAGGGAAGGTATTAGCACCCCTCACGTCCGTCGTACTCGACGGGAACCTCTTTAGGTAATTGTGGGGAGTGTTGTTTAGGTTTACTTGTTTTCTTCTCGTTGCTAAAGGTAGGATTGGTACGATAAAAGGTTAAAGACGCTAATGGGGAGATGGGTGGTTAGAAGATAGGGTGCTCGCCAAGGATTGGGGCCCTTGTGCCTACGTATGCTCATTCGGACGAGAATGAGAAATCAGAGCGTTGTAGTTCGACTACGGGAAAGGATGGGGGGAAACGGAAGATGGAGGGGATTGTGCTCGCCAAGATCGTCGCAATCTTGTGCCTACGTATCTTATATTCGAGAATGAATAAAGAATCAGAGCGTCCGTAGTTCGTGGTAACAACCACGAAAAGAGGAGGTTGAATGGATTGGAAGTTTGAGAAAGAGATGAAAGAGTGACTGACAAGCAACCCGAGAGCGCGTCTCAAGAGCTTGTCACTCAAGAATTCAAGGATTGCGAGACTCCAAGAACTCAGTTCTTTCGGGAATTGACTGAATAAATTGAAGATAAAGAGTTGGATGTTTTGAAATCGAAAGAATGAAATAATAACAACTCAAGGGCGCGCCTCGAGAGTTACTCATTCAAATATTCAAAGAATGCTAGATTCTAAGAATATCTCTCTTTCGTAAATTTTTAAAAATGTTTTTGAAAGGATCGAATCGAAGAATGGCATGCGAGGCCCAAAAGAAGTTGTTTTAAAGTAGCTCGACGACGTATCGAGGATTTGTTTGAAAATGAAACCTACTTGACGACGTGTCAAGGATTAGGATTGTGAGAAACGATATTAGTCCCTGAGGGTGCTCATAATATCGAAACCACGAGGAATTGTGAATGAAATGTGGGTTGCGAATGCGGACGAGCATTCGACTTAGGAGAATGCTTGAAAATGGTGGAATTTGAAAGAATCGAAAGGTTGAGTGAATAACAACTCAAGAGCGTGCCTCGAGAATTATTCACTCGAAGACACAAGGAATGCTAGATTCCAAGTATCTCCTTCTTTCGGAGTTTTAATCGAAAAAAGATATTGAGAAAGCGCTTGAGAAAATCAAAAGATTGAGTGAATAACAACTCAAGAGCGTGCCTCGAGAATTATTCACTCGAAGATCCAAGGAATGTTAGATTCCAAGAATCTCCTTCTTTTGGAGTTTGATCGAGAAAATGTTTTTAAAAATGATTTGAAGCGAAAATGACATAGTTTTGACTGAACTATCATCTATCAATAATTTGACCGATAATAATCATTAAAGTCATCATTGACTAGGGAAAAAGAAAAAAAAAGTGGATAAAAACGAAAATGAAAGTTTTGAAAAGAAATGGTCTCGGGCTTGTTATTATCTGTCAATAATTTGACAAATTATAACTCGGGGTATCGTCATCGACCGAAAAATAAAAAAGAAATTAAATGAAAATTGAAAATATAATTAAAATATATTGAAATAATTGTAAAATATTTACCAAACTTAGCAAAAATCAAATTATTACAAAATTGACCAAAACTTAATAAATATTTTCACTAAAAAAAAGCAAGATTTATGAAGAAAAAAAATATAAAAAAAACCGCTCATGACTTCTCAAATAACACTGTTTTCTGCCATATTTTTCAAAACACGGTTTTTGAAATAAGTTGGAAACCAACAACACCAACACATAGAGTGGAACCAAATTGATAATAAACCCATAACCACCCAAGTCGAAACCGTACAGAAATAAACAATCACAAATGCCAAAGACCATGATAACGATTCAGTATTAACCGCTTTCACAAACAAATAAAATGTCAACAAAGCGAAAACCGCAACTCCTTCATTATCATAAGATCCAACGATAGATCTCGAAATGTACCCAGGACAAATTGCAATCAAAGCTGCCGCAACAATTCTAGCCGGAATCCCACACCTCCTTCCCAAAGCATCAATCGCTGTATCCGAAACAAACAAAGACGCTGTTAGAACACTGGTTTCACGGATGTGTACAGGAAATGGAGAATTTGAAGGTTGTGGAATGAAAAAGGGTTGTTTTTGGGTTGGGATTAGATTATGGATTTGAGTTTGAGGATTGTAGGTTGTGATTCGCAGTAGGTAAAGGGGTGAAGGTTTGAGTTTTCTTTTTGAAGAGAGGAAATAATGGTTGTGAATGTAATGCGTTTGAGGTGGAGAGAAAAAGGGTTTCACGGCGGACAATGAGAAGAAAGGGAAGAAGAGGTTAGTTTATGTTTTTTCGTTTTGGTTGAAGAAGATTGGAGGAAGAGATTGAAGGACGAGTTTCGGCGGCGAAGAGTTTCAGATTGGGAGATGAACAGTGCAAGGGCGGCTAGGGTTTTTTTGAGGCTCCCCCCTTTTACTCTGAAAGAAGACGGTATTTATGTAAGCTCTAAAGGGTATCTTGGGAATTTGGGAGAAGGTACGATGTTGTGGTTTTGCTACACTGTAGGATGAAAAGCAGAGAGGGTACATGGTTCTGGGCTGAATTTTGTACAGGTTTCAATGTATTTTTCAGAATGGTACAAGTAGTGGTGTATTGTTAACTTTTCCGTACAAGTTATGTGTGTGACACATCTGTTGTCGTGTTGGTTTATTCTGTGTTTGAACTTTTCGCAGGGTCATTATGGTTGAAGTTAATAACAATGGGGGTGAAGGTTGATGTGGAAAGGAGGTCTCGGAGGAGTTTCAATGAAGAAAATGGTTGTTTTGATGCTGGTAGTTTCCAAAACAAGAGGTTGGTGAAGAAATTTAATGATTGAAGGTGCATATATCATGTGGCTTAAGTGAAAAGGAAAATGGTAGCAAGTTGTTGTGTACTGTGCGCAGTGTTATACGTGTGGCTTCATGTGCTGTGACGTTTATGTGAAAGAAAGAAGTGGAGAGTAGAATGAAGGAGACGGAAACCGTGTTTGCTGCAGATTTATGATCAAGGTCAGAAAGTTTGTTTGATGAGGAGTGGTGTTGCGGTTTTTATGGTTTAGGATTGGTTCTATCTCATTGTATCCTTCTAATCAGTTTTGAATTTCTAATTTGCAGGTGGGAATCTGGATTGAAGAAGACAATTTAACGGTAATGTTTTGTTGTTTGGCTATGCAATGAAGGTTGGGGAATGGAAATAAACTGACATCAGATGGAAGGAAAAAGGGTGGTCCAGGGCAGCTCGGTCGTGGTGTTTTCTTTGTGATGTTTAGGGCGAACTGATGTTTGGGATGAACTAATTATTGAGAGGTTTTGTTGATGAAAGGAGAAATATGAAGATTATGTTTTTCTTTGTAGGTAATGTCCCTGATATTCCTGCTTGCTGAGCTGTTGTTGTTCGTTCAAAGCGAGTTATATTATTGCTGCTAAACCAAGTCATTGGTTGGAGAGTATGTGAGGTTTTTTCGGTTATGGAAGATAGTTGAAGAATGGTTTTTTAAGGTTGGGGGTTGTAATAGCAGGTTTTTTTAGAGGTTTGCTGCAAGATTCTTCTGGTGCTTCTCTAACGGACGTGGACTCTTCATTGCATTTTGCTCGTACACCTTTGTGGAGACTATGTCATGTATTGCCTTCTTTTAGTCTTATTTGCAATACCTTGTTTCATTTATTTTGTATAAATTCCACTCATCAAAAGTGGGCTGAGATTTGAAGGCTTGGTTTAAAATGTGCAGGGCATATATTTGTTGCGTTGGCTTGTATGGGCTTGTTTTATTTCCTCTTGTTAGCTGCTTGTGCCTCCTCACGGTCACGCCTCACCTTATCATATGCCTGCTGAACTACATTTGTCGCTTGAGTCACATCAGAAACACCAGAAGTTTTAGAGAATGGAGCCCACTGGAAGCTGTTCTTGTTAGACTCTGCTCCATCATTTGGAGGTGTCGTGTTGTTCTTTCCAACAGATTTGCTTTTGTTAGGTCCTTCGTTATCGTACTTTTGTTTAAAAATCCACGATGTTCCAGGTCTGATACCACTTGCAGGAGGCGGATCAGTTTCTACAGCCAAAAATGCTTCATGGCAGCTGGGACACACGAGTTTAAGGTTAAGATAAACTCTGAGATATTCGTATTGCATTTTACAGCGTTTGCAAGTAGTCCAAAATGTGGATTTCGATTTATTGGAAGACGATGTATTTTCTTTAGCAGTATTCTTCTGAGACTTTCCCATTGAAGGTGTTTTCTTTTTACTATTGTTAGCCCCATTTGCAGCCGCTTTTGCTGACGAACCACCGAAAATGGCCGAGCCTTTCTGTGCTCTTGCATTTATCTTCTCATCATACGCTGCCCTTCTAGCCTTGTCGGACAGTATACTCCATGCCTCCGAAATAAGTTTAAAGGCCCCGTCGGCTCTGATGGATTTGTTCTTGTCAGGGTGAAGCATGAGAGCTAGCTTTCTATAATGTTTCCGAACTGTATCATCGTCAGCATGGGGGCTTACACCAAGTATACCATACCAATCTGCTTCTCCTTTTACTTTATTATCGGCTGAAATATATATGTCAAGTGTTGCTATCATTTGAGGAATACCTTCAAGGGAAGGAAACAAATTTTGGGCTTTCAAAGCAAACTTCTTCGCACCCAAAGTGTCCTCTTCAATAAACTTCCGCTTGGCAATTTCTTTAGCTCTGGTGGCCTCATCCTTGTTGCACTCCATTTCTCTCGCCTGCGTTTTCGTCCACTTCAGATGTAATATAACATCAGCAGTTCCTCGTCTATTAAGAATCTTGGCGCCTCAGATGCTTATTATACACAGTTTGAGTTCGCATACTGTTTCAACAAGCGATTCATCGATGAAAATAAAACCCCAAATCTCAACAACTCCAAAACCTCTAAGCTCATAGAAACCCCCGCGAAGAAGAACGAAACCAATTGAAGAAATGAATATCATTGAGAGGAAGCGATTTTGGAGAGACTGTTTGGAATTTTGGTTCATAAATCTTCGGTTTTGCTACGGATTGTTCATGCTTGTTTATGCTCACACTAAACGCACTTTTCGCTGTAAGCTTTTTCTCTTCCTTTTCTTCTTTAGATTTTACATACATTTGATTCTTGTGTTGAAGTCAGGCTTGAAAGGGATGATAAAGTAAAGCTTGAGACATGAAGGGATTATTGTATCAGTGATGACCTTTCTTAGTTCTCTCAGTGAAAAACGTCATGAAAATGGGTCTGTGTTTGGGTGGAGGTCAGTAAATGGCCCCAGCAATACAAGCAACTGTGGTGGTCTTGGCTTTGCGTATGCCAGCGGTTCTACAGGAGGCTCAAACAGCAAATTGTCGGTTGTAGTAAAAAGGCCTGCCGCAATAATCATTGATAACTCTCTCTGATTAGAAAGAAGTTCGGTTGGCTGATGCTTGTGTACAACCTTCTTAGTGTGTGGTTTGAGCTGCTGAGCTGAGTTGCGGAATCTGCCGGTAGCAGGGTAGTTGCTGGTGAGTGACCTTTCCTTTTTGAAAAATTTTGTTCTTCAATTATGTGAGTCGCAATTGGAAATTGAAATGGCTTATACTATCTGCTGCAGGTCATGGCGTGTGGTTGTATCATTGATTGCATGACCCGGCAATTTGCGGTACAAGCATAAGGTCGATGTATGTGGAGACATATCATTGTATGTTGCCATGGCTTCTCTCATGTCATGTGTGTACATATCAAACAGCAATAACTTGACACTTTGTTATGTTTTGTCAATACAGGTTTAGTATCTAATAGCCTGAATAAATGAGAATAATGTTTACGCCGAGTTTCTGAGCATCTCGAACAAGTCCTTCAGCGGTGGCGACGTCGTTTGAGACACCATCTGTGCAGGCAAACTGAAGAGCAGAAACAACAACTTTTCTTCCCTTGGTTTTCATGCTCTTTTTTGGTGTGATAGCAGGCTGGCTTTGTCATTCACATAATTCCCATTTTTCTTGTTTTGAGAATCTGCAGGTACAGAGCAGTGTACCGTCTGTTGTGTGATGCGATAGTTGTTATAGCCTTTATTGAACTTTCTTTTGACTAACTTTTTCACATACCAAATGCCAAAATGACTGTCTTGTTATTTAATGCAGGTTATGGTCGAGCAACAAAGGCGACTTATGAAGTTTTATGCAGGTAACATGGATTAATTTGTGGAGTACAGGGCAGTGGCCTTGTGGCTCGGTTATCGCGACCTTTGCATCAACTCGTTATTAGCGCGGGGCTGCTGTCACTTTTGTACCATTTCCTGGTTTGCTCTTTTGTAAATTGTAATATGGGCTTCTCGTGAGAACAACCAATGAGAATGTGTTCCAAATCTTTGATCCAATGTATTTTTGTAATAATTTTTTACACACAAAAAACTTTGGACTTGAGACATCAAACAAAAGGTATTGACTAAGACTTTCCAGATTTTACTTTGCACAAAACTTTGTCTATAGAAACAACTGGATCCAAATGGTTATACACTCTGACACTTGACAGTACGCCATATTCTGGTAACTTAGACCACCCCAATGCCCTGAATTAGCATAAAACCTTGACTGAAAGTTCTAAACCTCGCCAATTGAATAAAGCCTTTCCTGGTCTAAATCAAGAGACCAAATCCTCTCTGACCAACGACCCAGGTCAAAGTCACATAAACTTCCCCCAACACCTCACCTTATTATCCTGATGGCCTCAAATGAACCTGAACTTGGGCAAAATAAAATAAAACAAAATAAAAGTCAAAGCGACATTTTTTTGTTTTTTTCCTGAGTCCTGGCTAGGGGCCGAGCATACAAAATGAAAGCTATATACAGGGTAGGACAAATTTGGGGTATGACAGATGCCCCTATCTAATTGACTTAAACCGAGTAAGATGAAATGCCGCGGCATTCATTCTTTTGAGGTAGAAGACAATCAGATATAAAGAAGACCCTGAATTTGTCGGAAAAGGAAAGTAAATCCTGGGAATTGAAAATGATGGATGAGGTACCTCTGAGTAGACTGTGAATAATAAGCAAAAGGTTGTCATCACCAAAAGGATGATGGGATGAAACACACATAGCTACTACCACTAAAATTATGGTAGAGCAAAACACAATCGCACAATCTGACAATCTGACATTAATGACTATGATAGACTCCCCACCAAAAAGATGACGGAGCGAAACATAAATAAACACATCGCACAATCTATCATTAATGACCATGATAGACCCCCCACTAAAAGGATGACGGAGCGAAACACAAACAAACTATCGCACAATCTATCATTAATGACTATGATAGACCCCCACCAAAAGGATGACGGAGCGAAACACAAACAAAACATCGCACAATCTATCATTAATCACCATGATAGACCCCCCACTAAAAGGATGACGGAGCGAAAACACAAACAAAACATCGCGCAATCTATCATTAATGACCATGATAAACCCCCCACCAAAAGGATGACGGAGCGAAACACAACACAGATCGCACAATCTATCATTAATGACCATGATAGACCCCCCACCAAAAGGATGACGGAGCGAACTCAAACAAACTATCTCACAATCTATCATTAATGACCATGATAGACCCCCCACCAAAAGGATGACGGAGCGAAACACAACACAGATCGCACAATCTATCATTAATGACCATGATAGACCCCCCACCAAAAGGATGACGGAGCGAACTCAAACAAACTATCGCACAATCTATCATTAATGACCATGATAGACCCCCCACCAAAAGGATGACAGAGCAAAACACAAATAAACTATCGCACAATCTATCATTAATGACTATGATAGACCCCCCACCAAAAGGATGACGAAGCGAAACACAACACAGATCGCACAATCTATCATTAATGACCATGATATACCCCCCACCAAAAGGATGACGGAGCGAAACACAAATAAACTATCGCACAATCTATCATTAGTGACTATGATAGACCCCCCACCAAAAGGATGACGGAGCGAAACACAACACAGATCGCACAATCTATCATTAATAACCATGATAGACCCCCCACCAAAAGGATGACGGAGCGAACTCAAACAAACTATCTCACAATCTATCATTAATGACCATGATAGACCCCCCACTAAAAGGATGATGGAGCGAAAACACAAACAAAACATCGCGCAATCTATCATTAATGACCATGATAGACCCCCCACCAAAAGGATGACGGAGCGAAACACAACACAGATCGCACAATCTATCATTAATGACCATGATAGACCCCCCACCAAAAGGATGACGGAGCGAACTCAAACAAACTATCTCACAATCTATCATTAATGACCATGATAGACCCCCCACCAAAAGGATGACGGAGCGAAACACAACACAGATTGCACAATCTATCATTAATGACCATGATAGACCCCCCACCAAAAGGATGACGGAGCGAACTCAAACAAACTATCGCACAATCTATCATTAATGACCATGATAGACCCCCCACCAAAAGGATGACGGAGCGAAACACAACACAGATCGCACAATCTATCATTAATGACCATGATAGACCCCCCACCAAAAGGATGACGGAGCGAACTCAAACAAAACATCGCGTAATCTGACATTGACGAAATGCCAGACCCACCACCAAAAGGATGATGGAGCGAAAACACAAACAAAACATCGCGCAATCTGACATCGACGAAATGCCAGACCCACCACCAAAAGGACGATGGAGGGAAAACACAACAAAACATCGCACAATCTGACATCGACGAAATGCCAGACCCACCACCAAAAGGATGATGGAGTGAAAACACAAACAAAACATCGCGCAATCTGACATCGACGAAATGCCAGACCCACCACCAAAAGGATGATGGAGCGAAAACACAAACAAAACATCGCGCAATCTGACATCGACGAAATGCCATACCTACCACCAAAAGGATGGCAGAGCGAAACACAAACAAAATATCGCACAATCTGACATCGACGAAATGCCAGACCCACCACCAAAAGGATGATGGAGCGAAAACACAAACAAAACATTGTGTAATCTGACATCGACGAAATGCCAGACCCACCACCAAAAGGATGATGGAGCGAAAACACAAACAAAACATTGTGTAATCTGACATCGACGAAATGCCAGACCCACCACCAAAAGGATGATGGAGCGAAAACACAAACAAAACATCGCGCAATCTGACATCGACGAAATGCCAGACCCACCACCA
The DNA here is from genome assembly GCA_963859935.3 of Lathyrus sativus. Taxonomy (NCBI): domain Eukaryota; kingdom Viridiplantae; phylum Streptophyta; class Magnoliopsida; order Fabales; family Fabaceae; genus Lathyrus; species Lathyrus sativus. The sequence continues at coordinate 566,285,399 of OZ012735.1, read as the reverse complement.
AAAGGATGATGGAGCGAAACACAACATACAGGTCGCTATCACTAGAAGGATGATAGGACAACACAGATTTGAGGTTTACCAACACCAAAAGGATGCAGGCTAGGTTGAACTGACGAAGTTCGACTATCACCAAAAGGATGATAGGAAGGCAATTGACAACGGTCACGCTTGCTGGGTACAACTCATTGGGGAACCCCCGAGAAGAAGATTGAATTGAAATGAGTCAACGGGGTACACCCACCGTCTTGTTTGGAGATCATAGTTTTGCTGAAATGATTTCATGGTTACGCCCATGAATTTTGAAGAGGATGCCCCTGACTGGGCTGAGTTGGTCTTGAAATGTCTTGTTTTGGTCAACAAAAGGTTGAACAACTTCATGAGGAACGCTCATGGTCTTGCTGAAGATGCCCCTGCTCGGGCTGGATCTTGCATTAAACTTCTTGGATTTGCCCAACAAAAGGTTGAACAACTTCGTGGAGAACGCCCACGGTCTTGAATGGTATGCCCCTGACTGGGCTGAATGTTGATTTGCATATCTGATCTACCGCGAGGTTGAAATACGTCGTGGGAGACGCTCATGGTCTTGAAAAAGATGCCCTTGACTGGGCTGAATCTTGCTTTGAATACTTTGAAATTTCGGGAGAGACACACAATTGCGGAAGATTGCCCCTGCCTGGGCTGGTGATTGCTTTGAAGCTCTTGAAAATCGTGGGACAAACCCACCATCTTGCGGAAGATGCCCCTGACTGGGCCACCAATGGTCTTGGAAATCCTCGGGATTGACCCTGGACCTTGACTTGCATATATGAATGCTGGATGATAAATAATATTCCATATGAGTGGACGTGCAAATGCAAATGCTGACGCGCGGAGATGCAAGAATTGGGGAAGCATGATATGGTTATGTATGCATATGATGCAAGATGCTTATGATAACGAATGTAATGCGCGTGATGCATATGATTGCAGACGGGTAATTGGAAATGCTGGGAGACGCCAGCATGGTGGACTTTGGGTAGTTGCCAATGCGGATTGGACTTCGGGTGGTGGGAGGGATTGACTTCCTCGACACGCTGTTCGTTGAAGACGTCACGATTGACACAGGCGAAGATACTCTATATGCCCCGAGTCTGGGTACTTTGTGGTATACTGTGGATTTGCTTTAGAGAAGGTTGCAGCTCTGCCTGATGATTAGGGTAACTTGGTCCTGCCCCAGTTTGAATATGGTAATGATATGCCCCTGCTCGAGCTGTTGAATGATTTGCCCCAGCCTGTAGGCTTTGAAATAATCTTGCTTCGTGTACGCCACTGAAAGTCAAGTTTCTCCTCGATTGCCCCTTGCTGGAGTGTCTTTGAATACCTAGCACTGATTTGCAAATAAAATTGTACATTCATAAATGGTGATGTTAATGCAAAGCTCGATGCAAGATTTGAAACAGTATCGTTTTATTGAAGTGCCATGAAAGTGTGAGACGAATGGACTGCTAGCCCAGATGTTGTGCTAATTTGATTGGTGTGAAAGATATATCAAGAGAAATGACACCAATGCTGATGATTAGAAATCATGTGAGGAGTCAGGTTACGCAACCTTGCAATAGTATACTTTCAGAATAAACCCTGTCTCAATTAGGTCTTTCAAGGGTTGTAACGTGGTCTGGTTCACGGTTATGAAACAAAAGGTTATTAGGCTCAAAGTATGATTTGTACCCACCCCTTCTTCGTAATGATCTCCAGTCCTACGCTCAGTTAATTCTACACTTGTCTGGACGGTGTAAACTTGAATGTTCAAGGTTTGCTCGACGTGGCAGTCACCTTATTTTGATGGATGCCAGTGCCCCTTTGATCTGGGTGGCCACTGAATCTTTTTTTGTTTTTGTTGAGGGTTTCAGGGTCCTCTTCTGCTTTTGTTTTGATCCCTAACTTTTGCATGGATTGACTTTGTTTGTCAGATCCATCGGGATTGCCTTGATTTTGCCTAAGTCCCCTCTAAGGTGTCTGACTTAGCAGGCTTTTGATGTTTTTTGGATTTTGTTGGAAGGTTGTGACTGCCATGTTATGGGTCATTGAAGAACAACCGTCTTCTGGATTTTGCTTATTGATTCGAGTGTGGGGTTGAATTAACTGAACACTACCCTGCCCCAGGTTGAGTGTAAAGGTTTGAATATCCGAAGGAAACTACTACTTCTAAGTTCGAAGTGGTTTACTAGGGATTAACTCCTTATATCTCCAGTGTTTGGGGATTTGAAGCAATGCCTGTACATCATTGACGAGATTCTGTCTGAAAGCATACAGTTTGCAATTATGGGTATCTCGTTTTCATCATCCTCCCTCAAATCATGCTAAAAAACAGTGAATAGAGTGGAGTGAATAAATGTGTCGGTGATAAGTGTAAAATGAGTGTATACGACATAACTAATTCAAAACATGCATAAACGATACATTAATGAAAACCAAATACGAATGGCAATTGTTCATAGCATACAATACTTAGACAAACAAAGACAAAACATAAGAAATGCGAAATATTAAATGGCAACGTGACGACCTTTTTCAGAGAATGGACTTGACTGGAATCGATCTGATGTTGGTACTAGTTGACTGGTGGCATCGGATTGTTGATGATATTTGGAGACTTCCCATTGAAGTTGATAGCATCCCTGTCGATCATGTCTTGAATTATGTGCTTGAAAGCCCTGCAGTCCTCAATGGTGTGACCTGGAGCACCCTTATGGAACTCACAATGAGCATTTGCATCGTAATCGGCAGGAATGACAGTTGAAGGAGCCAAATCTCTCGGAACAACAGCTTTCTTCTCCATCAACTGAGCAAAGATTTTGGCATATGTCATTGGTAGACGATCAAAGACTCTATCTGGTCTCCATGTTCTCTGCGGACGCTGCGGGCGAGTACCTTGTCGTTGCTGAGTAGCTTGCATCTACTGTTGCTGAGGAGGATACTGATATCCTTGCTGGTTGTAGGCTTGTTGCTGAGGAGCTTGTTGCCGTGGTATCTAAGCTTGCGCTGCTTGAACAACTGGCTGATAAGGCATTGGAGCATATTGCGCAGCAGCAACATATGGATACTGATAGTAGGGAACTTGATAAGGCATAGGAGCAGGAACTTGTTGAGAAGCTTGCCCTTTCTGCAAAAAGATGGCATTTGTTTCGCCCTCTTTCTTCTTGTATCCGTTGAAAGGCTTCTTGGCATTAGCCTGACTGTTAGAACCTCCTGGGATCTTCCCACTCTTCAGCCCTTCCTCAATCCTCTCACCGACGATCACCAAGTCAGAGAACCCAGCGGAGACACTACCGATCAACTTTTCGTAGTACTGGCCTTGCAAGGTCCCCATGAAGATGTCAATAAGTTCACGGTCAACAAGAGGTGGATGCACCCTTGCGGCTAGCTCTCTCCATCGTTGCACGTACTCCTTGAAGGATTCACTGTCCTTCTGAGTCATATTCTGAAGCTGAGTACGATTTGGAGCAAGATCGGTGTTGTATTTGTACTGCTTGACGAATGCATCGGCTAGCTCGGCCCAAGTGCGTACGCTGTTACGTTCCAGCTGCATATACCATTCGAGTGATGCCCCAGACAAGCTGTCTTGGAAGCAATGGATCATGAGCTTTTCATCTCTGGCATAGGCAGCCATCTTGCGACAGTACATCTTCAGATGAATATTCGGGCAACTGAGACCTTTGTACTTCGAAAATTCGGGCACCTTGAACTTGGGAGGAATGACAACATCAGGCACCAAGCATAATTCCAAAGCACTGAAAGAATTTGAATTGTGCCCCTCCATGGCTCGGAGTTTCTCGGCTAGATCTCGGCACATCTTCATGGCTTCTGAATCCTGAGCAGCAACGGGACTGGCAATGGGGATAGTAGCATGATAGTTCTGAACGTCGTCATATTGATCCATCAAAGTATCTTCGATATGAGGAGCTGGGATTTGCACAGCAGTAGGCTGGGCCTGCGGGATAACTCCAACAGTAACTCCAGGCGCTGGGATTGGCTGAGAAGTGTTTCCTTCGACTGCATTGTTGAAGTTCAACGGCATCCCATGAGAACTCGGAATTGGGACCAAAGGGATGGCAGTAGACCCTTGTCCTTGACCATTGTTGTTGACGACAGCGGCGGCTTCACGCTGTTCTTCCTCTCTCCTGGCTGCGAGGATGGCTTCGAGGATCTGGTCGATCTTTCCTTTCATAGAATCCAATTCTTCCCTGAAGGTGACTTGCTCCTGTTGAATCTGCTCCATCATTCGTCTGGTATTGGCTCTAGTTGCGTACTGGTGTCGGGGAATCAGCTTGATTTACTGGAGAGGAAGGAACGAAGACATAAGATTCTGTTGGAGGACTGGAAATGAAAAATGCACAACATATGAAATGCAATGCGAATGATATGCAAGATGCAATGCAAGATACAAGATCGAGGATCCCAAGATCATAGTTCGAACAGCTCCTGAAGCTGGTAACTGTAATAGAGGAGTAACCATAATTCCTGCTCAAAGAAAATTGACAGGTACAACCTATGCGGGAAGATCTAAACAATCTACCCATAAACCCACTTACGGGATGGTTTCTACATTTGGTTCCCAGGATCACGGACACTAGTCATATTAGCGTCACGCAACAGGCTGGCTGATTACGACGATAATGACGATAAGGTCTCTCCTGAGCGGGGTCCTCATGCTAGGCGCACAAGGAGCGAGTCCTTGGAGACTAACACTACACAACCACCAATATCAGAACTGGTGCTAACAAAAGGTTCCCAGAATCACGGACCCTTCATTAATCAAGTCGTGCAACAGGCTAGCTGAGTTACAACAAGATCTACGAATAGGTCTCCTCTGGAGGAGCTTTCATGCTAGGCCCATAAGGAGCGAGTCCTCGGAGACTAACACTACTCGACTACCAATTCTAAACTAGGTGTTCTCTCTGCTTTTACCAAAGCTCGGGCGTAGAGCCTTACTCATGACGTCATCCCCATAACCACGGGTAAGCGAGATAACAAGCATAAATAAAATCCACAAGAGAACAAATACAAGAAGAAAACAAATAAGAACGAACACTCCTCACAAACCAAAAGATAGGCTCGACTCTCTCTTTGCATGGAGTAAAATACGTCCCCAGCAGAGTCGCCACCTGTCGCACCTCGAAAAATCACGGAGACATTTCGGAGAAAACGACCCTCGCGCGAAAGGCGCGAAAATGCGGTTCGACAGAGTCGCCACCGAACTTTATTTTTCCCTGATAAACGGGAGAGGAAAATATCGAGAAAACCTCTTGAAATGAAAGGAATAGGAACAGGGCTGTCGCAACCAAGTTCCGGGTTCGGGAGTCGGTTACGTGAAGGGAAGGTATTAGCACCCTTCACATCCGTCGTACTCGACTGGAACCTCTTTAGGTAATTATGGGGAGTGTTGTTTAGGTTTACTTGTTTCCTTCTCGTTGTTAAAGGTAGGATTGGTACGATAAAAGGTTAAAGACGCTAATGGGGAGATGGGTGGTTAGAAGATAGGGTGCTCGCCAAGGATTGGGGCCCTTGTGCCTACGTATGCTCATTCGGATGAGAATGAGAAATCAGAGCATCGTAGTTCGACTACGGGAAAGGATGGGGGGAAACGGAAGATGGAGGGGATTGTGCTCGCCAAGATCGTCGCAATCTTGTGCCTACGTATCTTATATTCAAGAATGAATAAAGAATCAGAGCGTCCGTAGTTCTTGGTAACAACCACGAAAAGAGGAGGTTGAATGGATTGGAAGTTTGAGAAAGAGACGAAAGAGTGACTGACAAGCAACCCGAGAGCACGTCTCAAGAGCTTGTCACTCAAGAATTCAAGGATTGCGAGACTCCAAGAACTCAGTTCTTTCGGGAATTGACTGAATAAATTGAAGATAAAGAGTTGGATGTTTTGAAATCGAAAGAATGAACTAATAACAACTCAAGGGCGCGCCTCGAGAGTTACTCATTCAAATATTCAAAGAATGCTAGATTCTAAGAATATCTCTCTTTCGTAAGTTTTTAAAAATGTTTGTGAAAGGATCGAATCGAAGAATGGCATGCGAGGCCCAAAAGAAGTTGTTTTAAAGTAGCTCGACGACGTATCGAGGATTTGTTTGAAAATGAAACCTACTTGACGACGTGTCAAGGATTAGGATTGTGAGAAACGATATTAGTCCCTGAGGGTGCTCCTAATATCGAAACCACGAGGAATTGTGAATGAAATGTGGGTTGCGAATGCGGACGAGCATTCGACTTAGGAGAATGCTTGAAAATGGTGGAATTTGAAAGAATCGAAAGGTTGAGTGAATAACAACTCAAGAGCGTGCCTCGAGAATTATTCACTCGAAGACACAAGGAATGCTAGATTCCAAGTATCTCCTTCTTTCGGAGTTTTAATCAAAAAAAGATATTGAGAAAGCGCTTGAGAAAATCAAAAGATTGAGTGAATAACAACTCAAGAGCGTGCCTCGAGAATTATTCACTCGAAGATCCAAGGAATGTTAGATTCCAAAAATCTCCTTCTTTGGGAGTTTGATCGAGAAAATGTTTTTAAAAATGATTTGAAGCGAAAATGACATAGTTTTGACTGAACTATCATCTATCAATAATTTGACCGATAATAATCATTAAAGTCATCATTGACTAGGGAAAAAGAAAAAAAAGTGGATAAAAACGAAAATGAAAGTTTTGAAAAGAAATGGTCTCGGGCTTGTTATTATCTGTCAATAATTTGACAAATTATAACTCGGGGTATCGTCATCGACCGAAAAATAAAAAAGAAATTAAATGAAAATTGAAAATATAATTAAAATATATTGAAATAATTGTAAAATATTTACCAAACTTAGCAAAAAATCAAATTATTACAAAATTGACCAAAACTTAATAAATATTTTCACTAAAAAAAAGCAAGATTTATGAAAAAAAAATATAAAAAAGACCGCTCATGACTTCTCAAATAACACTGTTTTCTGCCATATTTTTCAAAACACGGTTTTTGAAATAAGTTGGAAACCAACAACACCAACACATAGAGTGGAACCAAATTGATAATAAACCCATAACCACCCAAGTTGAAACCGTACAGAAATAAACAATCACAAATGCCAAAGACCATGATAACGATTCAGTATTAACCTCTTTCACAAACAAATAAAATGTCAACAAAGCGAAAACCGCAACTCCTTCATTATCATAAGATCCAACGACAGATCTCGAAATGTACCAAGGACAAATTGCAATCAAAGCCGCCGCAACAATTCTAGCCGGAATCCCACACCTCCTTCCCAAAGCATCAATCGCTGTATCCGAAACAAACGAAGACGTCGTAAGAACACTGGTTTCACGGATGTGTACAGTAAATGGAGAATTCGAAGGTTGTGGAATGAAAAAGGGTTGTTTTTGGGTTGGAATTAGATTATGGATTTGAGTTTGAGGATTGTAGTTGGTGATTCGCAGTAGGTAAAGGGGTGAAGGTTTGAGTTTTCTTTTTGAAGAGAGGAAATAATGGTTGTGAATGTAATGCGTTTGAGGTGGAGAGAAAAAGGGTTTCACGGCGGACAATGAGAAGAAAGGGAAGAAGAGGTTAGTTTATGTTTTTTCGTTTTGGTTGAAGAAGATTGGAGGAAGAGATTGAAGGACGAGTTTCGGCGGCGAAGAGTTTCAGATTGGGAGATGAACAGTGCAAGGGCGGCTAGGGTTTTTTTTAGGCTCCCCCCTTTTACTCTGAAAGAAGATGGTATTTATGTAAGCTCTAAAGGGTATCTTGGGAATTTGGGAGAAGGTACGATGTTGTGGTTTTGCTACACTGTAGGATGAAAAGCAGAGAGGGTACGTGGTTCTGGGCTGAATTTTGTACAGGTTTCAATGTATTTTTCAGAATGGTACAAGTAGTGGTGTATTGTGAACTTTTCCGTACAAGTTATGTGTGTGACACATCTGTTGTCGTGTTGGTTTATTCTGTGTTTGAACTTTTCGCAGGGTCATTATGGTTGAAGTTAATAACAATGGGGGTGAAGGTCGATGTGGAAAGGAGGTCTCAGAGGAGTTTCAATGAAGAAAATGGTTGTTTTGATGCTGGTAGTTTCCAAAACAAGAGGTTGGTGAAGAAATTTAATGATTGAAGGTGCATATATCATGTGGTTTAAGTGAAAAGGAAAATGGTAGCAAGTTGTTGTGTACTGCGCGCAGTGTTATACGTGTGGCTTCATGTGCTGTGACGTTTATGTGAAAGAAAGAAGTGGAGAGTCGAATGAAGGAGACGGAAACCGTGTTTGCTGCAGATTTATGATCAAGGTCAGAAAGTTTGTTTGATGAGGAGTGGTGTTGCGGTTTTTATGGTTTAGGATTGGTTCTATCTCATTGTATCCTTCTAATCAGTTTTGAATTTCTGATTTGCAGGTGGGAATCTGGATTGAAGAAGACAATTTAACGGTAATGTTTTGTTGTTTGGCTATGCAATGAAGGTTGGGGAATGGAAATAAACTGACATCAGATGGAAGGAAAAAGGGTGGTCCAGGGCAGCTCGGTCGTGGTGTTTTCTTTGTGATGTTTAGGGCGAACTGATGTTTGGGATGAACTAATTATTGAGAGGTTTTGTTGATGAAAGGAGAAATATGAAGATTATGTTTTTCTTTGTAGGTAATGTCCCTGATATTCCTGCTTGCTGAGCTGTTGTTGTTCGTTCAAAGCGAGTTATATTGTTGCTGCTAAACCAAGTCATTGGTTGGAGAGTAGGTGAGGTTTTTTTCGGTTATGGAAGATAGTTGAAGAATGGTTTTTTAAGGTTGGGGGTTGTGATAACAGGTTTTTTTAGAGGTTTGCTATAAGATTCTTCTGGTGCTTCTCTAACGGACGTGGACTCTTCATTGCATTTTGCTCGTACACCTTTGTGGAGACTCTGTCCTGTATTGCCTTCTTTTAGTCTTATTTGCAATACCTTGTTTCATTTATTTTGTATAAATTCCACTCATCAAAAGTGGGCTGAGATTTGAAGGCTTGGTTTAAAATGTGCAGGGCATATATTTGTTGCGTTGGCTTGTATGGGCTTGTTTTATTTCCTCTTGTTAGCTGCTTGTGCCTCCTCACAGTCACGCCTCACCTTATCATATGCCTGCTGAACTACATTTGCCGCTTGAGTCACATCAGAAACACCGGAAGTTTTAGAGAATGGAGCCCACTGGAAGCTGTTCTTGTTAGACTTTGCTCCATCATTTGGAGGTGCCGTGTTGTTCTTTCCAACAGATTTGCTTTTGTTAGGTCCTTCGTTATCGTACTTTTGTTTAAAAATCCACGATGTTCCAGGTCTGATACCACTTGCAAGAGGCGGATCAGTTTCTACAGCCAAAAATGCTTCATGGCAGCTGGGACACACGAGTTTAAGGTTAAGATAAACTCTGAGATATTCGTATTGCATTTTATAGCGTTTGCAAGTAGTCCAAAATGTGGATTTAGATTTATTGGAAGACGATGTATTTTCTTTAGCAGTATTCTTCTGAGACTTTCCCATTGAAGGTGTTTTCTTTTTACTATTGTTAGCCCCATTTGCAGTCGCTTTTGCTGACGAACCACCGAAAATGGCCGAGCCTTTCTGTGCTCTTGCATTTATCTTCTCATCATAAGCTGCCCTTCTAGCCTTGTCGGACAGTATACTCCACGCCTCCGAAATAAGTTTAAAAGCCCCGTCGGCTCCGATGGATTTGTTCTTGTCAGGGTGAAGCATGAGAGCTAGCTTTCTATAATGTTTCTGAACTGTATCATCATCAGCATGGGGGCTTACACCAAGTATACCATACCAATCTGCTTCTCCTTTTACTTTATTATCGGCTGAAATATATATGTCAAGTGTTGCTATCATTTGAGGAATACCTTCAAGGGAAGGAAACAAATTTTGGGCTTTCAAAGCAAACTTCTTCACACCCAAAGTGTCCTCTTCAATAAACTTCCGCTTGGCAATTTCTTTAGCTCTGGTGGCCTCATCCTTGTTGCACTCCATTTCTCTCGCCTGCGTTTTCGTCCACTTCAGATGTAATATAACATCAGCAGTTCCTCCTCTATTAAGAATCTTGGCGCCTCAGATGCTTATTATACACAGTTTGAGTTCGCATACAGTTTCAACAAGCGATTCATCGATGAAAATAACACCCCAAATCTCAACAACTCCAAAACCTCTAAGCTCCTAGAAACCCCCGCGAAGAAGAACGAAACCAATTGAAGAAATGAATATCGTTGAGAGGAAGCAATTTTGGAGAGACTGTTTGGAATTTTGGTTCATAAATCTTCGGTTTTACTACGGATTGTTCATGCTTGTTTATGCTCACACTAAACGCACTTTTCACTGTAAGCTTTTTCTCTTCCTTTTCTTCTTTAGATTTTACATACATTTGATTCTTGTGTTGAAGTCAGGCTTGAAAGGGATGATAAAGTAAAGCTTGAGACATGAAGGGATTATTGTATCAGTGATGACCTTTCTTAGTTCTCTCAGTGAAAAACGTCATGAAAATGGGTCTGTGTTTGGGTGGAGGTCAGTAAATGGCCCCAACAATACAAGCAATTGTGGTGGTCTTGGCTTTGTGTATGCCAACGGTTCTACAGGAGGCTCAAACAGCAAATTGTCGGTTGTAGTAAAAAGGCCTGCCGCAATAATCATTGATAACTCTCTCTGATTAGAAAGAAGTTCGGTTGGCTGATGCTTGTGCACAACCTTCTTAGTGTGTGGTTTGAGCTGCTGAGCTGAGTTGCGGAATCTGCCGGTAGCAGGGTAGTTGCTGGTGAGTGACCTTTCCTTTTTGAAAAATTTTGTTCTTCAATTATGTGAGTCGCAATTGGAAATTGAAATGGCTTATACTATCTGCTGCAGGTCATGGCGTGTGGTTGTATCATTGATTGCGTGACCCGGCAATTTGCGGTACAAGCATAAGGTCGATGTATGCGGAGACATATCATTGTATGTTGCCATGGCTTCTCTCATGTCATGTGTGTACACATCAAACAACAATAACTTGACACTTTGTTATGTTTTGTCAATGCAGGTTCAGTATCTAATAGCCTGAATGAATGAGAATAATGTTTACGCCGAGTTTCTGAGCATCTCGAACAAGTCCTTCAGCGGTGGCGACGTCGTTTGAGACACCATCCGTGCAGGCAAACTGAAGAGCAGAAACAACAACTTTTCTTCCCTTGGTTTTCATGCTCTTTTTTGGTGTGATAGCAGGCTGGCTTTGTCATTCACATAATTCCCATTTTTCTTGTTTTGAGAATCTGCAGGTACAGAGCAGTGTACCGTCTGTTGTGTGATGCGATAGTTGTTATAGCCTTTATTGAACTTTCTTTTGACTAACTTTTTCACATACCAAATGCCAAAATGACTGTCTTGTTATTTAATGCAGGTTATGGTCGAGCAACAAAGGCGACTTATGAAGTTTTATGCAGGTAACATGGATTAATTTGTGGAGTACAGGGCAGTGGCCTTGTGGCTCGGTTATCGCGACCTTTGCATCAACTCGTTATTAGCGCGGGGCTGCTGTCACTTTTGTACCATTTCCTGGTTTGCTCTTTTGTAAATTGTAATATGGGCTTCTCGTGAGAATAACCAATGAGAATGTGTTCCAAATCTTTGATCCAATGTATTTTTGTAATAATTTTTTACACACAAAAAACTTTGGACTTGAGACATCAAACAAAAGGTATTGACTAAGACTTTCCAGATTTTACTTTGCACAAAACTTTGTCTATAGAAACAACTGGATCCAAATGGTTATACACTCTGACACTTGACAGTACGCCATATTCTGGTAACTTAGACCACCCCAATGCCCTGAATTAGCATAAAACCGTGACTGAAAGTTCTAAACCTCGCCAATTGAATAAAGCCTTTCCTGGTCTAAATCAAGAGACCAAATCCTCTCTGACCAACGACCCAGGTCAAAGTCACATAAACTTCCCCCAACACCTCACCTTATTATCCTGATGGCCTCAAATGAACCTGAACTTGGGCAAAATAAAATAAAACAAAATAAAAGTCAAAGCGACATTTTTTTGTTTTTTTCCTGAGTCCTGGCTAGGGGCCGAGCATACAAAATGAAAGCTATATACAGGGTAGGACAAATTTGGGGTATGACACATGGGACACATACTATGTTCCTTACGGGGAAATCATCCGTCTAGATACTGAGGAGTTCATCTGCCTATCTCTCACGGGAAACATGCATCGACTTAGTAACACTTCATCCACCTATCCAATACGGGAACACTATTCTGTTTACATCACAGGAAAATTTTCTTCTGCCCATCACACAGGAAAATACACTTCTTCCCATCACACAGGAAAATTATTCTTCTGCCCATCACACAGGAAAATTATTCTTCTGCCCATCACACAGGAAAATTATTCTTCTGCCCATCACATAGGAAAATTATTCTTCTGCCCATCACACAGAAAATTATTCTTCTGCCCATCACACAGGAAAATTATTCTTCTGCCCATCACACAGGAAAATTATTCTTCTGCCCATCACACAGGAAAATTATTCTTCTGCCCATCACACAGGAAAATTATTCTTCTGCCCATCACACAGGAAAATTATTCTTTTGCCCATCACACAGGAAAATACACTTCTGCCCATCACACAGGAAAATTATTCTTCTGCCCATCACACAGGAAAATTATTCTTCTGCCCATCACACAGGAAAATTATTCTTCTGCCCATCACACAGGAAAATTATTCTTTTGCCCATCACACAGGAAAATTACACTTCTGCCCATCACACAGGAAAATTATTCTTCTGCCCATCACACAGGAAAATTATTCTTCTGCCCATCACACAGGAAAATTATTCTTCTGCCCATCACACAGGAAAATTATTCTTCTGCCCATCACGCAGGAAAATACACTTCTGCCCATCACGCAGGAAAATACACTTCTGCCCATCACGCAGGAAAATACACTTCTGCCCATCACGCAGGAAAATACACTTCTGCCCATCACGCAGGAAAATTATTCTTCTGCCCATCACACAGGAAAATTATTCTTCTGCCCATCACACAGGAAAATTATTCTTCTGCCCATCACGCAGGAAAATTATTCTTTTGCCCATCACGCAGGAAAATACACTTCTGCCCATCATGCAGGAAAATACACTTCTGCCCATTACACAGGAAAATACACTTCTGCCCATCACGCAGGAAAATACACTTCTGCCCATCACGCAGGAAAATACACTTCTCGGACATAGCTTTTTTGCCTATCCTTTGCAGTAACTAACTCCACTGGGGATATTCCGAAAATAACTGTCAAACACTTGTCTCGATAACAAGTGGCTACTTCTGAACTTTGATTCTATTAATACCTGAAACGCCGCCGCAACAACAAACTTGAAGAAAAACATTCCGCTGGCCGGATACAATAACGCCTCAATTGGCAACTCTGTGGGAAAATAATAAACTGAATCACATCATCACACGTCTCCCGGCGAGACCTCGATTGTCTGGTAATATCTGAGCTTTAGAACTTCATACTCCTATTGAGAAAGCACACCTGAAAGTGAAAGGTTAACCAACCTGATCTATGTTTCATAACGCGTATGTTTGATAATGGCATAATGCTCCATACAACATGGAAATGCTACACGTTTTGTATTTGGTAGATGCAAATATGACACTATATGCCAATGCAAATGCAGGCTCTAGCTGCTAGGAAAAGCTCTGACAAGCTTGCTTCATCAAATCTGCCGTCGAAGACAAATATCACCCTGCTGGGGAGTGAACGGGTATCACAAAGTATTCCGGCAAAATAAATGCCAGGACACACAACCAACTCTTTCGGGGAGAGTTTTAACCTTCGATTTCCACCGGGAGGAAAGAAGACACTTGCTGAAAAGAGAGAACTCCGCTGGGGATGAAACGACTCTCATTGGGGAATATCAACTGACTCCGTTGGGGAGAATAAATGACCCTACTAGGAAGGGAATCTCTATTGGGAAGAGTAGACTGTCTGGGTACAGCTCACAAGTTTGGAAATATTAATCTTCTGAGGCTAAACAACTATGCTCGAGATAGGGAATCCTTTCGGGGGACACCACACTATCTGAATACAGCCTACAATCTTGGAATCACCAAACTCTACTGAGGGTAAATGACCCTGCTGGAGAATGTCCTTCGGATAAGCTGCGACTAGCTGGGGAATTTGATCCTTTTTTAGTAAGGAACATTGTTATCTTAGCTTCAGGAAATGAAGCGCGACCTGCCTGGGGGTCCACTTCACATAAGGACCAAGTCTTTTCGTTATGAGCTTCTAGTTAGGACTGCAATCTTCCGAGCGTCCACTTCGTATGGTCAAGAACCCTGCAACACCACAAACGAGACAAGACACGTCTATACAACCAAATCTATTCAGGTTAGCATTAGTGACATCATCTTCAGTCAATTCAAAGTTTTAGCAATTATTGGCAAGGGCCAGCAATGTTATGCATTTGCTAGTTTTATTAAACATTGGCGCTTTTCACATACAAAACAGCAAAGAACAAGCATCACATACTGAATAACATGTTTTATTAAAGGGCCCCTGAATGGGCAGAGTTTTGTACACTGGATGTAACTCCTGAAAAGAGAAAGTTACCCATAACAAATATACAAATATGCACAGGAAGCATAAATACAATGACAAATCAAATTTGCACATATGTCGGCAACGTGACGCAGACGAACATCATGAGCTGGTCCTCCTATGACTCGCCTGACTCTGGCGCTTTCCTGGTATTCAAATTTCCGAAGAGATTGTATCTGATAATCGAACTCTCAAGTGCATTCTCCCGCACCAATGTGCACCGTAGTATCCAATTCGGACCGCAGTCATTTGCCTTTCAACTCCCTAACTTTTGCGTGAATCGCCCTTTACGGGTTTTCAGTTCACCGGGATACCCTTTTTTGCCGAAGCCGCCCAGTGTAGGTTTTCAACTTCTCGGGTGTACATTTTTCAATTTTATCCCTAATTTTTGCCCGAACCTTTCATTCTGTTTTTGGTTCGCCAGGATGCCCCATTTTTTCCTGGACTCTCTTTTTTCTGTCCAGCGGGTCAATTTCAAGCAAAGTATTTTTTAACTGCGTCCGAATTCACAGGTGACGTAAAGTCTTCACCGTCCATGGTGGACAACAATAAAGCTCCTCCTGAAAATACTTTTCTGACAACGTATGACCCTTCGTAGTTGGGGGTCCACTTGCCCCTGTGATCTGCCTGTGGCGGGAGAATCCTTTTCAACACAAGGTCACCCGTCTGAAAGCTCCGAGGATGTATCTTCTTATCATACGCTTTCTTCATTCGGCTTTGGTACAATCGACCATATGCTAGAGAAGCTAACCTCTTCTCATCCATTAAACTCAGCTGGTTCAACCTGTCTTTCACCCATTCTGCCTCGTCGAGTTGGACATCTTGTAATACTCTCAGGGAAGGAATCTCAACTTCCAATGGTAACACTGCTTCCATTCCGTATACCAACGAGAACGGGGTTTCCCCGGTTGATGTGCGTACCGTCGTACGATAACCGTGCAAAGCAAAAGGTAGCATCTCATGCCAGTCTTTATAGGTCCACACCATCTTCTAAACAATCTTCTTTATGTTCTTATTGGCCGCTTCAACAGCGCCATTCATCTTGGGTCGATAAGGAGAAGAGTTGTGATGCTCAATCTTAAAACTCTGACACAGCTCCTTCATCATCTTGTTATTTAAGTTCGAACCGTTGTCGGTAATAATCCGCTCGGGGATTCCATATCTGCAAATGATATCTCGTCTGATAAACCTGGCTACCACCTACTTGGTCACATTTGCATATGATGCCGCTTCCACCCACTTGGTAAAATAATCAATTGCTACCAAAATGAAACGGTGTCCGTTAGATGCCGTCGGCTCAATCTTTCCAATCATATCAATTCCCCACATCGAGAACGGCCACGGTGACGACATCACGTTCAGGGGACTCGGAGGCACATGGATCTTATCCGCATAGATCTGACACTTATGACACCTCTTCGCAAACTTGAAACAGTCAGTTTCCATAGTTAGCCAGTAATAACCGGCCCGCAGCAGCTTCCTCGTCATAGCATGCCCACCAGCATGTGTACCGAATGAACCCTCATGTATTTCCTCCATAAGCAACTTCGCCTCTTTTTCGTCTACACAACGTAGCAGCACCAAGTCGTGGTTTCTCTTGTACAGGACACCGTCCAGATTCAGATAGAAATTACTAGCCAATCTCCTGAGGGTTTTCTGATCCTGACTGGATGCCCCAGCCGGATACTCTTCGTTCTTCAGGAAATTATGGATGTCAAAATACCAGGGTTTACCATCAGACGCTTCGTCAATTGCAAATACGAAGGCGGGTCTGTCAAGCCGAGAAATAACAATTCTGGGAGCCTCATTCCAGAAGTTGACTTTATACATGGAAGACAATGTGGCCAGGGCGTCAGCCATCTGATTCTCTGCTCGCGGTACATGATGCAACTCAACCTTGTCAAAGAAGGGCAACAATCTCCTCGCGTAATTCATGTACGGTATCAAATTGGGCTGACGTGTCTCCCATTCTCCTTTTATTTGATTCACCACCAGAGTTGAGTCTCCGTATACATCTAGATTTTTGATTCGCAAATCAATGGCCTCTTCAAGCCCCATGATGCAAGCTTCGTATTCGGCTTCATTATTGGTAACCGGAAAGGTCAATCGAGCGGTAAATGGGATGTGCGACCCATGTGGAGTAGTGATGATTGCCCCTATTCCGCTACCGTAGGAGTTTACAGCTCCGTCAAAGATCAACTGCCATTTGGAACCCAATTCTGGTCCTTCGTCCGGCAACGGTTCTTCACAATCTTTCATCTTTAGGTACATGATATCCTCGTCAGGAAAATCAAACCTCATCGATTGGTAGTCCTCAATAGGCTGCTCTGCCAAATACTCAGATAATACACTCCCCTTTATAGCCTTCTGTGAGACATACTGGATGTCATATTCGGTCAAAACCATCTGCCATCGGGCAATTCTCCCGGATAAAGCCTGCTTTTCAAATACGTATTTGATAGGATCCATCTTTGAGATGAGCATGGTTGTATGGTTTAGCATGTACTGCCTCAAACGCTTGGCGGCCCAGGCTAGCGCACAACAAGTTTTTTCGAGCATTGAGTATCGAGATTCGCATTTGGTAAACTTCTTACTCAGGTAGTATATCGCATGCTCTTTTCGCCCTATCTCGTCATGTTGACCGAGAACACAACCCATACTTCCCTCAAGAACCGTCAAATACATAATCAATGGTCTCCCTGCCACGGGAGGTATCAAAATAGGAGGCTCCTGCAAATACTGTTTTATTTTATCGAACGCCTTTTGGCAATTTTCATTCCATGTCCCAGCCTGGTCTTTTTTCAACAGCTTGAATAACGGCTCACACGTGGCCGTTAGGTGAGATATGAACCGAGCGATGTAGTTCAATCTCCCTAAAAACCCGCGCACCTCTTTTTCTGTTTTAGGCGTCGGCATCTCTTGTATGGCTTTTATTTTTGCAGGATCGACCTCTATTCCTTTTTCACTCACAATAAACCCCAGCAGTTTGCCCGACCTCACCCCGAAGGTGCACTTGTTAGGGTTCAGTCTCAGCCTGAACTTCCTAAGCCTTTTGAATAATTTCAGCAGGTTCACCAGATGTTCCTCCTCCGTCTGGGATTTAGCAATCATATCATCGACATAAACCTCGATCTCTTTATGCATCATGTCATGAAAGAGAGTCGTCATTGCACGCTGATACGTTGCCCCAACATTCTTTAATCCGAAGGGCATCACTTTGTAACAAAATGTTCCCCAAGGCGTAATGAAGGTAGTCTTCTCCATGTCTTCTGGCGCCATTTTAATCTGGTTGTAGCCCGAGAAGCCATCCATGAAGGAGAATACGGAGAATTGAGCGGTGTTATCGACCAGCACATTGATGTGAGGAAGTGGAAAGTCATCTTTCGGGCTCGCCTTATTTAGATCACGGTAATCTACGCACATTCTCACTTTACCGTCCTTTTTTGGCACTGGCACAATATTAGCGACCCATGAGGGATATTTTGTAACAGCTAGGAAACCAGCATCCCACTGCTTTCGAACCTCCTCCTTAATTTTCACTGCCATATCAGGTCTAGTTCTTCGGAGCTTCTGCTTAACCGGCGGGCATTCTTCTTTTAGTGGCAGACGGTGCACAACCATATCAGTATCCAATCCAGGCATGTCTTCGTACGACCAAGCAAAAATATCACTGTACTCTTTGAGCATTTCAACCAGCCTTCGCTTGACGTCGCTCTGTAGCGCGGCTCCTATACGGATGTTCCTTTCAACCCCTTCCGACCCTAGATTAACAATCTCAATGACCTCCTCATGAGGCAGAATAATTCGTTCTTCCTGTTTTACCAACCAAGTTAATTCTTCTGGAACCTCGCCACCTTCAACAATCTCTTCTTCGGTCTGAAATACCGGGTGTTCAAAGTCGAAGTGAGTCATAGGCGGTTCAATGATGTCATCTGAAAATGTTATCCTGCAAAAGGAATGGTTAAATGCTTCAAAATATGCATAAAGCGAATAACCACGTTGCCATTTTATTGTAAAAAAATAAAAACAGGAAAAACAGAGATCACAATATTTGTACATGAAAAACGCCTTTTTATTTAACGATTAAACAATGCAATGTACATAACAAGACGGCCCTAAGCAAAATCACGATGCCCTGGGTAAGACACCAGATTGTTCAACAATTAAGAAAACAAAGTATTACTGTTTTGTAGTCACGGGAACAAATTCCTGAATGGACCAGTTGCATAATCCTTGGCCTGGCACGCTCGGCTGAATCCAGGCGTCCATGTCGCAGTCGCTGTCTCCTTCTTCGGAATCTGAAACAGCGTTGATGGCCTCGTGATACACTCCATTAGCCGTGATTGTTATTGGTCCTTTGAAACGGGGTGCCCCAGCAGCAGGCGTTGATGATGACGGTTGATATCCCAGCCCAAATCTGTCCATCTTCACGGGAATATCCAGAACCTTGCCCCAGCCCTTTGTCTCACCAGTCTTCACTAGAGCCCGAGCCTCCTTGTACGACGATACGGCCACCTCTGATGCTTTACTCGGCCCTGGAACTTTGTCTTTGAGGCGCAACCCTTCAAAGGCTTGACAGGGTGTCTCATGAATCTCGCCGTCGACTTCCACGTACTTGAATGATGACAAATGGCTGACCAATATGTCCTCCTCTCCACAAACTGTAACCACACTGTCCCCCACCATGTACTTTAGCTTTTGGTGCAGGATAGATGTGACTGCCCCGACACCATGGATCCATGGTCGCCCCAGAAGACAGCTGTATGCTGGCTAGATGTCCATAATGTAAAATTCAGTTTCAAAAGTCTCCGGCCCCACCTACAGAGGTAACGTTATGGATCCAAAGACTGACCTTCGTGTACCATCAAATGCCCTGACCACCAAGTCACTAGGCGTACAAATGATCCCCCTGATGTCCAATTTCATCATTGCTTTCTTTGGCAGCACGTTCAAGGAAGACCCGGTATCTACCAGCACGTGGGACATGACTGAGCCCCTGCATTCAACTGAGACGTGCAACGCCATGTTATGCTCTCTTCCCCTCGGGGTCAAATCAAAATCCGTAAATCCCAAGCTATGGCCTGCGTTCACGTGCGCCATCACCCCCTCCAACTGATTCACAGAAACATCTTGGGGTACAAACGACGTGTCCAGAATTTTCAATAACGCATTCCTATGGGCTTCGGAACACAATAACAGTGATAGTATGGATATCTTCGACGGTGTTTGTTGAAGGTGCTCAACAATCTTATAGTCACTCTTACGGATAAGGCGCATAAACTCTTCTACATCTTTCAGTGACGTTTCTTTTTCATTCCTCTACACAGGGACATCCTCATTCATTTTTCCTTTTCCTTTTGCCAATCTTTCAGCCTCTACTTCAGGCGATATAAAAATTCTCCCACTTCTTGTCATCCCTCCGGTCCCAACGACATTGTCTACAACCTCAGCTGGATGTCTACTGATATCGATTTTCACCCCATCACAGTATGCCTCCAACCCATAAGTCCAGGGTACCGCCTTAGTGCTCTCATAAGGTGTTTACCCTGCCTTGGTGATAGTGATCGGCGGTCGCCTGGCTGGTGCCGTTATAGTTATCGTTTTTCGGGGGATTGTCACCGTAGCTACATCACTTTGCTCATCATCTAATATTTCTGCAGGTTTCTCAACTGCCGTTTGTCGCTACTGCGAAAATCGGCGCCGGCTGACAGAAGAGTCGCCACCGTGCGTTATTTATCCCTCAGAGCGGGAAAGGAAACGCTCGAAGTAAACCTCGCAAAAAACGGGGAAAAGGCATGGTCATCGCAACCATAGCCTGGGTTCGGGAGTCGGTTACGCAAGGGGAAGGTATTAGCACCCCTCACGTCCGTCGTACTCGACGGGATCCACGCTTGCTTGGGTTGTCTACTGGATGCAAAACAATCTTATCTACGGCTGCTAAATCTAAACGGAAGGGAATTGACTCGATAGAGCGTCGCACTCTATGCCTACGTATTCTCAGGAGAGAAAGTCAGAGTCAACGTAGTTCGGGACTACGGGGAAAAATGGCTCGCCAAGACCTCGCTTCTTGTGCCTACGTACTTCCACAATGGAAGATCAGAGCCTTGCGTAGTTCAGACTAACTACGGCTAAACAAACATTCTCACACAGCAGTGAGAAAAACAACTGGCTTCACAGGGTCGGGAACCTATGGTCAAAACTATGGTTTGGTCTCAAATGCACTTGGGCAAGAGAGAAAAAGGGTACTCAATTAATCGTCAGCGGGAAAGTCTCGATCGCACAGCCGCGAGAGAACAACAGGTTAGTCGTTAGTGTGCTCGCTAGGATATCGCATCCTATGCCTACATATCTTCGTCTGGTACGAAGAATCAGAGCAGCTGTAGTTCGGCTACTACGGGACCACAGCTCAAATCTCATTTTATTTATCTCTGAAAAATGATTACAATGAGTGGAATACTGAAATAAATCTCCTAGGAAACGCTATCCTATTCTATCCTGAAAAAAAAATCGAATGGAAATAGCCCCCTAACAAATGGGCCTCTAAGCTATCCTAAAAGTCGAAAAATAATCTCTATGAAAGACCTAAAAGAAAATGCTTTAAAAAATATTAAATCGGCACTTTAATATTTTTTCCTTTTTTCTCCTTTTCTTTTCTCATATTTTTCTGTTCTCAAAATATTTTTCTCCATTTTTTCACAAATATTTCTCTATTTTTCTTCACAATATCTCTCTATTTTTCCTCACAATATTTCTCTTTCTTTCAATATCTTTTTCCTCCATATATTTTTTTTTCAATATATTCTTTCCACATTTCTTTTTCTTTTCTTTTTCTATATCTCAAATATATTTTCTTTTCATCTTTTTCTTTATTTTCTTTTTCTTTATTTTCTTTTTCTTTTAATATTTTTCTTTTTTCACAATTTCTAAAAAAAGGAAATAATAATAAAAAAATCCAAAGAAATGGGGCTGGGGGGTATACTGCTATACAGGGGGGAGTTTAACAAGAAAATAAAAAAAACCACACTGATTGGGCCCAGCCCAGTCTTCTTCAGCAAAAACGCAGGGGGGGTATGGTGTAGTGGAATGGTGGTGTATGCTGGCAGGTGGTGTTGGGCTCTGGCCCAACGTTTGTCCAAAAACGTGAGGGGCGAGTGTGTCAAAAAAAATAGTTGGGCCCTGAGGCCCACTTTCTTCTTCCCTCTCTCTCCATCTGAAAAACCCTAATCTCCTTCTCTAACATCAGCGCCGCCGTCCACCACAACCTTCCCTTCTTCTCCTTCTCCGTTCACCATCTCACACCAATTAGCAAGATCATCCCAATCCTGATTTTTCCACCCTTTCGATTCCATCCTCCTCTAACTCTTAACAGCAACTCCGGTGGATCCTGAGATCTGTCCTCGAGAACGAATGAAGTTGTGATTGAGTGTTGATGGATCTTGAAGCGTTCTTCGTTGATGTATGGTTCGATGGTGTTTGTGGTTGGTCGAAGGAGCAATCTGGAGACGCGTTGAAGGTGTTCTTGATCTGAGAACAAATACTGTTGATGAATTCTGGAGAACAACAAGCAAAAATCTGGAAAACGCCGAAGATTGATGAAGTTCTTCTTGAAAGTTTGTTGGACGAAAACCTAGATTTGAACGTTGGATCCTGAAGTTTGAACGGTTGAATGATGATTCTTGATGTGTTGATTGTTGAACCAGAACAAAATCTGGAAAGGTGATGACGAATCTGGGGATGGATGTTCTTGGTGAGGATGAATACTTCTGGAAATCAGATATTGATGATGAACGTTCGTGGATGAACGCGTTCGCAGTTGATATGATCTTCTGGAGATTTGTAAATAGATGAATGTTTCTGGAGTTTGTTGAAGATTTCTGGTGAGATTGATGAAGTTTCTTGTGTTTTGGTTGTTTCCGGTGAGGCTTTGATGGTGGCCGGAGAAGGAATATGGTGGTTGGGTGAAAGGAAGAAGATGAAGATAGGAGGGAGATGAAGGAGGCGACCGGATTCTGGGATTGCCGGTGAGTTTGTGGTGGCCGCCGGCCATGCAGGCCGGTCGGCGGTGAACTCCGGTGAAGGACTACGGTGACGCCACGTGGGGACGATGGTGGAGTGGGAGTGCTGCATGCAGCCCACGTGTGGTGTAGCGTGGCTGAGAGAGAGGGTGAATGGGGATACGTGGCGTGCACGCGTGATGCAGGGTGGGGCCTCTCTAACGCAACACGTGGCGTGAGCTTGCTATTTATGCTGAGTCTTCGCTGGATTGCTCTGGAAGCTTCCAGCACACACTGGAAAAAGCTGGATTTAGCTGGAATATTCTGCATATTTTCTGGACAAAAAACACCCTAACTGGGCCTACTGAAGCCCAACGAAAATGAATAGAAACCCACAAAAAAACTGAATTGAATTAATATCATTAAACCAATTAACAGCAACTAACAACTAAACTAATACTCAATTAAATCTAATAAATCCAATTAACTCCTAATTGAAACTCTAATAAACCTATTAAGAAAAAATCTAATAAATTTCTATAATATCTAAAATTAAACATTTAATTTCTATTTATTTAATAAGAAAAATTCTATATTGAAAAAGATTAAAATCTATTTAGACTATTAAAAAAACCTATTAATGTTCTAAAAAAAATTCTATATTATCTAAAAATATTAAAATCTATATTATCCTAAAAAGATAAAATCTATTAAAATCCTATTAAATCCTAAAAATGAATTTAAAATCTAATATATTCTAAAAAATGCTAAAAATTGATTTAAAAAGAATTAAAAATATCAAAAATTCTATTAAATCCTAAAAAATGATTTAAAAGCTATTTAAACCCTAAAAAAATCCTATAAAATCCAGAAAAAACACCATAATTCCCAGAGGGACAAAATGAGCACCGAACGACACAAAAATAATCAGTAAAAAATAAACGGGCACCGAAATATCCCAAAAATCAATTCTACTGATCAAAAACACCTGAAACACGAGACGAGAGCTGTGATCCCTGATACAATCAAAACAAATGAAAAATGCACTGTATGCGATATGCAGATGCGAATGCGGTTATGCGTCGAAACATCGAGCCAAATGCGAGACCCGGTTGGTCAAATTTTGGGGTGCAACAGCTGCCCCTATTCAAGCGGCTTCGACCTGAATGGGTGAAGAGCGCTCAGCCTTCAAACATTCAAGGTAGATGACGGTTGAATACAAATGGAACCCTGAAATTTGCCAACCGCAAGAATATACTGCAAAGCTGCTTGAGGAATAACTTCCAATAACTGAAGTTTGGTTATCACGGCAACATCTGGTCAATTTTCTGATAAATTTTCTTCTCCTTTTCAACACCTGTGTGACGCCACAAGTATTGAAATAATGCTTCATAAAGCAAACACCTTGATTCCCATCTCTCTCATGGGATCAAATCTGGTCAACTCACAGTTCATTGCGAACTTGAGGACAATTCTCCTGGGGAATTCTGAATGGAACTGCCTGGCACCTGTTTTGACAAAGGGGGCAGCTTCAGAAGTCTGATATATGTCAATCTTTGTTGTTGTTGTTGTTGTTGTTGTTTTTTTCCGATGCTGACGTAACAACCAAATATGAAGAATCACTCCTCTGGGGAAGACGAGAAGCTGAACCAAACAACTCTGCAGGTGAACAAATTCGAAATCCAATAGGTAACCATCTTGGTCTATGTTTCGACATGCGTATGCTTGATAATGATGCAATGCCCTATATGAGATGTAAATGCTATGCGTTTTGCTTGAAAATGCGAGGCCCAGACGGCATGGATATGCTATATGCTTGTTAGATGCAATGACTATATATGCAAATGCTAATGCAGGCTCTAGCTGCCAGAGAACACCAGGTCTGAAAACCACTTGGCAAAATAAATGCCGAAGGCAACGTCAACTCTACTGGGGATGACCTGAAGTCACAGAACCATCTCAGCAAAATAAATGCTGGAAACGGGAAATCAAATCCACTGGGGATAATCGTTCTGCTGGAGAAATGAAAAGGCAACCCTGCTTGACGACTTCACTGGGGAAAGAAAGAGAACTCTGCTCGGGGATGCTTTCTTCGAACCACTGGAAACTGATTGCACTCTGCGGGGACTGACCCAAACTGAGGTTGATTGCGCGCAGCACACTGCTGGAAATGCTCCTACTATCAAGGATATCAATCTTAATCTGCTGAAGACACTCCTGATCCTACTCTGATACGGGGTAAAAGACAATCTCGACTCTTCCGGGGATAATAAGCAACTTTCATCTACTGAAGAGTAACAATTCTGATTTAACAACATCCACAAGGAATTCAAACATTATTCGGAGCACTGGTATCTGCCGAGCTTCGTATCGGGGAACATGGCAACATGCGAGTCATTGGGAAATATTGTGTCAGATCTCTTTAGGTTTTTTGGTTTTGTTTTTTTTTGGTTTAGAATAAACATGGACTATGTACACAGTGGAAGTATAAGAAATACTAGACGAGAACTATCATTCAAAGGTAGACTATCAGGCGAGAACTGATAGGAAAATAGGTTAGGAAAATTGATTTTTGTGTTTGAACCAGACGGGCTGACTGGACAACAAGCTGAGGTATAGACAACCAGGCGAGAACTGGCTGAAAGCTAACGTACACCAGGCGAGAACTGGTATACCACATAGGTTAAAACACATGAGAACTGATTACGCGATGACATGTACCAGGCGAGAACTGATACAACACTTGAAGAAACGGTGACCAAACGAGAATTGGTTACCAATAAACTGCACCAGGACGGGAACTGCTGCTTACAATAAACTGCACCAGGACGGGAACTGCTGCTTACGGAAGGTGGGCCAGACGAGAACTGGTTACCGATTTGCCAGGCGAGAACTGGACTTTGGAAACGACTGGTTACTGACACACAACAGGTTTAAACTGCAGGATAATGATCCAACGACAACAAGATCTTCTTATTTAAAAGGTTTTCGATAAGGGTATTGACATGATTCCCCGATACTCAACTCTGGCTGGGGATAAACAAGCGGGTTTGAATGACTTGCCCCTGGTACACTCAGCTGGGGGATAAAAGACTGGCTTGCACAACTTGCCCCAGTACAATGCACCTTGCCCCAATCTAACTCTTGGGAATACCTGCTCCGAACAGCTTGCCTCGAGAATACTTCGAGAATATTTGCCCCGGTATCTGCACGATAACAGAATTCAATCTCCAATTAAACACCTAACAACCCAGTTGATTTCAACATTCTCTGCGATGACTTGCCCCTGAATGAGCGTTCTAGCGACTTAACCCGATCTGATTATCTATTGGAAGCATCTGCTTTCAAATCTCAACGCTCTGCATAATTGCCCCTGATTGGGTCTTGAGAAAACTCCTTCTGATCAACTGCTTCTCAAACAAACTGCCCCTGCTCAACTGGAACTTCGGGATTTGTCCTCAGACTGACTGATACTGAACTTACTGGAAGTCAATGCCCCTGATTCACAAGGCTTCACAACATACACCATTCTGGTTCAGACTGCTGGATTACTCAGTCCTACTTGATTATTCCCTGGAATTTCTTTCATGTCAACTACTAACCTGCAATTAGAATCGTCTGTTCACGAATGGTAATCTTAATGCAGTGCTCATGCAGATTTTGAAAAAATTTGAGCTGTCACTCATTTACATGCATATGATTGAGAGTGACGAATGAACCAAAGTTCAAACGCAGTGCTTACGTGGTCAGTGAAAATACAACAAGGATGTGACTAGCAAGTCAAGAAGGAGTCAGGTTACTCAACCTTATCGTAATGCGCTTCAGACTAACCCTACCTCAATTAGGTCTTTTGAGGGTTGTATCGTGGTCGGGTTCACGGTTCGTGAAACAAAGGATATTTGGCTCAAATTTTGATTTGTACCCACCCCTTCTACGTGATGATCTCCGATCCTAAGGTTCAGTTAACTTGGCACAAGCGCTCGCCTCTTCGAGAAGTATGTTGAATGGTAAGAACCACAGTTAAGGAATTCACAAGCTTTTCTTCTAGAGTGATAGTTACTCCTTCTTCGCTTTCGGTGTCTGTGTACACGACTTTGTGATTTGCTGGGGAAAATTTTCTTTTTAATCCCTCTTCTTCTTTCCTTTGATTCCCTAATTTTTGTCTGGACTGACTCCTTTTGAGTTCTTTTCAATTTTTCGATTTCTTTTGAAGTCCAGCGGGATGCCCTGATTTTTGCCTAAGTATTTAGCTTTCTAGCTTTTCTTTCTTTTGGACTTAGCGGGCTTTCTTTCTTTCTTTCTTTTGGAACAAAGTCGTGCGACACTGATTGTCTTGATTGCTCCGAAAGGATTGTAACTGTCTCACTCCTGATTGGTGAGGCTTGACCTCTTGAAAGGTATAAACTGATTGGTCCCCGAAAGACAACACTCCTCTGGAAGACTTGGACGCTTGGTCAAGCTAACTGACAACTACCCTGCCCCGGGTTAAGATGTGAGGGTTTTAAAAGTCCGAAAAACTTCTACTTCATGGCTCGAAGTGGTTGGCAAGGGACTAACTCCTTACATCTCCAGTGTTTGGGGAATTGAAACAATGCCTTGTACGTCATCGGTACGGTCTTATCTGAAAGCATACAATCATTGGTTATGAGTTTTAGTTTCGTCATCCTCTCTCCTAACTTTGCTAGTCACAGCGAAAAAATGGAGTGAATAAAATGCAAGTGTCAGTGTAATGCAATAAATGAGCGACAGCGACATGATTAATTCAGAAAAATGCATAATCACTTTATTATTATCACCATTCGAAACATACAATGTTTAAAGCAGGTAGTAACTAACAGACAAGAAACTACAAATGCAAATGATATAAAAGCTTGAGAACTGCCGAATGCTGAGGCGCCTGCCTGTCTGAACCACTGGCTTATGCTGGAGAACACCTATCTGATTCTACGAGCTTAGACAGCTGAGCGGTTAGGGATGAACAAACAGAAATCCTTCTCGAAAGGAAATGCGATCCTGATCAATCAACTGCTGTACCTTCGCCTGAAATGCTTTACAATCTTCGGTTGAATGCCCCGGAGAGCCACCATGATAACCACACTGAACGTGGGGATTGTACCCAGGAGGGTAAGGTTCTGGAACTGGCTTAAGAGCTTTCGGCTCCACCAAAGACTTCTGAATCAAAGATGGTAGCAGCTGGCTATACGGCATCGGTACTGGGTGAAAAGGAGCTTTCCTTCGTTCCAAATTGTTACGAGGTCTGTTCTGATTCTGACGCTGATTCTGATAACCTCGGCCACGAGTTCGCTGATTTGCAATGGAAGCGACATAAGATTCCTGATAGAGTGCCCTAGGCACAGCTGTCTGTTCAGTATAACAAGCCACGGGAGGTACTGATCTCTGATAAGATGATGAACCAACAAAATTCACTGATTCGCTTCGAGGATATTCAATCTTTGGCATGACTGAGTTGATCACAACTTCTTCTTCACTCTGATAGTCACAAGGGTATTCAGTTTCACCAGCTTGATCATATGAAGTAATCTGAATTTTCCCCATTCTTATGGAGTACTCAAGGCGTTCTCCTAATGCTACCACGTCAGAGAAACTTGCCGGAATTCCGAGCAATCTTTTGAAGTACGGATATTGTAGGGAATCCACAAACATGCTTGCCAGCTCTTGGTCTAACAGCGGGGGACGCACTCTAGCAGCGAATTCTCTCCATCTCTGAGCATACTTCCTGATCGGTTCATTGATCTCTTGAGACAACTCTTGCAAATGCATGCGATAAGGAGCAATGTCTAGGTTGTAATCGTACTGCTTCAGAAAAGCTCTGGCTAAATCCATCCATGACTGAATCTGATTCCTCTCTAACTGCATATACCACCTCAAAGATGCCCCAGTCAGACTATCTTGAAAGCAATGGATCATCAACTTATCATCTCGCGCAAACGCAGTCATTCTTCGACAGAACATCATCAAATGCAGCTTTGGACAGCTATCTCCCGTGTACTTCTCAAACTTCGGCACTTTGAACTTGTAAGGCAACACCAGGTCAGGAACCAAACACATGCCTACAGCATCCAGGTTGACAGCATCTTTGGCTTTCAAAGCTTTCATTTGCTCTTCCAACACTCGGACTCTTCTAACATCGTCAAGGGCTCTTGGATCTACCATCCCAGCTGCTGGAATATCTCTTCGGTAATTCATCACAGGGAAAGCAACACCTTGATTGTTGGCAGGAGGAGGACGCTCATTCTGGGCAACAAACTGCTCACGTCGATCTCGGTTCTCAACAGAAGGCTGTACAACTTGGTCTGCAGCAACGTTGTTCACTTGCGGGGAATCTTCCATGGAATCATACAGAGGGTTGGACGCCATAGTGAACCCTGTCAGGGTGTTAGGAGACTGGAAATTGCCTTCAGACATGGCTACCAATAATCTTCAGCTGATTTCGACACTTGATTCTGCTCAAATCTACTCAACCCCTAGGTAGGTCTTCTGACAATCAACAGCTGCTCAATCCAAACTCCGGGTAATCACCTTCAGGAAACAAAGGCTGGATCAGAACTCTGGCTAGCTGGAGGATGATATGCAATGCAACACTGATATGCATATGATATGCAAAATGCAGCAAACAATGGGACCACAGCCCCCACACAAAATCTGAATACTGCTGCGCTGCTGACGGAGACGTTCTCTGAAGAGAAGACCAGAATAACGGGTAGGTTGGAAGTCAAGTTTCCTGCACAAGAAAACCCCTCCACTCACAGGTATGGACCTATATCTGACAAGGTACGGCATCCTATGCGGTCGTCAGCGTCACAGACTTTCATGAGGAATGATACGATTCCCAGAAGGAGTGGCATCGTCATCTCATGAAGAGGCCTCACTTAGCTAACTTCCAATTGATCAGTTCCCAGAGTCGACAATCCTCACGTCTGGACTCCCCTCAGATCCTCAGGACCGGAAAGGAGCACCTCTGCGAGAACCTCGTCCGAGTGCGAATTTTCGTAGGGAACTGCGCCTGCTCAGCAGACAGGTTCGTCTACTACTTCTCCGCAACTATATCTAGGTGTATACTCATACTCGAGCCCAGGTCCGGCTTATCTCAATCATAGAACACCCGTAACACCCCAACAGCAACAGATAATATCGATAAATAAGCCCCAAATAGACAAGCAAACAAGCGCTAGGATTGACTCTCTCTAGGGGACGTTGGATCCCACATGCATAAGAACTATCGCAGTCCTTAGCAGCCAGGGGACGTTGAATTCCCCAGCAGAGTCGCCAGCTGTCGCTACTGCGAAAATCGGCGCCGGCTGACAGAAGAGTCGCCACCGTGCGTTATTTATCCCTCAGAGCGGGAAAGGAAACGCTCGAAGTAAACCTCGCAAAAAACGGGGAAAAGGCATGGTCATCGCAACCATAGCCTGGGTTCGGGAGTCGGTTACGCAAGGGGAAGGTATTAGCACCCCTCACGTCCGTCGTACTCGACGGGATCCACGCTTGCTTGGGTTGTCTACTGGATGCAAAACAATCTTATCTACGGCTGCTAAATCTAAACGGAAGGGAATTGACTCGATAGAGCGTCGCACTCTATGCCTACGTATTCTCAGGAGAGAAAGTCAGAGTCAACGTAGTTCGGGACTACGGGGAAAAATGGCTCGCCAAGACCTCGCGTCTTGTGCCTACGTACTTCCACAATGGAAGATCAGAGCCTTGCGTAGTTCAGACTAACTACGGCTAAACAAACATTCTCACACAGCAGTGAGAAAAACAACTGGCTTCACAGGGTCGGGAACCTATGGTCAAAACTATGGTTTGGTCTCAAATGCACTTGGGCAAGAGAGAAAAAGGGTACTCAATTAATCGTCAGCGGGAAAGTCTCGATCGCACAGCCGCGAGAGAACAACAGGTTAGTCGTTAGTGTGCTCGCTAGGATATCGCATCCTATGCCTACATATCTTCGTCTGGTACGAAGAATCAGAGCAGCTGTAGTTCGGCTACTACGGGACCACAGCTCAAATCTCATTTTATTTATCTCTGAAAAATGATTACAATGAGTGGAATACTGAAATAAATCTCCTAGGAAACGCTATCCTATTCTATCCTGAAAAAAAAATCGAATGGAAATAGCCCCCTAACAAATGGGCCTCTAAGCTATCCTAAAAGTCGAAAAATAATCTCTATGAAAGACCTAAAAGAAAATGCTTTAAAAAATATTAAATCGGCACTTTAATATTTTTTCCTTTTTTCTCCTTTTCTTTTCTCATATTTTTCTGTTCTCAAAATATTTTTCTCCATTTTTTCACAAATATTTCTCTATTTTTCTTCACAATATCTCTCTATTTTTCCTCACAATATTTCTCTTTCTTTCAATATCTTTTTCCTCCATATATTTTTTTTTCAATATATTCTTTCCACATTTCTTTTTCTTTTCTTTTTCTATATCTCAAATATATTTTCTTTTCATCTTTTTCTTTATTTTCTTTTTCTTTTAATATTTTTCTTTTTTCACAATTTCTAAAAAAAGGAAATAATAATAAAAAAATCCAAAGAAATGGGGCTGGGGGTATACTGCTATACAGGGGGGAGTTTAACAAGAAAATAAAAAAAACCACACTGATTGGGCCCAGCCCAGTCTTCTTCAGCAAAAACGCAGGGGGGGTATGGTGTAGTGGAATGGTGGTGTATGCTGGCAGGTGGTGTTGGGCTCTGGCCCAACGTTTGTCCAAAAACGTGAGGGGCGAGTGTGTCAAAAAAAAATAGTTGGGCCCTGAGGCCCACTTTCTTCTTCCCTCTCTCTCCATCTGAAAAACCCTAATCTCCTTCTCTAACATCAGCGCCGCCGTCCACCACAACCTTCCCTTCTTCTCCTTCTCCGTTCACCATCTCACACCAATTAGCAAGATCATCCCAATCCTGATTTTTCCACCCTTTCGATTCCATCCTCCTCTAACTCTTAACAGCAACTCCGGTGGATCCTGAGATCTGTCCTCGAGAACGAATGAAGTTGTGATTGAGTGTTGATGGATCTTGAAGCGTTCTTCGTTGATGTATGGTTCGATGGTGTTTGTGGTTGGTCGAAGGAGCAATCTGGAGACGCGTTGAAGGTGTTCTTGATCTGAGAACAAATACTGTTGATGAATTCTGGAGAACAACAAGCAAAAATCTGGAAAACGCCGAAGATTGATGAAGTTCTTCTTGAAAGTTTGTTGGACGAAAACCTAGATTTGAACGTTGGATCCTGAAGTTTGAACGGTTGAATGATGATTCTTGATGTGTTGATTGTTGAACCAGAACAAAATCTGGAAAGGTGATGACGAATCTGGGGATGGATGTTCTTGGTGAGGATGAATACTTCTGGAAATCAGATATTGATGATGAACGTTCGTGGATGAACGCGTTCGCAGTTGATATGATCTTCTGGAGATTTGTAAATAGATGAATGTTTCTGGAGTTTGTTGAAGATTTCTGGTGAGATTGATGAAGTTTCTTGTGTTTTGGTTGTTTCCGGTGAGGCTTTGATGGTGGCCGGAGAAGGAATATGGTGGTTGGGTGAAAGGAAGAAGATGAAGATAGGAGGGAGATGAAGGAGGCGACCGGATTCTGGGATTGCCGGTGAGTTTGTGGTGGCCGCCGGCCATGCAGGCCGGTCGGCGGTGAACTCCGGTGAAGGACTACGGTGACGCCACGTGGGGACGATGGTGGAGTGGGAGTGCTGCATGCAGCCCACGTGTGGTGTAGCGTGGCTGAGAGAGAGGGTGAATGGGGATACGTGGCGTGCACGCGTGATGCAGGGTGGGGCCTCTCTAACGCAACACGTGGCGTGAGCTTGCTATTTATGCTGAGTCTTCGCTGGATTGCTCTGGAAGCTTCCAGCACACACTGGAAAAAGCTGGATTTAGCTGGAATATTCTGCATATTTTCTGGACAAAAAACACCCTAACTGGGCCTACTGAAGCCCAACGAAAATGAATAGAAACCCACAAAAAAACTGAATTGAATTAATATCATTAAACCAATTAACAGCAACTAACAACTAAACTAATACTCAATTAAATCTAATAAATCCAATTAACTCCTAATTGAAACTCTAATAAACCTATTAAGAAAAAATCTAATAAATTTCTATAATATCTAAAATTAAACATTTAATTTCTATTTATTTAATAAGAAAAATTCTATATTGAAAAAGATTAAAATCTATTTAGACTATTAAAAAAACCTATTAATGTTCTAAAAAAAATTCTATATTATCTAAAAATATTAAAATCTATATTATCCTAAAAAGATAAAATCTATTAAAATCCTATTAAATCCTAAAAATGAATTTAAAATCTAATATATTCTAAAAAATGATAAAAATTGATTTAAAAAGAATTAAAAATATCAAAAATTCTATTAAATCCTAAAAAATGATTTAAAAGCTATTTAAACCCTAAAAAAATCCTATAAAATCCAGAAAAAACACCATAATTCCCAGAGGGACAAAATGAGCACCGAACGACACAAAAATAATCGGTAAAAAATAAACGGGCACCGAAATATCCCAAAAATCAATTCTACTGATCAAAAACACCTGAAACACGAGACGAGAGCTGTGATCCCTGATACAATCAAAACAAATGAAAAATGCACTGTATGCGATATGCAGATGCGAATGCGGTTATGCGTCGAAACATCGAGCCAAATGCGAGACCCGGTTGGTCAAATTTTGGGGTGCAACACCGTTCTGTCGAATTGCAACGTGCCTTCATCTATCAAGGTCTGAATACCCTTCTTCAATTCAGCACAACCCCCAGCTTGGGTCCAACACTCTAGACAAAACTCATCGCAGCCCGGATACACACCTCCTTTCAATAACCTGCTCTTTATCTCACACAACGGTGTTTTTAGTTCATCGACCTTCATGATCAAGTTCAAACCCTCCTCAGTCAAAATAGCATTTGCCCCATGGTTGGGCATGGGCTGTTGTACTATGTTTGGACCTGCTTGTCCAAAATTTATGGCTTTGCTATCCAACAGATCTTGCACCACATGCTTGAACGCGTGGCAAGTCTCTATGTCATGGCCAGGAGCCCCGGAGTGGAACTCGCAGTGCTTGTTCGTATCAAAACCAAATGGAGGAGTGCCCGTCATTGGCGCCATAGTCCTCTTTTCCACCAAATTCAAGCCCAGTAAGGTTTGGAGTAACTCTGCATACGTATAAGGAGGTACATCAAATACTATTTTCGGCCTCGCGTTAGGAAATCTCCTCTGTCCCTGATTTGGCCTCTGCTGCTGTTGTTGTTGTTGCTGCTGCTGCTGTGGTGGTATCTGCTGCAGTGGTATTGGTTGTTGATGAAACGGAATTGTGACACTTGCCACCTGTTGCGGATGATTGTACTGATTCCGTTCTCTGCCCCGGCCTCGGCCCCCGAATACTGCACTTGTATCACCCTGACGACGACCACCGAAAGCTCTTCTGTTACTGCCAGCTGAAGTAGATTCCTCAGCTTGGAATCTCCCCATTTTGATATTACTCTCAACCTTCTCTCCCATCAAGATTAGATCCGAGAAACTGCCCAAAGAGGCGGGAAACAGCTTATCATAAAACATACCGGTGAATGTTCCTATGAACATATCATTCATCTCCTTCTCAACCAACGGAGGATGGACCCTTGCAGCCATGTCGCGCCACCTTTGCGCATATTCTTTGAAGCTCTCATCTTTCTTCTGCGACAACCCCTGTAACTGGACCCTGTTCGGTGCCAGGTCACTATTGTACTTATAATGAGTCACAAACGCTTCAGCCAGCTGCTTCCAAGTCTTTACCTGAGTAGGCTCCAATCCCATGTACCATTCAAGGGAAGGACCAGACAAGCTGTCTTGAAAGAAATGCATCAGCATCCTCTCATCGTTCGAATAAGCCGACATCTTTCTATAGTATGACCGCACATGCACCATTGGACAGATATCTCCCTTATATTTGTCAAATGTGGGAGCTTTAAACTTTAGCGGTACCCTCAGGCCAGGCACCAGACCCATTGTGGTCATATCTAAACCAACATCACTTTGATTCACAACACCTTTCATCTGCTCCTCGAGCATCTTGATTCGCTGAGCGTTATCTACAGGACCTTCAAAACCTCCACCAGAGAAAGCATCTTCTTGTTGGTCTTCTATCCAATTACCGTTCCCATTTCCGTATCCATCATACCCATTGTTACGACCAAATCTAGTCTGATTCATCACAGGGCCCCGCCCCCTGTTACCATACCCTTGAGCGACCCCGGCAGGTCCAAAAGACATTACTCCAGCGCCATTTTCGTTACCGAATCCGCCATAACCCTGATTTGTATTACCAAATCCATCCTGTCCGAAACCTGGAGCGTTGAAGCCAAACTTCCCATCCTGGTTAGCGTAATCAAACCCCTGGTCGTTATAGCCAAATCCGTTGTTACCGAAGCCATTATCTCCCATATTATCACCGCCCAGATTGGCATCTCCGAATCCAACGTTGTTAATGACAGTCTCGTTACCGATTTCTGCGTTACCGTTCCCGGCGCCAGCGCCATTGTTCACATTCACAGCTGGTATGTTCGCCACAGGTGGAGCTACCGGTGTAGGAGTACCATCCCCATGAAGGGTGTCAACTCGTACAGAATTGTGGTCTTCGTTTCCATGCCCAGCATTTCTCACCAGCAAAGGCTGCACCAAAGCTTGCAAGTTTTCCTGGCCTTTCACAATTGTCTCCATTGTCTGCATGAACAGCGCCAGCTTCTCACGCATGTCCTGCATCTCACTCTGCATTTGATCCATAACTCTTTTGCAGTTGGTACGAGTAGAGTATCGGTGCGGGCGTTGACTTTCAATCCTGAAAAGACCTGAACGATGCAGGAGATGAGATACAGTTCAATAATCACCTGTAATGCAATATGAATGTGTATACAAATGCAACATGTGTCTGTGCATTAGGGAATATCACTCCCCAATTCTAGTGCTAATGTGTCAGTGTGGTGACAGTGACGGCAATACGAAGTTCGGAGCCCAATCATAGAAAACACCTCATACATTGTAGAGAAACCCATCAAGTCAGGAATACAACATCAATGAGCGTACAATAAGAAGGCATGACCTCAACCAACAATCCTGGTGATGGCCAGCACAATGCAAATAAAGCATACACATCAATACATGAAATAGTCAAGTGCAACCATACGCCTGGTACTCCTCTAATAACCTCTTAGTCTCGGGATGATTTGGTCGGGTAAGCAAACCCTCAATAAGTAAATCTCTTCGCTTGAGAACACGTCGTAAATCACCAGCAGATTCCTCCCGTGCCCCTTCTCTGAAGCGACCCTCTAACTTCCGTTTCTGAGCCACAACCTCCTTCTTGCACTCGACAACCTTGTTCAATGAGTTCTGAAGACTATATCTTGCCATCACCTCCTCTTCATACTTTTTCTTGCTAGCCTTCAACTGATCTTCGAGTTCAGAAATTTGCTGCTTCAATTTGTCTTCCCTCTTTTTGTTGTTGGTTAGCGTAGCATTCCACGTTTTGTTGCAAGAAGAGATTTCCCGGTAGGCGGCATTAGGTGACTTCTTCTTGGACTCTAACATATCATGAGAGCTTCTGAATTCTTTTCCCAGGCGTTCACGCTTCTTTTTCTCTTCGGTCAATTCAGCACCTAGCCTGTTTACCAACTCGGTCTACTGTTGGAAGGAATGCACAGCTTTGTTCTTCTCACTCCGCATCTGAGCCAGTTCTTTCTCTAACTCTTCATTGATCTTTATCAAGTCCTCTTTTTCTTTCACAACCCGCTCATAGACCTCAACAGCTACAGTAGTTGGTTCCTCCACTGGAATGGGAACAGGACGTGATACTGCTGGAAAAGGCATTTGTACCCGTCTTACCCTCTCCTGAATCCACACCTTGTATGGCATATAGGCTTGACAATCATTCTTGCCTAGCAATGGTTTCCCTCTTCTGCAGATATGATTCCAAGCGTGCTGAAGCTTGGTCAATAATTCCCCACTCAGTTCACCAGTGAAATACAGAGATTCCTGTATTTCTTCCTCCCTTGGCGGGCTTTTCAAGGCATAACCGAATTGCCTGATCAATAATGATGGATTGTAATTAATGCACCCTTTCCTCCCAATCAGAGGAACATTAGGATATCCGGCGCAGCTGTAGATAATCTCAGATCCCAATAAAGCTCTGTCGAACCAGACAACATCTTCTGAAGAAAGTCTCATCAGACGCTCAGACCAATCCACCGTATCTGCAGCCTCAGCAAAGATACCCTTCTTGGGCAGATGACTCTCAAACCACATATACAGCAAGGGTACACAACAAGAGACGTTCTTGCCCCTCCTATTCTCATTCTTATAATGCAGTGAGTGATAGAAGTCTCCAATCAGGGTGGGCACAGGATTGCTTGAAGCGAAGATATAGAATGCATCCAAATCAACGAAGTCAGGCATATTAGGGAACAACACAATGCCATAGATACACAAAGCAAGGATAGCATTAAACACAACCCAACAACCACTCTTGGCGTACTCTTGTGCTTTCCCAACTAAGAACTTGAGAGAAAAACCAGAAACTCCATTCCACGAGGTTAACAACAGTTCTGAGGGATCCAAGTGCAAAGCAAAAGCCAAATCCTCCAGCTTGGGCTCAGCACCCATATGAATGAAGGGCACCTTGTTCTGAATAGTCAACCCCAAGATCTCAGCATATTCCTCCATGGTCGAAGCCAGGATGAAGTCAGGGAAAGTAAAACACCTCAGCGGGGGATCATAGAACTGCATCAGTGTGTACAATCTGTTACGCTCATGCATGGATGGTTTATAAACCAGCCTGAGCAGTTTCCCATAACTCTTCCTGAAGCTTCTCTTTACCTCATCATCAGCTAGAGACATCAAACCAAGTAGCGAAGAAACATCGGGAGTAGGCAACTTGTACGCAACAGTCTTCCTCTAAATACTCATAATGACAGATGGAAGTCCGGAGCACTAGAATCAGGAAGTATGAAAATGCACCTGCAGCACAGACACACGTTAATGATATGCACATGATGATGCAAACAATGCAATATGCAAGCAATGCAACAAGGGATCACGTGCCCCTGGCTGAGAAATTCAATCCACAACACTGGCCTCAAATAGACCCACAAACTGCTCAAGACCATCCACAATGCTCCAATCCTGGTCTCTGACTGACCTAATAACACTGTCCTCAAATACCACTGAATCTCAATCAAGAAAACCGGTAATCTGGAGGTCAAGTTACCTGCATGCCCCAACCCCTCTCACAGGTAGGTGTCCTAATAACTGACACAAGGTACGGCATCCTATGCGGTCGTCGGCGTCACAGACTTTCAAGACGGATGATACGATACCCAGAAGGTGTGGCATCATCTTGTCCTGAAGAGGCCTCACTTAGCCAACTTCCAAATGATCGGTCCCCGGAGTCGACAATCCAACTAACCAACAACCCCCTCAACCCAAAGGGTTGAAAAAGAAGTCAACCAGAAGAACCTCGTCCGAGCGTGGATTTCATGAGACACTAGTACATGCAAAGCGTGCACGCGCTCACTAATTTCCACTCTAATTCTAGGTGCACTCAAGCCCAGGTTCGGCTTATCTCTCAATCATAGAACCCCCTCATACCCACAACAATAATAACAATAATATAATGCTGAATGTAAAATACAAAAACGTAAATCCATACAAAATCCACGACGGGAAAACAAGCGCTAGGATTGACTCGCGTAGGGAACCGTTGGAGTCCCCAGCAGAGTCGCCAACTGTCGCTACTGCGAAAATCGGCGCCGGCTAAACAGAAGAGTCGCCACCATGCGTTATTTATCCCAACGGGGGGAAAGGAAACGCTCGAAGTAAACCTACCGCAAAGACGGGAAAGGAATGGTCATCGCAACCAAATCCTGGATTCGGGAGTCGGTTACGCAAGGGGAAGGTATTAGCACCCTTCACGTCCGTCGTACTCGACGGGATCCATGCTTGTTTTCTGGTACGGATTGTTATTCTATCTATTCTACAGGTCTGGGGTTAAAAGAAAATAAACTGACTCGACAAAGTATCACACTTTATTCCTACGTATTCCCATCTGGAACGAGAAATCAGAGTCAACGTAGTTCGCCTACCTACGGGAAAGGAGGGGAAGGTTGCTCGCTAGGATATCACATCTTATGCCTACGTACTTTCATACAGCATGAAAGATCAGAGCAAACGTACTTCGGGCCACGTATGACACAAGTCTGTCTTGATTATTTTTTATCCTTTTGAACAAGGTTTTCTCCTGATTACGCGTCCAAGCGGACAAAAATGACTTTTTTGATTGGTTTACAGTCTTTTACGCAAGAACTGTTTTTTATTGATGTTTAACCTTTTATTGTATTTTTCTGATTGTTTTGAGATAGAAGAGAAACAACAACTCTAAAACTTATGGTTGAAAAGGGAATCAAAATCTACCCTAATGTTGTCATGCATGGATGAAAGCCTAGTGTCTGTCATATTTCTCTCTTGCACAGAGAGAAACAGAGATCCTAAGGGAATAAACGGAAAAAGAAACAGCATATATACAGTAAAGCAGTAAAATGCATGAATGCAGCAGTACAAGCGAGGCAAGGGAGTCCCACTCAACCTCGAACCTAGAAAACAACGCGCAAGGTGAAACAGCTTCACTTCAACCCTAAGGGGAAAATTAGCAAACAATACAGCAAAGAAAATAAACCCCAAAAACCCAGCTCTGACAGCTCACCCAACTCTGACAGTTGATAAACAACAATCTCCCAATGAACCCCAAAGTCAGGCTCCCATGAGACCCAAGCTACAATAAGCTTCCATCTTCAAGAAATCACCAAGCTCAAGCAAGCACATAATCTTAACTAGTTGACAGCATCAGACAGCAGTAAACCCTAGCTTTAACAGTTGCACAGCTTTGACATGAACAATCTTCATCTTTGTCAATCTTTGATCTTCATCTCTATCTTCAATGGCTTCTTTCTTCAAGACAAGCTCTCCCAGATGAGAATTGATTTATCAGAATAAATTGAATGCCAAACAGTTCATTGACAACCAAAGGAAGTCTATAAACAATTGACATTGTAACAAACTATTTCCCTCAAAGTTCTACCTCTCAGGTAGGGCCACTTATCCCTCCAAAGGAGGGAGGTGAATACCATAGAGGGACTTTATGTCATAGAGAGGAATGGAAGCACACGAAGCTATCCATGTTTGTACAAAAAATTCAGTCTATTCTAGGGCTCTGCTTATTCCTATTATCCTATGCCTTCAATCAGCTCTTAGCTCAAACAATCTTCAAGCTTCAACATTTGATCTTTGTATTCAATCTTCTCCATTGATTCTTAATGATTCCACAAGCCCAAGCCAAGCCCATACCCCAAATAAAAAGCCCAAAAAGCCCAAGCAAACAAATATAAACCCCAAGTGGGAACACCAAACAAACACTCCATTTGCAAAATATACTAAAAATAGTAAAATAATATTTACAAGCCTAATATTAATTCTAAGAGAATTACTATATCTACCCTATATACCCCATAGGTCCCATACTCTAATTCAATCTAAAAACCCAAAAATAAAATGTTCAAGGGCACCTATGTTGTGTATAAACCCTAATCTAACCATCCTAATATCATCTAATCAAACTAATCCAAACCCTAATTATAAAATCATGAAATAAATCCCGGGGGGAGCTCAAGTTTATATCTAACTACCCTAAAAAGAATAGCACTAAAATGTAAAGGGAGCTAGCTAAACAAAAATCTACAAAATTATGTACCAACTATATTCAACAAAAAACAATTAAAAGTAAAATATTCACAAAAAATAAAGAAAATGCCTAAACTAATAGTTTTATTTATGCACAATTTTCTTAAAACCATTATCAACATGTTGCAAAAATTCTCAGGTCAAAATATTTCTTTTTTAATTTTTTATGATTTTTCAAAATTGTAAAGAAAAATGAATTAAATGAATTAAAAAAAAAAGGAAAATACTGGTGCAGATAGCAAGGAATTAAAACATGTGAACTAACTGGGCACAACTGGGGGGTGCGCGTATCAAAGCGCCTTAGGCCCAAATATATCAGAAAAAGAAAAAATGAAAATCAAAGAAAAAAAGAAAATAACACGGTGCAGGAAGTAAACGAATTAAGAGCAATTTATTGGGCTTGTCTAATGGGGGGTGGGGACAGCAAAAAGCACTTAGGCCCAAAGCTTCACTTAAATGAAACGACTGTGTTTCAATCTTCAGCCAAAATCTTCACAAACTGAGATGAGATCTGAGCCATACGATGGGATTTCAGTCAACAAGTCCATCTCAATCCAAAGGTCACCAACTCGTCTTCCTCATTCAAATGAAAATGGGAGCCAAACTCCATTGATGGACCTCCCAAGAACACTTAGAGTTCAGCAAATCGAACATCACCAAATCTTGATCAAAAATCATAAAATAAAACCCTAACATGATCTATTTTCTTCCCTGAGTTTATCTATGACATTGAATTCAATTGATATCATCTCTAACAGCAAACACGATTTCATCTCCAGAATTAATCAGAAAATCCATCATCACCAATCCTCAAATTAAGTGTCTCAATCTCTTCCTTGTTTATCTCTGGTCAATTACAACTAAAAACCTAAGGTTCTACTTGCATATCCATGGAGTTCTAGGTCCAAACAGAATTTGTATGCACATATGAATCATCACCAATTCTTCTCAAACTCTCCAGAAAGTTTCTCCTAACCACATACTAATACTCTAACTTAACAAATCAACCTAATTATGCCTAAATTAAGCCATAATTCGAAACTTACTAACCTGATAAAATGAGGGAAACAGATGGTGAAAACCTCCAAATCAATGCTTGTCCTGCTCCAAATTCCTTCAGTATGGTGCTTGCTTGCTTCTGTATGCACTAGATCCTCCTCTAACAGCTTGGATTCTTGAAACAGAATTTCAATTGCAGGTGTGAAAGTTCAACTTCAAGAACTCGATTCAACCATGGATTCACTCTGGTTTTGATCTCTACACACTCAGTGATGATTATTGAATTGAATTCAATCAAGAAATTGGATTGATTCTGAGGAAAATGAAGAACTCGATGATGAATTACAATAGAGGGAATTGAAACTAAATATTGCTTTTCTGCACCAAATGACACCCAACCCTGATTTAGATCAACTCAAATGGCTTTATAGGTGATGTAGGAAGAATCTAGAAAGTGCTGGAAGGATCCTATGAGAAAATGATTATCTCATGTCATGAGATGTTGAAAATGGCCAATGCAAAAACCAGTCCCATCTTGCTCTGTTACAGCCTCTCAAAATGGCTTGAATTTCTCCTCTAATGAGAATTAGAGAGTGTAGGAATGGTCCCTTGCATTGTAGTTCACTCCTAGCTTGGTTTGGCAAGTGTAGCTTCTTATATAAGTAACCAATGATAAGTCCAAGTTCTTGACCTCAAATTCAAAATCCAATGGTGTCAATGATCTCAAAACACGCTTTCCCTTCAATTTGGTATATCACATGGTGTATTTTGGCTTTGGATCAAAAAATCCCAAATTTGGTCACTTGAAAATGGACTTTTACCTTCCATATTTGGTCAATTTTATCATTTTGAGTTCCATGCATTTCCAAGCCATCGTGAACTCTTTCCTAGACTCAAAACATCATTTTGATCAAGTTTGATGTTGAACATTTTTCCATTTGAAGCTTGCAAGTAGGAGTTTTAGGCATATGCTTAAAATGACCTATAACCTTACTTTCCCAAAATACCCCTGGCTTGTCAAGATCATAAGTAGAGCTCCACAAATCAGATTGAGGCATACCATACCTTTCTAGAAAGCTAAGATCATGAGGAACAACTTTCATGTTTGCCAAGAATCCATTTGAAAACTCCTTATGGGGAAAAAGATGCTTGGAAGTCAAGTAACTTTCATAGATAAATTTCAGTGTCCTCAGATGACCTGTAACTTGCAAGAACCATAACTTGAGTTCTATAAACCTCTTTGATGCCTTCCACCACTAAAATTAAAGGTCTTGAGATTCTATAAAAGTTTCATGTTGGCCAAGGATCCATTTGGGACTTGCATTTTGAATTATTTTTCTTGGAAGTTTGACCTAAACCAGGGAATTTTACTCAAAAACCCTAATTTAGAAACTTCTCTTCTTATTGATTTCTCTTGATTTCTCCTTGGCACAACACCATATCCATATCCACATATCAAATGATGAATCCCACATCCTTTAAATGGGCCTTGATGCCCTTCAATCAAGCATCAAACCTAGGGTTGACCTAGGGTTGACCCTAGTTGACTGTCTGCAGCTATAGCTCTTGCAACCATACCAATGACTTGTCTTACTTTCAAAATGACCCTCTAGGTCTTCCATGATGTCTACACACATTCCGTGCCTCAGTCCACAGCTCACAACCTCTATGATGATCTTCAAATACTCCCCAGACAGACTATAAATCTGCTGCTTGATCTATTAACTTCTCAGAGCTTCACCTTCTTTCTTGGTGTCTTGAATGGGCTTGAATCTTGATAAAAACCTTTTAGATATGCTTTTTGAGATGAAAATAGCACTTGATCTCTTGTTGGATGGCTTGCCCATGCTATGCTATGCAAAATGAATGAACTGTGTATATGATCTACTATGTAAATGATAAAGCTATGAAAACACAAATCAGGTAAAACAAGTTGGTCAAATTTTAGGGTGCAACACTTAGCATTAGTCAACTTTGCGACAAGGGTTTTAAATTTACTTTTACAAGTACTTGTTGCTCATTTATACATAATGATAAGAATGATTTTATGTTTATAGGCTCAAGGATTAATAACACACATATGCTTAACTTAGATGATGTATTCTTGGTTAGAACTAAATGTCTAGTGTCATACACTAATTTTTATCCCTAATATCCCACCTCATTTACATCTTTGCAACGTATAAAGATGATA
The DNA here is from genome assembly GCA_963859935.3 of Lathyrus sativus. NCBI lineage: Eukaryota > Viridiplantae > Streptophyta > Magnoliopsida > Fabales > Fabaceae > Lathyrus > Lathyrus sativus. The sequence continues at coordinate 566,241,798 of OZ012735.1, read as the reverse complement.
AACTTGGTTATTTCCTAACCCTCTCATCTTTGGGTTAGCCTTTGCAGAGATCATCAAACACCTTTTTGTGTATCTTTCATTTTTGTACTTGTATGCTTTATAACCCACTAACCATTAATCAAATACAAGAAAAATATTCCTTGTCCCTTTTGTTTCTTTTGCAAAGTAGGATTTGGAATCAAGAGCATGAAGTAATTATATCCTCAGCTAGGGTTTGAGTTCCTCAAGTCAAAGTGGGGTCAACTGGTGATTTTCAAAGGCTATTCATCAATGCATTACCTATAATCTCAAATCATAGGGTGTTGATGATATTGGATGAATCTTCATCAATTAAAACTTATTATTAAATGATCGTTTGGATCATTTTCAGTACTTTGGATTGATGATAGGTTTAGTGCCTTAATCCACCAAGAAAGGTGATTGAAATTGATGATAGATGGATCTTAAGTCATGGTTCAATTTTGTTTCTCTCTTCATCTCTCCTTCTCCTTCTTTTTCTTTTCTCTTGATTAATTGGATGATTTTGTGTCCATCTTGTTCATAATGTTTGGATTGATGCTTGATGAACTTTCATCATTTCTAATCTATCTTCCAATTGACCATAGATCATTTGAGGTACTTTGGATAGATGCATAAGTTTGTCCTAAGTTGTCATGAAGGATGATTGATGTAATGGACCAATCTCCTTGACTTAGTGCTTGATCCCTTCTTGGTTTTTACTTTTTCTACATGTTTTAGGAGTATGATTTCTATCATATCTATAACATGTATGGTACATAAACTATTATGGACCGACCTCCCATAGTATGATCTTCCTAATAGATTATTTTACGATTACTTAACATAACACTAAATTTGTCCCGAATCGAATCAGTAACTCTAACATTAATACTAACATTATTATTGTGATAACTTTTAATTTATGTCATTTACTTTATGCACTTTTATTTTCTTGTCATTTAAATTCTTGCTCTTTATTTTATGCCTTTACTTTTACCATTACATTTCATATTGTTTATGTTTATGCTTTTCTTTCCTTTGTCCACTTGGACATTTTCTTTTTCTTTTAAAGATATTAATAAAGGAAAAACTCCTAAAAAACTTTAATTTCTCTTGGAGTAATGGTTATTATCCTTTTCTTGACTTGGAGTTTGACCTTTGGACCTATGCACTTTGACTACTTTTCCCTATGCTATTGGATTCATCTTCTACTTTAGACTTTTGTTTGATCTTTGAAGAATTGGATCTGATACATAGCTTTGATCTTATGACTTGATTTCTTATTTTAACTGATGATTGTATTTTCCTATGTTTACTTGTTGCTATTGGCTTACTCCAAAGGAATGGGATGTTAGTTTGACTCTTGTCAAGTACTGGCTAGATTCTGGTTAGTCCACTTGCACACACTACCACTTTATTGATTTTCTTAGGATAGTCTCTTCATATCCACCCTGTTCATACTCATGCTTCAATCATCTCTATTCAGAAGCCTCTGATGTACAGAAGGTAAGATTAAACGTTTAAGAGGAAAATAGTACATAGTACATATCAAACACGTTCTATTCCACTACCCTGATTTGGTCGTACAAAGGACAACCTTTTTGCACGATTTTCATTCCTGCGTAACGATATTATTTCAAGTCGCCAAATATCTAAAGGATATTCCTGATCTGCCCTCCAATGGGTCTTTTTCTGGCTATATAAGGACTTGATTACTTGAAGAAAAAAAGAATGACGAACGAAGACGAATTATGAAGAACTAAAGCAACAACATTGAAGCACCATAATACAAAGAAAGAACATTTTTCATACTGTATAATTTTTTTAAAGTCATTTAAGCTATTAATAGTGTTTATATCTTCTTGTGTAGAAGCAATTCATTGTAAAAAATTTTGTTTAAACAATTGTTTGTGATTCCTTAAGGGACCAGTTAGGCCAGAATCCTTAAGAAGAGACAGTTAGTCTTTTGGTTGTTAGTCACCAGCGGTTTTTAGTGCAGTGTAATCAGTTGATTATAGTGGATTAAGTCCTTGTGTATAAGATAAAATCACCTTGGCGGGTGGACTGGATTATCTTGATAGTTTTCAAGTGAACCAGAATATATCGTGTGTCTTTCTCTCTTGTTAGTTTATTTGTGATCTTTGTTTGAGTTTCACAAAAAGCTTTCATTTTTGAAAACCCAATTCAAACCCCCCTTTTATTGTGTTTTCTCACACCTTTAAATATGACATAGGTGGAGTTTCAAATTTCCTATCCATCATCCTCGGTCTCCTTTGAAACTGACGGGGAGCATAAGGTTATTGCTGAGGTGCAGCCGGGATGGCTACAGTAGCAACCTGATGTGAAGAGCTCTGACCTGTTCTGCCCTTACACCTGTACGACGAGATGAAATTGGTATCTCCCTCCCTCCTCTTGGGAGCCTCTACATACAATTTCTTTCCTCCTCTAGATGAGGATCCATTACCACTTTGAATTTCTCCAACCTTGACTCCGCTCTCTACTCTTTCTCTAGCCATCACAAGATCTGAAAATCCAGCTGAAGAACATCCTACTAGTTTCTCAAAATAAGACCCCTGAAGCGTACCCATGAACATATCAATAAGTTCTCTCTCCATCATCGGAGGTTGAACTCATGTCGCCAATTCGCGCCACCTCTCCTTAAAACTTTCATTCCCCCTCTGAGCAAGATTCTGTAACTGCGCTCTGTTGGGAGCCATGTCAATTTTTTATTAGTAGTGTTTGACAAAGGCCTCCGCAAAATACCTCTAACTTTTAATGTATGTACTTTCCAACCCCATGTACCATTCCAAAGATGCCCCAGCTAGGCTGTCCTAGAAGAAGTGCATGAGCAGCTTCTCATCATCAGAATAGGCAGATGTGGGTTTTGGGACAGGTTGTCCCATTATATTTATCAAATTCTGGGACCTTGAACTTATGTGGAATCGTCACACCTAGAACCAAACCAAGACCAGTCATATCAAGTCCAAAAGCATTTTGGTTTTTGTAAGCCCGCATTCTCTCCTCAATCATCTTAAAGTTCTTATCAACCTCCGATGGGAGACCAACATTCAAGTCATGCATAGAAAATGCATCTTCCTGTTGGTCTTCCTCCCAATGATTGTTGTGACCCCCACCGGCTCCATGAACATCGCAAACACTTCCTCCGCCTCCACTGCCTCCACCAGGAGGATTAACACCACCAGTAACACCTCTGCCAAGAGGAATAACAACACCAGCGCCTCTGCCCGAAGGAACAACAACACCAGAACCTCTACTAGGAGGAATGGAACCATCACTACTAGGATGGACAATACCACCGTCATCAACTCGGGGAACGTCAATGAGTGGTTGGATCAAAGTTCTTAGATGTTCCTAACCCTGAGCCATGTTTTGCATCAGTTCCATGAACTGAGTCATACAGGTCTGTACTTCAAGTATTTATGCATGAATCTGCTCCATTATACGTCTATGATTTCCTCGCATATTGTACTTGTGAATATGAGAGTCCACTAAATCCTGCTGAAGAAAACCAGATAGAGATAAGAAAAGACATCCAAGAACACCTATTATGCATATGAATATGAGAATGCAATGCAAATGTCATGTTTGAATATTCTCATGATGGTCTACACCTTGATTCAGGTTTAACAATAATAAACACAAGATATGGATAGAACCATGGTAAAATTCGCTCATAGATTCGTTGAATAGGAGAATAATAAAGAGTCAATACATACAGGTCATATAGCTGAAATGTAATCAAACATAATTGCCAATGATCCCAGTCAACAAACCTGACGGTGATCAGATATAAAAGAAAGAAAATAACTAAGGCATATCATCAATATCCACTAGAGACAACCCTCCCCAGCCATTATTCTCTTTACACCAGGCTTGAACCTCTTTTAACAACTTCTTGGTATCAGAATGCTTTGGCCTCTGAATCAACTCCTGAATGAGAACATCCCTCATGTGCATGATCCCCTCCAAGAAGAGACAGTGTAACTCCCAAGCATCTTCTCCAAAAGCGTCTTCAAGTTTGGGCTTTTTCACCTCCGCTTAAACTTTAAGCTCCTCTAAGGCTGACAAAGTCTCCTTAAGTTGCTTCTCACTTCTGAACCTGTGAGATGATTCTTTTCTGACCTCCCTGCCTTTACCCTTGAGTTGTATCTTTAACTTTTCAATTTGGTCATGGAGTTCATCTTCTTTCATCCTGTGAGCAATCACGGTGGCGTTCGATTGACTATTGAGCTTGGAAATCTCGAGACAGGTTTTGTCTAGATCTTTCTTTCTCTGTTGTAGTAGGTTGTTGGAACTTCTCAAATCCTTGCATATTCGCTCTCTGCTCTTGACTTCTTCTTCTAGCTCTTTCTCTCTCTTAGCTAGCAGCTTTGTCTTCACCTTGTCCATATATACTGACTTATTCTTAGCATGACCCAACTGGTGGATCCTCATCTTTAGCTCTTCATTCTCTTTACGAAGCTCTTCTTTCTCAGCCTAGAGCTTGTTGTACCTCTCCACATCTACAGAAGTAGGTTTTTCAATAATAAACTGGTACAAAGGCGCTTCGACAGAAAAAGGTTGCAACACTTCTTCTACCCTCTTCTGAATCCACTCCGAGTATGGAGGGTAAGCTTTGCAGTCACCCTTGCCTAAAGAAGTTTTTCCCCATCTGTGAACTTTTCCCCAAGCATCCACAACTTTCTTTAGTAACTCCAGATCTTTTGCACCACTAAAGAATAAAGATTCTTGAACATCCTTATCGTTTGGTGGCTCCCTCAAGGCATATCCAAATTTTCTAACAGTGAGAGAAGGATTATAGTTAATACCCCCTTCTCCCCACTAGAAGTACATTTGGGAATTCTCCGCAGCTAAAGATAATCTCCTTATCCAAAAAGCTTTAATTAAACCAAACTATATCCTTTGCCATTAGACCCATTTATCTCTTGGACCACTCTGACAATTTCCAAGCATCAACAAAAGCTCTAGATCAAGGAAGATGATCCATAAACCACTTATGAAGGAGTGGTGCACAACAGGAAACAAACCCTCCTCTTCTCATCTCATTATTATAGTTCACTGAATGATACAAGTCACCTAAGAGAGTAGGCGAAAAGTTCTTCATGATAAAGATGCGAACGACGTTCATATCAATAAAGTCAGCCATATTGGGGAATAAGATGATGTTGTAGACGCACAGAGCCAAAATGCAGTTGAAAACCACCTAACTTCCAGCTTCAGTATACTTTTGAGCTTCACTCACCAAGAAATACAGATGAAACCCAGAAAACCCTTCCTGGCTAGCAATATTGTCCACCAAAACAGATGTTCTCAAATAAACAGAAGTGGTAACGTCTTCTAGATCAGGATTCTCCCTAGAACAGTAGAAAGGTGCCATATCCCTGATAGGAACTCCCAAGAGGAATGCATACTCCTCTAGCATTAGAACCAACTGATAATCTGGAAAAGTGAAACATCGCAACAGAGGGTCGTAGAACTACAGAAGAGTATGGATGACCTTATACTCGTACTCAATAATGGTATGTAGAAAACTTAAAATCCTCCCATAATCCTTTCTGAAGTCTTCGAGAATGCTAGAATCTTCCAGAGAAACCAAACCATGGAGTGAACTCAAATTGGGAGCTGAGAACTTATACATAATGATCTTCTTCCTATTGGTGTCCATCTCTGTAGACCTCTGACGACAAGAATCAAGGATAAGAAGCAAACCCTGGAAATAAACAAACATGAATGTTAGGATGCAATAATGATGTTATGCAAATGCAAACATGAGATCAAGGTTTCCATATGCTCTGAATAGTTGTTGTGCTGCTAACTGAATAGGCTCAAAAAATTTCTCTGACGAGAAAAACCAGAATACCAGGTTCATAAGTCCACAATGATAAGAAAACCAGAAAACCGGGTAGGTTGAAAGTCAAGGTTTCCTGCAAAACCCATCCCTTCTCACATGTGGGTTCTATTCTTGGACATGACATCCTAGCAGGTCCTCAACATCACAGACTCTCAAGTCGAGAAATGATGATACGTTCACCATTTCTGATTTGGTATCATCATTAATCAAGAAGGCCTCAACTGACTTCTCATGAACGGTATCTAGAGTCACAAGCTCTTTATGTCAACACCCTATCATCTGCACTAGACGTGCAGGATAGAATATCTCCAAAGAAAACCTTGTTTGAATATGGGTATCGTGTCAACCAAACATAACCAGATGCTACACAGGCCACACAACTATCCACTCTAATCCTAGGTGTGCGCTGAAGCCTGGGTAGTGAGCTTATCTCTCATGAAACTAACCCACCCAACAACAAAGCAGCAGCAGAACAGTATGATAATAATAATCAAATGCAAATAAATGCAAGAACATACAACATATAATGCATATAAGTTCACAAATGTAAACATCCAATGAACAGAAACAAACAAGCACTAGGATTGACTCTCATAGGGAACCAGAGTCCCCAGTGGTTGCAACTACGAAAAAAAACTGGCGGAAAAACAGAAGAGTCGCCACCAAACGTTATTTATCCTGACGGGGGAAAGGAAATAATCAAAGAAACCTCAAAAAGGGAGAAGACACGGTCTCACAACCAAATCCTGAGTTCGGGAGTCGATTACGCAAGAGGAAGATATTAGCACCCCCTCGCATCTGTTGTACTCAACGCGATCCACTCTTGTCATTCTAATTAAAGGGTGTGTAAATCTAAAGCCTATGCTAACAGAAAACATAGAGGGGAAAAACAAAAAGGAGACTCGATAGGACTTCATCATTCTAGGCCTACGTATTCCTTCGTGCAATGGGAAAGTCAAAGTTAACGTAGTTCGAAGGACTACGGGTGATGGGGGAAGGTTGCTCGCCAAGACATCTCCATCTTGTGCCTACATATCCTTATCTGGTATGAAAAATCAGAGCATATGTAGTTTGTCTTATGACCACGAGTTGGTTAAAGTGTTTTTATGAGCAATGCTAAGTCTGTGTTCCAGCAGTTAGGGTCGATACCTGTTTGCAGTAGAACGAAAATAACATGCCCTTTCTGAAAAGAGTTTGACACACAATCCCAAAGGATAAAAAGGTTTGCAATTTGTTTTTGAGTTTTAAAGAAGTGCTATTTGTTTTAGATTCATATTGCACTAAAGTCAATGAAATAGGATCAAATGTGTCGCAATATCGCCCTCAAATGGGACATATGCTAAACACTCAAGAAGAAGTAAAGAGAGACTCCCCACTCATCATTTCCCATGTACTTAATGCTCGTGAAGCACAATAGTCATCGTATTTATTATGTGTTTTAATTTTGTTTTGAGAAAGAAGAGAGACTCAAAGGGCAAAATAAAATCTAAGGGAAACTCACCTAGATGTTGTCATGCAAAATGGCCATATAGTTGAAGAAGAGAAGGGAAGTCTACCTAATGTTATCATACAAATGATGGACCTAAGGTTGAGATCAAGAAGGGACTACCCTAATATTGTCATGCAAAGGATTGAAAGCCTAATGTCTATCCTACTTTGAACCTAATCAAAAATTAAGTTTAAGTTAGGAGCCCTAAGGGAACATCTGATCAAGCACAATTAAACATTAAACATAACTCAATCTCAAATAACACATATGAACTCAAAACCCAAAGGAAAGGAAAAGACATGAAGAGAAAGAAAGTGTCAAAGCAACACAATATGAAAGGAATCAACATCAATGTATAAGTGCTACACATCAAGGAAAAGTCTAAGTATGCTCATCAAATGAATCAAGATATCAAAGAAGGATAAATCATATAATCAATATCTTAAAACATTACAAATCATGATTAAAGTGTTCACACTTTCAAGTTCTAGAGAATAGATGAAGGCAACCAAAGAATAGAATCATAATTGAACATCATTAACCATCATACATAGACAATATAGATTAAGTAAGATAAGAATAAAAAAAAGTCAGAACTCACATCCCATTATGATCAGTTCAAGTCAAGGATAAAAATAAAGGCACCACACCATCCAACATGAACCACAACAAAGACTATGCATTAATTAATCACCAACTCATAAAAACAAGTCATACATGGTTCAAATAAATGAAATTAGATCAAAGAATCGAGATGGGCAGTAGCATGAAAATGAATATCACTTCAAACACCAACTCATGGATATCAAGAAGAAACATCAAGGAATAAGTGCAAAGCATGCATCAAGACTAGATAAACATATACCATGATCATCTTCGAAGGAAACATGTGTTCAAGAAAGGTACAAAGTACAAATTTATCAAGTAATGCATACCATAACATGAAGTTCAGTAGCAAACTCAAATGATAAAATTCACATTCAATTCTAAGATATCAAACAAGTTCAAGAAGGATCATATTCAAATTAAGCACAAGGAATCACTCAAATCACCCATACAAAAAACAAGAAATCATGTGAATAAAAATGTGAGAAATGATCATGAAATGTACATAATAACATGAGGATCAGAACCTCAAACAAGTCATTTGAATCACACAAGAATCATGAACCATAAGAAAAATCCATTCAAGAAGCAAGTCCTAAAACTAGGTCAAGAATTAAGCAAGTTCATGTTCAAACAACATCACAATGAAAAATCAAATTGAGGCACTTAGATGATCATAAAAAATTAAACCAAAGCTCAAACTTATTCTAGGACAATTAAGAACATGTATGGAAAATATCTCAACAAGAACTGCATGAATGCACCATCAAAAGAAATCCATAAGTTCAAACACATCATTAATCGAGCATGAATCGATGACTAATTTAAAAAAAATGAGAATCAATCAAAACTCCATCAATAAATCATAAAAATAGCATTCAAATATTCATCATTGAAGTATCAAAATATTATCAATAGATGGAATCAATCAAGCAAGCATATGGCATTCAAAATCAAAACCCTAGCTAGGTAAGAACACATGAAACCACTTCACAAATTAAATCCAAATAAAATAGAAAAACAAAAATGAAAAATAAAATAAAAATCATGGAAAAATTCTCAAGACATCAATTAATCACAAACATATTTTTGGGGATTTTTATCATGCATCCAACTATTAAAAATAAAATCAAATTGGAAAACGGTGAGAAAGTAGAATAAAAATGAGAAAGCAAGCATGGGGGTACAATAGCAATTCAGAATAACAAAGGAAGCATGTTCAAACACGCATATGAGCTCAAACTGAGGGGTGTGGAAATCAAAAACAACCCAGCCCACTCCACAACAAAACACACTCAGATGCCATGCTAGACCTCATTAATTGAGGTGGCATCTAGTGGCATTGACTCACACAAGCCAGCAAATCATAACACAACACCTCAATCAATTCAAATTTCAAATAGGGCACACAATCCATGTCACACTGTCCCTAACCTTCAGACGCAAGATCCCTAGCTCCAGTCGTCTTCTCCCGCAAGCTGGCTGTCGGAGCAACAACTAAACACCCAGAATCCAAAACCAGGACCACCATCGTACACAGAATTCCATGCTGAACTCAAATCTAACAACCAGATTCACAAATGAACACGATATCATAGAGAAAATAGGGCACGAAAGTAAAAGCATACAAACTGCACTTCAATTAAATAAAACAACAATAACTGCAAAAAATGCCTACCATGCATAGGACTTCAGAATCACACCAAATAAGCTCTAAACACGTATAGATCTAGCAAAATAAGTTTGAGAAATTTTGATATTACCTAGTGGAGTAAGTTCAATAATTCTTGTTTCCTTGAGCCGAAATGAAGAGAAAACAATCCTAAATCCTTTGGTGAAGATGAATCAGACAATAAAACCATTGAAGCTTGGAGAAATTTGATGATTCGAGCCTTCGAATTTTCTTGAAGGGTGGAAAGTTTCAGATCTGATATTAGTGATGAATGAGCTAGGTTTGGAGTGTATTGGCTTTATAGTGTTGCTTCTAGGGTTGGACACGAAGCAAAGAGGTTAGGAAGTTGTTGTTGTGGTTTGGGAATGAAAAATAAATAAAAACACAACACATGTGCATGGCTCTGGTAAAGGTAGTATTTCAGCCTTGGATACAGGTTTGGAGAGTGGTTTTGAGTGAGGAGAAAAGCATGAGTGAATGTTGAGAGGGTTTGCACGTGAGATTGTGAATTTGTTGTGAAAATTCTCAATTCTAAACTTTGACAAAAATGCTCAATGGTACATATGATAATGTGAGTTTGTTTAGCCATTTCGGACAAGTGATGTATGCATGGTATTTGGAAAATAAGTGGAGGTATGCTGCAAAGATGCCAAACTATGTGCAAGAATAACACATGGTGACACATTATGATCATGTTCATGAAACCCACTTTAAATGATCCTAACTTGATGGCTATGGGTCCAAATGATGAGAAATTGAGCTCTACTAAAAATATGAAGAGAGATCAACAACTTTCACGTTGATGGCAATTTAAAATTAGGTCTAGAATCATGTGAAACAAGGGCTTGAACTTGTGCACCGAAATCTGCCTAAGCATCATGAAAACAATTCTAAGTTATGAGATCACTTTGGCAACTTTGTAACACCAACTTTGGAGCACTATAACCTGAGGTGTAAGAATCCAATGGAGGATTACTTTACATCCTTAGAAAGCTTCGAAGAAGCTCTACAATTCTCATGTTGGAAGAAAAATGAATTGGGGCTTGGATCATGATGGAAAATGCTCTTGAAGTAAGCTTCATGAAGTTGGCAAACCACTTGCTAAATTTAGCATCTTGAACACCCTAACTTTGGGACATCATAAATTAAGTTCTACTAATTCAATTGGAGAGTTCATGTACTTAAAATAAAGCTTAGAAAATGAGGAAAAACTTTCATGTTTGATGAAAAGTGAGATGAATATTGGATCATCAATAAAATGGCCATTGAAAACATGTCCTCCAAGCTGAATTTTCATACTTAGAAAAAAATTCTAAGTATTGAAATCACCAATCTTAAATTTTATCAACATTAAGCCACCATAACTTTTGATCTATGAATCTTTTGGACTTGCTTCCTTCTACAAAAGTATAGTTCATGATGTCCTCTTTAATTTGATTACAATTTTGCCTCATTTGGATCAAGAATGAAAACGTTATGAATGTTACGAGATGGCTAGTAATTAAGGTTTTCCACACTTAAATTTTTTTCACTAAGACCCTAATTTACCAATTCTTCTAATTTTATGATTCTCCTTGATTATTCTTGATCCAAGATTAAAATACAACTTAAGATGACTTGAAATGCCCATGATTAACTTTAAAACCCAAGAGTTTGACTTTGTGAGACCACAATTGACTTTCTTGATCAGGTGAAACCCTAATCCTCTTTCCACTGACTGAGGCATACGTGATGACTTGTGAAGAGACATAATGCATGTATGAACACCTTGAGATGTATATTGAGCCATAGAACCAAGATTTTCTCCAAGAGTCAACCACAAGAAACTTTGGTCAAAACCCTAATTCATATATAAGAGATAGGAGATATGACCAATGATTGCAAACCCTCATACAGATGATTGTGTGAGATTGCGGGTGCCTTGATGATGAAAGGACTTTGAAGCTTGATAATACCATAAGATTGAATGCATCCTCTTACTGTTTTCCTTGAGAACCAATTCCTCCTCTTGAGGATCAACAAAGATACCTTGATCCCATGCTTAGAACCCATGTCATGCACAAATGAAGATGCAAATGAAATGAAGCATAAGCCAAAAGGGTTAAAGAAAGGGAGAGAAATTTTGGGGTGTTACACATGCATTTAATCATGGTAAAATAAATACTACTTTGTTTATAAGATGTAAAGAAAATTATACTTTATTATTTCAAATTTACGTTCATGATGTTATATTTGGATCCACTAACAAATCTCTTTGCAAGGAACTTGCGAGTTTGATACAAAAATAATTTTAAATGTCATTAATGGGAAAGCTTACCTACTTCTTAGGATTATAGATAAAGCAAGCCGAATTCGGCACATTCATCAGCCAGACGATGTATTTCTTGGAGCTCCTAAAGAAATATGATGTGAAATATTCAAAAAGTATCTTAACTCCCATGGCTTCAAATTTGTTGATAGGTAAACATGAACAAGGTGAAAATATCTATATTACCAATTATACATGTATAATAGGATCTTTACTCTATTTAACCACAACTAGGCCATATATTATGAAATTTTGTTCCTCAGGAGACAAATGTTGGACCAGATGTCTGGGACAACTTGTCAAACTTGTTATACCAAAATAAACACAACATGACAACACTAATAAATCAAGGTAAAATCAATAAATAACACCAATAATTGTTGACCCAGTTCAGTGCAAACAACACCTACACCTGGGGGTACTCTATCCAAAAAAGGAAATCCACTCTTTAATAGAATTAATACTAAGTGGCTTAGATGAACAAGTCCGTTTATCAATGCCATTTTTCTTAATTCCACCCTTAGTGTCTTTCTATTTAGAACTCCCCATAAATATGAAAATCCATTTTCACTTTATCTCGATCGCTAACCATAGTGATTAACAATAATAATCATAATGATTCAATATACAACTCAATTAAACAAAATAACTATTATGTCTTATGATATGAATTAAGTAATAGTGTGGTGTAAAATTAACAAACAAACAAATACTCAAATAAATCCTAGCACAAAGATATTCAATCCTAGTGCACACCCCAAACGTGAGGAAAAAGTCTCCTCAAATAGAAATGTAATTATGAGTTTTTCTCTTTTGGATATTTGATTTGATTTCATCCAGAATAATAACAAATATTGTTGGATTTAATTTTCTCCACAAAAGTCTCGAACCAAAATGTATATCTTGTTTTTAATTCAAATTCAAATTTAAATGCTCATTTAAATTAATTTGATCTTTAATCTAA